>OZ038388.1:24860699-25532724 GCA_964036045.1 Eutreptiella sp. 'Long Island Sound 2002'
ACAGATTTGTCCGCGTCCTAAAACAGGTCCATAAGCCTTCAAAAAAAAAGGCTTGCGTCTTGCGCCTTGCGCCTGGGGTACCCCCCATTGATTTGCCACAGTAACAGGCTGCCTGAGGGGCAGAGAACAAAAAGCAGTCAGAAAGAGGCCCCTTGACGAGGCCATGCCGGAGAGTGAGGCCATATTTACCTGTTTTGTGCTTGTCTCCTCCCAATAAGGGGTAGGGCTCGAGGCCAGGTCATCAGCCGCTGCACACCGCTGCCACATCACAAAGGGACAGACCTGGCGTCACTCATTACTTTTTCCCGAAAACCCACCACCCACATCTGCTCAACACATGGGACAAGAGCATGGGATGCATAGACGCGGATGCCAAAAGGCATACTGCAGAATGGGTGTTCAAAGGAACCTGAAGCATGAGTACCCAGCCTTCCACTGTTGCCTCCCTGCCAAAAGTGCGTGCCAGTTTAGGCTGCACGACTTGGGTCATCAGCACTAGATACTGCCAGAAAATGGTCCCTGTAACGGGGCACACAGGGAAAAACACCACCAACCTCTGAATCCAATTTTCAAGCTGGTTGAAATACCAATTATACAGAATCTTTATTAAACACTCTGAACCCAGTCGCTTCATACCACCTTCAATTGCTCCACACAACCAGCACCAATTGTGCAGAAATGGCTGTGGCTTTATGAGGGTCTCATGCTGCTGCAGCTGCTCCGGCTGCCACACCTTCGGTCGTAATCTTTGGAGCAGCTCCTGCCTGCTGCTGCCAGTTGCCGCAACTGCACAGCGTTTCAGAGAGGGGCGTTGCACATGGGGCTGAATTAGTTTCTCGCAAGACAGACACAGGACAGACGGTTTGGGGGATTGAAGGGATTTAGCGAAAGTGGCAAGGCGACCTCGCAGACGCTGTTCCCCATAGAACTCGGCTGATGTGTGGCAAGCGTCAGGCTGCCGTTGGCTCAATGCGGGGTGCGGAGCATCGAGAGGAGCGAGAGGGGTGCAGCGGCAGCGGCGAGGCCTTACGTTGCACGTCAAGCATTGGGATCTGACCAAACAGCTCAGCGCCAGTCTGGGACTCTTCTGACGGGGCAGGCCGGGCGGGGGCCGGGGGCGGAGGCAACAGGGTTAGGGGCACCGGAGTGCTCTTGACAACTTTGGCGTCGGTGACGGCGTTGATCTTGCTGCACCCCCGATACTGTGGTGGTCCTTTTGCAACTGCCAAATCCTTCCGAACGTCTTCGGGTCTTCGGACGCTGAAGGACGGATTTCGTGATGATGCACTCCACAAAACAAAATCACATTCTTATCAACAGTGTCATTGGAATCGATCGCGTGCCGGTGAAACCGCGCAAGTAAAACATGAGCTCGTAGCGGGGAAGGGGATGAATCCGCTGACTGAAAGTGCTGGGTCATGATGTCGACGGCATTTGCCCTGGGGCCTGAGAAACAGGGCATTCACCAATGGGCAGCATGCTGGGGTCACGCCCACGCCACCGCCCCCCCACCTGCCCTGCTGCTCCGCCGCCCTGCTGCCCGCACAGCCAATCGAAAACTCAAGAGTCGGCATTGCCGCATCAGCTCCACCTGCAAGATCACATGGTGGAGACTGCGTGTGTACAGCCAAGCCGTTGGCCAAGTGTTCACTATACGCAGACAGGTCATCCACACACGGGTACCACAGGTCTTCAACGCGATACCTGGTGGTCAAATTGACCGCAAAGTGACCCAAAGGAAAGTTTTGTTTATTTTTCGTAGAACTGCTCTGTTCTGTGAATGACACCACCCCACACACCTATAACACCCCCGGGGTGAAAGGATGCTGGACAAAATTTGGCTTTCGGGCGCTTTGCGGCCTTTGCTGCTCCAATTAAATTGAGTTTATTATCTTTGCCAAACCTGGGGGGTTTTCGGTTGGGGGGGGGGGGGTACCACCACCAGTGATTTGTTGAGCGAAGGAGAGGGTGTTCCTTAAAGACCAGTTGCGTACTGTGCAATGCACTTCACGCGGGGCACGGGAGATCCAACTGTCCTGCAATTGACAAAGGGACTGAGGCAAACACTCACTAAACGTGTGATGTGAATTTTACGTTTCTACTCTTACACTCTCCAAAACATGGGTGCCAGCAGGCAGTGATTGCAGGGGGTCAGGCGTGGCAACAAAAAAACATCACTTTAACGCAGTGATGTTGGGGGCTGCTTTCCAGCCCAAGTCAAGCCAACTTTTGGCCTTGGCACTATATATGTTGGGCCCCTCACGCTCCTCGTTGGGTATGTGTCTGGCCTTGGGAGGGTCTGGACCCTTGGCGACAGGTGGGGGGTGGGGGAGGAAAGGGGTTGAAACGGCGTTTTGGTGACCCACTACCCATGCAACAGGGGGAGGTTCCAGGCAGGATCCTTCTGGAAGGCCAAGTATTGGCCAATTCTTTCTTTTTTTTGGACTAGGCTATTTGTCGCGGCGTCCGAGAAAAACCTCTGCAGCGGGGACTAACGGGGGGTCGAGGGGTGGCCTCGGCGTGAAGAATGCCTACCCCTCCCCCATTTTTTCGGTGGGCCAGGTGTGCGGGTCGGTCTGTGTCAGAGCCCAGAGTTCTGGGACAGGGCACTGTGGAGCTGGATGCCATTGATCAGATGGACCATTGTGATTGCAGTCCGTGGCGTGCGTCTTTGTTTGCAGTGCCTTCTTGGGACTCCAGCCACAGACTCTGAGGACCAGACAGTACTTAGCACTGAACTGATGGCAGGCGGGACATAACCGACGCCCGCAGGTCACCAGCATTTGCCAGTGAGTGACCCTAAAAACGTTGCTGCAAAAAGACTCTCCTGAATGCATTCCCGTGTGGACCCGGACCTGAAACGGCCAACACTGGGAAAAGGGCCCAAAAGGACGCAGAAGTTGGGCTAGGGCTGCCACTGCCCCGAGATCACTACCTGTGAAAGCGTCACGCACCAATGGCCGTTGCGGCGCTCGCGGGACTGCAATCCTCCAGCGAAACCTGGCATGCGCTGCTCTGTGCGGACGTTGTGGTCGTTGCAGTGCATTGCCGTTGGTGTGCCCCACCCCCGAAGTCCAAACGTGATGGCAGTATGGGCCCCGACTTTACACAGACGCGCAGCCGTCCCAGAAGGCCTGCGGGCGGCTGCAGTACCCCCGAACGTCGCCTGCGCAGGTCCGGGCAGCAGCAGCTCCCCGCAGCCCGAGACGTTTGGCGTCCAGTGCAATGGAGGGACCCGGCCGCCTGGCACTTGCAGACTGGTTGTCATGGCAGACAGCTGGCGAGCATGGTCCGGAGGGCAGACACGTTGCAGGATCTGGTTCCATAGGCTGCACTGCCTGGCCAAGGGCCCACGCATGGTGGAGCCAGTTCCAGGGACGTGCACCCGGATGCCATGCAATTGTGCACTGAACAGACTTACCACCAGAGTCCACCAGATCCGACGTGATCCGAAGGAGTTGGGTCCTGCTGAGTGGAACACGGGACGCGGCTGGTTCCTACTGAGTTCCATGCGACAAGAACATGCGACACAGGGGCACATGGGACCGGGCTGATTCTCAGCAGACCCCACTTCTCCTACCGGACAGTACTGCACTCTGCAAGCATCACCACACGGACCAGGGCCAGTGCCTCTGCGGCTCCCACGGGGCGCCCTCTCGTCAAAGATGCGGCGGAAGTGAGCGTTCCAGCATCGCAGTCCGAAATCAAACTCACGTCGGGACCCTCGGCAAAGACGCCGACCCCAAAGAGGCCAGCACTGCCACGCCAGCCTCTTCCTACCGCTGCGGGGGCAGTGGCGACAGTATCCCCGCAACGGGTGCGCGGTACATGGTCAAAACCCGCGTGAACTCGTCCTCTTCATCCTTCATGGCGTCCGGGGGCGCTGCAGCGGGGCTGGGCGTCGGACCGGTGGCTTGGGCTGCGAAGAAATCGCCGAATAAGCCGGCGCCCCGGGCCAGCTCGTTGAAGCTCTGCTCCTCCGCGTCGTCTCGCGACACGCCCTGTGGCTCCGGGTACCCAAACCGCACCTCCCGGCGGTCACCCGCTCGGACGTCGCACTGTTCCACTTTGGTCGTCGCACGAAGGTCGCCCTTCGACTTGGTCTCGCAAAGGTGGCGCAGGAACTCATCAGCGGGATCGTTCACATTGTGCACGGTAGTGCTGGTCCGGTGTTGCAGCATCTCCCAGCCCCTCTTGGGGCTGCTGGTGTCACTGTCGCCCGTGCGAGTTGATACGGAAGTGGGGAATGAGACGTGGACGTGGCAGAAGCGCCTGGAAGAAGTAAATTTCCTCCTGCTAGCCTTGCCCAGGATGCCCTCTTTCTTTTTTTTGGTGGCAATCTCTTTCAACTCCTTCGCCCTACGCGACGGATGGGGGGGGGCAAGACAGATTTTTGCAATAATTGTTCACTTTAAGGTCCAAACCGGACCTGGGGGGGCAAGACAGATGCGGATGGGGGAAAACCAGGGGCACTGACACAGCCAGCTTTGGGCAACCACACCTGCATTCAGATCCGCACACATTTCTGAAGCATGTGGTACCAGGCTGTGACACACAATGTGGGCACTCCCTAGCCCGCTTGCCCACACTACC
Organism: Eutreptiella sp. 'Long Island Sound 2002'; assembly: GCA_964036045.1. NCBI lineage: Eukaryota > Euglenozoa > Euglenophyceae > Eutreptiales > Eutreptiaceae > Eutreptiella > Eutreptiella sp. 'Long Island Sound 2002'. The sequence continues at coordinate 24,865,293 of OZ038388.1, forward strand.
AGGCGTTCCCGGGAGACTTGCCTCAGCAGTGCATGGGCACATCTCTATGCCCTCACTCTGCGTGCGCAGACATCCAATGCCACCACCTCTGCCAAGTGTAATGAAATCTACATGAGCACATACCTTTAGCCTCCACTTTCGGGGGCAAAGGGGGGGGGGGGGGGAGGAGGAGGAGCTGCCGGCGATCGGCGCGGGTCCGGTGCCAGCGGGTAGCCGGGAAAGGGTACTCACTCCCCGTGTCACCACTACACGGATTGGGATGCCGTTACTAGACCAGCCGTGCCTCGTTCGCCCCGGGCAGGTGGCGAATTGGATACGCGCTAGTCTCTAAATCTACGCCCCTGCTGAACCGGGATACCTTGGCAACAGACCCGACCCAGGGCTGGAACCCAAGTTAGGCGGACGCATGGAAGCCCGGCGTAACTAGACGCCAACAGCTCATTTCGTGTGTTCCCTTCATGGGTCTGGTTGTGGCCAATCATAGCTGTACATTGCAAGGCGAGCAAACACGGCACAGCAAAGTGGCCGGTTGCGATTGACACCGGCTATTGTGCTATTGTGCTTGCCGTAGTCTTATCCATAGATCAGTGTACGTGGATTGGGGCAGGTGTCCCGCCAGGCGTAGAGCCTGGAAGAAAAAGGCCCGGAGGCTTACATGGTCAGCAACCAAGGACTGGGTTTGAGGTACGTAGAGGGCTACGGACTGCTCAGGTTGGCCATAGCCAAGCACCTAGAGGCGGCGTGCGGCTTCCCATGGTGGGGGGGGGGGGTGAGGTCGCTGGGCTATCCCACAGAATTGCGGTGGCACTACCAATGTCTCGCTGCTGACTATCTAGACCCACCCACTAGTATTGCACGGGGAGACGTAGATGCTGTGTGGCGGGATCACGATGGCCAGCGACCACCGACGGTACATGTAGAGAGAAAGAAACCATGGTGGATAGGACCTGCAAAAGGGCATGATGAGGCCACCCCGGCACGTCCACGGTTTGAGGGCGCCAAGACTTAGTACTCATGAGGGAGGTGGGGGGGAAAGTCCAGTGGAAAACTGACACAGATCGCTGGCCGTGACAAGCCGAGAAACAAGGTACAACTGGCAAATTAAGAAAGGACTGATTACGATACAAGGCTGCCACCTCGTTCAAAACATGCGACACCACATGTTGCAGGGCCGTGCGGGTGATCCCGCGTGCAAGGAGAAAAGCCACACCCCGGGGGGGTGACCTTGCCTATAAACCCTATGGTTGCATACGGGTAAGGGGATGGCACATGAAACGGGCCAGAACCCAGACGGTTACCAAACATCTCATGCCCATGTAGGAAACAGATATCATGCCCAATAACCGCCGAGACTCCCCAGCACGGGCAGAAATCTTGGAGGGCACTCAAAAGCCGGGAATGGAAGAAAACATGCGCCATGCGACACTGCTCAATGTAGTGCCTCATGGAAGGCGAGGCATCACAGAAGGGGCACACCACGTTAGATGCCGCGCCCAAATCGTGCCGAATGGCCACTACAATTGAGTGCACACCCCACGTGAGGAAACCCTTCATGACAAGTTTGCTGTAAAATGTGTAGCACCGGTTTTCATGTGGCAAGGACATCGCTCCCTACACATACTGGCAGAGACGGTGTCGGACCAGTGGTAATAGGTTGTGCACTTGGTAAGGGCGAGGAGCAGACGTGTCAATGACGCACACCGTGGGCTCTTGTAGACCCGCCACCCAACCTAGCTTAAGCTGCCGTTGAAGGGCTATTTCCTTGGCAAAGGCGTCCACATCGCCGGGCACCTCATCTAGGAAAAGCGCAGAAAAGCACACGAAAGGGCAACTGCCGTCGTTTTTACTTTCCACCTAAGAGTCATAGAAGGTCCACGTCGCGTTGTGGTATGCCAACACACTAGGGGCGCGGGACTGCAAGACAACACAGGCCACGTAAACCTCTATTTGATGAGAATTGTTGCAAAACATGGGAATGTGCACCGGATAAAGTTTACAGACACCTATGACCAAATTTAAAGCAGCAAGGGCACCGCCAGATCGGCAGTGCCCTAGAAACCATGAGGCATCATGAATATACGCCACAGGATTGCCGGTAGGTGGGATGTCGAGTACTACCGGACACAAAGCCGACATCACTTGTGAAAAGGGCGGGTGATCTGGTGGAGGTGGCTGGAAGCAACAGGGCCAGCCAGAGCGAACCGCATCGCCGAGGGACAGGATTGTGTATAAGGTCTGATGTCAGATGTTTGATTTGGTATGTTGTCGTTGCAGTGTATACAAGAAGATGTCTTATATGTTTGATCTTGGTCTGATGCTTGGAGGAGGGGGGGGGGTGCCAAAATTGGTGTGCCAAAATTTGATGCCCCCTACCCCAGAAAAAAAAGAGAAAAAAAGAAAGGGGTTGGGAAACCGGGGCATGGGAAAAATGAAGCCAACATGGAAAAGCTAGAAAAAACTAAACAACCAGAATCCGGAAAACTTGGGAAACCAAAAAATATGGGCATGGATCTGAGAAAATGAGGTATGCCAAAAATGAGAGAAATGGGGGAAATGGGAGAGCTTGGAAACTGGGAAAACTCAAACCCCATAGGTCCCCGTAGGTCCCCACAGGTCCCCATAATTGTATATTGGCCCCCATAGGGCCCTAAAGGTCTTCAAGGGTCCTTGTAGGTCCCCATATGTCCCCGACCCCCTGCGGTGATGTGTAGTAGGGACTACATATCACTGCTGGTCTTTATACACACTCCACAGGGGTGTATACCCCGTGCGGTGATATGTAGTAGGCACTACATATCACCGCGGGTCTTGATACATACTCTATAGGGGTGTATACCCCCTACGGTGATATGTAGTAGGGACTACATAACTACATATCACCGCTGGTGTTTATACCTGCTGTACAGGGGTGTATACCCCCTGCAGTGATATGTAGTACCGATTACATATCACCACTGGTGTTCATACACACTCTACACGGGTGTATACCCCCCACGGTGATATGTAGTAAGGACTACATATCACCGTTGGTCCTTATACACACTCTACAAGGGGGTATACCCCCTGCGGTGATATGTAGTAGGCACCACATATTACCGCTGGTCTTTATACACACTCTACAGGGGTGTATACCCCGTGCGGTGATGTGTAGTAGGGACTACATATCACTGCTGGTGTTTATACCTACTCTACAGGGGTGTATACCCCCCGCAGTGATATGTAGTAAGGACTACATATTACCGCTGGTGTTCATGCATACTCTATTGGGGGTTATACCCCCTACGGTGATATGTAGTCGGGACTACATATTACTGCTGGTGTTTATGCATACTCTTAGGGGTGTACACCCCCTACACTGATATGTAGTAGGGACTACATATCACCGCTGGTGTTTATACCTACTCTACAGGGGTGTATACCCCCTGCAGTGATATGTAGTAAGGACTACATATTACCGCTGGTGTTTATGCATACTCTATTGGGGGTTATACCCCCTACGGTGATATGTAGTCGGGACTACATATTACTGCTGGTGTTTATGCATACTCTTAGGCGTGTATACCCCCTACACTGATATGTAGTAGGGACTACATATCACCGTTTGGGCTTTATACCTGCTCTACAGGGGTGTATACCCCCTGCGGTGATATGTAGTCGGGACCACATATCACCGCTGGTCTTTATACACACACCATAGGGGTGTATACCCCCTACGGTGATCTGTAGTAGGCACTACATATTACTGCTGGTGTTTATGCATACTCTACAAGGGTGTATACCCCCTGCAGTGATATGTAGTACGGACTACATATCACCACTGGTGTTTATACATACTCTACAGGGGTGTATACCCTCTGCGGTAGTATGTAGTAAAGACTACATATCCCCGCTGGTGTTTACACAAACTCTACGGGGGCCTATACCCCCTGCGGAGGCCAAACACACACACACACACACACACACACACACACACACACACACGCACACAGATCTATACTAGTTCATGGTCCTGACCAGGGGTATCTGGGGTGTGGAATCATTGAAGTATCACCTAAGGAAGCATTGCACATCAACTATTGATGTACATTGGTCCCCAGTGCACAGTCCAAGACATGATGCAAGAGGTTGGGGTTGAGCCACTAGGACATCACAACGCTGATCTGGACTGTGAAGGTTTGCCAGAAGACAAGAAGACATCGCACTCGAAGGCTTCTTTGGGGGCTCAACGAGGAGTAATTTATTCGTTCGTACTTCTCGTTTCAGGCAATTGGGCTCGGGAAAAATTCAATTGCCGGGGGCAGGGGTCATTCGAGCCCCTTTTCCCAACCCCTCCTCCCCAAACGTGGCTCCCATGACTGAGCCTATTTCTTGGGCCGCAAAAGCCCCCAAAAAGACCCTTACCTTAGCCAACGTGTTTAACAAGGTGGTGTGATGCACATTGATGACCAATGACGTTTTGTAGCCCCTGGGCAATGTTTAACACTGGTGCCAATGGTGGTGGTATTTTTGTTGAAGGGCACATGGCCCTGGTCGTTTCTGCCCACAATTTCAGCACCCCAACGCGGCTCGATTGGCACCCATTTCTTTTCATATGGTATTGCCCTGACATTTCAGATTCAATGCCGAAGTGTGAATCAAAGGAACCACTCGAAGAAGAAGAAGAATCCGATGAATCCTCTGCACATGTGGAAGTCCCACTACTGGAACCGGAAGACCTTGACGCGGTGGTACTAGGAGCGGCAGACTTGGTGGACATAGCACGCAAAGATGTTGCGTAATCAGGATCCCTAAGGCAGCTCGTGATGAGGAGCCTAGGACGTCCCCGGGCATCAGTTTTTCCTCCCCCCCCCTTCCCTAATGGATCTGCCAAACAGAAGGGCACGAAAGCACTTGAGATCACTCAAACTTGCAAAAAAGGAGGTCTGACAAGCCCCAAGTATGAAACCCTTGGGGGCACTACCATGCTGGCAATGGTAATAACGCAAAGTGAACCATTACCTGCCAGCCAGCATGCTCACATTTTGCCATAACCAATGGAGAGAAGGGGCAAGAAGAGCTTGTCCCTTGCTTGTCCCCTCCTTAGTACTGCTCAGTCACGGGAGCCCCTATTCCAAACACACCCCACCTATCTTGGTGGGCTCGAGTGACCCCCCCGAACCCTGCAAATGACGTTTTCACCCACCTTGGTTGTGTTTTGTGGAGGCCTGTCTCCAGGATGTAGAGGGTGGACGCTTTGCGGTGCTGTGTTTTCGCAGGGGGGGGGGTGGAATGTTTACTCCCACCACAATGCAGCCTCAGCCCCCATGGCGTGTGCTCCACTGCCATTGCCATTGCTGACATGCATCACATTCTGTCATTCCCATGACAATGATATTTGGAGGGGGCTCAACACAACCGGGGGAATTGTAACACAGCTGGGGGATTTCGGATCAACAAGTGTTACCAATCCGTGGTGCCCAACGGTCCGAGGCATTTTACCCGTGGTGTTGGTACCACAGCGAGGCCAAAACTTGCTTGCAGCTGCACGTTTCTGGGGGGGGGGTCGGCATGTGGTGATTTGCAGTGTCCAGTGTCTGTGAATCCCCACTTGGGCCCGCCAACCATGTCCCTAATAGCCCTCCTGCACAGGGATGGGGCGGGGGGGGGGAGGGGGGGGCGGAAGATGGTTGCCAAGGGCGGGGGCAAAGGGGGCTGTTGGGCACTGAACTGTAGCATTAGTGCAAACCCACATTCATACTGCCCCTCACCCTCGAGGTGAGGGTTGGGCAAACTGGTGGCCTGCGTTGCACAGCACGCTGCCCCACCAACAGGGGCATCATGTGACAACAAGCAGATTGCAATCAATCCGGAAACGAGGGCTCAATGACCGACCCATGCAAACAGACGCAGCTCGTGCAGTTTCCATATATGTGTCAAATATTTGCCCATTTTTGGACGCCCCCCACCCTTACACCGGCCGATGGGGAAAGGGTCTCCAGCCCAGGTTGCCATCAAAAACAGGCTACAAGAGGCAACTTTGAGCAGTGGGACAGACAATCTCTCATCCACACGGCTGCACAACCAAACCTCCCCCCCAACCACCACCTTTCTGGGAAATCCCCTCCCCTCCAATACTGGCCAGTGCAGCGGACGCTTGTCAGACCACCTGGACACGGTTGGGAAAGCGGTTGGGGATCAGGAGGCGGCAATTACAAAACCGTTGCAGCCCCATTTGAATTTGGAAGGATGCGGTTGATGGGTTGGAGTGTAACTGACAGTCCTTGTTGTTGGGTGGGAAGCACCTCCCTCCATTCAAGCGCAGGCCTGCCTTCTCCCACATTTGGTTGTGTCATGGGCGCAGGCAGGGGGTGCACCTGCCGAGGCGGTCAAAAAATATGAGAAAGTGTGCGTGCGAACTTTCGGAGCGACGGGCTCGCCAATGCTGCATCAGACCCCCATGGGGTGGCTTGCTGTGTGGCGTTGTGCAGCGGTTTGGTGGGGGCACGGGGCGGTGAGGGGGTGGAATGGGGTTCCTCGTCGAGCGGTGTTGGAGGTACCGTCGTTCTTTCCGCTCCTCCTTCTTGCGACGGACTGCCTCCTGCTTTGCAACAGCAGCTTCCCTTGCTGCCTCCTGCCGTTCTATCAACAATCTCTGCCTTTCTGCCTCATTGTGCTCCAACTTGGCACGTTCCTCCTCGGCCTGACTGTATTCCTCCTCAAGCTGCTCTGTGCGTTCCTCTCCCAGAATGGCGCTTGCAAGGTGTGTGGTGTGCAGATTGATACCGTCTTCGCCAAGATTAAAAGGGTTCTCCATCTTCCTCTGTGAGATGAGGCGACCCAATGCGCCGTCAAAGAAAAGACACCGCAACCAACTAGCGGTAATGGAACACGTCCCCTGGCGGGGATTACACGTTGAGAGGAGGCATGGCGGGGGAAATCGTGGGAGAGGCACAGATGTAGATGAGGGTCAGGGCGCCCACCGTAACCATCATCTGGTCAAGGCGCGCCGTTGGTAGACTGCGGGACTGCCCTTCGTCGAATGCCACAGGCTCAGGAGACATAAACATGGCAGCTCTCTGGTGTAGGCTGCTACAAGACACACTCTCCAGGGTGTGTGTGATAATACGGAGTGCCAGACCGTCTGCCGTTTGCTTGCATATTGACCTGAAGTGTGCTGTAGCGCGGTTGTACCATCCAGAGGGCGCAGCGCATCCATGTCACTGCTGGCTGTATACACTACTGCAACCCGCTCCATGTACGTACTCGTGATGCAATTTTGTAAGTGTATGTGGTTACGTATGAATTCCTGATGCAATGGCGTAAATGTATGCAGATGTGCATGGTCGCATGATGTAATGGTGTAATGTATGGGTGCTGATGCTGCGACGCCACACACTCGCCTTCCCTTCTACCGCTCGGGCTTGCAATAGTTTGCTGTGCTGATGGAAATTCTCCCCAGGCTGTCTCGGGACCATGTTGGATTGCGCCGGATCCACGATGCTCAGGGCCACTCAGCCACGAGGTCGCAGATATCAGAACTGCTGAGGAATGGAGCAGACCTGCACTGCCAAGAGCAGCGTTGTCGTTTCGATCCAGAGCAAATTGAGGACGAAGACCAGGCCTCGCATCGCAGGGTACATATCCAGAAGATATGCAAAGTACGGGGCAACAAAGATGATTAGGGTTGGCAGCGCAATCTGGTTGAACATTGTGATGACGGCAGGGGTTTGGTAGTCCCTCATCACCTGCAAAGAGACCAGCACCAACCTCAATACTCGGAGCGTACGGGATTGGGGAGACCACTCGCCTGGACTCTGAACACAGTACCGCACGAAAAACTGGGACTGGGCTCCCCATGCCTTGCCACACACCTACTCCCTTGGTGCTCATCAGAAATCGCCAGCCCTGTAGTGTTCATGCCAAAAGGATGTTTGGTAGTCGCTGTTTTTTTGTGGGAAAACGTGGCGGGTGGGGGAGGGGGGGGCAGTGCAGGGAGCGGATAGAATAGGGGAAAACCTGGGGAACGGCGAGGACTGGGGGGCGCAGGGCACAAAGGCTTGGTAAGTGTGCTGGTTGGTGCTTGCGAGTGTACGTACTGGTTTAGGTGTTCTGGAGGAAGTTGTCCACATTGTTTGTCCAAAGACGGTGGGCAAGCATTTGTGGTAGGTGACAGTGGGACAGTTGTCCCTCTACTCACAGGCGCTACTTCTGCCCCTTGGCATCGCTCCCATGCCAGCCGCATGAAGACGGTGAAGTTGTTGCTCTCCACCGATGTGGCAAATGTAAAACAGGGTCAGGGGTTCTGGATCCCAAGTGTTATCCATCAGTGGTGCGCAGCATATTCGGCCTTTGTGCTTTTTTGGGGGAAAAAAAAGTTGCCTGGCACTGTTCCTCTGTGGGCAGGGTGGCCCTTGTGAGGGAGGGGCCGCAGTCATGGAACCTTGGAATCTCGCCTAGGGGCATGGACCGAGGGCATGGTTCCACACAACTTATTGTTCTGGAGTTGAGCGGGAACTTGACAGCCCGCTACAGATGCCAAAGGGCAAAGTGGCGCTTACTCATGCAGAAGTGGAGGTGGAAGAACATTCGGGCAACAAACAACACCACAGGGAAGAAAGGGGCATGGAAAACGGGGGGGGGGGGGGGGGGGGGCGAGGAAAGCGCTGGCAGGGGGCACGTGGAGAGAAGGAGGCTTGTCTGGGCAAAAACGCGTGACGCCAAAGATCGAGGGAGACGGCAATTGTGGGCGACGGAGAAGCAGGGAGATAGCAGAAATAGCTCCCCAGCAAGCCGCAAGGACACATACTGTGGGGCATGTGCAGAATCCATTTGTGCTCCTAGGGGTGTTCCAACCATCAAATGGAACCCACCTCCTCAAAGTGATCCAACTCCAAGTTTCAACCACCCTTTTGTGCTTCTGAAAGTGTTCCCACTCTGAGTGGTAACCGATGTGTGCTCCACATTTTCAACCTTACCCCTCACACTCCTCTGGCTTGCCACCTATTCCTGGTCCCTCTCCCTCATGCGCCTCATTGTTGGTTGCAGATCCCTGTTCCCCCTCATGTCCTCTCTCCTTTGCCTCTGTTTCGACCTGTCCCTGACCTCCCTCTCCCTTCCTCCCTTTTGCTGCTCCTACTAGAACTTGCAACACCTCTTAAAGCAGTGGATTCCAACTGAGAGTGGGCGCACTGTTAAGATCACAAGAACCCAGTGGTGTTTGGATCACTTTGAGAAGCAAAAATAAATTCCATTCAGTAGTTGGAACACTTTAAAAATAAAAAATGGGTTCCAAACTGAATCTGGACCACTTCTGCCTGCAGTCATTTTTTCCAATCGGCGGCTGGAACACTTGTACAAGCACAAATGGGAATCAACTTGGAGTGGTAACACTGTTAGGAGTACAAATGGTTTCCAAGAGCGAATTTGAAAGCAGTGATAGGTTGAAAATGGGAGTTGACACACTGCTAGAAGCACAGAGGAGAATCTCATTTAGAGTTGGAACTCTTGTAGAAGCACAAATGGCTTCCTCTGGTTATCGGAATGCTTCTAGTGCACAAATGAGTTTCAACCCAGAGTGGGAACACTTGTGCAACCACAAATGGGTCTGAACCCAAAACAGTTTTAAAAACACAAGACTGGGTGCTAGGAGGCTTTTCAAGCATGAATTGGAATAGAGTTAGAAGCACAAATGGGTGGGCATTGGACATTGGAACATGTTTGGAAGCACAAATAGGGCCCAACAGTTTCAGACACGGAAATCGGTTCCAACTGGTGTTTTTTTTTAAGGCATAACATGAATTGCAATTCGGAGTGTCAACAATTTTTGAAGCAAAAATGGGTTCCAAATCGACATGGGAACAGTTTCAGATGCACAAATGGGTTCCAATTGGCAGTCAGAACACTTTTCACAGCCCAACAAGGTTCCAAATGGGTGTGCCAGGATTGAGCTCTATCTTGGAGTTGGAAGGTTTTTAGAAGCATATAGGTCCCAGGAGCCAGAACACAGTTGAAAGCAGAAATGAATTCCAATTCAAAGTTGGAAACCTTTTAGAAGAAGAAGAAGAAGCAAATGGTGCCACTATCACCTGGATGTTGCTATGGTAAGCTCTTCAGCCATTTATTCTCAGTGCCATTTCAACATATTACAAAGGCAATTTGGTAGGGGGTTCATAGAAGCTGACAGCTGAACATCTTTCCACGAAGCTGTTCCAAATCTTGTTTGGTGTCCATCTATGCTTCTAAAAGCGCTTCCATTCTGAGTTGCAACCCATTGTACTTCCAAGAGTGTTCCCACTCTAGGTTGGGACACATTTGTGCTTCTAAAAGCATATATCGCATGAGGTCGCCCCCCTTACCTTGGGGATAAGGGGTGGGGGGTAGGTTTGGAGGGGGGGGGGGGGGGGGCGTGGCATGGTGTTTTGTTCTCGTCTGCAGCTGGCGGTGCCTACTGGCCGATCGCCATTCGCTACCCTTCCCTTGGATCCTTTCCCTCAATAGGCGGTGGTGCCCATTGGCCTCTACCACCCTGTGACCTTCCTCTTCCTCCTTGCCCTCTCCTTCCCTCTTTACTTCCCTTTCCTTTCCCTTGACCTTTCCCTCCATAGGCCGTGGTGTCCATCGGCCCCTCACCACTCCTTCCCTTTCCTTTCCCTTCGTCGATTGTGCCAACTGAGCCCCCGGTCGTGCCCTGTTTCACTTCTCTGTGTTGAGTCCACACAGAGGAAGGCAACTGCCTTCGCCGTTGGCCAAGTGCATCCAAGCAGCCATCACAAGCCGGCAGTGAGACACCTCTCTCCGACGGCGGCTGGTGGGCCCTGGGATGTCCATTTGCGGGGCTTTTCCCCAACAGGGGCACATAACAACCTCTTCCCTCCAAATCCCCGCGCTCAGCCCTCCCTTTGGTGAGCGCATCACGTACCCCCTACCCTCTCCTTTATGCCCTTGCTGTGTGTGTTGCGTCCCCTTTCCCACCTGTGGCACGCTCGGGTGTTGGTTGTGGCGGGTGGTGTTGGTTGTTGGGTAGGGATGGGCGGCCCCTCCTCGGCGCGCCTCATGTCGTGGTGGGTGTTAGGTGGCGTGGTGGGTGCCGTAGGTTGAACGGCGGGGATGGGCTGGTGCCCCCCGGGGTGGGGGGTGTTGCAAGGTGCAGGTGGGTGCGCGGGGGTATACGTTGTAGCAGGTGTTCTAGGGTGGGCCAGGTGCCATGGTTGGCAGCCCACTTCTTGGCGCTACTCCCCGGACCACCTCCACATCGGGGGGCGGGGGGTAGGTACGTTTACTCGTGCACCACACCAAGGCAGCCTGTAGTCTATAGACGCGGTCTGCTACAAGTAGATGCGGTCTGCTAATTGTAGACGCGAAGTGACAATATTTGGGAAGAGGGCCAAAGGCCCCCTTCCAAAAACTGGGCCGCCCACGTCGGTTACCCGTGCCCCACACCAAGCGGTCTATAGTCTGTAGACACGGTCTGCTACATGGTAGACACTGTCGGCATGTTGTAGACGCAAAGTGACAATATTTGGGAAGGCCCCCTTCCAAAACATGGGCTGCTCCCGTCGTTTACCCATGCACCCATGAACATCTGTGAGACACGAAGCGCCGAACTGGCCCCGAGGTGGGGGGCTGGGGGGTAGGGGGGTATGGCTGGTAAGGGGGGGAGATCAGGGGGGAAATGAAGGGGGGGGGGCGAGTTTGTGCATACCATCCCTAAAAGCATTTCAACTCCCAGTTGGAACCCATTTGGTGTACAGCACCCCCTGTCCATGGGAGGGGATGGCTGGATTCGCACCCTCGAATGATCTTTCGGGGGGTGGGGCCCCACATCAAAGATTTTGGGTCCGAGTCCGGGTGGACTGCTTTTTGGGCAATGTACCACAATGGCTGTCCCACAACCGCTTTTCCTATCCTCCCGTCATCAGGTGACTGCCCCGCCCTACATGGCTCCCGTTGTTCCACTTTGCACACTCTTCGTTCCATAGATTTACAGGCCCCCAGGCGGCAATAGAGATGGAGTGCATGCACATAGCCATTCAAATCTGGGAGAAGGCTGCCGGAGGGATGTTTGGCCTGCACCATTTGACGAAGCAGACCCGTAGTCGTTCGAAGGATTCCAGAGCGCCATGCACGTCTGCGATGGCCCGCGCCAAGAGCGGAGGTGGGATGCCGATGGCCCGTAGCACCTCGCCTTGTTGGTTGAGCTTGGCAAAATAGTAGTACGCCTGCAGAGCAGAAAGGTCAGAGTGGACCCTTTTCGACCAACGGGGTGTGGCTCCTGTGTTGCACTAAATAGACGCGGTCTGCTAATGGTAGACACTGACGGCATGTTGTAGACAAGGTGACAATATTTGGGAAGGAGGCCAAAGGCCCCCTTCCAAAAATGGGCCGCTAACATTGTTTACCCGTGCACCACACCAAGCGGTCTATAGTCTGTAGACACGGTCTGCTACGGTCTCCTACAAGTAGACGCGGTCTGCTAGGCACGTCCCTCCGTGCTGCAGGACGGGGTGCAAACCCACCCTATCCTGTAGTACACACCCTTGTAGCATGTTGGGCTTGGTCAGCAGTCGCCCATTCACAACCAAAGCTTGCCAGAAGAAGATGAATGCACACAGGCTTCCCATTTGCATCTCACTGTGTGCTGGGTGGGTCTGCAGCTCTGATCTGCAACCAAAGCTGTCCTACAGTAGTCAATCTGATGGGAAAATTGTTGTTGCTTGTCCCGCAAAAAAGTTTGATCACTGGGGGACAATGAATCCCAGGGGACCAGGGGATGCATCTCTGGGCAGTAAAAACACTTCATGGTGCCAATCTGAAGAACCAATACAGAAAGAAAGAGTATTATCCAGTGTGTGTGGGGGGGGGAGGGGGGGGGTTGCCCATTGCGGTGTGAACCAGTCGCTTTACGCTCACCGAACAGTCCACCACTTCAAGGCATAATGTGCACCATGAAGGCCAGGCTCCCGTGATCCACTGCCAATGGGAAACCGAAATAGTGGGGCTGCACCAGCGGCGACAGCAAAGAGGACGCGGCAAGTGCGCTGTATCGAATGGGCAACAGTGGCCATTCCGTTGGGGACGTCACTTTGCCCTCTAGGGCGGCGCAGGACTGGCGGAGCACAGTGGGGCGAGCGACCCCAAGATTGTAAATGTCGGTGGGACACGACATTGTGCATTCTGCAGGGCCCTGTGTGTCGCATCTTCCGCATAAATCATAGCACAGAATGCAACAGAGACGCCAAAACACACCTTTCTTAACGTCTCCTTATGCCCCTTTTTCGGTGAAGTCGCTGAAGGGGCCCAAGTATGCCTCCGCCGCCTTCTGGATCTGCTCGATGCATTGCACCAAATTGCCAAAAAAAGGACGGCGGGGTCCAGCCCCGGAACCGCTTGTCCTTCGTCCCGTACAGCTCCAAGCACCAGGACCCATGGCTCACCAAAATTTTGCCACATGACGTTCGAAAGGAGCCGAGACTGTGCAATGGCAGAGGCAAGACATGTGCCCAAGTACCACTGGATCCCTGCCCTCCCACGCACCCGCTCGCCCGCCACCGATCAGACTCCCCTGTACGACTTTCGAGGCATGGGACGGGAATCCGTTTTCCTGCTCTTCCGATCCTTTCAGTCCCCTCTTCTCGTACTCTCTTCTGTCTTCACACGTGTTCACACTGTTTTCAGTCAAACGCGTCTGGTATGCTTTGCAGGTTACAGGGCTTTCCTCGAGGACTTGTGAACGTTGGTCGTGCTTGGCTGTGCGATGTCCCAAAGTCTCTAAAACGATGATAACTTTCCTCTTTGATGAAATTCGGAGACAAATTGGGAGGAACACGCGGTACAGACAGGCCAATAGTGCAACATGATGCATGACTAAAATAGTCCATAATCCCGAGCGATCTATTCACAGGACAACCCTACACACTGCCTTGGTTTCTCGGGGTGATCAACGAACAGACAGAGCACAGAGCTCGCCACTGCAACTCCAACCTGGTCAGCGCATCCTCGCGCCTACGGTAGGCGGAGCTAATGGTAAACGTGATGGGAAAGATGACTGGGGCAATGATGAGGGTCGGGTTGTAATCAAGGTACCAGCCGCACAGGAAGAACAGGTACGTAATGCCAGCAGTCAAACACAGGAGAAGCAGGTGGCTCACCCGCACCATCTTCAGCAACACTGCAGACAAGGGAATGGGCTGGGATGGAACTCGCCAAGCAGCAGCTGTGGTGTGTTCTGGAGCACTCGCCGTGAAACAGAGGGTTTCGCCGAAAATCGGAACCACATCCTTCTTCTCCAATTCTCATGTACTTGGGCTCCCTTGCATGCGGGGCTGCAGCGAAGCCCCCCACACACATGCGAGCAATGGGTATAATTGTTGAAGTGTTGGAAAGAGGAGAAGAATGACCAGATATGCAGGAGCTCCTGGAGGTTCAATAGGGAGGGGCGGGGGGGATGGTTAGAGCCTCCTGCCCCCCCCCCAAAAAAAATGTTTTGCAGCACACGGGTGGTGCCCTGAGGGTGTTGGCTACACCAAGCACAGTCCACCTTTGCGGAGGATATAGAAACAGTTTTGCGGGTGTTATCATCGCAGGGCAGGGGGGCGGGGCGAAGGTAGGGGGCGGATCCAAACGCAGTCCGGGACATTTGCTAACCATGGGCACAACTTTGTTCCCACGTGTGTACAGTGCAGTGCTGATTGGACAAACAATCCTGCAATCCAGATTTCTAGGTCACCCAAGAGCTTCGGTAACATAGTGTGGTACAATTCATGTGTTTGAAAGTATGCTGAGGCAGTGTGACATCCGTGACCATGAGCTTCTTCCTGAAACCACATTCGTAGGGGCTCACCCAGGCTGATGTGGCTTGCTTTGGCTGGTCTAATTGCAGCATACATCCCCGCCTTATTGATCAATACTGAATGGTTTTCAGTCCACGCAGCCCTGAAAGTAACGCGCAGTGCAAATCTGTATAGACGTAATACATGGCGGTGTAGAGATACAGTTTCATTTTGAACACGAAATGGCCCCCCAAACCATCCTCTACTTGAGGTTGGCAGTGGTTCGAATCCTTGGCCACGCGGTTGTTGGTGAAACTGGACTGCTCAAAAAGGCAGCTGACATCCTACGAATGAGGAGGCGCAGGTTCAGCAAAGTCACCCCTCCGTCTCTCTCTTCCTCATCGTCACCCGGCACCTCTTTTGCAATCACCTCATTCCCCTCCATCAACCTCCCTCCTTCCCACCGCTGATCTTCTCTACCCCAGGCGCAAGGAGAGAGTAGAGGACCGGAGCAGCGCAATGAGGTGAGGGGGGAGCAACCAAGAGCAAGCCTTAACCAAACACTGGCCCAAAGCTTTCGGCAGGTGGCCAGTAGATTGTTTCTTTCGGTGCTCATTTTTTTGAGAAAATTTGTAAACCCCCCCCCAAAAAAAAGAAAAGGTTTGCCTGTGGCATGTTATGTAGATTGGTTTTGCATAGTTCCCCTTGTCCCTGTCCCTTCCCCTGCCCTTGGATCTTGACACTGCACTGAACCCTGGCCACATACATTCGACATTCACTGGTTTTGCGTGCAGGAAAAAAAAAATCCCGACGTTTTTGTGTCGTGCTGCGTCATGCGGTGTGTGGGGGGGGGGGGATACCGATTCCCCCTCCCTTCCCGTCAGTGGAAAGGAGTGCTGGCTCGGCATTGCCCACGAGATCCTCCCCCCCATCCTCTCTCGGCCCAACAGGCATATTAATCTTTGTCATGGTTAGCAGGACGGTGAGGTGGCGGGAGGGGTCGAGATGGCGGTAGGGGTGGTGCCAGTTGAGGTAGCGGGCGTCCCACCTCCCATTCCCCCGCCAAGTGAAACACCTGGTGGTACACCTCACAGAGGGGGATGCGACAGGGCGCATGGCTGCGGCAAAGCACATCCGGAACTGCGTATGTTGCTGCCACGTGGCCCGGTTCGGGCTGGATGCCCCACCACACGTTGGTGATGCCGCCTGGGAGGAGGCAGGCCACCTTACCGGTGAGGTCCGACCAATGGGTATTGATGGCGGGGCTAGGTCGGCCCACTGGGTCATTGTGTCAGACGCGCGTACACCAGTCCACTCCGTGCGTGTGGGCCTACCCCTTGGCTGCACCCTCAAAGTACGTGATCTGGCGCCGCGGATTGATGAGCCACGCGTCCGGGGGTCCCAGGTATATTAGCCAACCGTCCCGGGGGTCCCATCCTCGCACGTGACAGTGCGTCCACAAGGGGGCATAGGTGTCCTCCAACCAGAGCAGCCCGAGATACCAGTACAATATCGTATGCGGGTGTTGGGGCGCAGGGCCAAGGCAAGGAAAGCCTTCGGGTATTGCCACAGTAGCGCCTCGTGGACCGCGGCCCCTTTCGTGCCCAACGCGGGCCCAGCGGCACCCGCGGCACTCGCGACAATCCGCATCTACACACACCGTTCCCGCGATCATCCTTGGGTTTGCCACCAGCCGTTCCACGCCCACAATAGGAGGTCTTGGAAGCAGGTGACACCAGGGCACAGCGCGTGCCGGGGCCCCAGGGTTGGCCCTCTGGGTGCCCGATCCCCCATGCGCACTGACAATTTTGCAGGACGCCTCACGGCCCCAGTAGTGGCCACTGGGTGCCACACCCCCTGGGTGGTGCCAACCCCCGTGTGGGGTCACACAATCTCGTTGACGCTAGCGATTCCCAACGTGCAAAGGAGCAATGCAACCCCCCCCCCCCCCCCGAAACGGACCCCCCAAGTGGCGCCAAAATTATATCCATCCCTGATGCACAGTCGGTGCAGGAATAAGATGCCATGGAAAAAATCCAGACAATTCCTCACAATGTCACCATGTGAAGCATGGAATGGCCAGGCAATGAAGCAAAGAATCTCTTTGTTGGCTGGGGGGGAATGGTAGCTGGGGATAATGGTGCCTATGTTGAGTGCAATCAGCCCAGCGTCCCCTTCAAGATTCATTAGGGACCAATAACTCTGCACGATTGTGGACACTATATAGAGTAGTGCCATGATCCCAGCTGCATGACCGGCATCCCACGAATCACCAATGGGACTCAGCCAACTGACCCCCACAACGGACACATTGTGTATGCCCGATTTCGCATGTTCCTTGATGCAAAACAACTTGAAGAGGGAGGTTCCTTGACCAAAAGGCACATGGCTCCCAAATTGTGGATATGGCTAACAAGCCACACACCACATAAGCATGCACACAATAAGCATGCACATAGTTTCACACTGCAGCCACAGACGTGTTGGCAACCACGTAGGATTGAACTTGCGTGCCTTGGGCACAAACCTAATGGGTACAAATACCATATGTGGTGTAGTTGGCATGCATGCGAAAATGTCACTTGTGACACTCCAGAGTATGGGATGGCAACTGGCCTGCACATGCACAACAGGTGCATGTGAAGCAATTACACCGGATCCCACACACTGCAGGCAGGCCTCAACAACCACATAGCTCGGTGGCACCTATTGCATGACTTCTTGGTGCCATAAATTTTTGCGCCGCAACAAGCACATCGCACAACAACAAACCTAAATGACGCCAAACTAGGTGTGGTTGCCTATTGTGGTCATGCAGGCAAAGCCACCACGAGGGACCTTGGCTCCATACGGGACCAGTGCGAACCTGGGGGGACAACTGCGTACACTTAATACCCAAACTATGAGGATGCAGCCCTCCGGTAATGCGCATGTGTGCAAAAAAAGTGTGTGCTACGTGTTCTATGTGGTTTGCCTGTTCCGGAGGCACGAATTCCAATTGTACCTCTGGGTGCGATCTACACATTTTGTGTGTTATGTGTGTGTTTTGTTTGTGCTATGTGTTCGACATGTGCTAGGTGACACACACAAAACATATTGCACCGTGTTGAGTGCCTCTGGACGAAATGTCCACTCTTGAGACAATGGAATATGCTGACATTGGTTGATGATGGTTTGGGGCCACTTTGGAATGGAATTGTTGTGCAAAAGGCGTGGCAGCCACAAAGTCCATGGTTCCACCACGTCCACCACCCACCTCGTCATCCTTCCTATGCGCTCCCCTGACGGGGTCCATTGGATGGCCCTCCAGATGCGGCAAATGGGCCGTCAAATGACCTGGTTCCATGCCGTCCGTGCCTTTCTCCTCCGGTATGTGGTGATCAACGCGCACGCCACGTGTCAAGTATTAGGGTCGTGCCAAGGTGGTAGTATGTGGGAGTGGCAATGGGGCCTCATCAAGCACCGCTACTATACGACGCCGGTGTCTACACCACCGACGCCGGCACATACACATGCCGGTACATATGGAGGGCCGTTCTGGGTGCGGGTGGTGCAAGGCAGGGTGCTTTGCGGTGGCGCATGGTGTGGCCGGGGAGGAGGATAGTGAGGAGGATGCAGAGGTGGAGAGGGAGGAGGGATGAAGTGGAGGAGACCACCCCACACGACAACCATTGCTAAATTGCGACCACCAGTTGCGCCTCGTTGCCGCTGCAGGGATGAATCACACCACGAATTGTGAAGTGCACATTGGTGAGCATGGGCACTACCCCAGGTGGTTTGTGACCCACCTTTGCATTCTTGAACACGACCATGCTATATTTGGCGTCCTCCACGGTGCATACGGTGGTGTGTCCCTGTGCTAGCAATTCCCCCGTCCGGTCCACTCCATTAGTGGTGTTTTGTCATCATCAAAATGGCCTTTCCGTGGGCCTCAAGATTGCAGGCTAGTTCGCGAGATCCAAAGAAAGAAGTGGCGCCTAAGATGGTGCCCTCCGGTAGAAAGCCCGCCCATATTGTCCTAATTTGTTGTCCTAGCATGAAACACAAGCCAACAAAGGTGTCAGATTTTCCTAAAGTGTTCAACCATTAGCATCCACCACGAGGGGGTCGACTCCTCGATTTTGGACGCCAACTACGCCCCCAACTAACCATTAGCCGAAGGCCCCCTAGCAGGGGGGGGGGGGGGTTCTGGGAGGGGCAATGGCGGGGGATCGGCGGGGGGCTGAGAGGGTTGGTTGGTTTGGGTGGGGTGGTCCAAGTGGGCAATTTGGGTGGTACATGCCCCCAAACGCCACGTCTTGGTCAATCACAGGCTTCCTTGACCTCCCCTTGCCCTCCATGTAACCGGAATTGAATATTGGGACCGAGCTTGTGGGAGAGGCAACATCGTCTAGGAGAGTTCAACAACAAATGAGGTACGCGCTGGAAAGTGGATGAGAGCGGCTCAAAAGACGCTCAAAATGAGCTATATTCATCCGTTTGGGCACCACAACTAGACCAAGATCATTTTTGGGAAAGCATGGTTTTGACCTGGTTTTGAGCCTTTTGTGGTCCCACTTTTGCCGACTTTCAAGGCCCTTTCGCCTTTGAGATGGGCCAAAATGGCTTGCAATGGGCTCAAAAAGGCATTTTGCCACGCTACAGTGGGTAAAATGGCTTGCAATGGGCTCAAAATGGGCTCATTTTACTTGTTTAGGCATCCCAAATGGTCGGGGATCATTTTTGAAGAAATACACATTTTTGACCCATTTTTGACCTGTTTTTTGTCCCAAAAGAGGGCATTTTCAACGCATTTTGGGATTTTACGAGGGCCAAAACAGGCCACCACAAGCTCAAAACGCGCCAAAAACACTTGTTTTGGCATTCCATGTGGTCCAAGATCATTTTTGAAAAACTTCTTTTTTTTTTGCACCCGGTGGACCTTGTTGACCCATTTTGGCACCCACATCTTTGGGCTACCTCCCGCAGCTTGCCGCAGGCCATTGGGCCTAGGTGCGGGGGTCTAGGCGTTGGTTAGGGCAATTTTGAGGGGTGGAAACCACCAAAAGTGGGTGCTTGCAGGTGGATTGGGTGCGCTCGAAATAGTGGTTGGAGCCACGTAGCCCAAGGTATGGTCTCTTTTTGGTTCGGGGCTGTTGGCGGCCAACGTGCACAAATTCTAGGCCTTTTGGGGGCCATTTGGGGGCGATTCGCGGACATATTGTGGACTGAAGGGGCCCTAGAGGCCCCTTCGGCACGGGGACGTCTAGCTGCATGTGTAGAGTAGCCACTATTTCCCTCCATTTGTCCGGTGTGAGCACATTCCAGGGCAGTTTTGGGGAAAAAAAAAGGGCTGATTTTGACCCTAAATTGCAGATTTTGAAATGGAGGTCGGGCAATTGCGGCGCCCGTTTCCGGCCGCCACCATTGAGTTTCCGGGTCATACTTTGTGTGGTTGTTACTCCCACCCCTAGATAGCATCCACCAAAATTTTGGGTGAATCCGAAGCCCTACAACGGCGGTGTGATTTTTGCCCATTGCGAGTGTGCTTGCTGCTTGCTTGCTTGCTTGCTTGCTGCCTACTTGCTGCTTGCTTGCTTGCCAAACTTGTTAAGTCCACCCTAGACTCTAAAGAGGGTTAGAAAACCAAGATTGGCTCCACTGGCTCAGTGACCATGCCCTCACCCTAAACGTAACCCTAACCTTTGCAGCGAGCTGGTTCGGCCATGCCAGCCATGCTGATTAGACTGAACAAGTTCCCCCAAACTCGTTCATGGGCTGCTCTTGCCACATCATTGCTCTCCATTTTGGACCAGAAGTGAATATTGGGACCGAGCTGGTGGAGGGAGGAACATCGTCCAGGAGACTTCAACGACAAATGAGGTACGCAAATGAGGTGTTTTTTTGGGTAAAAATGAATTGTATTCATCCGTTTGGGCACCACAACTTGACTAGGATCATTTTTGGAAAACCATGGTTTCGACCCATTTTTGAGCCCTCTGTGGTCCCAAATTGGCCCATCTTCACGGCAGTTTTGGCCTTGAGAGGGGCCAAATTTGCTCAACATGGGCTCCAAAAGGGCTCATTCCACTTGTTTGTGCACCCCAAATAGTGTAAAAGTATCTTTGGTAAAACACATTTTTGATCCATTTTTGACTGATTTTTTGTCCCAAAACATCCCATTTTCAAGGCATTTTGTGACTGTGCTGTGGCCCAAATGGCTTGCAATGGGCTCAAAATGGGCTTATTTCATTCGTTTGTGCACCCCAAATGGTCTAAGATCATTTTTGGAAGAGCACATTTTCAACGCATTTTTCACCCATTTTGGTCGCAAAGGGAGCCATTTTTAGTGCATTTTATGGCTTTTGAGGGGCCAAAATGGCTTGCAATGGGCTCAAAATGGGCTCATTTCACTTGTTTAGGCACCCCAAACGGTCTGGGATCATTTTTGGAAAAACACGTTTTTGACCCATTTTTGACCTGTTTTTTGTCCCAAGAGAGCCCATCTTCAACTCATTGTGGGATTTTACGAGGGCCAAAACAGGCCACCACAAGCTCAAAACGCGCCAAAAACACTTGTTTTGGCATTCCATGTGGTCCAAGATCATTTTTGAAAAACTTCTTTTTTTTTTGCACCCGGTGGACCTTGTTGACCCATTTTGGCACCCACCTCTTTGGGCTACCTCCCACGGCTTGCCGCAGGCCATCGGGCCTAGGTGCTGGGGTCTAGGCGTCGGTTAGGGCAATTTTGAGGGGTGGAAACCACCAAAAGTGGGTGCTTGCAGGTGGATTGGGTGCGCTCGAAATAGTGGTTGGAGCCACGTAGCCCAAGGTATGGTCTCTTTTTAGTTCGGGGCTGTCGGCGGCCAACGTGCACAAATTCTACGCCTTTTGGGGGCCATTTGGGGGCGATTCGCGGACATATTGTGGACTGAAGGGGCCCTAGACGGCCCTGCGGCACGGGGAGGTCAAGCTGCATGTGTAGAGTAGCCACCATTTCCCTTCATTTGGCCGGTGTGAGCACATTCTAGGGCAGTTTTGGGGAAAAAAAAAGGGCTGATTTTGGCCCTAAAGTGCAGATTTTGAAATGGTGGTCCGGCACGTGCGGCGCCCGTTTCTGGCCGCCACCATTGAGTTTCCGGGTCATACTTAGTGTGGTTGTTACTCACACCCTTAGGTAGCATCCACCAAAATTTTTGACGAATCCGAAGCCCTACAACGGCGGTGTGATTTTTGCCCTTTTTGCGTGTGCTTGCTGCTTGCTTGCTTGCTTGCTTGGTGCCTACTTGCTGCTTGCTTGCTTGCCAAACCTGTTAAGTCCACCCTAGACACTAAAGAGGGTTATAAAACCAAGATTGGCTCCACTGGCTCAGTGATCATGCCCTCACCCTAAACGTAACCCTAACCTTTGCAGCGAGCTGGTTCGGCCATGCCAACCATGTTGATTAGACTGAACAAGTTCCCCCAAACTCGTTCATGGGCTGCTCTTGCCACATCATTGCTCTCCATTTTGGACCAGAAGTGAATATTGGGACCGAGCTGGTGGAGGGAGGAACATCGTCCAGGAGACTTCAACGACAAATGAGGTACGCAAATGAGTTGTATTTGGGTGCAAATGAGTTGTATTCATCCGTTTGGGCACCACAACTTGACTAGGATCATTTTTGGAAAACCATGGTTTCGACCCATTTTTGAGCCCTTTGTGGTCCCAAATTGGCCCATCTTCACGGCAGTTTTGGCCTTGAGAGGGGCCAAATTTGCTCAACATGGGCTCCAAAAGGGCTCATTCCACTTGTTTGTGCACCCCAAATAGTGTAAAAGTATCTTTGGTAAAACACATTTTTGATCCATTTTTGACTGATTTTTTGTCCCAAAACATCCCATTTTCAAGGCATTTTGTGACTGTGCCGTGGCCCAAATGGCTTGCAATGGGCTCAAAATGGGCTTATTTCATTCGTTTGTGCACCCCAAATGGTCTAAGATCATTTTTGGAAGAGCACATTTTCAACGCATTTTTGACCCATTTTGGTCGCAAAAGAACCCATTTTCAGTGCATTTTATGGCTTTTGAGGGGCGAAAATGGCTTGCAATGGGCTCAAAATGGGCTCATTTCACTTGTTTAGGTACCCCAAATGGTCTGGGATCATTTTTGGAAAAACACGTTTTTGACTCATTTTTCACCCGTTTTTTGTCCCAAAAGCGCCCATTTTCAACGCCTTTTGGGATTTTACGAGGGCCAAAACAGGCCACCACAAGCTCAAAACGCGCCAAAAACACTTGTTTTGGCATTCCATGTGGTCCAAGATCATTTTTGAAAAATATCTTTTTTTTTCGCACCCGGTGGACCTTGTTGACATATTTTGGCACCCACCTCTTTGGGCTACCTCCCACAGCTTGCCGCAGGCCATTGGGCCTAGGTGCGGGGGTCTAGGCGTCGGTGAGGGCAATTTTGAGGGGTGGAAACCACCAAAGGTGGGTGCTTGCAGGTGGATTAGGTGCGCTCGAAATAGTGGTTCGAGCCACGTAGCCCAAGATATGGTCTCTTTTTGGTTCGGGGCTGTCGGCGGCCAACGTGCACAAATTCTGGGCCTTTTGGGGGCCTTTTGAGGGCGATTCGCGGACATATTGTGGACTGAAGGGGCCCTAGACGGCCCTCTGGCACGGGGAAGTCTGGCTGCATGTGTAGAGTAGCCACTATTTCCCTCCATTTGGCCGGTGTGAGCACATTCTAGGGCAGTTTTGGGCAAAAAAAAAAAGAACTGATTTTGGCCACAAAGTGCAGATCTTGGAATGGAGGTCCGGCACTTGCGGCGCCCCTTTCTGGCTGCCACCATTGAGGTTCCGGGTCATACTTTGTGTGGCTGTTCCTCACACACCTAGGTAGCATCCACCAAAATTTTGGCCGAATCCAAAGCCCTACGACGGAGGTGTGATTTTTGCCCATTTCGCGTGTGCTTGCTGCTTGCTTGCTTGCTTGCTTGCTGCCTACTTGCTGCTTGCTTGCTTGCCAAACCAGTTAAGTCCACCCTAGACACTGAAGAGGGTTATAAAACCAAGATTGGCTCCACTGGCTCAGTGACCATGCCCTCAGCCTAAACGTAACCCTAACCTTTGCAGCGAGCTGGTTCGGCCATGCCAGCCATGTTGATTAGACTGAACAAGTTCCCCCAAATTTCGTTCATGGGCTGCTCTTGCCAAATCATTGCTCTCCATTTTGGACCAGAAGTGAATATTGGGACCGAGCTGGTGGGGGGAGGAACATCGTCCAGGAGACTTCAACAACAAATGAGGTACACAAATGAGTTGTATTTGGGTGAAAATGAGTTGTATTCATCCGTTTGGGCACCAAAACTTGACTCGGATCATTTTTGGAACACCATGGATTCGACCCATTTTTGAGCCCTTTCTGGTCCCAAATTGGCCCATCTTCAGGGCAGTATTGGTGTTGAGAGGGGCCAAATTTGCTCAACATGGGCTCCAAAAGGGCTCATTCCACTTGTTTGTGCACCCCAAATAGTGTAAAAGTATCTTTGGTAAAACACATTTTTGATCCATTTTTGACTGATTTTTTGTCCCAAAACATCCCATTTTCAAGGCATTTTGTGACTGTGCTGTGGCCCAAATGGCTTGCAATGGGCTCAAAATGGGCTTATTTCATTCGTTTGTGCACCCCAAATGGTCTAAGATCATTTTTGGAAGAGCACATTTTCAACGCATTTTTGACCCATTTTGGTGGCAAAGGAACCCATTTTCAGTGCATTTTATGGCTTTTGAGGGGCGAAGATGGCTTGCAATGGGCTCAAAAATGGGCTCATTTCACTTGTTTAGGTACCCCAAATGGTCTGGGATCATTTTTGGAAAAACACGTTTTTGACCCATTTTTGACCCTTTTTTTGTCCCAAAAGCGCCCATTTTCAACGCCTTTTGCGATTTTACGAGGGCCAAAACAGGCCACCACAAGCTCAAAACGCGCCAAAAACACTTGTTTTGGCATTCCATGTGGTCCAAGATCATTTTCGAAAAACATCTTTTTTTTTTTTGCACCCGGTGGACCTTGTTGACCCATTTTGGCACCCACCTCTTTGGGCTACCTCCCACAGCTTGCCGCAGGCCATTGGGCCTAGGTGCGGGGGTCTAGGCGTCGGTTAGGGCAATTACGAGGGGTGGAAACCACCAAAAGTGGTTGCTTGCAGGTGGATTAGGTGCGCTCGAAATAGTGGTTCGAGCCACGTAGCCCAAGATATGGTCTCTTTTTGTTTCCGGGCTGTCGGCGGCCAACGTGCACAAATTCTGGGCCTTTTGGGGGCCTTTTGAGGGCGATTCGCGGACATATTGTGGACTGAAGGGGCCCTAGAGGGCCCTTCGTCACGGGGAAGTCTAGCTGCATGTGTAGAGTAGCCACTATTTCCCTTCATTTGGCTGGTGTGAGCACATTCTAGGGCAGTTTTGGGCAAAAAAAAAAGAACTGATTTTGGCCCTAAAGTGCAGATCTTGGAATGGAGGTCCGGCACTTGCGGCGCCCCTTTCCGGCCGCCACCATTGAATTTCCGGGTCATACTTTGTGTGGCTGTCCCTCACACCCCTAGGTAGCATCCAGCAAAATTTTGGCCGAATCCGAAGCCCTACGACGGAGGTGTGATTTTTGCCCATTTCACGTGTGCTTGCTGCTTGCTCGCTTGCTTGCTTGCTTGCTTGCTGCCTACTTGCTGCTTGCTTGCTTGCCAAACCTGTTAAGTCCACCCTAGACACTAAAGAGGGTTATAAAATCAAGATTAGCTCCACTGGCTCAGTGACCATGCCCTCACCCTAAACGTAACCCTAACCTTTGCAGCGAGCTGGTTCGGCCATGCCAGCCATGTTGATTAGACTGAACAAATTTCTTCCAAATTTCGTTCATGGGCTGCTCTTGCCACATCATTGCTCTCCATTTTGCACCAGAATTGAATATTGGGACCGAGCTTGTGGGGGGAGAAACATCGTCCAGGAGACTTCAACGACAAATGAGGTACGCAAATGAGTTGTATTTGGGTGAAAATGAGTTGTATTCATCCGTTTGGGCACCACAACTTGACTCGGATCATTTTTGGAGAACCATGGATTCGACCCATTTTTGAGCCCTTTCTGGTCCCAAACTGGCCCATCTTCACGGCAGTTTTGGCCTTGAGAGGGGCCAAATTTGCTCAACATGGGCTCCAAAAGGGCTCATTCCACTTGTTTGTGCACCCCAAATAGTGTAAAAGTATATTTGGTAAAACACATTTTTGATCCATTTTTGACTGATTTTTTGTCCCAAAACATCCCATTTTCAAGGCATTTTGTGACTGTGCCGTGGCCCAAATGGCTTGCAATGGGCTCAAAATGGGCTTATTTCATTCGTTTGTGCACCCCAAATGGTCTAAGATCATTTTTGGAAGAGCACATTTTCAACGCATTTTTGACCCATTTTGGTCGCAAAAGAACCCATTTTCAGTGCATTTTATGGCTTTTGAGAGGCTCCAAGGGCTTGCAATGGGCTCAAAAATGGGCTCATTTCACTTGTTTAGGCACCCCAAATGGTCTGGGACCATTTTTGGAAAAACACATTTTTGACCCATTTTTGACCCGTTTTTTGTCCCAAAAGAGCCCATTTTCAACGCCTTTTGGGATTTTACGAGGGCCAAAACAGGCCACTACAAGCTCAAAAAGTGCCAAAAACACTTGTTTTGGCATTCCATGTGGTCCAAGATCATTTTTGAAAAGTCATTTTTTGCAACCTTGTTGACCCATTTTGGCACCCACCTCTTTGGGCTACCTCTTGCAGCTTGCCGCGGCCCACTAGGCCCAGGTACGGGGCCTAGGCGTTGGTTAGGGCAATTTTGAGGGGTGGAAACCACCAAAAGTGGGTGGGTGCCGGTGGATTACGTGCGCTCGACATCGTGTTTTGAGCCAGGTAGCCCATTGTATGGTTCGTTTTTGGTTTGGGGCTGTCGGCGGCCAATGTGCACAAATTCTGGGCCTTTTGGGCGCAGTTTGGGGGCGATTCGCGGACATATTGTGGACTTAGGGGGCCCTAGAGGGCCCTTCGGCACGGCGAAGTCTAGCTGCATGTGTAGAGTAGCCACCATTTCCCTTCACCTGGCCGGTGTCAGCACATTCTAGGGCAGTTTTGGGCAAAAAAGGGGGTTTTTGGCCCTAAATTGCAGATTTTGAAATGGAGGTCAGGCACTTGCGACGCCCGTTCCTATGGGGTGGAGCCAAGGAAGGGTGGCCTAGAAACCCCCCCTCCAACTTACATGGTAGTGCACCGCTAAAGTAACGGACCACACTTATGGGGGGTGTATTGGGGGTCAGAATAAGCGTATAGGAACTATCACGACCCGGGTGTCGGACCAAGGGAGTCAACTTTTTTTGGGCAGGAACCCCCCTAGGAATCCCTTCCTACACCCTTCCTACACTCTTCCTGGACCCCTTCCTGGTAGGAACCCCCCGTCCTAGACCCTTCCTAGACCGCTTTATGGCCAGGAACCCCCCCCTTCCTGGGCAGGAACCCCCCTTCCTATGGCCCTTCCTGCCCCTCAAGGGCAGCCCGGTTTTCGCAATGTCTGCCTGTCCGTTCGCTTGGGATTGGATGGCGGCCGTCACAGGCCCGGCCGGTACACGTGGTTGCTCCTTTCCGGAGGGGCAGACGTTCCACGACACGGCCATCGCAACCAACACCGCCGTGACTTGGCCGCCAGGCACGAGCATCGGCCGGGTGCGCATCACCAAGTCCATCCTCCGTGACAGGGACCCTTGTGCCCTCTCAGACCTCATTGCAGAGACGGTGCGCCGCAACCCAGAGATCACCGCTTTCCACGTGCGGCCCAGCGGAGCGGAGTGCTCCTGCTTGCTAAAGTCCCTATCCACCTGCCTGCCCAGCGACCACGCCCGGATCCACAGCCATTACATGGCTGCCCACCCTGTGGATACCGAGCCGCCCACCATCCTCCGCTTCGCTTCCACGAAGCCCAAGCCTGCGACTTTCGCCAAGGAGGGGTGGCACAAGGAGGCAGCCAAGCGGAAGCTCTTCCTCTTCGATCCGCGGCAGTCCAGTGAGGAGACCCTGCCCATCTACTCGCTCTCCAGTCGCTCGGCGTGGGAATGGGACGGCGACGGCCCCGGGCTCACCGTGCCGAGTGCGTATGCGGCCAGCGGGCTACTTGCCCGCCCCGTCACCTCCACTCCGCTGTTTGTCCCGCACGAGGATCCGCTGTTGGAGCTGCCGAGTGACTGCCCCACTGCCGTGAACAGCGACCCCAGTCAGCTTGCCGGCCTGCAGCACTTGTTCATCCGGAGTTTTTTTGCGGAGTATGAGGTGGAGGAGGCGCACAAGGAGGCACTGGCGATCGCCGAGGAGCGTTGGGCCCGGATCTTCAACCACAACCGCCCAGTTGCCGGCGGAGCTCAGGACCCACCGGACCACAAGATGGTGTGGGGGAAGCCGGAGGACATGTCCAAGCATCCAGATGGGGAGGAACACATCTAGCTTTGGGACCCGCCGCGCCTGTCGGCCATGGTGACGCCAGTGAAGGCCAAGTTGGAGGCAATCTTGGGCAAGATGCTGCACGTGATGACGCAAGGGTACATCGAGTCCATCACCCACGTCCGCCAACTGCCGCACCGAGATTTCCCAGCAGCGTCACTTCCTGTGGATGGCATCGCCCTCTCCGTGTTCTGGGCTCTGTCGATGGATATCCCTGATGATGAGGTTTGCGCGCAGTTTGGCGCCATGTCGGCCGTGCCTTCCTTCGGCCTTGGATCATCCACCGCATGCCGATGAGAAGGGGTTCCTTGTGGGTGATTTGCTCGATGGCGGTGCATGAAGGAGGCGGCCTGCCATTGGCTGCGGAACCGGGGTCCCGCCGTATTATTGGGTTCTGTGGATTGTCGGCGCACACCGTGTCCTACGCCACCACCCACGCCATCACGTTCCCGTTTCGGGCGCACAAGGCCGCTGTCAGTTGTGAAGTCCAACAGATGCCGCCGGAAGCCGACAAGTGAGAAGTGCTTTGGGTGTGGAGTCCAAGTCCTTTGCCGCAATCACACGGGGATGGAGTGCAGCAAGTGCGACACTGAAGCAGCAGCAGCAGCAGCATTCGATCCGGGGAGTGCCGAGGCCGCTGATCCGAGTCGTGTCCCTGCCCTGCAGCACATGGTGACCTGTTTGATTCCATCGGATGGGACGACGCTTTACACCGGGCATTACGAGGCAGCGCCCGCACCACATGTGATTCCCGCTGACACAACCCCCGAGCCGGAGGACTGCCCACTGGTGGGGCATGCACACGAAAGCAAGTGGCTGCCCTGGCCGAGATCGCAACACAACGCCCTGTTGGTTACGCCGCCTGGGAGCATTCTGGTGCTGGTGAACGGCCGCTTTGGAGGATTCGCCCGGGGTACTGAGGAGAGCAGTGACGCTTTGGTGTACCGGATGGAGATGGCACCACCTGAGCCCAGACCCGTGGACCCGAGCTTGTTGATGGCCGCCAGGGCAATCGTTCGCAACACCAAGGTGGCACAGGAGCAGGCCTTTTGGTGTGCATGCCAGCAGGTTGACACTCTGTCCCCTTTGAATCGCAGGGCCTTTGGTTGGAGGGGTTCACAATGCAATGGGGCAAATGTATGGTCAGTACTGCTTGCCAAGGGTCAATGGCAGTGGCAATGCAAGGGGAGGGCTGTTTGAGGGCTTCAACTGGGCATCGTGTGTGGGCTGTGGCATGTGGATGGCACTCAGGAACCCCCCCCCCTTCCTGCACAAGACACCTGTCCCAGGAACCCCCCAGGAACCCCCATCCTGCACAGGTACCCCCCCCCTTCCTGCACAGGAACCATCCCAGGAACCCCTCAGGTACCCCCTTCCTGCACAGGAACCCCCCCCCTTCCTGCACAGGAACCCCCCTTCCTGGACCCCTTCCTAGACCCTTCGTGGACCCTTCCTGCACAGGAACCCCCCCCCCTTTCTGCGCAGGAACCCCCTTCCTAGACCACTTCCTGTCCCCTTTCGTCGCTGGCATTTCCGTTATTTCTTTTCAGGCGGATGTCGACGTGTACCCGCGGCTGGTCCTGAAGTCCGTCGATGAGGAGGAGCGGGCAGCCCCACTGCCGGTGGCACCATCGGAGGCTGCGTGGACCGTGGATGGGTGAGCACCAAGTCTTCAAGACCCTCCGACATTGGTGTTGCAATCAACACTGACCATCACAGACATGCACAGTCCTCTGACCAGGCAGGGGGGCACGTTCTGGTATCGCGACTGCACACTGACCGTCCGGAAGGGGAAGGCACCCACTGCCCTGCAGCTGCGGTTGCCAGTGGCATGTCCCAGGGGCATGCAGGACATGGCAAGACGTATGTGGTTGCGCAGTACTTGTGCCTTGTCGGCCATGCCAAGGCCAGCAACACATGGTCTTTCTTGGTGTACAGCGAGCAGACCAGCTTTAAGACGCTGAAGAGCCTGGCAAGGCTGACGGGTTTGGATGCCGGTGTCCCCATTGAGGTGCAGAACGCGGTTGACGAGTGGCTGGAGAAGTACCGCAAGCGGCAAGAACAGGGTCAATTGGCTGGACGCTCACACGTGAAGAAGGAGCCCGGCACGGAGGAACGTACACAGCCACTGTGGCAGCAACCTGGGGCCGAGGTCAAGCCGGAGCAATGAGACAGGGCAGCGCGGGGATTCGTGAAGCGTCCTGCCCAGAGGACCGTCATCACCGACTCCCCCTCCAAGCGGCTCGTACCAGGCAGTCCGGGGCAGGCAAGTCCAATGGCAATGGACACGGGGACAGTGATCACGCAGCTGGCACCTGGGTTGCAGGAGGACGTGCGCGCGGCGTTGAAGGAGGTGTTGCCTGATGCCGTTGAGAAGGCGATGGCAAGTGGCGGCAAGACCCGGGCACAGCGGGCCACGGAGTAGGCAACCAAGAAGGAGCGCGAAGCACGGGAACAGGTTGGCAAGCACGAGGCAACCATTGCAAGTATGCAGGCACGACGGATTGCCCTGGAAGACCGGTTGGAGGCTGCTGAGGACGCGGCGCGCGAGGTGCAGGCAGGCAGGGTCAAGGCCGAGGCTCTGCTGCAGGAGGAAGCTGCGGAATTTGACCGGGCGTTGAGCATCCTCAACCGGACATACGGCCAGGGCCCCAGCCCCAGCAAGTGATGAGGAGTGGCGAGGCACGGTGGCAATGGGAGCGCAAGGATCCCAAGTGTCCCTCTGACCTGGTGGCTGTTGAGGGGTGCTCAGGTTCTGCCAACCTGTGTGGGCATGAGACGCGGAGAGACAACCCTTGGTGGCACACTGCGAGGGAGTTGCGCCCCGTTGGTTGCAGTACACGTGTGTTGTGACTAGGCCACTCCCAAGATTGCACGCATGCATGCATGGCTGTGCGAACGCGCCAAGGGTTGTGCGACGCGCTGCGCAAAAAAAAATCCACACCTTGACCCATAACCCTTAACACCCATAATCCTTTTTGGCGTAACCCTAACGCAAATCTAACCCTTTTCTTATTTTGTGCGCGACAGTCGCGTAGTATAGTAGTCACGTCGTGCGCAGGGCGCGTAAGGTGGTGTCACGAGCGGGGAGCTTCACATAGCCTCACCCTTGGGGGCACCACCGAGATTCCCAAGCTCTCCAAGCATGGACGCAGTTGCATGGCTTGTGTGGTTGCAATGCCCCGATGTGACAACGGTGTTTGAGAGGACCGGGGCAACCGATGGGGCAGTACACGAAACACCAGGTGCAGGAAGGGGTGTGGTTCTTGTGCAGAAAGTGTCTAGGAAGGGGTGCAGGAAGGGGGTTCTTGTGCAGGAAGGTGGGGGGGTTCCTGTGCACGAAGGGGTCCAGGAAGGGTCCAGGAAGGGTCTTGTTGTACAAGAAGGGGGGTTCCTGTTGGGTTTCCCTGTTACGCGTATTCGATACGGCAGGATACGGCAGGATACGGCAGGAGACGGCAGGATACGGCAGGATACGGCAGGATACGGCAGGATACGGCAGGATACGGCAGGATACGGCAGGATACGGCAGGATACGACAGGATACGGCAGGATACGGCAGGATACGGCAGGATACGCAGGATACGGCAGGATACAGCAGGATACGGCAGGATACGGCAGATACGGCAGGATACGGCAGGATACGGCAGGATACGGCAGGATACGACAGGGTCCAAAATATCTGCTTGTTTGCACTACGAAAACAACCATTTTGCGTTCATTCAGCGTTTGGTGGTATTTCATACTGTTCTTGCATGCCTATTGTGACTTTCCCGGCTGACAACCCGCTTCATGTACACCAATTATTCGTTTCAAAAAAGAAGAAGATTGCTACCTGCTTCCTGAGCTTGGTGGTTTTTCATCCTGTTCCTGCGTGCCCATTGTGCTGTTTCTGTTTAGGTTGACAACCCGCCTTGCTGCACACCAATTCTCGGTTTTGAAAAAGAAAATGATTGCTACGTGATTGCGTACGAAACACTTCCTGTGCCCCAAAACACAAGATGCACGAGCATAAAAAAAGACAATCACATCATTGCAGCCTGTACTATTATGGTTATAGACTTTCGGTGTACCTCTGCTCCATGTTATGTAGGTTACAGCAGAAAATGAACAGGCCGGCAAGGAAGTCGTAGTTATACGGGCGCCCGGGAGCCTCATCACGGCCGTTCCAGAATCGCCACTTCTTAACATTGCTGAAAACATTCTGCACTAGATGACTGCCTTCATTGATCATCTGGTTGTAATGCACCATGAACCAGGTCAATCGGCCATCCCCCCCGGCCACACGGCAGAACATGTTGTCCGCAGTGCTGTTGTGACAGTCACCGAGGCGGAAGTCAGGCCGAGGACCATTAAAGTTCCAGGGAATGGATGCATCCATGTCCGCCGTCATCTCAGCATCGGTGGCACGGGGCGGATACCACCACGAGCAGGCAATGATCTCGCGCCCCCAGTTGATCATGGCATTAAACACGAGCGCATGCCCGCGGTAAGTGGGTTTGTCGAACCAGAACAGCTCCCGGTCTACCGGGTGCGAAGGTGACTGGATGGCCACATGCGTGCTATCGACAATAGCAGACACATGGCGGTGAATTGGATGACTGTGTTGGTGGAATTCCCATCGGCGTTCAAAAGCATCCGTGAACGTATCCCACAGGTGAGCCCGTTGTGACACGTCACGTAGTACTTGGATACAGTAGTCCCGACCAATTCCCAATGTCCTCGCACATGCAATCTGCCTGTACCCCAATCGCAGGAAAGAGATTGTAATTACAAACTCCTCTAATGTGAAAATGGAATTTGCCACCAGGAACAGCAGAAATCCCATTCTGTACCCGGTGGCATTCATGAGCGGCATTGCTGCAAGTGGAGCGCAGTGCGGGGAGTCGCCGCTATCAGAACGATCCACAGAGATCCACGTAAACTTCAAGACTTAAGGACTGAAGAACTTAAATGATTGAGCAGTGCAGAAACGATATAACAACAGCCGAAAAAACATTCTAATAGTGCTAATGTAACTAATGAGTAACATTCTTCTTTCATTGTCTCAGATATGTGCTGTCTATGAAATCAACAGTGAGGGCAACGAAGCAATCCATGGCTCTTGGCGGGAACAGTGTTTGATGGTCCTCCACTCTTAAGGAGTGTCAGTGAAGCGCTGCCATCCATGATTCTTGCGAGCCGGGCCAAGTGACGTGAAAGGTGCCTGATGGTCCTCCACTCTTAATGAGTCTCAGTGCGGCGGATGACAGCACCGCCAACAATGCGACAAGGTTCACGATGTGGTACACGCTTCCACCCCTTTGTGCAGGGCGTCCATCATATGAGGCGACGCCGCGATAAGGGTTCACGCTGTGGTACACGCTTCCACCCCTGTGTGCAGGGCGTCCAACGTGAGGCGACGCCGCTACAAGAGTCCACGCTGTGGTACACGCTTCCACCCCTCTGTGCAGGGCGTCCAACATGAGGCGTGTGCGTGGGCAGAGAACTACGGATTCATTCAAAAGATTGTTGCTTTGCATCTTCAGCCGCACTGGCAGAAACTTCACGTGCATTTGCGAGGTGCTGCCCAACGACTACACGCCTCAATGGATAGCGGCGCGCATTGGGCCGCATGGACATGGCAGTTTGCTTGGTGATGATGTTTGGTACGCCGTGTATTGGGACTACAGGGATCTGCCGTCGGACACCTGGAAACAAACTGCCAGATCACTGTGGCTGGCCATGCTGTCTGAGAGAGGGGTGACGCCCACCACTGCAGATCAAATAAAGTTTGATGTCCTTGTCACCAGTTTGCAGGATGCGCCTGCGTGGCGAGAACAAAAGAAATTGGAAAAGGCTGAGCGTGCAAGCCAGAAGGAGGCGTCTGCCGATGCGCACGCTCTTGGTCTTGGCCCCAGCTCATTGGAGAGGCGGAAGCACACACTGGCCAGCTACCTCATGGGTCCGAATGCAGTGGGCCGGCAGCCAAGCACAGGGACATGGCGCCCCACCAGTGGTCCTGCACCTCAGCGGCGCTGCAAGGCAACGGGTGGCACATGCTACGCGCCAGTGCCAAAGAACTGCAGCAAGGGAATGTGCACACCGCACTGCCTGAGCTTCCGAATTGCCTATGCACAGCAGTTTGCAACTTGTACGCCATGCAAATACAAAAAGTCTGGAGTTCGACACAGGCACACACCACGTGCCACTGATGCAACGGAGCTCGCACCTTGGATTGGGGACTGGCAGGGTCATTTGGATGAACCTCGCTGGAGGCACGTCGCGCAGAATGAGGAGGATGAAAATCAGGACAGTGACACCAGTTCTGTGATTGATGAGAACCCACTTGCTCAGCCGGAGACGTTGACTCAGCCGCAGCCATTGACTCAGCCGCAGACGTTCTCAGCACGAGCACCGCGGACACTGGACCTGCCACCAGATCATGCGGAAGAGGAGACCGTTGAGGCCTACCTAGAGAGGCTGTTGGGTTCAGCTCCGCGGCGCAATTCCTTGCCCAGACGCCCGGTTGACACGCCATCTGAAGATGCTGATTTTGCAGAAGCGCAGACCGCAAATTTGCTTGATGACTTACAGCAACCGCCGCCAGCAGAGCGCAGGCCCTCGGCGGATAGCGGCCGGTACATTGTGGAAGCCCCGAAGAAGAACTATCACTGCATTGTGTGCTATTGCTTTCTGTTGAACACTGCAGTTCTGCCTTGTGGACACACGATCTGCACAGACTGTGCAGGGAGGATCAGCCGGTGCCCACTGGATCGTACTGTTTTCGTTGCTGCCAACACCCCCAGGAACCGCGCTGTTCAGGATGCTGTGGAAGAATTTCTGCTGTCAGAAGGGGCTCGTACTGCAGGCGCGATACTGGCAGCAGCAGGAGCTGCAATATTCTCTCTGGGCTCCACAACAAGACCACTGACGAATCCGGATGCCATGCGACAGGCCAGATTGCGAGCCTTCATGCACCTGTTGCCACGGGATCCTCCTGGTGAACTAGCAGCAGATCCTCCTGATGCAGCAGCAGCGTGTCCTGATTCAACATGCTCCCAGATACCAGCGCGTGCAGTGATTTCCAGAACGGTGGCTTCGTTGGACTCTGAGCGGTTGCGACAGCGGGAATGGAAGTGCACAACAGTGCAGCGTCGTGTGGAGCGGTCTGAGCAGCCACGTGCAGCAGCTGGAACATTGGTGCACGTCATGTTCAACGACGGCTGGTACGAGGGCCTGGCCGGTGGCGGTACTGTTGAATTCGGCGATGGAACAAGATTTCCCTGGAGCCGCATCCGCACCTGGCATGCAGCCAGCGACCACTAAGGTCAGCTAAGTACACTATTTTGGTAATATATTTAATTATTTTTTTTGTTTATCTGTTTTTTTGTTTGCACAGTGGCATGCACCATAGTGCAGCAGTATAACTATATATTTTTGTATGTCTATAACTTCTTTTATTGTTGATTATTTATATTATCGCACAGTGGAATACACCACAGTGCAGCTTCTTCAGACACACGCATCGAATGGCCATTCGTCTCTCTGCTCAGTGTAATGTCGCTGTGCCTTCCCAGCTTTGTGAGTGCGCCAGTCAATGACGGAGGAAAGTAGTTGGCAGTTGGGGTTATGTGTCAAGTCATTTTTTTACCTTTCAGCATAGCGGGGAACAACAAAAAAGCATGCAGAGGTTCAAAAACCGGACGGTTGAACAGTTTCCAAAAAAAGAACACCATATTTTGAAAAAGCATTTATGTTTGTTAGGATACAAGCTGCAGTGGGTTTGAAAACGTTTCTGGATAGAAAACAATTGGAAATGGATTTTTGTTTGTTAGGATAAAAGCTGCAGTGGGTTGGAAAACGGTTTCGGAAAAAAAATAATTGGTAATGCATTTTTGTATGTTAGGATAAAAGCTGCAGTGGGTTTGAAGACGTTTTCGAGAAGAAACCAAGTCACATCACATCACATCACACCACATCACGGCAAATCAAATTTGGTCACACACTTCACATCACATTGAAACACATGACATCACATGACACCACATCACACCACATCACATCAAGTCAAATCAAATATCACTGCACCAAATCACATTACATGAAATCGCATGGCAATACATGACATCCCATCACATCACACCACATCACATCACATCACGTCACGTCACGTCACGTCACGTCACGGCACGTCACGTCATGTCACATCACATCGCCTCTCATCACGTCACATCACATCACATCGCATCACGCCACACCAAACCACACCACACGAGATCACACTACATCACATGGAATCACGTCATGTCACATTGCATCACATCACATCACATCACGTTGCGAACACCACATCCTATCAACTTATAAGGCATCACATCATATGGCATGAAGAAAGGTCAATTTGCATTGGTTCATACAAGGTCGGATCACATTACGTCCGCACACCTGCAAGGCACCGCCTGTTTATGAGACCTTTACCAATAACTGAAACTCCAGGTTAGGATTACAGTTAGGGTTAAGGTTAGGGTTAGGGTTAGGGTTTCGGTTACTGGCATACGGCAAGATACGGCAGGATACGGCAGGATACGGCAGTATCCGGCAGATACGGCAGGATACGGCAGGATACGGCAGGATACGGCAGGATACGGCAGGATACGGCAGGATACGGCAGGATACGGCAGGATACGACAGGATACGGCAGGATACGGCAGGATACGGCAGGATACGCGTATTACAGGAATACGGTCGTATTAGGGAAACCCCTGTGGGGTTCCTGGGACAGTTCCTGGCCAGGAAGGGCTGGGTTCCTGTGCAGGAAGGGGGTTCCTGTTTGGTTCCTGTGGTACTTCCTGTGCACATCCTGCCCTCACAATTCTTGGCAGGCTTCCATTTTAACTGTGATGCAAAAGGCCGTTACAAATTTCCTTGGCGATGTCGTTCGAGTGACCCCGTATTGGGATCTGGAGGTTGATGCACGGCGACAGAGACGGAAGTACATTCGCGACGTTGTGGGCGATGTGCTTGGAGATGACGACATGCTTGTGCGCACAACGGGTATCGGTATAGTGATTGAGTCCAACAACCACGAGGTGCGCGATGATGACGAACAGCATGTCTCCGAGGAAGGGATCCAAGTTTTGCAAACGGCACACCAAATGAGCCTCTCCACGCGCAACATGTTAAAATTGGAGCGCAATTGTACACGAAGGGAATTAATGGAGGGGCGCAGCAAACTGCTACCATATGTCGCAACAGCCCCGGAGGTTTCATCGGGGGTGGTATCGCGTCGATCTGCCGCTGTATGTCCACTCCTTGAAGTAGTGCAAAGCCAGCTGACGTTCAGTAGGGCGTGCGGTACCTTTAACATCCCTCGTCAAGCCCGGCTTTTGATTATCATTTGCGCAGATGCCACACCACTGTGGCGGACCTCGGCCACCAAGTGCGACATCCACGTGACCGTTTGGTCAGAGGGTGTAGCAGCTGCAGGTGACGTGCGACGCTGGGCGACGTGGTGGGCGCTTGACGGACCGGATGACACGCACTCTCGCTGGGCCATTGACACTAAGGCAAAGCTTAATCAGGATGTTTTGGATGTTTTGTCCACTGTGGATGTTTGGCACTTGGGGAATCGCATACCCAGTGTATGTGCCTTGACAGGTGATGGCAAAGCCATGCATTCGGCCAATTTTCACAAGGGGAAATATTGCGTAGGTTGCCATTGCATTGATTCCTTGGCACGTGCCAATTGTGTACCGGCCCAATGCAGATGCAGCTCATTTTTGAGGGCAATTGGACCATGCAACTGCGTTGGTGACGTGGAGCATGGCTCGTGTCGTATTGCTAACGCAATTGTTAAGCGAGGCAATGAAACATTCAAAGATTTGATTGGAAACGGTGCACCCGACGTTGCCCGTGCCGCAACGGACGCAAGGAAGGCTTTGGTTTTGGAGCTTCACAAGCTTTCCGATGAGGTGAAAAACGTTCCGCATGCTGAGCGGTTGGCTCCCCGGCCAACCAAGGTGGAAAATTTGATATAAGAGGTGGCAAAATGTTTTTTGAAGACAGTGCATTACATGGCCGAGTTGTGGCTGTATTGCGGGACAACCTACCCGACGTGGCCTTTGGTGGCGTTAAATTTTTCCTATTGATGAAGCATGTGTTATTATCCATGCATCGAATGCACGCGCTCTGGCGCAAAAGGGATTGGCTAACACAGGCTGAACTCAAGGAATTGGAGTCCGCGAGTGACCGTTTAGAGGATTGTTGGGGTAAATTGCAATGGGGTGTAACCCCTTGGGTACATTGGGCATATGTTCACAGCGCATATTTTGCGCGTCGCTTTGGGAGTTTGTACAGTTTTCCCGGTATTCCGACAGAATAGAGAAACCAACCGTTCAAGCCGCATCTCAAAAACTCTATGCGCGGTTGGTGTGTTCGGCGACCCCGCATCACATGCCTCGGAATGAGGCACCTGGTGCACACCGACGCATTGAGTGTCGGTTTGCAATTGTACAGGGCGCGGCAAGGCCGCGGTGCGGCCGTTGTCAAGCGACGCAAGCGGCATGTGGACCAGTGACAACATCAATGCGGTGGCACAATGCGATTCAAGCCCCGGCGAACGGATTTGTGTGCTATTGCCTCGGAACAGAAAGGGTCATACGAAGGGTCTAGGAAGGCAGGTTTCTGCACAGGAAGGAATATAGGAAGGGGGGGTTCCTGCCCACAAACCCCCCTAGGAACCCCCCTTTCTGGCTAGGAAGGGGGGTTCCTAGGGGGGCTCCTGCCCAAAACGGGGTTTCCAAAAACACCCCAAAATTGGGCATCACCAACCCGGGACCCAATGTCCCCCAAAGTAGGCGCATTGAAAGTGCGATGTTTGTGTTCAAAGTCTTCGGGTGCCGTCGTAACGTGCAGGAGTAGAAAA
Organism: Eutreptiella sp. 'Long Island Sound 2002'; assembly: GCA_964036045.1. Classification (NCBI taxonomy): domain Eukaryota; phylum Euglenozoa; class Euglenophyceae; order Eutreptiales; family Eutreptiaceae; genus Eutreptiella; species Eutreptiella sp. 'Long Island Sound 2002'. The sequence goes on from OZ038388.1 coordinate 24,904,426, forward strand.
ACCCTAGGAAGGGGGGGGGGTTCCTAGGCCATCCTTCCTTGGCTGCACCCCATAGCCGCCACCGTTGAGTTTCCGGCTCATACTTTGTGTGGTTGTCCCTCATACCCCTAGGTAGCATCTACCAAACTTTTGGCCCAATCCGAAGCCCCACCACGGTTTTTGTGATTTTCCCACATTTTGTTTGTGCCTGCTGCTTATTTGCTGCTTGCTGCTTGCTTGCTGCTTGTTGCTTGCTGGTTGGTGCTTGCTTACTTGCCAAACCTATGGGGTGCACCCTAGACACCAAAGAGGGTTATGAAACCAAGACTGGTTCCACCAGCTTGGTGATAACTGTGACCCTAGCCTATGGTTAGAGCTAGGGCTGGGACTAGGGTCACCCAGCTGGAGGAGCCAGTCTTGATATTATAACCCTCTCTAGTATCTAGGGTGGACTTATCACGTTTGGCAAGCAAGCAGCAAGCACCAACCAAGCAAGCATCAAGTAGCAAGCAAGCAACCAAGCAAGCAGGAAGCAAGCAACAAGCAAGAATGCGCGAAATGGGGAAAGATCACACCTCCGTTGTAGGGCTTCGGATTCGACCAAAATTTTGGTCGATGCTACCCTCGGATCTGAGAACAACCACACCAAGTATGAGCCAGAAACTCAACGGTGGCGGCCCAGAACGGGCGCCGCAAGTGTCCATTTCAAAATCTGCAATTTAGGGCCAAAATCACCTTTTTTTTTGCCCAAAACCGCCCTAGATTGCGCTGAAAACGATCGAGCGTTTTGAGCCACGTAGCCCAAGATATGGTCTGTTCACCGAGCTGGTGGAACCGGTCTTGTTTTCATAACCCTCTTTAGGGTCTAGGATGGACCTAACAGGTTTGGCAACCAAGCAGCAAGCAGCAAGCAAGCAAGCAAGCAGGAAGCAAGCAGCAAGCAAGCACGCGCGAAATGGGCAAAAATCACACCTCCGTCGTAGGGCTTCGGATTCAGCCAAAATTTAGGTGGATGCTACATTCGGATGTGAGGGACAACCACACCAAGTATGAGCCAAGACCTCAACACTGGCGGCCCGGAACGGGCACCGCAAGTGCCGGACCTCCATTTCAAAATCTGCAATTTAGGGCGAAATCAGCCTTTTTTTTTTTTTGCCAAAAACCGCCCTAGAACGCGCTGAAAACGATCGAGCGTTTTGAGCCACGTAGCCCAAGATATGGTCTGTTCACCGAGCTGGTGGAACCGGTCTTGGTTTCATAACCCTCTTCAGTGTCTAGGATGGACCTAACAGTTTTGGCAACCAAGCAGCAAGCAGCAAGCAAGCAAGCAAGCAGGAAGCAAGCAGCAAGCAAGCACGCGCGAAATGGGCAAAAATCACACCTCCGTCGTAGGACTTTGGATTCAGCTAAAATTTCGGTGGATGCTACCTTCGGATGTGAGTGACAACCACACAAAACATGAGCCAGAAACTCATTGGTGGCGGCTAAGGACGGGCGCCGCAAGTGCCAGACCTCCATTTCAAAATCTGCAATTTAGGGCCAAAATCAGCCTTTTTTTTGCCCAAAACCGCCCGAGAACGCGCTGAAAGCGATCAAGCGTTTTGACCCACATAGCCCAAGATATGGTCTGTTCACCGAGTCGGTGGAACCGGTCTTGGTTTCATTACCCTCTTTAGTGTCTAGGATGGACCTAACACGTTTGGCAAGCAAGCAGCAAGCAGCAAGCAGCAAGCAGGCAGCAAGCACCAACCGGCAAGCAAGAACGCGCGAAAACAGGGAAAATCACAAAAACCGTGGTGGTGCTTTGGATTGGGCCAAAGGTTTGGTGGATGCTACCTATGGGTGTGAGGGACAACCACACGAAGTATGACCCAGAAACTGAACAGTGGCGGCTAGGAACGGGTGTCGCAAGTGCCGGACCTCCATTTCAAAATCTGCACTTTAGGGCCAAAAACCCCCCTTTTTTTTGCCCAAAACTGCCCTAGAATATGCTCACACCGGCCAAATGAAGGGAAATGGTGGCTACTCTACACATGCAGCTAGACTTCCCCGTGCCGAAGGGCCCTCTAGGGCCCCCTCAAGTCCCAATATGTCCGCAGACCGCCTCCAAAAGGCCCAGAATTTGTGCACGTTGGCCGCCGATAGCCCCAAACCAAAAACAAAGCATATAATGGGCTACGTGGCTCAAAACACGATGTCGAGCGCACGTAATCCACGCGCACCTACCCACTTTTGGTGGTTTCCACCCCTCAAAATTGCCGTAACCAACGCCTAGACCCCCGCACCTAGGCCAAGTGGCCGCGGCAAGCTGCAAGAGGGAGCCCAAAGAGATGGGTGCCAAAATCGGTCAACAAGGTCCACCGGGTGCAAAAAAAAGCCCTTTTACAAAAATGATCTTTGACCACATGGAATGCCAAAACAGGTGTTTTTGGCGCGTTTTGAGCTTGTGGTGGCCTGTTTTCATCCTCGTAAAATCCGAAAGTGCATTGAAAATGTGCTCCTCCAAAAATGATCCCAGACCATTTGGGGTGCACAAACAAATGAAATGAGCCCATTTTGAGCCCATTCCAAGCCATTTTGGCCACTGCACAGTCACAAAATGCCTTGAAAATGGGATGTTTTGGGACAAAAAAGCAGTCAAATTGGATCAATATTTTTTTTCAACGATACGTTTTAACTATTCGGGTGCACAAACAAGTGGAATGAGCCCATTTTGAGCTGACTGCAAGCCATTTTGGCCCCTCTCAAAGCCGAAAAGGCCATGACAATGGGCTATTTAGGGACCACAAAGGGCTCAAAAGCACGTCAAAACCATGGTTTTCCAAAATAGATCCTAGTCCAGTTGTGGTGCCCAAACGGATAAATACAGCTCATTTTGAGCCGCTTTTGAGCCACTCTCATCAATTTTCCACTGCGTACCTCATTTGTCGTTGAAGTCTCATAGACGATGTTGCTTCCCCCACCAGCTCAGTGCAAATATTTAATCCTAGTAGGGGTAGGACTAGGCCGAGGGGAGGGCAGGCGTTAGGGTCAGGGTTGGGTTTAAGGATAGTGTTGGGGTGCAAAGTGGACAAAATTTTCCTTTGGGCAGTTGTGGTACCAATGGAGCGTCCGGCGCCTTTAGCACCCATGGACACCTGACCGCCACCATTGCGGAGTCAAATGTGTGCATGCATGCATGCGCACGTGCTGTGGGGACATTCGCCTCCGACCGAAAAATGCATGGGAAGCTGGTCCTCCACGGGCCTCGTCTGTGTCTGGCCAACTGTGGTCTGAAAATTATTTCCCCCCATCCATGTCACCCGGGCTGCCCCAACTCAAATCATCATAATCTCCTCGGCTGCTTGTACAGTTGTGCTTGCTCCGTGCGTCCCGGATCGGTCTCCTTCAACATGTCCTCTGTCTTGATCGGTGGACCACCCCTGTCTCCTCCCATGGTGTCCACAGGTAGGAACAAGCAAGCAATTATCCACTCCATCCTTGTCCAGACAATGAAACCAAACTGTGGACAGGTATCCTGGGACATGTCCATGGATTACCCCCCCAACCCCTAGCTTGGCGCATTTCTTATGGGCATCACTGGTCAACATCAATACCATCATACATCAATCTCATACATCCGTCCACACATGGCCTGGCACACGGGGCCAAGGGCCATAAGGAGGGTGGTACCGAACTTGGTGCCAAATACAAAATTGGGTCACATGCAACAAGATACGAATAATACCAACTCAAGGGGCCACTCAATTTGTCCCCAAAAGAGTAACTGTGGGTGCTAGGTTGGGCTAGCTTGCCTATGCTGCATGCCACGTGTGCACCACGTTAGGTGCTTAGCCTTTAGCTATTGGGTAGTGTGCATTTGTTCGTCGGCGAGGCCTCACTTTCAGTTGACGTTACTCAACTGTTAGCGGGTGCTGCGTAACTTTCAGCAAGCACTACTGAAGTGTTGCCAGGTGCACTGCAACTTGAAATGGGATACCTTTTTATTTCTTATCTGCCCCCGGGTGTTTGTGAAACAAGGATGGTCCCCGGGCCTCTTGGTAATGGCCAGGCTTTGGTCTAAAGCTGGTGCCCATGGCACCCAGGGTTTGGGCACTTGTGCCGTGCCCACGCACACCTTTTGACGTGCTTATCTTGGGAACGCTGCATTGTTCCTCAAATCAATATCCCACACTTTCTAGTGTGCTTGTGTTGGAAGCACGCGGGAAAAATCCCACACCCTTGCAAAGCAATTTGCAAAGATAAGCATCGCATCTCATGGCCAGCACCCTAGCGAAGCAATTTCCCAAAGATTGGCATGGCATCTCGTGGCCAGCACCCTACACACAATGGGGCCCACAACATTCAATCCCACCTTCAAGAGTATGACACCGCACAAACTCACATGGAGAAATGTTGTCAAAACTTTGTACACGACTTTTGGACACACCAGTTACAGCTCCTGAGGTTGTGATCATCATGAGGGGCATTGTCGAGATGCTCCGCAATAGTTGGATGAAGAATTGCAATTGGCCAAATTCATTTTTGGAAATTGGTCTACAAATTCCAAGAAAAAGTTGGGATTCATAATTCATGCGAATAGTCCTCTGGCAATTTCTGCCTTTGGGCTCTATTCCCTTGCCGGTGGATGGGCACATAACTAATCTCGTGATTCATTTTTGCTCTTTCTGTGTCAAACCACACGCAAAAGATTGCTCTTTGTGCTCAGGTTGCATTCCGCGGGCAATGACATATGAGAGCAAGAGCGAACCACGACACACACGCTGTGGGGGGGTGCAAGGTTGTTGACACTCAATCGTCACCAGTGGATACTCGCAGTAGAAGATCTTTATAACGTTGTACCACAGGGGAAGATATGAGGGCAAATTCTTTCAAGTAGAGCAGGTCACAAAAATATTGTTACATCACGTTTATTTGGGGCAGGAGTGAGTGATGTGCAGCCTTAACTTACACAACTCTTGGCAAAAAAGCAACAATGGAGTGCCTGGGGATGTTCTTCATTTTCTGAGGCCACACCTGCTTTCGAATGGCACGAAACACCCGTTTTCCGGTACAACCTCAGCATATTCAGCTGCCCACTAAACATCACTGGACATCATGCTACCTCACAGATGCTGGTCTTGACAGGACTCGGCTCATATGAAGGAATTGTCAGGCTTCCATTGACTCCGTTCGGGGTGAGAAGCATCGAGGACTTGCAGGGATGCGGCGGCGGCGGGGTGTCTTTATGATACAACGGTGGATCAAGCATTGGGATTTAGCCAAATGAGGTCTCTTGCAACTGGTCTGGCGTGGGTGGGGGTGGGGTTGGCGCCAGTGTCGATGGGGTTGGGAGCACGAGAGTGCTTGTGACGCCGTTGACAGTAGTGACAGCGCTGATCTCACTATATCCCGAAACTGCACGCTTGAAACTGGGTTGTGAGCTCATGGGGGGGGATGAATACACTGGCTGAGATTTCTGGGTCACGATGTTGATGGCATGTGCACGCGGCCCTGGAAAACGAGTGTCTTTGTAGACCACATAGGCATGCATTCGAACGATGCAATCAAAGAGCACAGAAGGGAAAGGCTGAATTGGACTTCCACCAACACCAAAACCGACCGACTATCACTGAATTCGCTTTATAACCTTCATTCAATGTGCCTGGTGCCTTAGCAACACAATAAACATTCATGCAAAGTAGCCCCATGACTGCCCCTGTAGGAAAAGGACGAAGTGGGTTCCCATTTGTTCAGCCATTAGCATAGTGACCTATGACCGCGCAAACCCTGAATAGTTCTTTGAGATTTGAAGAAAATGTGATCACGAAGGTGAGCAAGGTGATGTCGTTGCTGTCCATGTAGCGAGTCCCTAGAAGAGAGGTCTTGTGGATTTTGGGGGCAAACAAGCGACGTCTCTTGAGCCAAGTTGTGACAAACATGTCAATGATCTTTCCAACCTACCCCAAAGACCCAAGGAACAAAGATAGACCCGATCCTCTCATGGACATACAGTGCCACGTACCTGTTGCCAGCCCCCGGTGGCAAACATGTGGGCATTGTAATGTGGGGGTCGCACACAATACGTATGTAGTGGATGCTCCACGGGGTACCACATGCAATGCTCTGCACCTGCGTACAAGCTCCCCCTTGCGCTGGAGGATGGACTTGCATAGCCGTTGGAGGCGGATAGCAGAAAAATTATAATCACACCCAATAAGCAAAACACACACGGTGGCTTAGTGAGACAGAGAACACTTAACAAATGATTATGAGGCTGCACAATGTCAGGTCATGGCCTCACTGCCCAACACACATGCATGCATCCATGAGTGTTGTGACCTCATGCAGGCATGCATCGGTTGATCATGTTGCACCACACCAAGGAAAAAAAATTTGTTCTGTGCAGACATCAAGCTTGTGTCCCCTCGTGCACCCCACCTTTCGGTTCTCTACTGACGCAGGATGCGCATAATACACCTGCAGGGCACATTCCCTATGTCACTCAATTATTCATGCCACAGTCCTATGACAAGGGCTGGGCGTGTGCGCTTGCAAAGAACTTGGGATTAAAAACCTTTGCATGGTCTTCACAACTCGGCGCCGTTTGTCATTTTGCAAACCAGCGTGTTTGTAAGCCCGTTACTTGCTACTCATAGCCGTGCGCATTTGCTTAGGGCTGGCGGCTTCCGCCGCACACTGTTCCATAGTAATGATGCAAGTGCTTCGAAGCCGAAGCCCAAAACACCGAACAACAGTTTGAAATGAAATGTGACACAAAATGAGACCGGCGGACATTAAACATTACACACATTGCAAATAGCACTTTGCAAACTGCAACTTGCGCATGGACCGGCACCTTTGGCACAAAATCTACTGTCTGCATCCACAAAAACGTGCGCGCGCATACCCATCAACGGTATTAGCTCACTCCAGTCGTCTCGCGAGAGGCTACCCACGGTTTTTCCATCCACCAGATTCTCAGTGAGGCGGCGTATGCACTGTGTCGGCATCCGATCAACCCCATCCTTCTCTTGCATCTGCACGTCAAGCCACATTGCGACCATGCTCGTGGTCCAATCGGTGGGGTCGTGGAGGATATCATCACTACTACACTCGGATTCTCTCGGACGGTTTTGTTGGGTGGAGGTGGGGCTATTGTTGCACCCATCGACAGGGAAGATGTCACTAGATTGTAGGTGAGTGCTTGGGGTGTTGTGGTGAGTGTTGCTCGAGGGGAAGACAAAACTAGCCCCCATGTAACACCTGAGAATGGTAAGCAGGTTGCATTTGCTCTTGTGTGATTTTCAACAAGAAGACAGGTTACAGAACTCAACTCCAACAAAAAGCAGCAAGCACACGTGCAACCTACTCATGCCCATTTACCTCTCCTCTCGGCGATGCATACACATTCTTGTGATACACCACATCCCAAACCGATTTAAAAAGCTTGCGATGCAAAATTATTGAACCGTAGAAAGCCCATTTGGTACAACATCTCGTGGTGCATGAACACTTGTCACGATGGATTGAGGACGTTGTTCTTGGTGTACACATTGTGCCATTGGACTTCGAATTAAAAATGGGTTAACCGCCCCTTTTTGTTTTTGGTAAAAAAACGGGTTCTCTGTCCCCAGCCACACTACCCGTTTTTCTACCAAAACAAATACGGGTTGTGACCTGTTTTTAGCGCGAGGAGGTCACACTAACCTTTCCTATGCTCAAATCTGCCACAGGTGCAATGGGGGCTACCTGTTCCGGCCTGTGAGCAACATCCAAAGGTGCAATGGAGGCTACCTGTTCGGGCACGTGAGGAACATCCACAGGTGCAATGCGGGCTACCTGTTCGGGCACATGAGGAATATCCACAGGTGCAATGGGGGCTACCTGTTCGGGCACATGAGGAACATCTTGAGCAGGGGATGCCACTATAGCAGCAACAACCTTAGCATTATTTTCGGGGATGCTGAGCGAGGTGCTTTCCTAAAGAAAGTCCTCGTCGGAGAGCCCAGGCCCCGCGGGCTCAGAGGCTGGAGCATGTCCACTCAAGATGCCTGCTCTTTTGTGAGCAGTGTCGCTTGATGCTTGGTGATACACCATCATTGTGTTGGGCCTTATTTCAAAATACTTAGAAGTCCCGGGCAATGGCAACCTTGAGTTAGCAGCTTTAGTCATGGCTGCACGTCGAGCCAAGTCCTTGACCACCAATTTGCGTTTAGTTACCTTAGAGGCCCATTCAGCAACGCCCTGGCAAAGTTCTGTGGTACCACATTCCAGGCCAAGCTGGATTGCGTGCATTTGATACGACATTTGAGTTTGTATATCATTCTCTTGCTCTGCTTCTTCTGGAAGGGTGCTTTGCTAGGCAAGGGGGACTCACACCGGACACTTGGGGGGTTCATACGAAGTGGATCGTCTCGGTACCCCGGCGTTGGCCGGACAACCCGTTTTTTTACCAAAAACAAACGGGCTGCAAAACCCATTTTTAAAAAAATCACGGGCTATTAACCCGTTTTTTTACCCAAAAAAACGGGCTGTCAGCTTCGCTGACTACAGCCGGTTTTTTTTTGGTAAAAAAAAACGGGTTAATAGCCCGTTTTGCTTATAGAAGTTTGACTCATATCAAATATGTGTCACGCATGCAATCGTGCTAGACCTTCCGAGCAAGCTTTTGTGCATCGAAGGAGTTAGCATGTTGATGAACCATAGTATCATGGGGGCTCGGGGTCATGGGCGGTTGCCGGCAGTTGAGGTGCTTAGGTTTTGGTCTCAAAGCCAATTGTTTCCGCTTCATAACCTATCGACACTTGCTTTTTTGTCAACTAAACACTAGGCATTTCCTGTTTCATAACAACCGGTGCTATGACGCAACCTTCAAGCAGTGTACTTGCGGACAAGTCCGACGACACACACGGACAAAGGAGAAACGGCATGTTAACACGGCCGGCCAACACAGAGGCGAAAAACACCCCCCCAACCCCTACTTAGTTGTGTTAACACAGCCCCAACACAGAGGTGAAAAATACCCCCCCACCCCCCCGTGCCTGCACCTGCCAAAACCAGAAGATGGGGCTGTTGTGTTGTGTTGTGTTGCGTTGTGATGTCTTGTGTTGTGTTGTGCTGTGTCGTGCCGTGTTGCGTTGTGATGTGTTGTGTTGTGGTGTGTTATATCTGCTATCTGTCTCACAATTTCTCAATGGAGACACACTATCACCGACCCTAGTGGTAGATAGCATTTCTTCCCGAAGAAATGCTACTTGATATCTTGTTAGTCTGATTTTCCCACTACTCTGCTTCGACGGATGGTGACCGGGTTGTGCTTTTAAATGGACCACGGTATGAGTTGATGGAATGAACACTATACGGAGCGCCCAAAGCCAGCAGACATGCAGCGATACACAAATAAAGCAGGAACCACTAGGCCTTGGCCTTGCTGCAGAGTAGACAAAAACATGGCGGTTCGTCGGGGGTGGCACCTGCACCCGTACACACGTGTGATGCACGATGGATGCACATGACTTGTTGCCCGGCCCCGGCCTGGCCACGTTTCTGGGAAAGTCGTTTTTTGACTGCGCCGCCTGGGTCGCATCATTCTTGAAAATTGATAACCTTAGCTCTTTAAGACCGTAGCCATGGCGACACGTGCTTCTGTCGACAGGTCAACCGCTGCACACTTTGCCATGAAGCACGGCTTCCACCAAGATTTTGGGTCTTGTTTTTTCGAGAAAAGGCTTGCAACCGCGCGTACATTTTTCACAAAACCTTGCTTATCAGACATATAAAACGCACATTTTTTGAACAAGTTGGGTGTCAAGGTGCAGAGCATAGATCGTGCATTCGGTGACCAACAGTCCAGCAGCCGGGCATCAGATGGCGGTGATGAATCCTCTTTGTTGCAACGAAAAGTGGGTTCTTTCACACCAATGTCTGGCAGCGCTCCGGTAAAGTACAGTTGGGACTCGAGGAAAGGCAGTGATGTCCCCCAACCTTCGACTGTCAGCTTCATGGACGATGCCTTTTCGATAACCCCTTTCACACGAGAGAGGAAAACACTGGGCTCGGTAACCGGCGGGGGGTTCGGGATGCCTGAGCCCCGGACGGGGGACCAGTCAGGTGCAAGGTAAACCAGATAGTTGTCCCGGTATCTACAGATGGGGGGCAGGGTGGACCAGTCAACATTGCGCTCCATGTAATTCAGGACCAGGCCGGCGTACTGGGCGGAACAGGACCTGCCCATGGGGCAACCAGTGGTCTGTTCGTAGACCCCTGAAAAACTGACGAGGCATCCGTTGAAAATGAGATTCCAGTGGGTGAATGCAAGCAAGTCATGGATAGAGAACTTAACGTATGAGTCGGTACGGGTAGAGGGACGTGCAACACGATCAAGTGATTTGTCGCCCGACTTATGAAGCAAAAAAGCGAACTCATGGTCCTGGCCGCCCTTTGATCTACACATGAGGGACCAGTAATGCTTGATTGCCTCTGAAATGAGTGGCTTGGGGATGTGTGGGAACATTTCCTCAACATCGAGTTCTCCCCATAGCCCTGGCTGTGTGTGCGGCCTGGTTTGGGCCGGTTCGGCCGCCGTACGGATGTCACTCAGAAAATGTTTGATCTTGTGCATAGCCAACACCTCTACTGATGTGGGGTGGCTGGTGACATACTTCCACAGGACGGATACGCAGCGACTCATTTTCCTGGCAAGCGATTTGTAATGGTGGGTGCCATGGCGTATCACCTCGCGGGCTTTAACCTTGGCGCCGGGTTCCGTTTCCCGGTACTTGTGTTTCACCATGACCATGGCGTCGGGTACGCCGAAGCGCGTGGCGTATTTTTGAGCCTTGGGGGGGCGTGCCGCGGAGGGGTAGACGGGATCTGGTTGGGGAGGCGGGGTGGAAAGACTGGTCACGTGTGTGAGCAGCTTGCCTTGTTACGGTGGTATCGGGTGCCTGGGGTTGACTGGTGACATGGCAGGCAGGTCAGGGGCAGCAGGGAGTAGTGCCGTGTGTAGATCGCGCTGTGACAGGTTGTGATCAGTGAAAATGGTGCGCCAACGGCGCGACGACGTGATGCGCCGCGTGGGCGGTGGTCTGCGGCTGGGCGCCTGTGCAGGGCGCACACGGCCGTGTCCTCTGATTTCGGGGCGGATGTGTGCAGTCGATTGTTGGGGTTCAGTGGGTTCGGGCGGGAAGAATTCCATCGCGGACGCCATGCTGCCCAGGTCCCAAGGCCCGAGCAGGGTGTGTGTGGCCGGGGTGCCGGGGCCCTTCAGCATGTCCACTGATGGGCCCGCCGTTTTCAGTTTTTTGCACGCAGAATCAAACAAGGGCTGTGCGAGGCGGCGGAGCGCTGGGGACGGGGGGTATGACCGGTAGGCCTTAAACGCTTTCGCTGCATCCAATGGCGCAAGGGGTGTGCAGTTCATAAAAATGCTGAAACCGCAGTACGCGCCCGTGAGTGTTAGCGCCAGCGAGTCGCTCAGTTGCCAGAGCAGCCAACACTTAGCATCTGTTGGGTGGGCGAAGGTAATCAGCTCATTGAAACGCGGGGAGTCACGGAGAATGGCGTGCATTATGTGGTGCCAGGCGAGGTGGCAGGCAAAATTGGCAACCATGGGGCCATTATCGAACACACTCATCACGATTCCAGGGGGCAGCCCACGTGCCTGTTTGCTGAGGTATGGCGCATACACATTTTTGGGGAAAGAGGCAGCATACATCTTGTAGTTAGTTTCGCATAAACCAGCAATACGCTGAGCAATACTTTCAGTTGTGCGCCGCCGGCAATCCGGCAGCGACCCAGACAGGTCCTGTAGGCTGCTGAGCAAAGACTCTTTGAAAGATTTCAAGGCGGGCACTGAGGCGTTTTTTAGGTTCTGCTGAAAAACCGTCCAGTTGCACAGGATAGACGCTAAAACTTCAGTAGAGCGAAAGAACACATGTCCGTGAAGGGTGCCCACTCCCGGCAGGCCCACCCATCGTTTGCATGGGCAGTCTTGGGGGGTTGCACGGTCCAGGACGCGAGAGGGGAGGTCGGATAAAGCCGCTGACTGAAGGACAGAGCGGACCGTGGGCATTTTTTGTGAAATCAATTGAACCCGTGACTTTATATAAGACCTCAGGCACAATGGCCAGTGTTGTACCTCATCGATTGTTTGGCAGATTTCGAGGTGCAGCAGTTTTTTGAGAGGGGGGTGTAGCAGGGGAATTTTCAGGGGAAGTCTGTACGGGATCAACACTCGGAAATGAGACAGGAACAATGTTGATATTTTATCGTACAGCGACTTGTGTTCCGCGGACGTTAAAAAACGCCCGGAGCTTTGGAGTACAAGCAGGAGCAGGGGCGGGGGGGTGTCTGTGGGGCGCAGAGGAGTATGTGTTTTTAATATGTCTTTAGCTAGACACAGCACTGACGCGCCCTGGGTTTGGAGTTCGTGTTTCCAGACTTTGCGGATGCTAAGGAAATCCCATTTGCCCGAAGAGACCGAGGGGACGTCAACGTTGAATAGACGCGATGTTCCCCACTTCAACATCCAAAAGTTTTCACGTGCGTCCGCGGACGCCTTTTTGCTCTATGGCTCCCAGCTATCCGGGTGGGGCCTCCCGTTGTCCGCGGACGCCTGGGGGCAGCACTCAAGTGGGGTTATAACAAAGTTCTCAACCTCTTTCTGTGCCATTCAGCGATACACGCTGCGTGGCAGGAAAATTTTTCCACCGCCGCTTAGTCTTAGGTAATCCATGGCCAGCCTCACGTGTTCTGCTCCTCTGTCGCAGACACGTCTCAGGTACTGGCGGCCGCCCGTCTGGCCAATGTACACCCGGTGGTCACGCAAACACCAGAGTACGTATATCCAGCAGCCTTCGGTAAAAACAGAAAAATCCCCCAGTCGGTTTGTGTGTATTTTACGCGCGTGTGCTGCAGTGCATTCGTGCAGGCGGTTGTTCAGTCGGTCCCATGAGCGGAAAATCTTACTCCAGTTTTTGGTGGTAACCAATTTTCGGGTAGCGGGGTTCCATCTGGGGGCAAGGGCCGTGCGCCGTTCATCGACCTCTGTGGTCCATAGTTCTGAGAAGAGAGGCCTCGGGGCGGTGTGGGGGTGTGCCAGGGGTGCAACGGGGTCACATACAGATGGGTTTGCGAACAGTGGGCTGAAAACTTCCGGTGACAGTACTGCCCCGGACTGCTCGCATAACCCCCTTAGGGTATAGAAAACTTGTGACAGCCAGTCGCGAGGGAGTGGGTGTTTGTGTGCGACCCACAGGGTGCATTGGCACCCGGTCCCGGAGACGCATGCCGATGCGGGGAACGATGTGCCTAGACAAGTGACGTGGAGACGTAGGAGGCGCGTCAATACGACGTGTTGGTGTGACGTGACGGTGGTGGGGATCATGAAAGAAGCACAGTGGCATGTGGCACCCAATACCAGGTTCCTTAGTTTAAACCTCAACGCCGACCAGTCACAATTCCAGGACTGTGCAAGGGGGGAGTAGGTGGGCATCACAATAGATGGGAAATCAGCAAGATATTTGGACAGTGGAAGGTCAGGCTGGTCGGAGTTTAACGGGCAGGCCAGTGGTAGCGGTGACGCCTGCCGCACAACACCGAGAGCCCTTGTTAGTGCCTGGGCCCATTTTACATCCGGAAAAACCTGGACGTTGTCGCGCTCAACCTGGTTCATCAAGTCTCTAATATCTATAACCATGTCATGGACGAACTGCGCGATCCGGGACGGTGAAATGGAGAACCAGGTGAAAACCAGGCTAGCATCGCACCATTTTTGGAACACCACCTGTAGATTGGTGGAGTGGCACAGTTGGTCCCTAAAAAACAAAACAATTGATGCTGAGGGGGAGGAAGTCGTCTTGGGAGAGCAGGGAGGAAAGAATTGAAACATGCCCCCCGCAGGCGATGAGAGTGCTGCGGGGGAGTGGTTGTGCACCACAGACAGCAGGGACCGTAGCCCTGTGTAGTTGTCGCTAGAGGCCTTTGCTGTTCGTTGGATGAGGTGCAGGGACTCTTGTAGCGGGTCCTGGGACTGAATGGTGTTGCAGAAATCACAGCTCTGTGAAAGCACTGGCATACACACCAAGATCTTCGATAGTGGACGAAGCAAGGAAAAATACCATTTACCAGTTTTGATGTGCTGGTATGGCTGTAAGTCCTCCATAGCAGAGGCAGTGCGCGCGGATAGCTCCGCAAAGAGTTGTCCGTCGCGGCGGAGCTTCAGTTCACACGTGAAGGTGGAAGGGTGCATGCAGGAGAGCAAGCTTTCAACGAACGCCGGGGTTTGGTCCGGGGACGGCGGTCCCACTTGCGTGAAGCCAGAGGGTCATTCTAGCTGGAGGTTCCGCTGGATAAAGGGACGTCAATGAGCTCACTGAGGCGGAGGATTGCTTCCTTGACATGGGCTTCGGACGCAAATATCCAGTTCCTGTCGTATACCTCGATTTCTGGGTCCAATGACGCTCCCTCAATGCGGATGTCTGGGGTGATAGAGACGTAGACATACACTCCTTCGACGCTGGCAATGGTCCCATGGACGTAGAGGTAGGAGTCTTTCGTGACGGGCGGCTTGATAGCAAATACCGCCTCCCCTTCATTTGGATACCGCAGGGACTTAGTCAGTGTTTGTCGCGCCGGCAAGTTGAGGACTCCCACTTCATGTGCCTTTTTTGCGGCGGCGACTTTGGGTGCACGCTTGCTAGCCGGCTTAGGTGCTCCGTGTGTCATGAACTTGTCGAGCACATCCTTGTAGTCCGCAAGCTGCCGCTCAAGGGCTTTAAGTTGGTCAGTGTTGCTCGAGGTTTGGAGTACCATCTCGTCTTCCAGCGCCCGTGCGAGATTGCGCGGTGAAGACGGCGACGATGCAGCAGGCGGTTTGGTAGTTTGCTTCGCAGCCGGCGTGGTGCTTTTGTCCATGTTAATGGAGCTCTTTCGGTCATGGCCTGGTGAGCGGTCTGACCTAGTGCGTTTAGGCAGCGCACCGTCTCGGTCGTCTTCCATAGTGTCAGTAGCCACGGATATGACGGACCTCAGTGAAGTCCGTGACGCCTCCGGCTCGGTTGGGTCTGCAGCCTGTGACCCAGCCTCAAGTCGTTGGATGGCGGCCTCGGCCGCTTGTGCGCGCGCTGTTGCATGGTCCACGGTATGTCCAGCACGGTCTTGCCTCCGGCCTTGAACATGTTCGGGGGCACCAGTTCCGGTTGCAACGTGAGGTACGGGTATAGCTTGCGCCAATGCAGTGCCATGTGCTGGATGCGCCGGGTCAGCAGTGTTCAGTCCGCTAGCTGCTGGAATGGGGCCGGCATCTTTAGCCTGTAGTGCCAGCGGTTTCGGCAGGGCAGGTAATCCAAGTGCTGAGAGAATAGCTCCATGGACGTCTGGAGATTGTGCGCCCATAGCTGTAGCTCCGGTAGTTGTAGCTCCAGGGAGTGGTTGTTGTGCGATGCCTAGTGATGAGAATAGAGAGCGTAAGTCGCCGGGTACCGCAGCATTAGTTGCGACCCGGGTCATGAGCAGCGGTGGAGCCAGTGTGGGCGGTGTACACTGGCTGGAAGATGGCGTTCTGTGTAGAGGAGCAGAAGGGGATGTATTTGCCGTTACGCCAAGTGATTGGTTCGCTGCGGCTGCGAGTGCTGCTGCAGCGCCTGTCTGCGCGTGGTCCGCCTTGTCTTTCCGGCTATTAATTCCCAAGGCTGCTGGGCTCAGACCCAGTTGCAACAGGGTGCCGGATACTTTTTTCAAATTATTTTCAGTGTTCATGTAACTACGAAGACAAATGGGTAAAGTGAAGTTTGGCTAAAACGCGATAAAGCGCGGTAAATTGAGGTCAATCTTGGTTAAACGGTGTTTGCCATTTCCCTCCATGTGTTCGGGTGGTGGTAGGACAAAACTATGTCAAATTGATGTAAAATGAGGCTAAATCCATGCTTTTTCCGGTAACAGGTTGGGTCGTCTTACGTCGAACCCCGGTCCCCGTCAACGTTTGTCTTGTGCCGTGTTTGCTCCGTTTGCCTTCGTTTGTCGCACGTCAAAACTAGTTTTAGCGCGCGTCAAAACCAGTTTTAGCTTGTACTGTAGTGCAATGCAGCTTAAGACAAAACTAGTTTTAGCGCACGTCAAAACGAGGAATAGCGCACGTCAAAATGCGCTTTTTCGTGTTCTCCTTGCTTTTTATAGTCTTCTGGATGCCCCAGAAGAAGGGGAAGCCAAAGAAGGCAGCACAAAAGGGGGGAAAGCAGGCCAAAATCAACCTGCCCCCCGCGGGCGCCAACGACTCATCGTCCGATGACGACAATGAGGCTGGGCCGGTTGTGCCGGAGGGGCCGGCGGATGTGGTCCGCACCATGGAGGTGCTTGCGGAGCGCCTGTTGGAGGTGACCCCAGAAGGATTTACAAAGGAGGTTGTGAAGTTGGAAGATGGTGATCTGAACCAGTGGCCACAACTGTCCGTGCGGATTGAAAACCTGTTGACGGCTTCGGAGAAGGACAGTGTGGTGCATGTAGCACTGGTGTACGATGCCACATGTGTCCGTTTGCCTCTCACCCCAGGGTCGCTCACAGCGGTCGCTCACACAACCCACAGGCTGTTGGGTTCAAAGGTGGTTGCGGTTGTCATCAGGATGTGTCGGGCGGATTCCAATATGATCCACCGCCTCGTCTCCATTGGCTGTGGCAACGGGCCGCAGAAGGAATGCTGGGCCACACACGACATTTAAAAAAATCAATGGGACACTGACCCGGTGGATAGGTCGCTCTGCAGCTATTTGCAGCGGAAGGCAAAAGTCACCAAACCCACAACGGCACATGTGCCCCTCAGGTATAAGGGCTGCATAGACCAAGAGTGGGTCAGCCAGGGGCCCATGGTTGCAGTTGCGGCGGCGCAGCTGGAGCACATTGTGCGGGATGTTACCCATCCCACAAAGTGGGAAACAACGGACAGCTGGGTGTACGTTCCGATGGGTTCCCCGCTCAGCAATCTCCACCAACCCACCTGAACTGTCCATGGAGGTTCCGGCCGCTCCAAATCAAAGTTGGAACAACTACGATGTCGCTGGCTACCACCTCATGCAGGCCCTTTTCCCCCCGGTGATGCACGAGCAACTGCAGAACATTGTCAACCCTGATCGGCAGACGTTGGAGGAGTGGCCTGTCCATGGTGCTGGTTATCCGGGGGTGCGACTGCAAACCCAGCGGGACGCGGTGACTTGGTTTCCTTTGCCGCTCCAGAACGCCTTGTACACCGCCATCTACGAGCAGTGGGTCTTCCTGAAGGACAGCGACACCTTGGGGACGGTTTTGTATACCCGGCCAGAGAACACCAATACGGAGGATTGGGCAGGATACGAGCTACTTCACCGCATGCACCACTGGTCCCGCGCGTACGCCCACTTGACGCACATGGTCATTGTCCCCCTTCAGGACGTTGAGGCTGCGCAAGCTCTGCAGGTGCAGGTTGGGTCACATCGTGGACAGCACACAGCGAACAAGATGCACACGCTGCCGATGAAACTTGGGGATGCCCTGCTCATGAACGGGCCTTTGTTCGTGCGCTTTGGTGGTGGTAAGAGCAGGTACCCGGTCTTTACATTTTTGCCGCATGGGGTGCGCAAGGTTCTGCCGTGCGTGGAGGGTCCTGAGGTCATGGAGATGGCGTGCAAGAAGCCTCCACTACCGACACCACAGGAGAGGGAGTTCAACATGGGCGAGTGCATGCACGTGCCGGTGCCATGGCAGTATATGGGCGACGTCATGCATCTCTGTCGGCACATTGCAGACTGCAACATGTGGCTGGCGGTAAAGGGGGTGCAGTACACGGACATTGCGCCCGATGGCGAGGACGACGTACCAAACTGTTCAACACCTTGGGTGCATCGATGGTGGGTCCCAGCTGTTAGCAATGCGAGGGTGCCGCGACTAAATTTGCAAATGGGCGACGTTGCGTTTGCCTTCGTGCCGTCAGCCTGGGGTTACACGAAACAACCGACGCTGGAAGTGATGTCCTATTCGCAGATGGCCCACAGTACTACAGGGGAGCCCTGACCCCTGTCGACAACCTCCGCAACGCCGCCTAGTGGAAGATGGACGGGTGGGTCTGCAACTGTCAGTACCAGGTGTGCACCTACCGTTTACCGTGTTCTGGCGCGCGTGATTCTTTGTTTTAGCGCGCGTCATTCCTTGTTTTAGGGCACGTCAAAACGTGCTTTCGCGTACGTCAAAACGCGATTTAGCGCACGTCAAAGCGTGCTTTCGCGTACGTCAAAATGCGCTTTGCTTTGTAGTACACCGCTTTCAACACACGTCAAAGCAGGTTTTAGCGCACGTCAAAAGTGGCTTTCGCGCGCGTCAAAATGCGGTAACACAAGTGGAAACATGTTCCACGTTCTTGTAGGTCCATCTTCCAGCTGCGGCCGTGGGCCCCTTGTCCTACGGCGCGCTGGAGGACCCGAAGCTGACGCCAAGCAGCCAGCTAGTCATTGCACCGCCGTTGACATCTTCACCCGCAGCCGAAGGTGCACCAGTCGGAGACGATGCGGAGGGCGACGCAGACCCGATGGATCCCACAACCATTTGCACGCCTGACATTGACTTCATGGAGCGTCGGCAATTCAAGAAGGAGGCCACGCTCAACAAAACTGCGGTGGAGATTACTAATGCGGATGGCCTGGTTGCTGAGGAAATGATCATCACCTGCGGGCTTCGCAGCAACATGGACTCATTCCTGGTGACTTGCCCATTTTGGGTGCTGGTGGCAGCACGGAAGGGGGAGGAGACGTTGCTTGTCCCGTTGATGTATACGAGACAGAGATCAACGCATGTGTACCTTGTGGGTTGCTTCTTTGATACCTTGGGGCAGTTGCAGAGGAGGCGATGCTTTGAGTGGTCACATGTGCTCGCGTGTAACGTGGTGTGCTCCCTGGACGGCCACGCTGACCAAGCGACTGCAGAAGCATGCGTGCATGCCTTCAGGGTCCGCTGGCACCGTGAGCGGGAGGACCGACTGCTGCGTAAGACCATCGACGTGGACATTGAGGAGAAATCGACCGGTGAGCAGTCGGAAGCTGAGCAGTCAGACGGCAGGCAGTCACTTGGGGGGCGCGCGAAGCGCCGGAGAGTGGGAGTCCCGCTCACAGTGAACAAGAAGAAGGCCAAGCCCCCACCAGTACGAGCGGGCCAAGCTGAGGACGTGGCACCAGGTGTGCTGGACCAGATACGCGAGGTGCATAAGCGCGAGGTGGATGCCCTGCAGCAGTCGCATGCAGCTGAGCTGAAGCGCCTCGAGGCAGCAAGCAAGACACATGAAGACCAATGGCGTACGGGGGAAGCCAAATGGGGAACAGAGCGCAGGTCTCTGCAGGACCGGCTCCTGAAAGCCCCAAAGCCACAGGCCGGGAGTGCGCCCGTGGCAGGTGTCAGTGACGAGGGGGACAGCGCGGGGTCGACACGATACCTCCGAGAAGCCGCGGGCGCATGGCATTGATCTTTGATGAGCGCAGTGACGGCTCTGCAATGTACCTCATGGCTGATTGACACGTTGGGAAAGGAAAAGGGTCAGGCGGCGCCCCCTGTAGCGGTAGATCAATACAACAAACTGCTGGAGAAGTACAGTGTCGAGAGTATCGTCCGGGGGGGGGGGGGGTTAATAGTAGTCAAGGTGAGGCGTAAGAGAGTTGTTGGCAGTAGTGGGGTTGTCTGTTTGGCCCGATGGCCGTGATGTGCCCCCCATTGCCGCACTCCCTCCATAGCTTTGTTTGTCATGGGGAAGAAGAAGAGAACCCACACACGGTCGGAGCACAAGGAGCAGGAACAAGCAGCAGCCCGCAGCGCCGTGATTGAAGCCCGGCTCCGACACCGTGTGGCTTCCCGCACCTGCCAAAAGGAAGTTGCCCCAAACAGGGTCAGGCTGTGGATCAGAAACCCCCACAACAATTTTACGCCACTGTTTGGCGAGGTCGCAAAATTTAGGACACACACAGAAAAAGAAGAACAAAAGAGTTGCGACGGCGACAAAGTTGAGCGTTGCTTGCCCCCAAACACCTAGCAAAGTGCGTGACATAGGCGCTAGGGACTTGTGCACGCTCGAACAACAAAGAGAACGAATAGCAGCGAACACCAAGAGCAAACGAGCCGCGACGACGAGGTAATAGAACATTGCGTGCACCAAACCACCTAGCAATGTGCGTGCCATAGGAGCTAGGGGGCTTGTGCGCGTCAACAACGCACAAAGTGCACACGAGGGGGAATGAAGGACAAATAAATAGCATGTGACAAGGGTGCAAGGACACCACACGCATACTCATGGGAGACAAGAATGCAATAAGCAAACACGCCAACACAAGGGAGGGGAAAAATACAAAGGGTCCACAAACCGATGAGCAAGAAACAAATACCGCCATGCATGCATTAAGACACGCTTACAGGCTTACTCTTGGGCGTCGCAAAAACCAAAGAGTTCAAGACATAGCGCAAAAGTAACATGACGGGAATGCATTAAGCAAAAGCGCTTACTCTTGGGCGTCGCAAAAAACAAAGAGTCCGTGCACCGGCGAGTAAATAGCGTGTGCCGCCAAGCAAGCAATAGAACACACTTACTCTTGGGCGTCGCAAAAACCAAAGAGTCCATGACATGAAGCATAAGTAGCATAGCATGCCATGAATGCATAAAGCAAGCACGCCTAAGCTAGGACGACGCCAAAAAGCAAAGAGGTCAAGACGGGATGAAAAAGAAAGACACTAAAGGAAACCAGACACCGTAGGCAGGAATGCAAGTGGCGAGTGAGCCGCCCAGCCACGCTGATGCGGCAGAGTATCTGTCAGTTGCCGCGAACGACATTGCGACGCGCACCAACGGTGAAGCCGATTAGCGCGTCAATGCGAACGGCCATCCATGGGAGAAGCCGCCGGGGATGCACCTATGTAATGTTTTGTGGGAAATCTGGTTGACCGACGGCGAACGCCCAGTGGTCGTTACCTTCCCGTGTCATTCGGAAGGGAAGGGGGGAAGGCACTACCTCTGGATTCAAGGACCAGTTTGGGCACAGATGAGGGCCGCAAGTTTGTTCGCCTAATAATACCGCATTTTAGCGCGCGCAAAAACGTGCTTTAGCGCACGTCAAAACACGCTTTAGCTCACGTCAAAACACGCTTTAGCGCACGTCAAGACACACGTTAGCGCATGTCAAACACACGTTACCTGACGCCAAAACACGCTTTAGCGCACGTCAAAACGCGCTTTGGCGTACGTCAAAGCACGCTTTAGCGTGCGTCAAAACACGGCAAACCCGCAAAACACACACTCCAATTGTCCTTTGTGCCACGCAGACTGCCATGGCATACTTGCAGTATCATGAGTTCGGATCCCGCAACCACACCACCCGCCGTGAGCGCCTAAGGGCTCTGCGTGTGCAGGTGCACGCTATCTTGGGGGAGGACTGGGATGTGCGGCCGGTGCCCCGGCAACGCCGTTTGCTTGAACTGATATGCCATGCAGCAGCTGCCGAACCTCATGCCGGGCCCAGACTTTGTGCGCAGGCTGCATTGTGGGACATGCGGCGGCAAGGACGTTCCCTGCGCCAGCTCCAGTATGGTTTCACAACGTCTGTCTGGTGCACGCCCATGGCAACAGTGCTTTCGCAGAGGCGTGCGTTAAGTATGCCCCAGGTCACGGAACTCAGCTTTGAGACAGAGACGTTGCAAGGATCCCGTCTGCTTCGTGCCCAAGTGCGGGGGTGCAAAACGTCGTTAAAACAGAAATTGGAGGTGTGGGGGGTGCTCGAAGTGCACTGCGTCGCTCGATAAACCCCCATGAGGTGCACGCCGTGCGTTTTCCTTTTGTTACGCAGGTAATGTGGGCCACTCGGGCACCACAATCGCATCCTGAAAAAGTTTTGGTGGTGATCGCGATCAATGGCACGCGGAGCCACAATCGGAGCTTCTTGCACTTTAGCGTGGGGGATGTGCGAAGCTCATTACCCTACGGTTCGTTGGTGTTCGTGCATGGTCCGGAGAAAAAGAGTGTCTTACAGCGGTTGAGTGCGGTGGCCGAGTTGAACGATGAGATAAGAGACGTACAACAAACAACGTACATAGATAGCAACGGCTTCGAGTGTAGCGTTGAGTTTGAGATCATAGCCGATGGGAAGGGGCATGTGGAGTTGAGCGCGTGCAAGGGGTGGCCCACTGCCCACCCCTTGGCGGTTGTGTGTTTGTTGTGTGGGAGGAGTCATGAGGTGTGTGTGAACCAATTTGGCAGTGGACATGTAAGAATTAGGGATGAGTGGGAACACATAGGGGTGGTGTTGACTGCGGTGAAGCCTAAACAGAGGCCACCGGAGTACGGGCTGCATGGGGCACACCGCATGGTGTGTTGCGGGTGCACAGGGCTTTACAATGCATTACGTGACCAACATGCGTTTACAGAAAAATGAGCGTCGGAGTGGGTCCAGTTCTACCTGGACCCCATAAGAATCCAAGCTCCAACAGTGACCGCGCAGGATGTGTTTGGCGAGGATAGGGAGGGAGTGCACATTGAACAGACTGCGGCAGGGGAGTGGATTAAGGCTCAGGGATGGGAGTGCATTGCCGACGAGCTCCAAAACAGCAACCTTTTGCAACACGACATTGTGCATAACGGTGTGCGCGTGCCGTGGGGGGAGGGGTTCCGCTAACCTGGTATGGGAAAAGGTTTTCTTGACAGCGACCAAGGTGAATGAGTTGAGGGGTGACCGGAAGGTGATGGGGCACTGCACAGGGCTTTAGGACTTAGTATTAGTTTGTGGCCCCACTTGTGGGTAGACCACATGGTTGAGGTGGCAGGGTTGTACGGGGATTTGAGCCTGACGGCAGGGTTCAAGGCAGAGGGGAGACACAAGGCGCTGAAGCAGGAGGTCAGAAACAGGTCTTCCAAGGGGGGAGGGAAGGGGAGCAGGCTCAGGGGAGTGCGCAAGAGGTGGGGTGAACTCATCCGAAACGACAATATGGACTATGGTTTGTTAAATAAGGGGTTCAATGTGTGGGAACCGGCATGGACCAAGCAAGAGGCATACCTGAAGAACAAAAGTGCTTGAAAGCACTTGAAGGGGGTACAGAAATGAGAAGATAGATTGTTGTTGTGCTCCTGCCATGTACCTCAGCGTGCATGATCATGTACATGTGCTTGTTGTGGTTTGTTTCTTGGGAACTCGACTGCACTCCTGTGCCTCTTTGTTTCTCAAAATCCGAAATCCAAAATCCCAATCGACAAACCTCGCAGGATCTTTAGACAGGGCACCAATAATGACACAATCTCGAAGACATAAACCCTGTTCAAAGATCGAAGTATCTTACAGCGCTCATTCACAGTTGGCATTCGATGCTTCTTTATTATTCACAGACTGTCAACGCGATTGCGACTGCGACTTGCGATTTGCGCGCTGCTGCGCTGCTGCTGTTCGAAGCCATAACACTACCCCCCCGTTGAGACCTCGAAGAGGTCTCACTTACCTGGGCGGGCGTCACAATGTCGAATACAGAGCAGGCCGAGAGAAAAAAAAATTTTGGGCCTCGACATGTGTTGGCTACAGAAGCATAACAGTGGACCAATTCTGGTCCAAACAGTGGACCAATCCTGGTCGAAACTGACACACCGAGGTGCAGTCATGGTACAGCCGTCGTCAGCGCCTCATTCACACGCCGTGTTCGACTCTGCCACGGCTGTGGCTCTCGGCGGAAGCTGCAGAAGACAACCTCGCCAGGCACACTGCACGGGCGTTGTACCCGCAGCAAGGCTGTGGGTACGCCGAACCATAACATACCATTGGGCACAGGTATCGAAGCTGGATGCTCAGCAGACCAACAGGCCTACACATCTGTCAGCTCGACAGGACATATGAAGGCAGTTGATACCATCAATGGCATCCAGACTGTCGAATAAGCCATTTCTTGGCATCCAGACTGTCGAAAAAGCCATTACTTGGCATCCAGAAATGTCGAATCAGCCATTACTTGGCATCCAGACATGTCGAATCAGCAGTCCGTGCCCCACGTAAACGTGAATGAACGATCCACCGGGAGTCGACATACTTCATGCACTCCCTTCAGTGTCTCGACGCCAGCCATGAACTTGAAGGTGTCATGACCCGTGTAGTGTCGACGGATATCACTGTCGAGGGCACACTTCTGAATCAGGATACCAGATCGATGGTTCAGCAATCGAAGGTTGGGATCACCAGGTCGGTCGTCGACGGGGCACTTGTACTGGAATACGAAGACATGTTCACGGGCAAGCGCTCGAAATTGTCCAGGTCCCAGTGTTTGTGCCCTGGTCGAATAGAAGTCCCAGATGCTCGACGGTTTCCAAACGTCCTCACGCCACAGATCGGTCTGATTGGTGGCCTCGAAGGAGCATCCGTCATGTCGATCAGTAGTCCATCGATAGGTTTCCTTCGATCCAGTACCAGCGGCCATGCTGTGGTAGAACTGACCAGTTCGCGTATCGACTCGCCACCACGGCGTGTCGGCAATCGAAAGTCGCCGTACGACAATGACGGCGCTGATGTCGTCCACTTCAGGGCCGAGGGCATATCGGTCGACGATCTCAAGCATGTCGGTTCGAGAACCCTCTTCTTGGAGTCGACCAAGGTGTTGATGGACATACTGACCATCAGCGAGGGAACTCTGCAGAACCGCTTCTGCAGTCACAAGGCTCGAAGCCGTGTCAACAATGACCGCTTCGAGGACTTGGTCTCGGCAGCTGACCTTGCGTCGATGTGCAGCCTTAAAGTCATCGTCGATCGGTGTGAGGTACTTGAAGAACGGGATGTCGACCTGGGGCTGAAAGGCGTTCAACTCCATCGACAAAAACCGGTGATCGAGGGGGTCCGGGTGGAACGGGTCGCTCGCAGGCGAGTCGGTTTTCTCGATCTCCTCCCGTTCGTCAGTATAGACGTCCCTTCGAAACTTGACCGCTCGACGCCAATGTTGTCCATCTTCGTATCCGGCCTCGAAGGGGGACATGAGGTATGTCGAGGTACCCAGGCGCCGAACCAATTCGGGGGCATCCACGAAAGGGAAAAGATTGGCATACTCTTCATTCGATGAGTGAAGGGCAGCAACTCGTCGGATCGCCTTATCGAAGTCGTGGTACCCGAGCCGTCCGGGTCCAGTCTGGTAGATCGTCGCCAACTGGACAAGGTCGATGGGGGCGCCTGGTGCGACGGCGTTGTACGCATACGGTTCGATCTGTTCTCCCAGTTGAAAGTACTCCTGGAGCTGGACCGCAAGGTCCTGTGTTCGATGTGGTGCGCACCCATACCGCTTATACCCAAGTCGAGAGGTGCCTCGAAGGCCGCGCAGTTGGTGTCGGCGAAGAAGCAAATCGACTTTGTACGCAAGGAAGGGGGCTCGATCTTCGAAGAGCCAGTCGTTCGCCTGGCAAACCTTTTGAAGATCACGGATAACTCCCATGATGGAAACGGCAACGGGAGCTTCTCGTCTCATCCTTTCGTGGGTCCAGAAGCGTCGATATTTGAAGATCAGGTCGATTCCATCGGCAACGTTTATCAGGTTGTCGATACCCGAGATCTCTCGATGCATGCGGTTGAGTCGAGCAATTTGACCCGGCAGGGTATGTTCGGTGAGGCCTTGTCGGAATCCCCAATCGAGCTCTTCATCATAATGTCGTCATGTGACGAGGGCCGCTCGAAGGTTCTGACAAGCCACTTCGATTTTTGTATACCACTGGTATCCCGGCTTACCACCAAGATTTCCATGCTCATCGAAAGACGTGTCAGGGGCGCTTCGAGCCAATTCATAGGGGAATGGTGCGGTTCGTCCCCAACTGTCGATGCAGATGGTCTTGCCTAACTCGGAAATGGCGGCATTTGCCTTCGACACGACTTCATAATGTTTCTCGTTCAGAAACGTGTGCGGCTTTCGAAGACCAGCCATGGTACTCAACGCAATAGTGAGTACCGATGGTTCGAGCTTAGTGTATTCCGTCTTCATCGGATCATCCCCATGTGTCCCAAATCGATAGGGTGGCTTCAATCCGAAAGTGCCCAAGTGTCGGAGTTTGTCGATGGTCTCGATTTCATGATTGTACTGCGGCATGTTATAGGGCTGCCACTTCGACTCCGCCACCGGCACAGAATCGTAGCTGGGTGGTGCTGTCGACCACGCGGGCTCGTAAGGATATTCTTCTTCGTCGTCGGACTCGAGTGGCCAGGGTTCAGCGTCGTAGTTATGGTCATCGTCGTGGTAATAGGAGTCGGATTGGTTCGTTCGAGTAGAAGCTTGTGTTTTCGGGGCATTCGAATGCCAGGATTGGTCGACCCAGTCGTCTTCGACTTTCGGCTCTCCGGTACCCGGATCCTCCCTGGATGACCTTGATGTCCAGGTGTTCCGCCTCGATGTCCAAGAACTGTCGACCCATCCGGGCGCTGAACAGAGGAAGGAAGATCAGTCGTCGTACCCCGTGTAGCAAGCAAGATCTTCATCAGAATCGAACCAGTCAGGGCTTGAGCACCGCTCTCGAAAGTATTCTGCATCGACCGGGGGAGGGGGCCCGTACAGCTTACAGAGTTCTGGCTGCATGTCGGATGGGGTCCCTCCCTACGTCGGTTCCAGAACAGGCAAGCTGGCCAGGGCTATCTCGAGCATTTCCAAGCCTGCGGTGCCTCCTGATACGATGGGCCGTCCACTCGGCGCTATTCCTGCAAATTTCCCGCGAGGGAACACACCTCCCTTGCCTCCTTTTGACGGGCCTCCTTTTCCTTTCGAGCTCGGAGCATATGCCGACTGGCTGTAGTTCGGCGGTTGGAATGGATCGAGAGGTCGACTCGGACGAGTTGGCGCTGATGCTACCGACAAGCAGCGGCCAGTTGAAGTCGTCCTCGCTGGGGGTTCGATCGCGTCAACATCGATGACGTTCGACGGTGTCGCTCGAGAAGGCGGAGGTCGAGAAGAAGTTCGGGGCGTCCGGGATGTAGTACCATAGGCGGAGGCTCCAGTGATCGACCCGGAACCTCGCATGAGTTTTTCGAAAACCCACGCCGCAGAGAAGAGTAAGGGTGTTACTCAGTTACTCAGGGTGGAGTCGAAGGAACTCAAGGTACACAGGATCCTCCTCTAGAGCCTTGCTCGACTCCCAAGACCATGTGTCGTCATCCCATTCACAACGGTACAGGAATGTGCGGCGCTTTTTAGATCCCACTCGACGTCTAGCCACAATCTTGACAAGTCGAGGAGATTCTCCAGTTTTGACAGGGGGCATCGGAAACTCCCACACCGGCTGTCCCTCTCGATGGACGTAGGGTTTTATGCTGTCTCGATTGAAAACTCGCAACCCATCGAAGGGGGCAGGGATGTCCAGTTTGACATTCTCGCCCTTGTTCAGTACCTCGAGTATTTTGTAAGGGCCGCACCAGACAACATCGAGTTTCCCTTTATGTCGATATTCCGGCACCAACACCCACCATCGTTCACCAACTTCAGGCACTCGAACGTGTCGGTCCATTTGCAGGACCACATGCATCTGGCGTCGACGTTCCTCGGCAAGCATTGCACGCACAGAATCGAAGGTACGTTCCGCTTGTTGCATGTAATCATTCACGGTCGATGGTTCATGTGCATGAGAAGTCATTCGGGGGAAATCTAATGGAAAATGGGGTGTTCGTCCTTCATCTATCTCGAACGGGGAGAGTCGAAGACTATTGGATGTCAGGTTGTTGAACTGGATTTCGGCGAACAGGAGGTCGACATCCCACTCGTTGTTGCCGAAGATGCCGTGTGTACGCAGGCGCTGGAGGATGGACTGATTGCTGCGCTCCGCCAGGCCATTGCCTCGAGGGCGGTAGGCCACTGTTTGATGCATCTCAATCTTGAAGCGCTGAGCCAACTCCTTCCGCGCCTGAGACTCGAACACCTTGTCTCGGTCAGAAACAATTTGTCGAGGGCATCCTTTCAATCGAATAACCTCACGTAAGAACACATAGATAAGGTCGTCGGCTGTCATATCCTTGCGACAAGGGATGAACATTCCACGCTTGGAGAATCGGTCGACTACAGTCATGATGGCGTCATGGCCCCTTGTGGTCGGCGGCAATCCCAAAACCCAATCGATGGACACACTGTGCCATTTGTTGTCGGGCACCGGCAATGGTCTTGGCACTCTGGCGGTGTTGACTCGTCTTGATTTTGCCGCTTGACAGACATGGCAACTTAGTATGTATCGCTCGACATAGTGTCGTAGGTGTGAACATACGTAGTCGCGCTTAATCAGGGCCATGGTTCGAAGGACTCCTGAGTGGCCATAGAACTCCGACTCGTGATACATAGCCACAATCGACGTAACCAGCGTTCGGGGGACAAGCACACGTTTGCCCATCGTCGACAAATGGAAGAATTTGCCATCATCGAAGGACAACTTGGCATCTCGAAGCTGGTGTCGTGCCGCAGGGCTTCGAATCGCGACTTCGTAGATGTGTTTCGTCCGGGGGTCCTCCTGATAGGCTGCCGCCCACACAGCTGTCGAAGTCAAGTCTTTGCACTGATAATGTCGATGTACTCGGCGGTGTGTACCCTTAAGACTCAAAGGGTACGGCGTGTTCGACCCAACCTTCGGCAAGGGAACTGATTGCAACCTGCCGTCACGGTGACGTCGACAGCGAATCAGTTCCGCCATGGTCGGAGCGTATCGAAGTTGATTGCCAAAGGTGACTCGAAGGGGGCGATCAATGCTTACGTCGGTGTCGGTAGACGTGTCTGGCTCATTGCCAGCCTCATCGAGATGCATGTCTGGTTGGTGTGAATCCTCAGCCATGATCTCGTCCGATGGTGCTGGATCCAGTCTCAGGTCTTCCGGCTCAGTAGTTGTCGCGCTCGACGGTAGCGGCTCCAGATCCTCCGGCTGGACGGCGGGTTCGGTGTCGAATTCGAGGGCTGGTTCCGCAAGCTCATCTGCGTCAAGTTCCTTCCCCACGGAGCGTCCGCTTCGTAGTGAAACGTACAGGTGGTCGTACGGCTGGGGCCACACCTCGTCATGAGAGAATGAGTCTTCGAGTACATGTAGGAACTCATCGACAGGTTCTCCTTCCGGTGAAGCCCAATCTTCGACCAGGGGAATTGCGAAAGCCCGTGTACGTGTGGCATTTTCGATATCCATCAACTGCCGCGAGGTTAGACGGGAGCAGGCGTCTGCCGCAGGGTTCTCGAGGCCCGGCACGTACCACAACGTCAGGTTGTATTCTCCCAGGAATGGGGACCATCGTGCTTGCCGTGGTGTCAGCGGTCGAGGACAGGTCTTGAGATATCGAAGACTTTCGTGGTCAGTGTGCACGTGCACCTGCTGCGGTCCTCGAAGTAGGTGAAACCATTGTTTCAAGGCTAATACGATGGCCAACAACTCCTGTTCTCGAATCGGGTATCGAGTTTTGGCAGGCTGCATTTTCCGCGACATGAAGGCAATAGGTCGAAGATGTCCCTTGTACTTCCCATGCGCACATCGTTGCGCCAGCGTAGCACCCACGCAGTCTTTCGAGGCGTCTGTGTACAGGTGATACGGCTGTCGGGGGTCGATAGCACTGAGATGTGTCGCACTGATCATCGCCTGCTTCAGCTTGTCGAACGAAGCCTGGTGGACGGCTGTCCATTCCCACTCGAAGTCTGCCTTAAACATTGCAGTCAGAGGAGCTGCGACAGCTTGGAACCCTTCGACAAACTGCTGGTAAAATCCACACAATCCAATGAACTGTCGAACTTCATGGACCGTAGATGGTAGAGGCCAACCTCGAATGACCTTGATCTTTTCGGGGTCCATGTGTACTCCATCTTGGTCGATGATGTATCCGCAGAAGGGCACTCGACTCTGAAAGAATGTGGATTTATCGATGCAGGGGAAGAGCTGGTGCTTACGGAGTAGTCCATGTACCAGGTCGAGGTGTCGTTGGTGTTCTTCCGCATCCTGCGAGAAGACGAGGATGTCGTCAATGTACACCCATACCAAGATCCCCAAGTGGTCTCGAAGGACATCGTTCACGACGCGTTGAAACGTCGATGGCGCATTACAGAGGCCAAAGGGCATAACAACCCACTCGAAGGCGCCAAATTGTGTGTTGAAGGCGGTTTTCTCGATATCTTCGTCTTGGATTCGGATCTGGTGGAACCCACTAACAAGGTCAATCTTTGAGAATACGGTGGAACCCCCCAGTGTACTCAAGATGGATTGGATCCATGGCAAGGGATATCGATCTCGTACAGTTCGTGTATTCAACGCTCGGTAGTCGACGCACATACGCCATTTACCATTCGCTTTCTTCACCAGTAGGCAACCCGCTCCGTATGGACTCGAGGATGGTCTGATGCCACCAGATCGATGCAACTTGTCCAATTGTCGTCGAAGTTCATCTAGTTGACTCGGATCCATTTTGTAAGGGTGTACCCACGGTGGATTGTCTTCCGAATCAAGGCGTATTCGATGATCTCTTCCAGGTCGATGCGGAGGTAGGTCTCCATACTCCGCTTTCTCCCGGTCGTAGAGGTCCGCCCACTTGTGTAATCGATTCGGCAGTTTGCGTCGGACAGGGTCAAGCCCGTGATCATTGCCATCACTGGCTTGCATCTTATACATTTCATCGACCAGCACTGCCCGTCGAGGCATGCAACACAGAAATACTTGATCTCCCGTGAGATCAGATCGACGGATCTCTCTTTTGAGTTTCGGCGACGAAATGTACTCAATCTCCATATCGCTGCACTCCTCATCGGTGATACCATCGTCCGTTTCGGACTCATCGTACATGTCAGTACCGCGCTGAACGTGTGTCGACGAGTGTAGGTCAGGGTGTTCGTTGGCATGTGGGGTAGGATTCCCAACCGGACTCGCTTTCGAGGAACTGGATGAAAGTATCGAAAGAAGGTCCAGCTTCGAAGCTGCTTGGAACTGCACCTGGGTGGAATGTCTTGATTCGCCAAAAGACAACCGGTACGAAATCAAACCATGTTGGAGTCGGCGTATCGCTCCTTCCAGTTGACAGTTGGATTGTAGCTTCGAAGCCATGGTAGTCCAAGCACTACATCCGGCAAAATCTCCAAGACCTTGAAGTGATGACGAAATACAAGCTCTCCAACTCGAACATAAGCTCGCGTGTAGTACCGTACTTCGACTTGGACACCTCCGGCTGTCAAGACATGTCCAGGGTTTCTCAGTTTATAGAGGGGAAGTCGCGCCCTCTTTGCTGTTTGCATCGACATAAAGTCACTGGTCGCTCCACAGTCGACCAACAGTTCCACGTTGGAGTCGAAGGAGTCTTCACGACATGCGCAAATGCGCCCTCGAACCGTGAACAGAGACGCATGCTCAGGTTCGGTTCCTTCGACAGTGACACTTCCAAGTGTCGAATTCTTTTCGGGTTTATTGGTGCGGGTGGTGGTGTTCAGCTCTTCTCGAGGACGTCCGCCACCAGGTCTTCGGAATTGTTTTCTAGGCCGTTGTAGGCCTTTCTCTGCTCTTGGAGCGGGATCGAAACCGTCCCTTGCTGTCTCGACTTTGATCTCGTTTCGGTGTGTTCGACCGTGATTCCCAACGTTCTCGTCCTCGGGATGGCGGTCGACCTTTTGGACAGTCACGGGCCAAGTGTCCTTGTTTGCCACAATTGTAGCAACGTCTGCCTTCTCGACCATCTTGGCGACCGCCATGTTGACGTCCGAACCGTTCACCAACGTAGGCATGTAACTCTTCTCGGAGCTTGGCAATTGCATCGAGATTCATCGGCTCTGCCATGGTCGAAGCCGTGGGCGCCGCAGCTGGGGTCGGCATCAGGGTGACGTGTGGCGTTGGCATAGGGTTGGATGGAAACGTGGAAGTCGAAGTAGGTGGGACCATCATAGGCAGGGGTCTCAACACTGCAGGAACCAGGGTGTGATCTGATGTCGTTCTCGATGCGTTCTGTACCTCTTCCAGTTGATACCCAGCCGCAATGTAGGCTTCCGCGATGGTCTCTATTAAGGTATCGAATCCAAATGGATTATTAGAACGCCATCTCGAACAGACTTCAACGATGTACTGCCGACGCACAGCGTCATTCGACAACCCTTCAACAAATCGGGAGCTGACGAGGAAACCCATCTGGAGTTCACCCGTGTTGACCTTCGACTTGATAACACATGTACGAAATTCTCGAACGTAATCTGCATGTTGGGGTAACTCGCTCTCTTTCAAGCTCAACATTCTCGACAAATACACTGGCTCATGGGATATGCAGTCGAAACGCTGGCCTAACACACGCATGAGCTCGAACCAGTCATCTTGTACAACTTTCGTCAGGCTATGATAGTACTCAGCGGCATCACCATCGAGGAGGAATGACATCGTTGCTGCCTGATCGACGGGTGAGGTGATGTCCGACAAAGTGAAGGCTCGTAGTAAATCTTCTTTCCATGTTCGAAATTCTCCACATCCAGGTTTACCCGTGAACCTCTTGACCAGTTTGTTCAGGCGCTCGACGCGGCGTCCCAAAATCTCCTGCGAAGGAGCACGTTGAACTACGAACTGGGGTAGTGGTTCGAAGGTAGGCCGCTGTGGGAGTGGTTGTTGTGGAGGGTGAGGTTGGTTTGAATTCGAAGAAGACGGTGGTTGCGGAAACTGTTGTTGTTGTGGTTGCGGAAACTGGATGTTGTTCGGAGGTGGTGGACTCGAAGTTCGTATAAATTCGTTGAGAAGAGCGTAACATTGCGAGAATTCATGTTCTACGCGTCGAAGTTCATTTGCAGCAGCTTGAGTTGCATTTTCCGTCGAGGACTGCAAGGTATCAATGCGCTGGCCAGTTGCTGCTGTAGCACTTGCTGCTGTTGCCTGCAATACATCGATGCGTTGTTCCAATTCGATAAGTTTGGCTTGAGTATCTGCAAGCTTCAGCGAACAGCTGTGAAGATCACGCGAGAGACATGGAAACCACTCGCTTTCTCGACTAGCGATGCGCTCTGCGATGAACTTCTCTAACCAGGTCGAAAATTCGTGATGCAAGGGTGAATCACTTCGAAACAAACTGTCTCTGATGAAATGCAGCATAGCTGCGTCGTCGAAGGGCCGCTCCATTGTAGATCGAAGTCCAAATCAAGTTGACGGCGTTGCGGCGTCGAAGATTGATCTCGAAGACTGATCCTCCCCGCCACCTAGCTGGCTACCACTTGTTGTGGTTTATTTCTTGGGAACTCGACTGCACTCCTGTGCCTCTCTGTTTCTCAAAATCCGAAATCCAAAATCCCAATCGACAAACCTCGCAGGATCTTTAGACAGGGCACCAATAATAACACAATCTCGAAGACATAAACCCTGTTCAAAGATCGAAGTATCTTACAGCGCTCATTCACAGTTGGCATTCGATGCTTCTTTATTATTCACAGACTGTCAACGCGATTGCGACTGCGACTTGCGATTTGCGCGCTCCTGCGCTGCTGCTGTTCGAAGCCATAACATGTGTATGTACCCAAGGAAGGGCTACGGTTGCATTTAACCATGATTTAGCTTAAAACCAAACTATTTTAGCGCACGTCAAAACCAGTTTTAGCTTGCAATGCAGGGTTGCAAACCTAGGACAAAAGTAGGTATAGGGCACGTCAAAACCTCTTTTAGCGCGCGTCAAAACTAGTTTTAGCGCGCGTGAAAATGAGGTACAATCAGGGAAAGCCCCCGTTTTGACTGTGGGTGAAGAGAGAACGACCGGACACGAAACACGCCGTCGTGGGGTAATGGCGGCAGCGTTTTGGGTGATTCAAAAGCAAGGAGGCTTGGTTTTTGTTCAAAAAGCATTGTGGAATGGGGGTACAAGTAGGAGGAGGGCAGTAAGTTGGGTTCTCAGTTTTTGCCTTGAGTTGCCGCAGTTTACCGCGTTTTAGCGAAACTTCACTGTCTTTGTAGTTACACTCTTGCCCCTGTTTTGACATAATGAGAGACACGATGACGTTTATGATGTTCATTTGCGGACATTTTGCCCAGCTATGGCCAATTTGCTTGCAAGAGCGACACGGCCACTTGCGTTTGTAACTACGAAGACAAATGGGAAAAGTGAAGTTTCGCCAAAACGCGGCAAATTTCTGTAAACCTCATTTTAGCGCGCGCTAAAACTGGCTTTGGCGCGCGTCAAAATGTGGTAAATTAAGGAAAACTGCAGAAAATGGCGCTAAATTCAGCTTTGACGCGCATTAAAGCCGGCTTTGGCATCTGGCGCTAAGGATTTATGGCTTGCACGCATTTGGCACAGCCAGAACGACCCCAGATTGCAAAACAACATTTTCTGTCCCCATTTTGCCTTAATTTTACTTGTTTTTGGCTTGGAAGTAGCTAGAGTCAATTTTCTGAACCTTAAACAACATTTACCGCATTTTGACCTCGTTTTTGCGAAACTTCACTGTCTTCGTAGTTACATTTTCCGCCTCCGTCTGATGATTCGTTACCGCCCAATCCTTTGAGAAGCGTTTGCAACACACTTCCGTCGCCTCCTTGTAGAAGTCCAGCCAGTGCAGCTGCGTTATGCGCGCCAACATTCGGGGAACCAGTAGGCAGATTCTGCTGTAGAGAGATATATAACTACGAAGCCAAGAGACATTCGCCAACTTGCTTCGGAGTGCAGCCAAATCATGGCGGGTGTCTATTACATTATTACACTGGCTACCTAGGGATTTTTTCCTCCTTTTTGGTGTAAATGGAAACTTTTTACCCTGAAAAACCCCGGGTTTCATGCCCCTCTCGTGCTGAAAACACTCCCACACGGTACAAAAGTCCCAAAGTTGGCTTCCCGGGCCTGGGCTCGTGCAAATTCACAAGTTGGCGCAACAAATCGCAAGTGGGCGCGCCAAGTCTGGACTTGGCGCGCGCCAACTGGGGAGTTGGCGCGCGCCAAGTCCGGACTTGGCGCGCGCCAAATGTCCCCCCGCCGATAAAACCATCGACTTGCATACCATTGTTGTCA
Source organism: Eutreptiella sp. 'Long Island Sound 2002' (assembly GCA_964036045.1). NCBI lineage: Eukaryota > Euglenozoa > Euglenophyceae > Eutreptiales > Eutreptiaceae > Eutreptiella > Eutreptiella sp. 'Long Island Sound 2002'. The sequence continues at coordinate 24,939,327 of OZ038388.1, forward strand.
CTGGAAATTCTGTCCCTCACCTGCCCTTGCACACTTGGCACAAAGAAAGCATTGTTCCATCTTTTTTTGATGAATGTGCAAAAGACTGTGAATGTGCAAGAGGCTGTCATATCAATCATATCGATCATATATAGAGGTCACATGCCTTGGGACCCCTGTACAGCCTGGACGAAGACCCCCTTATTCTCTATGTACCCCCTTTGCTTTGTTCACGACGACTCCCAAACCTAAAATGTTTTATTATACAACCCCCAGTCCAGATTACCTGAGCGGATCACTTCCCCCCACCCCTTCCGGGTGCGATCCCCCTTGCCCCCCTTCACCCGCACTCTGGTCCCCCCAGGCTGGACACCCGGCCACCTTTACTTGCGCGTCGAAAGCTGCGCTTTCAGATTTCACATTTCAGGGCTTTGTGCCGCCCTTCTCCTTTGAAGGCGGCGAAAATGGCAATGTGCCCCGACCTGCGGGCCCATCCCAACAGGTGGTCAATCCACAGATGGGCCCACAGGGTGACGTTCATTTCACAGGCCTTATGGGCCTCCCCCATTTTTTTCAATTCTGCTCGCAGAATTTTCATGTCGGGCAACTGCGACGGTCCGGATTTCCAGACGACATCGCTTGTTGCCAACAGGGATTTTCCCCATTGCCGGAAGGCGTCCGTCCAGGACACCTGGACCCCCCCCATGTCAACGACATGCTGCAGGAGGCCCTCCTCCTCCAGATGGTCACACATGGTGTCCCATCCCTCACTCTTCACCGACTCGGCAGCCGCCGTCTGCTCGATTTTCAGGGGCATCTTCTTCTTATCCTTCCTCTCCTCTTCCAACGCCACCCCGCTGGCGGTCCATGCCTGGATCAGAATGGGATCCAGGAACCATTGCACCCACCTCACGGCCTTTCCCCTCTTCCACCGATGCACCGTGTGGAGGCTGTTCACAAGGGCTGAAAGCCCATTGTGCACTTGCCGGCGCACACCATGCAGCCCATGATCGGGGGGCCGCTGGGGGGGGCGCACGATGGGGCAAATCATCCCCGCCCACAGCCAATCCTCGAAAATCACCCCATCCCGCAACCAAATTCGTGCAGAATGGTTGACCGATTTTTCCCACACAGCCAACAAACGGTGGCTGCGGGGTTTTTGGCTGTGAGGGAGGAGCAACCCCCCAAGATGACCCTTGCCTTGATGTCTGCTATAAAAAAAGAAATCACCTTACGCAGGTAACCCCCTTTATCAGGGATTTTGTACCCTTCGTGAACGGGGCTTAAGTGGCCGTTTGAATCCGAGATTCACGGTCGTGAATTTCACGCGAATTCTACCCATTTTTGGTGTTTTTTTGAGAAAACACTACATTTTAGCTTCAATATGACGCATTAGAGGGGGCAAAAGTCAAGTTTCATTTTCAGTCCCCATGATTCAATGAAGGTCCCATCCCAAACGGACCCATCAGGCCCAAATGGCGCCCAACAAAAATCCGGGAATTCCGTCCCTGGCCCTTTGGGCCTGAATTTGAGGAAGTTGCACAACATTCGTACGAATTTCGTACGAATTTGTGGGAATCTCGTACAAAAAACGTGCGAATTTGGCAGATTTGTACGAAATTCGTGCGAATGTTGCGCGCGCCTTCTGCGAATTTCACCAGAATCTCCAGATTCGTACGAAATTCGTACGAAATTCGCACCAATTCCGTCCAAATTTCGTCCGAATTTCCGAAATTTCCAAATCTCAGCAAAGAATCACCCAAATTCACGTGAAAGTCACGCAAATTCACGCATGCGTGAATTTGGTAAATTCCCGTTGCGTTCACGGTGATTGAGCCTGACATTATCAAGCTACCAACAAGGCTAAACATCAAATTTCAAGACATTTCTAAGGACAACGTTTTGGCGAAGATGGCACAAGAAACGCAAACGATGGCGCCAAGTTACGAGCCAAACAAAGCAAAAATTAGTGAAATTCACGGTAGCGTGAATCTCGGATTCAAACGGCCGGTTCACGAAGGGTACATTGCTGCTACGCCACCTCGGTGAGGTCCGCGTTCAGGTCATAGACCTCGGCCAATTGGGAAATAATGGCCTTCTTCTCGGATCCGCGCAGCAAGATCCAAGAGCCCAAGGGCATATGACTCCCCAGGTCTCCAACGGCAAAATGCACGAAGGAGGCCTGCCAGAGCTTTGTCCCGTCGAAGGAGATGCCCACCCACAGGTTCTCCGTCAGGATCGTGCGGCTGTCACGGTGCCACATCACCTGTGCCAGAAAACAGGCCGTGTGTACCGGGTCACCTTGTACAGTCGCCGGGAAACGCTTTGGTGCAGGGTGAAAATACCTGCAGTCTCTGCCACAGATTGCATGCGGCCTCAAAAATGTCATTGTCCTCGTCCGTCTGAAAATGGACCCCCGTGACACGGGGGGCGGACAATGCCTTTCACACCTTCATCAGGGTTCCCCATGGGCAGTTCCATTGGCTGTGTGCCCGGCTGTACTGCAGTTTGCGGAAGCTGTCGCCATTTTTGCGGCTCTCCCACAGAATGGCCGCGGCCAACAGCTCCAAATCGGGGGTGGAGGGTTTGCCCTCCCCGCAAACGAGGTGGATGCAGCGGCGGCCGGGTTTGACGTGTGCTTGCCAATGTGGCCCCAAAATCTCCCCCACGACTTCGCGAAGGCGCGCCAGCCGCGCGCGCCTGTCGCGGTAGTTTGAGGGCGCCAGCTGCTCAAAGGGCCGCTGCATGGTGCACAAACAAAGACCTGCGGCACGTGAGGACGTGGCAGGCGGGTTGGATCATACAACGGAACGTTGTTGCACGTTCGCACACACATGGCACACAGTTGGCACGCAGTTGGCGCGCGCCAACTCAGGACTTTGCGCGCGCCAACTCGTCAGTTGGCGCGCGCCAAGTTCTGAGTTGGCGCGCGCCAAGTGGTAAGTTGGCGCGCCAACTTCCCATTTGGCGCGTGCCAACTCCCCTGTTGGCGCACCCCAAATCAGGAGTTGGCGCGCCAACTTACCACCTGGCGCGCGCCAAAGCCATGCCCATCCAGTGCCTGCTCATTTCCTCGACCACTTGCTGCCCCGACTCTGACTCCCCTCGACCTCTTCCACCCGCCTGCGCTTGGGGTCAAGCAGGTGCGCAACCGGGTGCTTGTGCAGCAGGCCCTTCAGCTCCGTAAGGGTGGCCTCTTTGACCCCCATGTTGATGGCCACATGGCGTTGGGCGCTGAGTGCAGAGTGCAACTCCACCGCTGCCGCCTGCAGGTACAGCACATGCTGCCCATGGGGGGGGTCGGCACTACCCTCTGCCCCCCACCCCCCAACTGCACGCACCTGCGCCGTGGCGGTCACCTGCTGCTGCAACTCCCCCCTCTGCTCTTCGCACCCCTTCTCCCGCCGCTCCCACAAGGCGCGCTCACCGGTGAGCGCGTCCTGTGCTGTGTTGCGGGCGGCCTCCGTCGCCTTCAGCTGCTCGCGCAGCAGCTTGTTTTCCGCCTCCAGGCGGAGAATCTCCGCCTTCTCGCGTGCCCCCCCGCCCGTCTCCCGCTGCCTGCGCTGCCTGTGCTGCCTCCCGGGGGGTGGTGGTGGGCCGAGGGCGCCTGGAGCCCCTAGTTTGCTGCTCCGTGCGGCCCTTGCTCTGCAGGGAGGGGTCCCCAGACGCGTCGGATGCGACCCTGCCCCCCTTCTCCCCCTTCGGCCCTCTCCCCACAAGCTGCTTCTGGAAGCGGAGCAGAAACGCCTGCGCTGCCTCGTTCAAGTGGGGGGCAGGGGCAATGGCCCGCACGTCGCTCCACTCACACTGCTTCCACCTCTGCAGCTGTCCCAGAGCGTCAATGCTGCACAGGAGGAGCCGGTTGTGCGTGGGGGGGGGCGCACCTGCACAAAGGGCACAACGGAGACAACCCATGGTTGCACCCCCCCCCTTCCCCTGCACCACTGCCCAGAACGGGCACTCCACCACCCCATTCTGTCCCGAACCCCGCCGAACCACCTGCGCCTGGAACAGGCGGCTGATGATCGTCCCCCCCCCATCGACGACGTCCACCGCCGTCGCCTGGGCGGACGTCACCTTCAGAAACTTGTCCGGGCTGTGCAAGGCGTCCCCGAAGTCCTGAAGCCCGTTCGGACCCCCGTGGCCATCTTTGGGTCTCTTGGGGTGTGTATCTATGTGCCGGCAAGCCGCCATTGGCTGATATCATACTCTCACATCCACCTGACCTAACCTGATGTGATAGTGTGATAGGCTTGGCCATTCCAGCTATGAGCGGCCACATTCACAACCGAGGCGCCGCCAGCTGAGATTCATATATCAAAATATCAGGAATCAACAGGTTTTTTTATCATAATGTTCCCGTAATTTTTCAGCTATCCGTTCTGATTGTCAATGTATCGGCGACTGTCAGTTGGCTCACGATTTTGCGGTAACCGATTGGTTAACTGTTATTTCCAGATATTTTAGCGGAAGTCCCGATGAAGGGTTACATTTCATCAGAAAAGGGTTCGTTGCTTCCGCAATTTTCATGTTATACACTCGCAAAATTAATCTGATTTTTTCAGACATTCAGAATCGGATTTTCGATTTCGAGGTCGCCGCACTTGATATGATGAATTTCGAGTGGTCCTACATCTTTCCCCGATCACGAATCAACCTTTCTTTTGTTGTCTCCTTCATTTTTCTTGGAGATATAGGCGAACCAAATTTGATTCGTGAGGCCACTTTGAAAAGTCATACCTCCGACTCACTGCGAGGAGTTACAATTTTGAGATATGGGCTGGAATTGCCTTGGTCTCAACTTAATTTAAAAAGCGTCAAACGCCTCTGATGTGTACAAATGCCCGGTGAGGCAAGGGATAATGGTCAAGAGGGTAGAAAGTGATATATAACTCTTGGATAATGCACCGAATATTTTAATGCAACTTTCGAATGTACCCTCATGAGTGTTGGTGTTGCATAGAAACTTTCCTTGGGTTCCTACGTATTTTTAACGTGAAGTTATGTCCATGGAGGGGCATGGCATACGATGGTGGGAGCCACCTTTTAAGGGTATGTGTTATATGAATGGTATGTGCTTCGCTATGCTCACGCCCATGTTATATATCTCCGTTTGTGGGAAGATATGTGGAGTCATACGTGGCAAGGGCTTTGCCCATGTCCCAATGGTGAGCTCCATTGCGCTAGACTAAGTCTACCGCACATATAGTGCAGGTGGAAAGGCTTACGGAGCGACCCACAAGCGCCACTATCAATTTCCCATTTTCTCGGTGCGTACCGTGAGGAGGTTGGAAGGTGTCCCTATGCGTCCATGTGGGGATCCAAGTTGGGGGATTGTTGGCAAATGATTCCAAGCAATAGTGTGTTGAACCATATGTTGATGCCACGGGTGAGCGAAGTTATATACTATTGTGATTACTTTGAATTTGGCAATATTTGCATGTTTTTGACCTCATTTTATGCTCATTTTTGTATTTGATGTGCTCAACTGGTCGGCTAACAGTAAAGTGCCTAGAGATTCGTGAACTATGGTATGTTGCTTAAATGTTGGCATATGCTTCGGTGTTGCACCTCACCATATGACGGATCATGTGGTCACTTTGGCGTGGCACACGAGGCCTCACATAATTAGGTCTCAAATTCGTGAGTTGACTTGTGAAGCATGGCATGTATATATCTGGAGGGGTATGGGAGCCAATGTTGGGGTATTCCTGGGCATGAATCTTTGGTCTGTATCACCCTTGTATATTACTTTCCGGTTTGACACATGCATGGAGCATTTGAATACTTGCCGTATGCATTTTTGAGTATATAATTGAATTTTGGGCACTATGGTGTGATTTGCCTGATTTTGCTATGTTGTGAGGTCATCTGCATGGGGCAATTCTCCAAACCCAATCGACTCCAAGTCCAACCAAAGTTATGTCAGGGTAGGGCATGGTCCTGAGTGCCACTCTAGGCCATGACACGCCACCTCCCCTATTGGGCTAGGATTTAGAGGCTTGGGAGTGAACACATTTTTGGGGTTTGTGTGGTGACTATTGACACATGGCATTTAGCCATCTTATTTGACTTGGTTCAGGGCATCATGTTGGCGAGTCAAGGGCAGGTCCTGAGTCCAGGGAATGAGGGGTCTATGGCTGTGATTGTGTATGTTTCCATCTTTCCCCAATGTTGCTTGATTTGTGTTCATATGCCAATTTCAGGGCTTCTTTTTCCATTATTCTATTGATGCAATTCTATGTACATGCCCAACGCCCGTGTCTCCGTGTGCAAGGTGAGACGACCGGCGTGTTGAAAGGAGTTGTTGAGTGTCAACGCGGGACCTCAAAAACCCTTGGAAGCCCTCAATGTGGATTTTTTGAATTGGAGCTATTGTACTTGGGAGTTGGTTATTGCAAGGGATCAGGATTTGTGCGAAGGAGCCATATTTTACTATTTTTTGTGGGAAATTGTGCAGGATACCACAAAGCAAAAAAAAAAAAACACAAAAAACACACCCCGACAACCCAGCCAAGAAGGGCTGGGCACAGCCGAGACCCAGGCCCAGCACGCACGCCCACACCGCACACCGGAACCGGAAACAGCGGGGGGCAAGCGGAGCGCACATGAAAACCACACACGTCCCATAAGCAGGCCGAAACCTAGGCCCGGCCACGAGCACCACAAACAGCCGGCAAAAGAGGGACAACACCACAAACCGGGCCCAAACACACCCACCCAAGACCCCAGCCAGGACTGGCGGGGTTAACAAAACCCACACCCAACCGCAAACCGGACCGAAACACAAACGCCGCACAACAGTAGGAAACCCAGTGCCCACAGCTCGGGCACTGAGGCAGCTGGTGCCATGCAGGTGACCCGGCCAAACGAGATCCGGAGACCGGGGGTAGGGCTGCATCCTAAGGCCTGCGCTGCTTTGGGACTCGAGGCGGAGCGTGCGACACCCAAGCGCCTCGGAACCCTAGTACCAAGAACGTGCATGCATGCCTTGGGAACGGGATACGCCAGGAAGTCTGGTGAACCTCTAGGGTTCCGCCCAAAGGAGGGGACGTGCGCAAGCACGGGGGCACACCCTCCTGGTGAGACAAGCACGTCACACCGGCGGCGATCAGCCCTCCCGGTGTTGCCCGGGGCCGCTTTGTTGGGGGCCAACAGTCTGGTCTAGCGGGACGTAAGCCGCCTCCCCTCTTCACGCGTGGAGCCTCTTCCTGTTGGTCACAGGGGCGACGCCAGGGGGAACCAAGGGGCGCCTCTCCACGACCGAGTGCACCTACCTACCTACCTGCACGGGATCAGCATTTGTGTGAAGGAGCCATATTTTACTATTTGTTGTGGGAAATTGGGCAGGATAGGGCAAGATCATGCAGAACCTGGTGAGAAGCAAGACCATAGGAGTGACAGGAAATGGTGGAAGGGGTACAGCAGGGGCCGGTCCTGGTAGGGACCTTCTTTATGGTAGCAGAGGAGTACCTGCCCCCTACCGCCGCACCGGGGACTTGGGCCCTCATGAGCCCTACCCAAGGACGCCCCGGGTGCAGATCGTTGAGTCCGTGGAGTCGACGCCGGATTTGGAAGCCCGAGAAGAGCGAAGATGCTCAGGACGGAGAGCCCTTGTAGGACATGGGCTAGACATGGAGGACCTGGCCTCCATGTGTGAAAGGCAATGCCGCAAGGCTTGCAATCTCCGCTCCGCTGCAGAGGAGTTGGAGGAGACTGGCAGCAACGGCAGAGCCCGGCGTTACCGGAAGCGCAGGTCCCCAAACACCGCGGGGGAAGCCAGGGCAATGGAGACGGATCCCAGCCCGGTCAGGCTGTGGTCAGCTGCAGATTCCGAGGGGCATTCCGATGGCTATCGGACCGCTTTCCCTTCGAAGTCGGAGGAGATGCCCATACCGCCCACAAGGGCGCACACGGCCCCAGAACCCAGCCTGGAGCATGACGCCGAGGCGTTGAAGAGGCCTCTCAGAGCCAGAACGGCGCCTGTGGCCTGGCACACGGAGCCAAAGCGGGATAACATGAGCGACGAATCCATGGAGGAGGAGTCCGAGGCGCCGGGAACCGTGGGATGCGCCGGATCAGGTGGAAAGCACGTTGAGTGCCACTGCGAGCACGTATCCTTCCACATCGGCAAGTACCCAAAGATGGGGATGGACACCATCGTGCAGCACCTCGACTGCCTGGGCAACCAGAAGGACGGCCTAGAGGAGGACATCGCGGGGATCCTGGATGACCAGTCGGAGGCGGAGAGAGACTTGGCTGAGCTGCGAGCGGAGCAGGACCGGTACCGGGAGAAGCTGGAGATGGCCCTGCAGAAGCAGCAGCGAGTGGTGGACAGTGTCCTCCACCTGGTGGAGGACATGTCGGGACGCCTGAAAGGGATAGAGGAGTTACAACCCCTCGCCTCGGGTCCGGAACTCCCGGCAAGGCCGGCAACGGCAGAGCTGGTGGAGCGGGTTAAGACCCTCAGGAGCGCCATGAATAAACCCATGGGCGGCCCTGCAGAGGCCCCTTACGCGCCTCCGCGTGTTGACCCAGGTGCGCTGCCGTTTGTTCCCATGTTCAGCGAATCCATAATGCTCGGGGAGCATACGGCACAGGCCGGGTCCATGCGGGAAGAGCACGCAACCACGGACCTGAGGAGCCTGACGGTACAGATGTCCCATGCCGCCCAGGATCAACCAATCGCTACGACTGCCCATGCAGTTTATGCGGAAGAGGAGATCCAGACCATGCAGGGGCGAACCATGGGAAGGGCCGACGGACATGGTCGAGGCCATCCAGGCGGAAACCTGTGGGTGAAGGACCCCACTACAGGGATATGGACAGCCGGTGGAGCAAGTCCTTCCCGCATCCCAAACCCCATGGTTTCAGGCCCAACTGGACCGCACTCAATGGAGGAGAGTGATGTACGGGGAGTGTACTCACACCCCCCGGCCACAGGTGGCATCCGTCTCGGTGGAGTGGTGGCTGCGGACGTCGGAGACGCCATCAGGATTGATGACCTCAGGGGAATCAAAATCCCCTACTACGATGGCAACCCCTCCAACCTGGATGACTTCATCCTGGATTGGGAGGACTTCGCCGAAGAGGTTGTCGGCGAGATGAAGGGAGCGCGAAGGGACAAGTGGGTATGTCGGACATTCCAACACAGGCTGGCGCAGGACCTGAAGGAGGAGCCCACGGATCAGATCCGCGAGGGATTGATCCAGACAGAGCAGGCCTGCCTCCAGTGGCTGGAGAATGAGGAGCGAGTGGACGCCCCTAACCAGAAGTTGGAGGATTTGTGGTCCATTCCGCTGCCGCTGGAGCGCGGGGAGTTGCGGGTCCGGGAATGGAATCGGTACATCCGCAAGTACCGAAGAAGCCTCAAGCTGGTGGAGGACTGGAACGAGTCCAGCGAGATTCGCCACCTGCTGAAGGACGTCCTCCCCGGCCACTGGAAGAAGAGAGTGGAGGACGAGGAAAAGAAGAGAGCAAAGAAGCGCATGGCCGTAGGGATAATGGCATCGGAGGACACCCACGCCGGAATAATGGAGTTTTTCCGGCGAAACCTCGGCGAGCCCAGCCGAATGTTGGGGTTGAAGAACGCCGTCTACGTGGAGGTATTCGGCGACACCATGAGGCAAAAGCTGATGCGCCTCAACAACGCGGAGTGGAGGTGCGGAGAGCCGCTGAGGATGCAGGTCATTTTCGCCCGCATGAGCCTGGACGAGATCGTGAAGTACATCACGGTGGAGCTGAAGCTCAACGCCAAGAACGAGGCCCACGTGCAGGATCGACAGGGCCATGGACATCGAGGTCATCGGGAAGATCGCCAACACCGAGAGGTTAAGGAGGACACGGTCGGCACCGCGGAGGAAGGGAGTGGAAGCGGCCAAGATCTCTGGACCGCGACCACCCGAGAGGATCACGAGGAAGCCCCCTTCTCCGCGTTCGTAGCGCACAATATGAGGGAGCATGGGCAGGACAGGTCCAGGTGGAACCGCCTGGACCCAAGGACCAAGAACGGCAAGGAACTGCGGAGGATCGGGAACCCGCTGCTCTCGTTCCGCGAGTACAGATCACAGCACGACGGTTGCTGGGTCTGCTACGGCAAGGGGAACAACCATGCACATGACCACCGGCATTGCAAGGTATATGAGGATGACAAGAAGACCTACTTCGCCGCCCATCCCGACAAGAAGCCCAAGGAGCAACGAATTGCCGATTGGAAGGCAAAGGGCGGAGACGGTGGAAGAGGCCAGGGAAAGGGCCAAGGGAAAGGCGGAGGAAAAGGCTATGGTGGAGGACCCGGCCCAGACCGACGCGTGAGGTCGATTGAGGAGGTTGCTGAGGACATGTTGAGGACGTTGGAGGAACTCAAAGCCCAGCAATGTGGTGGACAAAGTCTGAGCGGATTGCAGCAGGAGGGAGCTGCGGCAGGCCACGTCTAGAGGAGCCCCCACGGGGGTGGGACCTCGGAGGTCTCTCCTCCCAAAATCAGTGGAATCCGAGAGAAAGCGAAGGCACATCGCGTGCTGAAGAAGGCTCCAGAAGAGCCAAAACCACTGAGTTTCGCCACTCGCAACCCCTTGAGCGCCCTGCCAAGGGAAGTGTATGTGGGCAAGGGACGTGGCAAGAAAGAAGGAGCGACCACGGAGAGCCCTGTGGACGGGCAGGACCAGCCCAGGATCTACACCATCCGTGACCATACCCTCGAAGTCCTGATGCACCCGGATGTGCTAGAGTTGCATGCCGTGAGAGTCGTCCATACACCGCATGGTGATGAGGGGCAGTTGCACTTGAAGGTGCGTGTACGGTGCGGACAAGAGGAGTTGGTGGTGGATGTTTTGGTGGATACGGGTGCCCAGGTGAGCCTGGTCCGGAGAGGGTTGTTCAAGCAGGAATCCCTGCAGCCCAGCCGTAGACCGGTACGCCTGAAGGTGGCCAATGGAGAGATTATGGGTGGACGCACCCATGAGGCCACTATCAGTATGGAATTCTGGGAGCATGAGCGCTTGAACCGCCCTGATTTGGCGAAGAGAAGCACTCTATCCGGGAATTTCTATGTGGCCGACATTACAGATTGGGATATGATCATGGGGTATGACTTCATGGTGAGAAACGCCATTGGAGCCCTTCCCCATCGCGCAACGCTGGTCCGGGAGGATGATGAATGCCTTACATGGCTGTCCAAGGATTATGCATGCGGATCATCCCAATGGAATGCTGAGGAAGAGGATCGGATCGTCCAAGCGGTGCAAGCTGTGGGTGCCAAGTCCAGAGGAGACCGCGGAGTTCAGCTCACGGAGTATGGAATGGTGCTGCAGGTGTATGCCAGGATGATTCAGACGCTGGGAGCCGAAGCGCCCGAGACGGACGTCTTCGCTTCCCGGGATGCCCCATTTTTGAGGAAGTGTAGGAGGCATTGGCATCGAGGAGACTCAGCCTGGCACAGGCATTGGGGTTTGAAGGAGTGGGGGCCCATGTATTGGCATGGCTCCCTGGAAAATAACAGACGTACGGTGGAGAAGATCGTTGCGGATAGGGCGAAGGGGATCCTGGTCATAACCGGCATAGGATCCACCCCATGTCCGCTGGAATATCTCAAGTCGACGCTGGATTCCATTACCCTGAACGAGATGTCATTTGGGCCAGAGGAGGAGTTGTTCATCGACGCCAAGGGTTTAGCAATGCCCTCCCCAGGTCAAGCGTGGGGTACCAAGGCTTTCCTGGTGGATGGGACGCAAGCCCAGCCCACGGGTGATGAAGCATGTTTGAGCCCAAGGAGGGGACGGATCAGCCAATGGATGGCATTGACGTCCTGTCCCACGCCGAGATCGACCACGTCGTCAACTACATGCGGATGAGGATGCACGACCGTGTGGCAGCCAAGAAGGGGCGAGCCATGGTCACATCTCCGCATTGGTGGGATGACAAGATGTTGGTCACCGGCAAGTACGAGAAGGATGAGTTCGTGGCGAGGGTCATGGATCACATCGCGAACCAATATGATGGTCCGGTTGGGTCGGACCCGCCGACGTGGGATTTTCCAAGAATGGGGGCCGGTAGTGACAAGAACTCGGCTGATGCCACAAATTTCCGAAGATTATCGGTGGGAAGTGCACCCCACGACGATGACGACGGCATATCGGACGAGAAGAAGTCCGACTCGGACCCGGAGGAGGCCTATACCGTAGTGCGGTCGGTTGTATCGATACCGAAGCAAGCGGCTGAAGAGGCCCAGGAGAACCCAAAGGTCGCCGAGCTGAAGGAAAGGCTGATAAATGCCTATCCGCGGCTATTCAGTGGCGTCGCCAACAAGAACCCTCCAGATCGTGGGAGGTTTGGCACAGCGAGGATCAAGCTGAAGCCGAACCCCAAGATCTATCGTCATCGGGAGTACCAACTTCAGGGCGATCGAGCTGAGGCCATGAAGAAGTTGTTGGCCGAGTTTATTGAGCGGGGCTGGATCGAACCCTCCGACAGTGAGTGGCCCAGCCCAGCCTTTATCGTGCCCAAGAAGGAGAAGGGCGAGTGGAGGTTTGTGGTTCATTTCAGGGGTTTGAACGAGCAAACCGAGCACGACTCGTTTTCTCTTCCTCTGACCGACACCATCCTCCAAAGACAACAAAAAAAGCGGATCTTCACGGTGTTAGACCTGAAACACGGCTATCACCAGATGCTGCTACACCGGACTCCAGGCCCTGCACAGCGATGTCGACGTCGCTGAGGCCCATGCAGTGGAAAGTGGTGCCTATGGGCGCCAAGAATGGCAACGCCGCTTTCCAGCGCATGATGGAGGACCTACTCGGTCCTGTCCGGGACTGTGCCGACCCCTTTGTGGATGACATCATCTTCGGGTCTGGCACGGAAGACATGACTGAGGACGAGCTTATCGAAGCGCATGAGAAGGATCTGCGCCGAGTGCTCAGCGAGCTGGACAAGCACAACATGGTGTGCAAGCCCACCAAAGCCTCACTCTTCGCAAAGGAAGTGGAGTTCGCGGGTCACGTGGTTGCTCACAGGCAACGCCGTCCCATGCCTGGGAAGCTGGCGTCCCTGCACCACTGGGAGAAGCCCCAGACCATCAGCGAACTCCGATCCTTCATTGGGTTCTGCAATTACTATTCGGCCTATGTCCGGATGTATGCAGAATTCTCGGGGCCGCTGCACAAGATGCTGCAGGTGGGGAAGTTCGATGGCCGGAAGGGGAGCAAGAAGAAGCTTGCCTGGACCCCTGAGGCCGAAGATGCGTTCAGCTGCCTGAAGGAGCGACTCCTGGGGCAGCTGGGGCTATTCTTGGTGGACCCGGACAAGGGATTCGTGCTACGGACGGACGCCTCAGACTATGCTGTAGAAGCAGTCCTCGAGCAGGTCCGGGACAACGGGTCGCACGTACCCGTGGCGTTCTGGAGCCGGATCCTGGCCAAGGGCCAACGTCGAACCTGGACCGCGAGGGAGAAGGAGACATATACCATTGTATGTGCGCTCAGGAAGTGGTCTGGCCACATCGGATTACAACCGGTGGTGGTGTGCACGGACCATCAGTCCTTACAGAGCTGGCACAAGGAGCACGTCGACACCCCCTCGGGACCGGCGGCAAGGAGGGCCCAGTGGCACGAGACGTTCGCCAAATTCGTCCGCAGCGTCGTATATGTCCCGGGGAAGGACAACACTGTGGCAGATAGCCTCAGTCGATGGGCCTACCCTGCGGGCAAGGCATGGATGGACATATCCAGCCATCAGGACGCCGAGGAGACCGAGGAGTCCAAGCGCATCATCGAGATGGAGAAGACCATGGAGCAAGAGGGGGTCAAGTGCTTTGTGGTGATGGCAAACCGTACAGACCTGGCCAAGCTCCGGGGCGCCCGAGTCCAAGCTATTCGAGAGGAAACCCTCGAGCAATGGATGGTGGCCCCCTGTAGAGCTAGTCAGGTCGGTGCTGACAGAGGACTGGTCGGATGACTATGCGGCATCCGACCACTGGAGCAGGTACTGGAATGCCATGAGGGCCCCGTCGGACGACGAGTGGCCTGAGGGCTTGACCGAGGATGGGGATAAATTATTCTTCAAGGACAAGCTATTGGTCCCTGAGAACCGAATGGAAGCGCTCATTGACCACTGGCCTAACGCCCAGCTCATGCATCCTGGTCGGGACAAGATGCAGCAGGACCTGGAGTGGCGCTTCAAGTTCCCACCGGGGTACTACGCCATCCTGGACAAGTACTGCAGCGAATGCGCTGTGTGTCGGGCCACGAGGAGCGCCAACCACTCCACGGCGGGCAACCTGGTGTACACGGCTATACCAGAGGCCCCTATGCGGTCCGTGGCCATGGATGTATTCGCCATGCCTGAGGTCACCGTGGAAGGAGAGACCTACAACTGTGTCATCCTGGCGGTGGATAGGCACAGCGGGTATATTGTGGCGGTCCCTGGCAAGAAGTCCAAGAAGAAGGACAAGAAGGACAAACATGGAGTGGGTCTGCAGGCCAAGACCATAGCCAACGTCATGATCAGGCATTGGCTAACGATTTTTGATGTCCCAGCTGTCATCTGCAGCGATTGGGGCAGTCAATTTGTGGAGACGTGGTTCAAGACGATGTGCAAGCACATGGGGATTCGGCACGCCAAGACCGTGGCGTACCACAGCCGGTCGAATGGCCGGGCTGAGGTGGCCGGGCGGCAGATGGTCGAAAAGTTCCGCCAGTTGCACATTGACAAACAGGGCCGGAATTGGTATAATTCGCTGTGGAGTTTCTCCAGGCGTACCACGACCTTCTGGGGCCCACTGGACTGTCGCCCCATTGTATCCTGTTCCTACGGGATCGAGTGTCACGCACTCTCCCGTGGTTGAACCATGGCAAAGTGGCCCGGGATGCGAGTTCTATGATGGCTGAGGCGGAAGACAAGGCGGCCAAGGTGTGCAAAGCACTTCAGGATGAGCATGAGAAGAGGGCCAAGTACTTCAAGCAGGGAAAAGTCCAGAAATATGCTCTCAGAGACACCGTGTGGGTGGAGCGGCACCACAAGGATGTCCTGTCCAGGCATCGGCAGGCGTCTTGGTATGTGCCGGGGGTAATCGTTCGGAAGGTCGGGCAGGATGTGTATGCCGTTCTTGTGGGGGATAACAAGATCCTTGACCGCGACCATACCCAGCTTCATCCCCGAGCACCAGACCCCAGCGGACGTCCCGTCACCTTCGAGTTCACAGCTGGCGATGTGGACTCGGACGACGAGGGTGAGGACGACGACTTCACCGGCGAGAAGACCCTGACGGACAAGCCGGACCCGGGGGCGCCTGGGGGGAGGCTTTATAAAGTCCGTTGGAAGGGATTCGCCGCATCCGGAGATTCCTGGGAGCCTCCGAGCAGTTTTGTGCCGAGGTATACCACGGTCTGGATAGATTATCTAAGGAAAAAGAACATTTCCTTGGATGTCAAGGATGTGTTGGTCCATTTGGTGGCTGCAGCAGCACCGTAATGGATCCCCCTTGGCACTTTTGTTTGTTTTTGTGCTTGAGAGACGGGTGAGGGCGTTAATTCAGGGATTTTTTGGGCCTTGATTGGCCATATATCCTCTTCACTCGGTCTCCACATATATATTTCATTGTGGTGTACGTATTTAGGTTAACCGACGATGTTTCTCTATCTTTGATCCCCTTGGTCCATGTTGTAGATCAAGACGAGACCGGATATGGCGGAAGGCACCGTTTATGACGTGTCCTCACCCCTCCCCTGGGGCATGGGGGACGCCTACGCCGTATGTGGGGCCTCCATGTGTCCTTGGGACGTGGGGCAGGGGGTTGGAGCCCATTGGGATCCTCCCGTCCTCTCTTCAATAACTTCCGAGCGGATACAACGCTCTGAGAAGGGGGGTGAAGCCGGTTCGGACCCCCGTGGCCATCTTTGGGTCACTTGGGGTGTGTATCTATGTGCCGGCAAGCCGCCATTGGCTGATATCATACTCTCCCATCCACCTGACCTAACTTGATTTGATAGTGTGATAGGCTTGGCCATTCCAGCTATGAGCGGCCACATTCACAACTGAGGCGCCGCCGGCTGAGATTTGTATATCAGAATATCAGGAATCAACAGGGTTTTTTATCATAATGTTTCCGTAATTTTTCAGCTATCTGTTCTGATTGTCAATGTATCGGCGACTGTCAGTTGGCTCGCGATTTTGCGGTAACCGATTGGTTAACTGTTATTTCCAGATATTTTAGCAGAAGTCCCGATGAAGGGTTAAATTTCATCAGAAAAGGGTTCGTTGCTTCCGCAATTTTCGTGTTATACACTCGCACAATTAATCCGATTTTTTCAGACATTCAGAATCGGATTTTCGATTTTGAGGTCGCTGCACTTGATATGATGAATTTCGAGTGGTCCGACATTTTTCCCCGATCACGAATCAACCTTCCTTTTGTTGTCTCCTTCATTTTTCTTGGAGATATAGGCGAAACAAAATTGATTCGTGAGGCCACTTTGAAAAGTCATATCTCCGGCTCACTGCGAGGAGTTACAATTTTGAGATATGGGCTGGAATTGCCTTGGTCTCAACTCAATTTAGCAAGCGTCAAACGCCTTTGATGTGTACAAATGCCCGGTGTAGCAAGGGAAAATGGTCAAGAGGGTAGAAAGTGATATATAACTCTTGGACCATGCAACCGAATATTTTAATGCGACTTTCGAGTGTGCCGCATGAGTGTTGGTGTTGCATAGAAACTTTCCTTGGGTTCCTACGTATTTTTAACGTGAAGTTATGTCCATGGAGAGGCATGGCATACCATGGTGGGAGCCACCTTTTAAGGGTATGTGTTATATGAATGGTATGTGCTTCGCTATGCTCACGCCCATGTTATATATTTCCGTTTGTAGGAAGATATGTGGAGTCATACGTGGCAAGGGCTTTCCCCATGTCCCAATGGTGAGCTCCATAGTGCTAGACTAAGTCTACCGCACATATAGTGCATGTGGGAAGGCTTACGAAGCGACCCACAAGCGCCACTATCAATTTTCCCATTTTCATGGTGCGTATCGTGAGGAGGTTCATTATAAAACCCAGTTTTGTATTTCGCGTGCTTGATTTCGGGTCGTATTGTTAAATCTTTCAAGTAAAACTCCTTCAACCCGTCCTCAACGTGCAAGAACTCCAAAAACAACAACTCTGAACTTAATTCTCTGCAGACATTGTAAATAATGCTGAGATCTTAACGATCCCTTTGCACAGTAAAACAATGCACAATAAATGACAACCAGAATTTATGCATGCATCCACATACTAAATTCCTACAACATCAGATCTTTTTATAATAAAAACGAAGCTTTTCAAAAGCTGCTTCTATGCACAAATCTGTGTGCGCGCGTGTTCTGCAGTGCCCAAAAAGTCAGTATCTGCGACGCACCACAGCACATCACCTTTATGGGGCTATGTCATGCACAACAAACGAAATTTAGACATAATTGCTGTAATCCTGACCCTGCCAACTGCAGAGGTCCACAGAAGAAATCAGCCTTGTCCTGTCCTGTCCTGAGCTCCCCTTTACACTCCCCCCCCAAGCCCACACATACCCTGATGTGTGGCTGAGACCCCAAAACAAAAGGGTGCGAAGGGTTTTACCATAGGGGTTGGGAAAGCTCAGACAGAGCTGGGCGGGTGTAAAACGCAAGCACCCAAAAGGATGCCTTGCATGTTTACACTCCCCCCCCGGGCTGAGCACTCCCCAAATGAGTTGCTGACCCGAGAAAAAAATAGCAAAACATGCACGCTTTAACCTACAATAATATACAGATATTATTGTCTGTGATCTGGCTATTTCTACCCATTCCAGGTAAAAACAGCTACTATCTATGTGCAGATCATGCTAGTGGAATACCACTGGTACCATAGATAGTTTTACCCTCCTGAAAGGGATTTCTGTCACAAAACAGTGCCCTAAGGGAGTGGTGAGGTGGTGTTTCAACCTACACCCAGTCAAACTCCTCAAAGGGTGTAAAACCTGATAAGTGCTCATGGCACACAGCCTGAAGTGCTCATGGCACAGGAAAAACATAGTATAAAAATACTGAAACAAAACCCCTGCTTTTTCCCAACAAAAGCAGAAAAACCAAAAATGAAACCACTCTGCTTTTTCTCCAAGACAGAAGCAGTTCAAAAACAAAAAAAGATACACTGCTCACAAGCAGGCAGGTGCACAGCAAAACAAAAATGAAAAAACTGAGTAAACAGTAGTTCACTCAAAGTCCCAAGCAGGGTGTACCCCACCACTGCTCATTGGAGATACAAAATAATATCTACAACGAAAAAGAAAGCTAAGGCACATGTCAGTGCCAGCAAACAAGCCGCTTGGCGCCCAAGAAGAGGCCAAAAAAGACCTCGTTGACATACTGAAAATGTACATGCCAGGGAATCGAAATCAGATTCCTGCATACATGCAGCCAAACAGGCTTCACACTGTGCAAGGCACAGTGGTTGGCGTAACAAAGCGCTCACAGGGCGCGAATGAGCACATACAGCGCCTACACTTGTAGCAGCGCTCACGAAAGTTAACACAGAGCGCTCTGAGCGCTCCAACAGCACAGAAAACAAAGCGCTCGTCCAGCGCTGTACACTTGACAACCAGAAACAAAAGCACAAGGCTTATACCAAGAACGGGTTTGTCGCGTCCTCCTTATCTTTGTTCCTTACAACCTGACCCCAGGACTCACGCGTTGGGCACATCAGCGTCGTCCTTCTAACATCGTGCCCTCTTCGAAGCTTGTATGAGGCTGTCATGGCCTTCAATAGCTCCCAGAACCTTGATGCTGCTTGCCGACGCCGTACAGCTTGGCCACTCCGTTTCCCTCGCTTCTGAGAACGCGTTGGCACATACCCTTCCTCACCTGGTTGTTGCACGCTTTCTTGACTTCGTTTCGACTCTTCCCTTTGACCTCGTTTCAGCCAACTCCACTGCGCTGGTCTAGGCAAATCCTCAGTCTGGGAGTGCTTGGGCAAGTTCCACTGGGCCTTTCTCGGCGAGTCCTCACTCTGAATGTGCTTCGGCCCGTTCCACTGGGCTTGTTTCGGCGAAATCTCACTCTGCGCGTGCTTTGACAAGTCCCACTGAGCCTTTTTCGGCGAGCCCTCACTCTGCGCGTGCTTCGGCAACCTTGATCTTCTTGGTCTGAACAGCGCGAACGGATTTGTGCCACGATCTGCTGGTTGTCGAAGTGCAGTCACCACGTCCTTCAGTTCACGCAGTGACGTTTCCAAACCCTCGTACAAACCTCACATACGCTGTTCGTAGCACCTGTGCTTCATTTTGCCGTGTACCTCTGGTTCCTTCGCTTGAATTTTCTCCTGGTCTTTTGGCTTCGGTGACTCCAACGAAAGGTCTTGGCCACACTGAAAAATTCGGCGAGAGATTTGTTGAAATTCATACCCGAAATTGGCGAAACTCTTGGACCGATGGAGGTCTGTGGTTTACCTGAGTGAGTGCCGTTCATTGGACTCCAACTGCTCCAACTCCTTCATTTTCTTGGAGAACTCTGGTCGTTGTTCCTGACCTGGCGGTGAAGGTGCAGGCCTCTTTGGCAGCGGCAACTCTACCGTAGTGGCAGAGCTACCATGGCTTACCTGGTGAGAGAAGGGAGTTGTAGACGTCGGACTAGAACTTTGGCCGGCGGCAGTGGTTGGCGCCACTCTCATGCCTGAAATGGCAGCGTCTTCCGTGGCGTAGGGGTTATTGATCTGCAGCGGAGTCTTGCGGGCGTTAGGATCTTTCATTACAAAACCCACTTTTGTATTTCGCGTGCTTGATTTCGGGTCGTATTGTTGAATCTTTCAAGTAAAACTCCTTCAACCCGTCCTCAACGTGCAAGAACTCCAAAAACAACGAATCTGAACTTAATTCTCTGCAGACATTGTAAATAATGCTGGGATCTTAACAATCCCTTTGCACAGTAAAACAATGCACAATAAATGACAACCAGAATTTATGCATGCATCCACATACTGAATTCCTACAAAATCAGATCTTTTTCTAATAACAACAAAGCTTTTCAAAAGCTGCTTCTATGCACAAATCTGTGCGCGCGCGTGTTCTGCAGTGCCCAAAAAGTCGGTATCTGTGACGCACCACAGCACATAACTTATATGGGGCTATGTCATGCACAACAAACAAAATTTAGACATAATTGCTTTAATCCTGACCCTGCCAACTGCAGAGGTCCACAGAAGAAATCAACCTTGTCCTGTCCTGTCCTGAGCTCCCCTTTACAAAGGTGTCCCTAGGCGTCCATGTGGGGATCCAAGTGGGGGGATTGTTGGCAAATGGTTCCAAGCAATAGTGTGTTAAACCATATGTTGATACCATGGGTGAGCGAAGTTATATACTATTGTGATTACTTTGAATTTGGCAATATTTGCATGTTTTTGACCTCATTTTATGCTCATTTTTGTATTTTATGTGCTCAACTGGTCGGCTAACAGTAAAGGTTTGAGGTTTGAGGTTTGATTTTGCGGGTACTAGACGCCTTTCGGCCCCGGGGGGCCACCTGGTCGGGCCAGGTGATATCCTCCCCACCGGGTCCTAGTGGGGGGCCCTCCAAGACGCACCTCCTGCCTGGTGGCGGAGTCCCCCGGGTTCACAGAGCTCGGAGCCCCGTCCTTCCCCGGCGTCCCCGTTTCGCCACTCCCAGGTCAGTGCATCAATTCGCAGCCGTGGCTGCGGGTGCTTACCCACTGCGTCGCCCCCCTAATGCGTGGTCGCCCGGGGCGCCGGCGCCGCCAGGCCCGTGCTACTGGCTTGTCGCCAGTGGGACCCCCTTGGGCTGGCGCGGCGGCTGCCTAGCCTAGGGGTTGGGGCGTGGCGCTGTGCGCCACTACTGCCTTGGCGGGCGCAGTGCCCCGTCTTTGTGTGCGCGGCGCTCGCGGCCGGTTCGGGGGGGTTCGGGCCGGCACCTGGCGTCGTGTCTCTTTCGTTTCCCCCTCCCCGCCCCGCGTGTTCGGCGCTGCGTGTGGCGGGCCGTCCCGTCCGGGTGTCCCTTACCCTCGCTCGCTGGTACGCCATTCCATGCGGTCTGTGGGTTCCGCGCGCTCGGTCCGGTTGCCCTTCCGGTAGTCCCCGCGTGTCCCTTTCGTGTGTGTGCGCTCGCGCTCTCGCGGTGTCCGCCCCCCCCCCCCCGCTGGGTGGTGTGGCGCGCGCATCTCGCGTGGTCCCGGCACTGGGCGCTGGTAGGGCCGTTCCACGTGGTCCGTGCCCCTCCGCGTGTCCTGCCCCGGTCCCTTGCTCCGTCTGGCGTGCTTGGGGGGGGGCGGTCTGGTCCCGGTTCCCCCCTACTTGGCTTGGGGTTGTTGGGGCGGCGGCAGGGCGTCCCCGGGGGGGTGCCTTCGACCACTGCGTGGGGCGTCTGGGGTCTTGCGCTCCTCCTCCCCCGACTGCCCGTCCACTGGGTGGGCTGTCGGGGTCCGCGTTGTGGGCGCGGGCGTGCGGGTGTGGGGGCCCTGCTCTGTCCCTGTGGGGGCTGCGCGCCGCGGGGTGGGTCCATGGCGTTCTTATCCTGGGGGCGGGCTGGGGGGGGGGTGGGGCGTGCGCCGTTTCCTCCGGCTGTGCGGCCGGGGCGGGGCCTGTAGGGCGGGGGGTCGCTCTGCCTCTTTCCGTCCCTCTGCCTTCCCTGGGCAGGCAACAAAGCGGGCGTCACTGGCGTTGTGCTGTCCATGGGGGGCGTGGCCCCCCATACCACTCCGGTTCGTGCTCACCCAGCTTATTGGGTACGATCTGTGCGGCGTCCCGGTGCGCAGGTGTGGGCCCGCTTGTTCTTCGCGGCCCCCATGTGAGCCGGCGGCTGGGGCGGGGGGGCGGGTCACACTCCGGCTCCCCTCTCGGGCGGGGGGGGCCCATCCCCCCTGCCTCGGGGGGTGGCGCCGGGGCCCCCGCGGCTGGCGGGCTGGTGGGGGGGCGGGGGGGGGGGGTGTCGCGCCGCGGCCTCCCTGCTCTCCTTCCGGGCGGCGGCCTGCGGTACTCCTTTCCGGCCCTCTCCGTGTCGCCGGCGCGCTCCGTTCCGGCGCGCGCGTGCGGTCGGGGCTAAAGTGCCGCCCCGGGGTGGGAGGGGATGAGGGGCGGCCCCTGGACCGCTCCCCCGGGGGCCCCAGCTGACCTGAACCCCCCCTCTGTTACCTCGGATTGGGCTGTGGTTACAGGAGGGTCATGTGGGGCGCGGCCTCCTTCCTGTCCCGTTGTGCGCGTTGCTCCGGCACGCCTGTGTGGGTTCGCGGGAGCAGGTCCAGCCGCCGTTGCCCTTACCGCGTCGCCGTTCCTCCTGAGGGGGGGGGCGCCCCCCCGGCCCTGGGGGGGCGGAGGGCCGCGCCTGTGGCTCCCCAGCTCAGGTGGGTGCGGGGGGGGGGGGTGGGGGGGCCCCCCCCCGCCCGCTCTCGGGCCTGTGTGGGAGGGGGGGGGGGGAGTGGGGGGGGCCCTTTGGTCCCCTGGCGATGCCTCCTGTCGGCCGGGGGGGGGGGCAGCATGGCAGTCCTGGCCCCGGGGGCCAGCCATCGGCTGGGGGGTCGCGCCCTTCCCCCGCCCCCCTCTACCGAGAGCCGGATTCTCGCGCAGGCCCTCGCTGGGGCCCCTCATCCCCCGGCCGTTGTCGCGCGGCGCTGGCCGGCCGGGGGTGGCCGTGAGGGTTAGCGGTCAGTGGTTAGCGGGCTGCGGGGCAGCAGGTTCCCCCCCGCGCTCGTTGTCTCCGCACTCCCTCCCGCGGGAGGTGGCGCGCCCTCTTGCGTCGTGCCGTACCGTGGGGGGGGCGTGGGTCGGGGGGCCCAGCCCCCCCCCCCCAACTCTCCCGTACCCGCCGTCTGGGCCTTCACCTGCGCCGCCGCTTGTGTGGGGGCTGGGGCTGCTGCGGCGGCGGGTTGTGCCGGCGGTAGCGCCAGTGGGCGAGGGCGCTGCGCAAAGCCAGGGGGAGCCAGTTGTTGGCGTCCGCATCCGTGATGCGGAGCACCGCTCCCCCTTCCAGGAAGGCCGGCCACGTCGGCTCCCTGTCGGGCCACACCGCCCGGATCACTAACCTGAGGACCCTCTCATGGTCCTCTGGGGCTGCCCACCCCCCCGGGGGTACCTCTTGGTTTCCTCCGTCCCTCCGGAGGAGCACGGCATCGAAGGGCCGGTTCCTCGACCTCCTGGAGGTCCCCTGGTTGGCCCAGCACAACCACCCGTACACCTCCCCCACCAGGGGGAGGGTCTCCTCCCCCAGAGGGTCCGGGACCGCGCCCCAGTCCCGGTCCCATGGCCGGCCCTCCTCCGCCCCCCGTGCCGGCCCCCCTTGCTGCCCCTGCGCCTGCGGCGCCGATGCCGCGCCCCCTCCCCCCTCCGCCGAGGCCATCCGCGCCGGGTCCGCCCTCGGCGCGGGGGGGACCTGATGGTGCTGGTGTCGTGGGGGTTGGGGGGGGACGAGCTCGCCGGCGTCAGGGTCGATTTTGTAGAGGTGGTGGTGGTGGTGGTGGTGGTGGTGGTGCGTGTGGTGTGCCGGCATCTGTTGGATGCCGGGGGGGATGCACCTCACAGGCTGCACGTCCGGCTGCGGGGGCGCCCCGCCCTCTGCCCCCCTCCCTTCGTCCCGTCCTCCCCCCTTGGCTCCCATGCCCCGTCCCGCCTGTCCCTTGGGGCCCGCGGCGCCCTTGCCCTTGCCCTTGGGCCCCTTTCCAGCCCCCTGCCCGTGTCGCGGGTCCCGCCTCCCGTCCCCCACGCCCTGGCCCGCTCGCTCTCCCACCTCCCCTCGCCCTGCCCCCTGCACCTGGGCTCCCTGCCCGCGCCCCTGCGCGCCCTTCCCGTGCCCTGGCCCCTTCCCGGCCCCCTGCCCCGAGTCGCGCTGTCTGCTGCCTGCGCTCTGCTCCTTCCGCTGCTGCGCCCTTCCTGGACCACTCGCCGGGCGTCCCGCTGCCTTTGCAGCTGCGGCAGCGTGACGTCCGGCGGCGAGCGCTCGCGCGTCGGGGGGCGGACGTGCCGCTCCCGCCCCGAGGGGAAGGGCTTTGGGGGGAACGGCTTGGGGGGGCTGGTGTTGGTGTGGGTGGGGTTGGCGTGGGCGCGGTACTTCGCGCTCTCCCTGCCCACTGCTGCTGCTGCGGCGGCCGCCGGCGAGGCGTCCGTGTCCCGTGCGGGGTTCTTCCCCCGCTTGCGCGGCGTGCTGGGGGTCGCGGCGTGGCCGGCCGAGGCGGTGTCGCGGCCCGCCGGGGTCGCGGCCGCAGCCCCTCGCGCGCCCTCCTCGCTCTCCTGCGCTGCCGTGGCGGCCGCCGACGAGGCGCCCGTGGCTCGTGCGGGGTCCGCCCCCCGCTTTCGCGGCGTGCAGGGGGCCGCGGCGTGGTCGGCTGGGGCGGTGGTGCGGCCCGCCGGGGCCGCGGTCGCAAACCCTCGCACGCCCTCCTCGTTCTCCTCTGCTGCCGCGGCGGCCGCCAGCGAGGCGCCCGCGGCCCGTGCGGGGTCCGTCCCCCGCGTTCGCGGCGTGCTGGGGGCCGCGGTGTGGTCGGCCGAGGCGGTGGTGCGGCCCAGCGGGGCCGCGGTCGCAACCCCTCGCGCGCCCTTCTTGCTCTCTTCTGCGGCTGCGGCAGCCCTCGGCGATGCGCCCGGTTCCTGCGCCGGGGCTGCCCCCCGTGCCGGCGGCGTGCCGGGGGCCGCGGTCGGGGCCGCGGCGTGGCTCGCTGGGGCTGCGGTCTCCGCTTCCTGCGCGTCTGGGCGGGGCGGGGCGGCAGGGCTGGCTGCTTGGGCGCCGGGGGCGGTCATCTCGGCTGGCCCAGGCTCCCGGGCCGGCGGCGGCGGCCCGACCGGCACCGTCGCCTCCGCCAGCCTCCGCTCCTCGCGCTCCGCGAGGGTCTCCCCCGTCCACTCCGGGGAGGAGACGGGGGAGCGGCAGCGGGACCGGCGGTGGTGGCGGTCGTCCCGCTGTGGGGACCCATCGGAGTCTGCCATCACTGTTACCCTGGTAGGCATGCGTGGTGGCAGGCGCGCCCTTCCCACTACCTCCTGGTGCATCAGTGCCGTGCCGTGGGCAGTGCCGTGTGGTGCTCTGCGGGGGGGAGGGGGGGAGGGGCTGGGGGGCCAGCTGTGGCGTCAGCCCCGCACGGCCGGGGGCCTGCGGCCATCCACCGGCATTGGGAGGGGAGGCGGGGGAGCCACGCGGCCCACGCGTCGCGCCACAGCTCCCAGTCTGGGGCGGGGCCCAGGGCCCTGGCCCCCCGGGGGTCGTCGAGCGGTGTCGGGGGCAGCCGCACCAGGTGGACCCCCGTAACGGCGGTGACCTCCTGTGTTCGCAGGAAGGTGTGTACTGCGTCCCGCGCCGCGGGCGCCGTGAGGGGGGGGCGGGGTACGGGTGTTGCCCCAAAGAGGTGGGTGGGGGTGATCCCCAGGATCCGCCCCGGGCCCCCGCGGGTCGCGACGACGAGGAGGAGCAGGCGGGTGCCAGGGCACTCCTGCCAGAGGACCTGCCCCCTGTGGTGGGCACCCCTGGTTCTGGAGAGGGGGGGGGACAGGTCTGGGTTAGCCCAGCCGCGGGGCGCGTGCGTCGCCGGCGGGAGGGCGGGGCACCAAGTGGGCTCCCTGGGGAACGCCTCGTAGACGACGGCGTACGGGGGGGTAGGCCTAGTGCCGTCGTACACCGGGTTGGTCGGCCGGGGGCGGGCGGACGCCTCGTCCGCGCCTTCCACGAACACCGTGACCTCGCCCACCTCCAGGTCCTCGTCCGGCGGGTGTAGAAGGTGGAGCGCCGCATCCAGCTCGGACACTCCTCCCGGGTACGTGGCCCGCGCCTGGTTCAGGTACGGGGCCGCGTCCCCGGGGTAGCGCGTCCTGAGGGCGTGCAGCAGGGCTGGGGCGCTACTGCGGAGAGACATGGCAGACCCTGCTCCCGTCAGCCGCAGGGTGTCCCCCATGGACAGGGGCCGGCCCGACCGATTGGACTCGCGCCACTCCATCCAGTGCCCGTAGAGGGCCGCCTCCGGGCTGATGAGCCCCGGCCGGACGGCGTTCACGATCCGGTGCATTGCCGGGAGCAGCGTAGGGGCCCCCGCTCCGTTCAGGGCGCGGACGGCCGGGAGGGCGGTCTCGTTGAGGAAAGCCCTCGCACTGCCCTCCAGGTCACACCGTGCGGCAGCGTGCGCTTCGTATGCCTCCGCCACCGCGTCCGCCACCAGGCCCCGGACGGCCGCCTCCTGCGCTCTGCGGCGGGCCCTGGTGTGCCCAGGCCCATCCCCCCGTCGGCGTGGCATGGTGCTGCGGGCTCTGCAAAGGGCGGCGGCGGGTGGGGGTTAGGGGGCGAACACGTGCGACAGGTGCGCAACGGATGTGGGGTCCCGCAGGTGCACGTGGATCCACAGAAGGGCAGCGCCCGCGGGGCCCGCTTGTTCGTGCGAGGGGGTGTGTGCCCCCTCGATGCGCCGGCGCAAGGCCTCCTCCTCTGTGCGCCTGCGCGGGCCTGCGGGAGGTTCGGGCCAGGGGCACGCGGCTACCTGGGCGCACCGCGCGCACCTGTTGGCGCCTGTCGACGCTGTGGAGGACACCGTGTCACATTCTCCGCAGAGTCGGCAGGTGTGTGGGAGGTGGGAGGGCGGCGACCAAGGGTCGAGATGGCGGAGCCAGAGGTCGTCCCACCTCTGTCGGAGGGGGTCCTGGATCTCCAGCAGGCGGGCGCGGACGCGGCGCCAGTAGTCCTTGCCAAGCTCTTTCCGCTGGACCTCCTGCCACGTGTTGTCGGGGAGGATCCCGTGGTAGTGGAAGGCGGCGATGAGGTCGTTGCACGCCGGGCGGGGGTGCCCCTGGGGGGGGCTCGCCACCTACACGTGGCGCCCGGTGAGGTGGGGCGTCAGCGCATCCCATTGGCACCCGTTCGCGGTGTCTCTGTGGAGGAGGGCCAGCAGGGTGCCGTCCGCGACTGCCTCCCACCCCACTCGCAGCCCTTCGCAGCCGTCTAGCTCCTGGCGCAGCGCGGCTGCAATGCCGGTGGGGAGCATGAGGAGCAAGGGCCCCTGGGTGTCGCCCAGCCGGGACAGGGCGTCGTCGTATACCGGACCCCCAGCTTTGAAGTGCGCCACGGTGAGTTGGGTGGCCCCGTCCTCTGGGGGCTGCCACCGGACGGTGGCCGCAGCGTGTCCCCACGTGCGTATCTCCGTAGCCCGGAGCACGTTGGCCACGTGAAGGACGATGCGGGGCGGGACGGGTGTCCTGACGAGTGAGGACACGTCCCCAGTCCATCCCGTTTGCGGCCCCGGGGCTGCCTGCAGCCATTCCCCCGTCGCCGCGTCCCACGGGTGGTCAGGCCCCGCCCCGCGGATCATGGTGGGTCTCAGCCGGGTGTCCGGCCCCCACCACCGGAGCGGGATGGCGGCGTATCGTTGCGCAGGGGTCTCCGGGGCGCGCGTGGGGGCGCACCACCGGCTCCACTCCCGCGCCCACTCCTCCCCAACGATGCGCGCCTCCCATGCGGTCATGGAGCCGCGCCCGATGATCGACGGTGGGAAGAGGGCGTCTTGTAGGTGCCTCGAGAACGCCCCCGGCAGGTCCTGATACGGGTAGGGGCTCTCTTGGGGTGGGCACTCCAGAGTGCCATTCACAACACGGAGGGAGGCTACGAAGTCCTTGTCAGGGCGCGGGGGAGGGGGAGGGTGGTCGCTCTCCGCCGCAGTGAGCCACCGGTGCGCCCGGGCCGCCGCGCTCTGGGGCTCGCGGAGGAGTTGCTCCAGCCGGTGGTTGCGAAGCTCCTACGCGAAGTCCCCCAGCCGGAGCATGTGGTGGAGGAAATCGTCCACCGAGGTCCCTCCCGGCGGGTCGTATCGGGTTATGGCGCGGAGCTGCGCCTCCGCGTCCTCGGGCACCAGTCCGGAGCAGAACACCTCCGTCCACGTGGCGCCTGCGGAGCGCCACGAGGCCACCCACAGGGCCTTGTCCCCAGGTGGGAGGTGGCGGGCCGCCTCGTGTACCGCCTGGCGGTAGTGGGGCCAGAGGAGCCGTGAGTGGGCGCATCCCACGTGCATGTGCACCGGGGTCTCCTCCGGGCCGCCGCAGAAAAGGCACGGTTGTGGGACGATGGCGACGCCGGAGAGCCGCTCCTTCCGGACGCGGAGCCTGCGCTGCACCGGCGTGTGGCCGTCTCCGGCCCGCAGCGCCCGGCGGTTGGTGGCCGCCGCGGTGAGGTCCCGGGCGTGGACGTAGGCCGTGGCGTGGGCCGCGCCCAAAGATGTGTGTCCCCGGTGCGTCAGCGCATGGTCCGTCTGCGCCCGTTGCGCGACCTCGCCGAGCACCCGCATTGTGGGGGGCCGTAGATCGAGATGGCAGTCACGGCCGGCGACAATGAGTTGGGCGTGGCCAGGGTCCGGGGGCGTGTTCTGCAGGACAGTGTCCGTGGCGTAGGGGTTATTGATCTGCAGCGGAGTCTTGCGGGCGTTAAGATCTTTCATTACAAAACCCACTTTTGTATTTCGCGTGCTTGATTTCGGGTCGTATTGTTAAATCTTTCAAGTAAAACTCCTTCAACCCGTCCTCAACGTGCAAGAACTCCAAAAACAACGAATCTGAACTTAATTCTCTGCAGACATTGTAAATAATGCTGGGATCTTAACAATCCCTTTGGACAGTAAAGCAATGCACAATAAATGACAGCCAGAATTTATGCATGCATCCACATACTAAATTCCTACAAAATCAGATCTTTTTCTAATAAAAACAAAGCTTTTCAAAAGCTGCTTCTATGCACAAATCTGTGCGCGCGCGTGTTCTGTAGTGCCCAAAAAGGCGGTATCTGTGACGCACCACAGCACATAACTTATATGGGGCTATGTCATGCACAACAAACAAAATTTAGACATAATTGCTTTAATCCTGACCCTGCCAACTGCAGAGGTCCACAGAAGAAATCAACCTTGTCCTGTCCTGTCCTGAGCTCCCCTTTACAAAGGTGTCCCTAGGCGTCCATGTGGGGATCCAAGTGGGGGGATTGTTGGCAAATGGTTCCAAGCAATGGTGTGTTGAACCATATGTTGATACCATGGGTGAGCGAAGTTATATACTATTGTGATTACTTTGAATTTGGCAATATTTGCATGTTTTTGACCTCATTTTATGCTCATTGTTGTATTTTATGTGCTCAACTGGTCGGCTAACAGTAAAGTGCCTAGAGATCTGTGAACTATGGTACGTTTCTTATATGTTGGCATATGCTTCGGTGTTGCACCTCACCATATGCCGGATCACGTGGTCACTTTGGCGTGGCACACGAGGCCTCACATAATTAGGTCTCAAATTCGTGACTTGACTTGTGAAGCATGGCATGTATATATCTGGAGGGGTATGGGAGCCAATGTTGGGGTATTCTTGAGCATAAATATTTGGTCTATATCACCCTTGTATCTTACCTTCCGGTTTGACACATGCATGGAGCATGTGAATACTTGCCGTATGCATTTTTGAGTATATAATTGAATTTTGGGCACTATGATGTGATTTGCCTGATTTTGCTATGTTGTGAGGTCATCTGCATGGGGCAATTCTCCAAACCCATTCGACTCCAAGTCCAACCAAAGTTATGTCAGGGTAGGGCATGGTCCTGAGTGCCACTCTAGGCCATGACACGCCACCCCCCCTATTGGGCTAGGATTTAGAGGGTTGGGAGTGAACACATTTTTGGGGTTTGTGTAGTTCACCATTGACACATGGCATTTAGCCATCTTATTTGACTTGGTTCAGGGCATCATGTTGGCGAGTCAAGGGAAGGTCCTGAGTCCAGGGAATGAGGGGTCTATGGCTGTGATTGTGTATGTTTCCATCTTTCCCCATTGTTGCTTGATTTGTGTTCATATGCCAATTTCAGGGCTTCTTTTTCCATTATTCTATTGGTGCAATTCTATGTACATGCCCAACGCCCGTGTCTCCGTGTGCACCGTGAGACGACCGGCGTGTTGAAAGAAACTGTTGAGTGTCAACGCAAGACCTCAAACACCCTTGGAAGCCCTCAGTGTGGATTATTTGGATTGGAGCTATTATACATGGGAGTTGGTTATTGCAAGGGATCAGGATTTGTGTGAAGGAGCCATATTTTACTATTTTTTGTGGGAAATTGGGCAGGATAGGGCAAGATCATGCAGAACCTGGTGAGAAGCAAGACCATAGGAGTGACAGGAAATGGTGGACGGGGTACAGCAGGGGCTGGTCCTGGTAGGGACCTTCTTTAGTCCGCCGGTTCCGGGACCTCTGGAACTTCCCAATCCACCACCACGTCCACATCCACCTCCAACCCCTCCTGCTGCTCCTGCCGCTGCTCCTGCCGCTGCTCCTGTCGCTGCTCCTGCGGCCGCCCCTCCATCTCCTCCGCCCCGGCCGGCACGGGCACCGGACGCAGGTCCACTTCCAATTGAAAATTGGCGTAGTGGATGGGTACCTGCAAATGCGCAACAACACATTGAACAAGCATAAAACAATGCACACAACGACACCACTGCAACAGCCAAGACAACTCGAAAACCCGCCACAGAACAACGTTTCAGATAAAGCCCAACGAATTAAATTCAGGCGCCAAAATGGCCTTTCGCGCGCGCCAACTAGCTACTTGGCGCGCCAAAACTGGACTTGGCGCGTGCCAAAACTGGACTTGGCGCACCCCAACCGAACACTTGGCGCGCCAAGATGGAAGTTGGCGCACACCAACTGCGAAGTCCGCGCGCCAATCTGCTATTTGGTGCGCGCCAAATTCGTGTCACGTGTGACAACATCGCATGCATGCAAGGCACCGCGCGGAAACCTTCTCGCTGCAGGACCAGATGGTGCGGCGGGCCTTGTCCACGCGGACGAGGTCCAACATCTCGGCGTCCTGGGAGCTCAGGGGCGGGATGAAGTGGGCCATGGCCATCCAGGCCATGCGGCCGGCCCCTGGATCCCGCACAAATGCGGCGCCCAGTGCGGCGAACGAGTACACCACCGTGCCGGCCGTGCAGCGCACGCGGCAGAAGTCGGTAGCCTCGGGGGGGGGGGGCCACCAACGGTGGATGTGCAGAGTGAGGCAGGCATCCGCTCTGGCCGCCTCGGCGGTGGGCCCCACGTGCGTGTTGTCGGTGGGGGTCAGAAACAGACCCGCAGACACCCCCTCTTGCAGGAGGAGGATGTCCCCCATGTAGGGCACCGGGGGGTCCAGCGGCTGCCCAGCCTGCGACACGAAGCAGACTGGCTGGGGGATCGCGTCAGGAGTGAGGAAGTCCTCCTCTGTCGCACTCTGTGGGGGGGGGGGGCGGCCGGCCTCTCCTCCGCATCTGCGGGCGCCTCCGCATCCGCCAACGCCTCCGCATCCGCTGGCACCACTGGCATCTCCTCCTCTTGGGGATGAGGCACGGGGTCGGCCTCCTCTGCCGCACTCTGTGGGGGGGGGGGGGGGGCATCATCCGCGTCAGCCGGTGTGGCCGGCCTCTCCTCCCCATCCGCCGGCACCTCCGGCATGTCCACCTCGTGGGGGGCAGGCACGGGGTCGGTCGCGGCTGCCTCGGCCTCCTCAGACCCCTGGTCGAGGGGGCTGTAGTTCACACTGGCCTCTGTGCCCAGAGGAGACCCGACTGCAGCCCCCTCGGACAGAAGCTCGGAGGGCATCACCGGAACACTGTTCATCAGCTCCGTTATAATACACTCTCCGGCTCCACGGTCAGCATGCGCGACCGGTAGCTGACGGGTGCAAACGGGATGAACAGTGCCCGGCCAGGCCCGCCCGCACCGCGGTGGATCACCGTCCTGCAGAGGAGCGTCACGCTGCGAAGCGCTTGGATAACAATATCCCACAGATGGGCAGCTTGATAGCCTTCCTGCGTGCCCGGGCACACCTGCAGGGACTTGGACGGGGGGGAGGTGGTGAGGGGGATGAACACGACCATGCACTCCACTGACTGTTTCACAGACAGTGCAAAATCGCGGTTGGGGATATGAAAACCCTTCCAGGGTTCTGCCTCCCACCGCTCGATGATCTTGGGGCACAAGGCCTCAAGTCCCTGCAGCGGTGGGAGGGAGAACCCTGGCAGGACCAGAACAGCCTGCCAGAGGTGGTCCGGGAGCCAGTTGGGGACGCTGGAGACCGTCGTCTGATAGCGCCCCCCACCTTCCCCGGGGGCCTGCAGGTCCAGCTCCTTGAGCATCAACGGGTTGAATTCCACCGAGGCGAGCTCCGCCAGTCTGACCCACAGATCCTCGGGGATGATGCGGTCATTCTGGCGGTAGCCCGCCGCGGCAAAACCCTCCTCATTGACAATGGGGGGGTTGGGGATGTCGTTGTTGGCGACGGGGTAGGAGTTGTGGAAGGAGGGGTGGGGGCAACCCATGCCAAGCATGGTGAAGGGGGCCCCGGTGCTGTAGAGGGTGGGGTGGGTGATGTCGGGGATGTGGGTGCGCAGGCGATGGTTGGTGGAGAACTCCGTGGGAGCTACTGCATCCCACGCCTGCACCTTCACCATCTGGTACCGCACGACGGCGTCAGTGGCCGTGCGGTGCGTCCAGCCACTTTTTTTGACTGGATCCACCCACAGCCACTGCTCCTCGGGGTCGAGACCCTGAGGCGGCTTCTCCTGCGGGTCGAGAACGTTGACGATCTCTTTTGACGCTGCAGCAGTGCACAGCTTCAGGGTCTTGTTGAAGGCCTCAAGGGTGACTTGAGAAAGCTTCAACTCGACTGCGAGGGTCGTGGGGTACCGGCCCATCACAGCACAGCAGAACCTGCTAAGAACCCCCCTGGTCAGGGCGAAGTTAACACGGGTGGTGTCAATTCGCCACACCAAGTAGGGGTTTGCCCGGCTGGTCCCACTTGCCGAAGAGGGCGGCCTCCAGGGGTTCGCGGAGGGGGGGCAGCTGGGGAAAGGATTCGGCGTCCGGGGAGGTGAGGATTTAGGGGATGGGAAAATAGCCTCCGGGAAAGTGCTCGGAGCCCACGTTGGCGATGTGGGCATCGACCACCGGCTGCACCTCGGGGTTAGGTGGTGCAGCGGGGGCAGACGTGGGGTCGGTGACTGTCACCTTCTTCCCCTTGCTCTTCTTGGGTTGCTTTGGAGGCATAATAAAGTGAAATGCCTAGAAGGGAAAGGGAATGCATAAAGGGTGCAAAAGAAGAGGAAGAATGGTGCAATTGGCGCGCGGCAAAACCGGAGTTGGCGCGCCAAGTTGGCGCACCAACTTGGCAGTTGGCGCGCCAACTATGCAGTTGGCGCGCGCCAAGGGCCACGTTGGCGCGCCAACTTTGACTTGGCTTCCAAAAAGTTGGCTTCGACCCAAAAAACCCACATATTGTATGATAACAACAAAGCAACGCAACCGAAAGCTGTAAAATATCAATAGTTCCTCACGTTTCATGCACAAGGCGTAGCAACAACACAGTGCACCAGTACAAGCAAGTTGAATGCTCTCGACATGGAGTTGACCAGGAGTTGGCGAATGTACAGTATCTGGGGTTGGCTTCCTAGTTGCATAGATACTAGCGATTCAGGGGACGGTGTTTCCGGGATGACTCCTGCGAGCAGCGATCCAATAGCATTTTCTGGAGAACCCCGTCCGAGCTGGGTCTCTGGAACTTGTGACAATGGCGAACTTTGCGGGGACGACAAGGATGCCTGTGCGCCGGAACCAGCAGATGCTTTAGCAAAATGGTTAAGTAAGTTTGGAATGAAATCTGATATGCTTGAAACGTTTCCGCCTCAAGTGTACTTGATATCTTGTTAGTCTGATTTTCCCACTACTACTATGCTACTTGATAGCATTTCATGATAGCATTTCTTGATTGGTGATAACATTTCTCCCCAAAGAAACGCTACGTCATCCACTTTTAGTATACTGACAAAATGTCGAAGAAACATGTAGGTGTTGTACCCCCAAACCCTTGCGGTGTATCATCAAAAGGTGAAAACACAAGCAGCCATGTTGCAAAGTAGGTACAATGTGGAGAATCCTAAAGACAAGAGCGAAGTCAAAGCCGAGCCTTGCCCCAAACCACCAGTGAAAGCAGAACCTTGTCTACAAGGAAAACGGGCTATTAACCCGTTTTTTTACCAATAAAAAACGGGCCGTAGTCAGCTTTTTTTAACCACTGGCAAAGCAAGCTTCACCAATGAAAGTGGAACCAGCAAATGTTGCACCTCGAGAAGCAAGTGTAGTTACCATCTTTGATGAACATTTGCTAAGCTCACACTCGGCTGATGTGTTGAATATTTCAGTGGATTCATCTTTGCATGATGAGGAAGGAGGATGATTATGAAGAGTTTCCTCCCACCCAATTGTGTGAAAGGGGGGATGTGTTTACTTCACTTGCAGAAGGCCACGATGCATACCGTACCGTGAAGTGGCTTTTGCAGCCCCACTTAGCGAGGAGGGTGCGGCCAACAATCAAGTCTTCAAAGACATGCCCTTCACAGGTGCCAAGAACCAAAGGTAGCCCCATGTAAGCCAAAGGCTGAACCTGGTGTATGCGTGATGAGCCAATTCCCAGAAAACGTGACACTATTGCTCTTAAATTAGTGTCATGTGATGCCCGCAGAGCAACCTACCACCTTTGGTGTGCCAAGTGGGCTCGAGTTCCTCGGCAGGTTCATGGATTTGTGAAAGCTGCGCCAAGACGCTGCAAATGTTCCTTTTTCTGCATGATGTTAATTCACGGGAATCACAATGGTAGCCATTCCGCCTCCAGTTATGCGGGGTACCATAGTCAACAAAGTGACGTTTTGCAGCTCATTTGAATTTTTGACCCCTCTTGATGCCACTCTATGATTATGAATGTGGGTTTTACCATCCAAGGTCAGTGATAGCGTTTCTTCATTGAGAAATTGTGAGACTCAGATAGCAAACATTATACCGTATTTGTGCCTATGCCACAAATATCTGCGTCGTATCCCGTGGCATATACCAGGGATGTCGACCGGTTGACAAGGTTCTGCTTTCCCTCGTGGTTTGGGGCAAGGCTCAGCTTTGATTTCGCTCTTGTCTTTAGTATTTAGCAATGCAGTGCAAAGCAAAAGCAAAGCAAAAGACACTTGTCGAAAACGTTCAACCTGAAGAAGAGTGCGATGTTCGACACATAGTGTGCACACGGTATCAATCATGACTCAATTCAGTTTGGTTTCGTTCTTTTGCTCGTACTACACTGACACGTACGCATGAAACACAAGAAGAGGCCTCACGTTTTTTCAATGAGGCCTTGCTCTGGCTCAAGTGGGGCACCTATAGTGCCCGCATTTAGGATTCCTCAACATTGTACCTACACCGCAACGGCAACACCTACATGTTTCTTTCTTCGACATTGTTCAGCATACTAAAAGTGGATGTAGCGTTTCTTGGGGAAGAAATGTTATCACCAATCACGAAATGCTATCATGAAATGCTATCAAGTAGCATTTCTTTGGGAAGAAATGCTATCTGCCACTAGGGTCGGTGATAGCGTTTCTTCATTGAGAAATTGTGAGACAGATAGCGGATATAAAAGGAAAACAACACAACAAAATACAACATAACACAAAAGGAAAGCAACACAAACAACAAAACACAACACAACACAAAACAACACAAAACAAAACACAACGCAACGCAACACAGCACAATGCAACGCAACACAAATTCTATACGCAATGTTAACACAGGCCCAACACGCGAAGTGAAAAATACCCCCCCACCCCCTGCTGTGTTGTATTAACACACCCCCAACACAGAAGTGAAACCCCCTCCCCCCTCCTGCTTATTTTCCAAGCACTTGAACATTGTTTAGCCCTCGACACGGGTGCAAGATTTGCATCTCCAAGGAATGGGAACGACACTTGACAAGGTGCCTTTTCTTAGACTTTGGGAGGCATAAACATCCACATCCATACCACAGTGCCATTCCAAATTGTATGTTGTGCACAATCACCTTACCGTTGCCTTTGCACATCAAAATATGGTGGCCGACTAGTGTGAGTGGTGAGAACATAGTTCGATGTTGTGGCAAACACAATGTCAAAGGCAACAAGCTGCAAGGCTCAAGATGTTCGTGTGTGTGAGAGAGACACAATGGAGCTGCGCCTAGCCGCGGCTGGGTGGCTGGGAGGCTTTGGAACCCCCCCCCCCCCCTCCTCCCCCCCCCCGGCTGGCTGGCTGGCTGGCGCGCCCCTGAAAAAACACTCAAAATACGTAGTGCACCATTGAACGGCCTTTTCTCACGCATGGTGCGTGTATGGGGATGGGTTTGTAAGGGTGGGGGGGGTCAGCTACCTTTCAAGAACACCCTTAGCTCATACTCCAAGTTGCCTTGCCTTCGGAACCTCCCGTAAAGACCAACAACACGAAACATAGAATCTCCGTATCAAACGAATGTGGAACTACAAATGTTGTTGTTATCGATATCAACCCCCGCGTACACAATTGTCCTTAATCCCAAATATATACCATCGTATTGAAATAAATATATACTTAGGCGGCTCAAGTTGCATGGTGAAAATGTGCCCAAAACTGCCTCTCTACGGCACTGCGAAGAAATAGTCCTTTTGGGGGGGACGTAAAACACAAGAACCAAAAATCCCGTGAAAAGCAATTAACTGGTCAATTTTCCTTTATTTTCAACAAAGCCGACTGCCCGGGAAAATGATTTATTTCCAGAAAAATGAAGTTCTTTTTGGGAAAATCACGACTTTTTGTTTCCTATACCACTTATGCTTTGCAATGAAAATACGCATGAGCTTTCAATCTTTTGGAAAACCAGTCTTCGAAAACCATGTTGCACGCTGCACAACAAGAAGCATTTTTTAGTACCCCTTCTTTGCGCGAGGGCTCGCGCAAACACCAGCACAACAGCGCAATAAAATGCATCACAGAGAAAAATGTGCCGCACAAGGTGACAGCATAAAGGTCGTCAAAGAGGAATGCATAGCGCGAGCCCTCGCGCATAATATATCAGAACAAGCAAACAAATTACTTTTTCTTCGGAACAGTTTGCATCTTAGAACCCAATGCCTTAGCAACGGACGTCTTACCCTTAGGCGGTGGCTTTGCGGGCTCGCTTCTTGGTTGGGACTGACGGGCTGGCTGCTTGAATGGCGCTCGGGCCCTGGTTTCCTCGGACCTCGGCTTTGCTGCCACTTTCTTCGCTGCCTTGCCCTGGGAGACCTGCGCTTCCTCCTCCTCTTCTTCCTCGCTCTCCTCCTCTTCATCCACATCGCTCTCGTCGGATTCTGCACCGGTAACCGACGTCGCTGCCTGAGGCTTGGAGGCAGTCTTCTTCTTCTTGGGGGCTGGTTCCCCACCAGTAGACTTCCACTTTGCAGGGGCCAGTGCTTCTGCAGCTTGACCTTTCTCAACAGTCTCTTCCTCCTTCAGCGACAACGCATCAGAACCCACCTTGTCATCGCGAACCCAAAGGGGAATACCACGGTTTGCCCAGTTGGCTGTAACTGCAGAAACAGGCTTGTAACTGCACTGAGATGTCTATGGGTAGACCTTGACTTTGATTCCTCTTGTTTACGGAATGTTTGAGGACTGATCGGCAAAGCCAAAACTCTAGAACTCTGAACTCAATAGCAAACAAGCAGGGCACAGACATGGCAAAGAACTCGAATACCCAGTTGTTGAGAGGTCCGTGTATCCCAGAGTCCAGAGCTCCAAAGGGGCAAGAAAGCCCTTGTGGCATGAGCCCTTGGCAAGAGCCGATTCAGGCTCGTATCATACCCTAATAGAATAATAGACATAAAGTACATTGCAGAGCTATAATCAAGTATACATAAATCACACAACAGAACAACGAAAGTCGCAAAATTTCTGGTCTATCCGATCTCCTCTTCTGTGTGCATGCGCTGTGCGCTTCGCGCGTGTGCTCGCTCTGGCTTTCCTCGCTCGCTCTCTCACTCACTCGGGCTCACACTACGCCTCGCCCATCGTTCACTCACTCGCTCGCTCTCTCCGACCCTCGCTCACTGGTTCCCTTACACTCCCCTAAGCCGGGCGGTGAGGATGGTTGGGGCGGGCGGCGGAAATAAAAACTGTCTGTCCCACATGGTAAAAGGACCAGCGTACAAGTAACTCAGTATGTGCCAGTGGTTGTACACACACACAGTAGGGCACAAAGTAAAAAGTAGGGAGTGGTGCAGCGACTCTTCCCTAATGCCGGAGAGCTTGCTCGGAGGCATTAGACAATGCAAGATTGAAAAAAGAATTCTGAATCTGAATCCGAAAATTGGAACGAAGACAGATGGTGGCTGCAGAACTGAGCGTATCAACCACGCTGCAGAACTGAACGTATCAACCACTGGTCGTCGTCAGGCTTGCGCCTCCGATCCGCCAGGGAATTCTGATGTGAACAGTAAATCAAATTGACGACATGACCCAACCGTGACTCAGACATGGCAAAAGAAAATGTTTGTTGACCTGCTGGCATCATCCGACTGTCCCTCACGGTCAGTGTGGTGTCTGTCTCTGTGCTTGTGCTGTGCCTGATCTAGGTGCGAAACTTTGTTGGCCTGATGGCATCATCCGACTGTCCCTCACTGTCAGTGTGGTGTCTGTCTCTGTGCTTGTGCTGTGCCTGATCTAGGTGCGAAACTCAATGATCTTGTGGCTGGTCTGGTTGTTCCTGGCTTCCCTGGTCCGTGCTCCGTCCTCCCTTTGTGTCTTCTCTGTTGTGGGTCCGTGTGGTGGTGTTGGTGGCTGAGGCGTCACTGAAGCCGTCACCCGTGTGTTGTGTTTTGTTGATCCTCTCAGTTCCTCCCTGGTCTGCTCTGGTTGTTCACTCATTTGTTGTCTGTGGTCTCTGGTCACTGGTCGCTACACTCTCGGCTCACTCACTCTCACCCTTGTCACTCTGCCCCTTACTGTGACTTGACATCTTAGTGGCGCCTGGTTCAGACGCCTGGTTCCCCAAAACACTAGGCTCTCCTAAAGGGAAATGTACACATGTGAGCGGTCACCGGTGGTGGCAGGCTGATGATTGACAGGCGAAATACAGAGCTTGCCTAACACACGGTAGAAGAAACTGAAGACCCGTGCGGAAACTGGACTTGCATGACCCACACACAGAACCCAACCTGTGCGGGACTGACCAACTGAGGTTTAAACTCTGGCACCTGAGATACTCTGTTTGGACACAACTCTGACACTGTAACTGTAGTTCTGAACACCCACTGGAAAACTGATGGAATGATGACTGCAATTCTGGACCAACTGACTGGGTAAACCTATCAATCTCTGCTAACCTTCAACACATTGGACTTTCTGACTTACTAACTGACTTGTGGCGAAAAACTGTTTGATTGCAGGTGTGACTTGTGGCAATTAAACTCTGTCTGCCTGCTATGGCTCGTGGTAGTGGCTCGTGGTTTCTTTTCCGGGTGTCGGTCTGACTGCTTCTGCTGGCTGTGTAATTTACATGCAGCGACTGGCTATGGCCGTTGGCACAAGCCATACAACACACAACATATAACTGGCGAATCAGTTTCAGCCACTATAGGCACTTCGAAACTACTCAACTTGAACAAAAACTGCAAACAAATTGCAAACACCACTAACTGTCAACCTGTGTACACTGTCATGAATCAACACACAGTAAACTTTAAAATTGAACCTTGACCTGAACCAACATGACTGTCTGTAGCTGTGAATAGGGCAAAAGATTGTAACCATTGTAAAAAGGCCGCTCGCTGGCGTCGTCCTTGTCGTCGCCGTTGTCGCGCCGACTCGCGTTCAACCCAGATGCCTTCAACGCGTTGTCGTCGCCCGTGTTGGCGTCGTCGCTGTTCATCAGTGTCCGCTCAATTTGCTGTGAAACACTGATACTGAACACTAAAATTTGCTGGTGGCGCCGTACTGGCACCTCAGTTCGACCTCTCAACTTTTTCAAGACTGGGACAATAGGAGAAAGACCTTCATCAATGTCATAGTTGGCGAAGGACAGGAAGGGTTGCAAACTCCACAAGAATTTTCGAACCAGGAGTGGGATTTTGACCTTGGTGCAGTCGATAACTGGACTTCAGCCTCAAACGGCGTTCCTCACGCTGACTCTGTAAAGACTCATCCTTCGTTTCGAGTGCACAGTCATTTGGCGCAGCACTGTCAAACTCATCCACACCACGAGCAGTGACAACAGAGTGGTTGGTAAGTCTTCTTCAGTTGTGCTGAGCCCTTTGTTAGGCGGCGAAGCTGCCTTTTGTTGTGTCTGGACAAACGTCCGTCTGTCTCTGCGGCGGATGCTGCTGAGCTGCCAAGACACTGAATTGAGGCCGGATCAAGAACGCGAATGCAGAACTCACTCTCCTCTGACCCTGAGTGCCTCATAAGCCAAGTGATAATCACTGAATCGGCTTGTAACTGCAGAAACAGGCTTGTAACTGCACTGAGATGTCTATGGGTAGACCTTGACTTTGATTCCTCTTGTTTATGGAATGTTTGAGGACTGATCGGCAAAGCCAAAACTCTAGAACTCTGAACTCAATAGCAAACAAGCAGGGCACAGACATGGCAAAGAACTCGAATACCCAGTTGTTGAGAGGTCCGTGTATCCCAGAGTCCAGAGCTCCAAGGGGGCAAGAAAGCCCTTGTGGCATGAGCCCTTGGCAAGAGCCGATTCAGGCTCGTATCATACCCTAATAGAATAATAGACATAAAGTACATTGCAGAGCTATAATCAAGTATACATAAATCACACAACAGAACAACGAAAGACGCAAAATTTCTGGTCTATCCGATCTCCTCTTCTGTGTGCATGCGCTGTGCGCTTCGCGCGTGTGCTCGCTCTGGCTTTCCTCGCTCGCTCTCACACTCACTCGGGCTCACACTACGCCTCGCCCATCGTTCACTCACTCGCTCGCTCTCTCCGACCCTCGCTCACTGGTTCCCTTACATTGGCTTGCTGGTCCCAATCACCAGACGCGTGCAGTTTCGACTCTTGTGTCAATACGTGGTTCAACTGAGTCTGCACTCTGTTGACCCAATCAGAGAGATTGTTGGAGGTAACACCAAGAAGGTACATGCGAGAATCCGGCTCAATGGCCGCGATCTTGCACACCAGATCCGACTGATGATCAATGAACACAAACGCAGGCTTGAAGCTCTTATTCTGCTTCAGGTAAAAGAGGTGAGTGTCGAAATACCACATCACCGTCGTTATCGGAAGGTGACCGCCAAATTCAACAGGATCCATCTCCTCTACTTGAGTAGGTCCAAACGTCAGATAATTCGGAATCTGCAATGAGGGAGAAGTTATTGCGCGAGGCCTCGCGCAAAGAGCGGACGTAATGAGGGAACAAACCCTTACGGAAAAAAGTCACAATCGGCCAAAATGAGCGAAATGTTTGTGTAACGCAAAATTTGTACGCGTGCCAGAAACCATATAATATAGGGTGTGAACGCAAAAAAAGCCGGACGTTCCAACCCGTTGTTTTTTCACCGTACATCATCTTAGAAATACGGTAATCACATAAAACAGGGACAACTGGTCGGGTGTGCTGCGCCAAGTCCCTAGTAAATTGCAGTAGGCTAAGAAGCGATACATTGCCGCTTACCTTTTCTTTGCTTGGACAAAGAGGTCCCCAATGTGGTCTCTTGGCAGGCACAGGGCGAATAATGTCAAGCGGTGCCCTAATGTTTCGCACAACAGGTCGCGTGCTTGCAAATCCTACATCGTGCAGGATACGTTCCCAGCATGCGTGCAACAACAGGAACACGCCGTTCAAGCTCTTCCAGGCTAGGATGACCATGCCAGTAGCGCGGTGCATCCTTCAGTAGCAACACAGCCAATGCTGTTGCGTTCAGGCTTTTATCGTTCTTGTCAGGATTTGTGGTAAACTGTTTGTTGTACCAGTTGTCCATCCACAACACAACCCACTGTTGGTGTATTTGGTTCCATGAGAAAAGTTTATAGTGGTTTCAACACTGTGTTTTTGTCTCTCCTGCTGCTTTGTGCTGGTGTAGGGTTTCCTGCTGCTTGTTTTTGGAGATGAAAACCTTTTGTTTGCTGAAATATAGTCAATCCAGGATAACCCAAGCCAGAGGTGTGCAAGGAGAAGAGAATCAGGATCAAAGCATGAAGGGCTGCAGTGTAAACAGTGAAAGATGAAAGGATATTCACAGAAACTGCAACTCAGGTCAAACCGGAATGCATATTCACAAAGATAGCTGAAATGTTTTGGAAAAGAGTTGGAAAACTGCCCCATGGTCACTCTATCTCCATAGTGCCATCTCAGGAGATGTGCACCCTTTGTTTTGGGTCCCATATGTGCTGAGGTGGCAGGGCATGTGGCGATGAGGTCACTGCCATGTCACATGGGATCTTCCCACTTAGCTAGGCTGACCAGGAATTGAACCCAGGACCTCTCAAAAAGAGGTGCCCAGCCCCCTAGGGTGCATACCACTAGGATAGCTAAGAATTCATGGAAAAAAATAGATAAATTCATAGGCTCTGCCTTGGATATGTCAGTTCTCAGTCAACTCAGGAAAAGATGATTTGCCTCACATTGAAAGGGGATTAAGGGGTCCACTCCATATCCTGATTGGGTGTTTGGTTCCATAGGTCAAAATGTGATATCACCAGTTTTGGTGGGACCAATAGTAAGATAGAAATGCCTGGATGCTCGGTGCATCTCTAATACAACTAGAGTATGCCTCAAAGCATTGGAAAAGCACTTTTTCT
Source organism: Eutreptiella sp. 'Long Island Sound 2002' (assembly GCA_964036045.1). Lineage (NCBI taxonomy): Eukaryota > Euglenozoa > Euglenophyceae > Eutreptiales > Eutreptiaceae > Eutreptiella > Eutreptiella sp. 'Long Island Sound 2002'. The sequence goes on from OZ038388.1 coordinate 24,981,896, forward strand.
TACTCCCCCCTTGTGCTGTGGTGGCCACCACTGTCGCATTTTAGGAAAAAGGGATTTTTTCTTGGCCTTTCCTTGGTTTCCACACCTACTTTAAAATACCTATAGGTTCCCTCACACAGACAAATGGGCGCTCACCGTGGCTGGCGCTCTTTTGCTGCTCTGTTTGTAACATTTCCTACAGAAGACTCAGCGCTCATGGCGCTGCCAGGGCTCCTGTGGCTTGGTTGGATTAGTTTGGGAGCATGCCAAAACATGTGCATGTGCATCCCTCCCTCCAAGACGCAGCGCGACACAAACCCAATGCAAGACACAATATACACACTCGCATGGGTTCTCGTAAACCTGCTGGCGACCTGTGACCTGTCTTAGGGCGAAGGGAGTCGTGAAAAAATTAAATTGCCCCTTGGTGGGGTCTTGGGTTCTGCTCAGTCTCTCCAGGCTGCTGCGTTTCAGCCAGAACACGGCCTACTCAGCGAGGCTGCGCGTGGGTATCTGCAGAGGCAAGAATGGGAGAATTATGGACGAATCCACGCAAAAACGAAGCGACGACACCAAAATCCGTCAAATGACGGCCTAGAATTTTTCTAAGACGACACACGTGAGCAGAATCCAATTGTGCATCAGAAGCACATTTTTATAAAAATTATAGTCATCTCTAGATTTTTTAAATCAAGAAATTCCTACGCATAAAAAGGCGGCGCGCAGGAGCGGCTCCTAGCGAAGCGCCGGAAAATGCAGAAATAATGGCATTATAAACGTATGTCTCACGTAGTCTTGAAAATGACGAGACACACATTAATAAAAAAAAAAAAACATATAGCACCTACACTAATAGAAGTACCAAAAATTCAAGAATTCGAAAATGAACGAAAAAGACTTCAATGAATCAGGTATAAACTACAGGTATGCTCGTCTCGTATGCCGCATACACATTGCTCGTCTCGTGTCTCCGTGAACGAGTCTTGTAGCAGCGCTAACAACGATAGGACGCGATAGAGGGATTGATTAGAAAGATTGCAGATGATTAGACGTCAGATCAGGGTGATTAGACATACACACAAGTGCATAGCAACGTTCTTCGCGTGCGCCCCGTTTTTCTCTCCACCTTGCTTCACTCTCCAGCGGTAGGTAAGGTAGGTACGCCCAGGTGGGGCCACCCCCTGGTGGAGTTCGAGATTGCGGTTAAGATGGGCAGGTTTGCCCAACACAGTCGTGCATGCTCGTGCATTCACATACGCATTAAAGGGTAGGCCACGCGAAGTGCGCACGGTAAACCTTGTTTAGGCTACCCAGGGGCTCCTTGGTACGTTCTTTAAGAGAACCTGAGGAGTCCCTTAACGCTTGCTTGCTTGACAGGGGTAGCTGATTCTTCAGCGTGTTTGCGGACAGTGTATTATAGGTCACTCTGAGAAGCGTATAATACGTGGAGAGTGGCTTGGTTCCTCCGCCGCAAACGCCCCTTCATTTGCCTTTGCTTTACAGGTGGGCAGGTAGGGTGATTGGTGCAGCAGCATACCATTTTTTTCATGCCCTGCTAAACAAGGGCGCAGATCACACAAACAAGTACCTCCCCTCTGCCTGTGGCAGAGCAGGGAGTCCGACTCCATCGACATCTGCGCCGTGCACGCAAGAGCACCTCTTCCCTCCAAGCCCTAGCAGGGGAAACGCGTTGTGGCGTCCCCTGTTAGGCCACAGTTGCTTAGCAGCGCTGTGTTCTTTTGTCCTCTTCACAGGAGGGTCGCTAGGACCCACGACATGTTCCTCAACAACACCCAGTAGAGTGTGCGTGTAAGAGTGGTAGTCCTGAGTGGGGGCTTGAGCCGGTTGCAGCAGTGCTCGCCCACCAGGATGGTGCCACTGTAGGGTGTGTAGGACCTGTAGTGCGTGTGTCACTGTCCCACCCGTTTCCTGCAATTTTAGCAGGGTTGGTGGGCTGTGGCAGTGGTTAGGTCAGTGTTTTGGCCACTTAGCAAAACGGCGTTTTCATGCCTTCATAGCTTTTGGCCACCCCTCTCTGTAGTAGACAGATAGGTAGGGAAAACAATACCTGGATTAGTACGCTGGGTATTCCCCAAAGGTTTTGCGCCAGCACAGAAATTGGACGCTTAGGGGAGGGGAGACCCGGGGCGTACCCCGTGGCATCAATAAGCCAACCTTCCAGGTTTAACAAGCGTGCAGACTTGGGTATAATCAGGACACCACTTCTGCGGCTTGCTCTCAGGACCTTAGGAATAGCACACTCACACATACGCTTTGGCAGGTAAGGGTAAGGTTCAGTCCCTAGGTTTAGTCTTGGAGGCAAGCGTCTCAGCGAGCCTCAACAACTCACCAAGGTTGTTCTGGGACAAGTAGTCAACCAGAACTGAGTTTAGGCGTCCCTCGGGTAGAACAAATGCAGAGAAGGGCTCCCAGGTGGCCTCTTCGACTCCAAACCCTTCCCAGAGGGTGAGGAAGCGCCAACCCTGGCGATAGCGGTGGCGTAGGACAGACTTCACCAGTTAGAAGCCCTCCTTAGCCATCTCCTCGGCGTTCATGTCGGGGAGTTCACCTTCATCTTCCATAGGGCTGGCTGCCCCTTGTAGGTCCAGAGCGGCGATTTCCTCGTCGTTCAGCTCCCACTCCTCCCAACAGAGGTCTTCAGGATCATGGTAACGCTTCAGGTGTTGAGCAGCGCACACCAGGGTCCCCCCTAGACGGGGAGAACACCGCACGGTGATACGGTGTCCATCCACTGATAGAATCTTGTACGGCCCGAAGTAGGGGTCATCGCTGGTAGAGCGTGGCCAGGCGGGTAGTCGACTGTGGTGCACCAGCACCCAGTCCCCCTCTTGGTAGGTGGCCGGTACCCGGTGCTTGTTCTTCTTGTTCCACTGACGCTCCCTCACTCTCTGGAGCATAGCCTTGGCCTTGTCCACCTTCGCTTGTTGCTCTTGGACCCATTCACCCACAGAAGAATGGGTGTCCTCTGGATAGGGGGCATGTAGGAACCATGCCGGGCGCCGTAGGAATAGCTCATGGGGCGAGTAGCCAGTAGCTGAACTCTCTTGGGGGTTCATCATCAAGGATATGACGGGGAGTAGTCTCACCCAGTCTCTGGTGCGTTCAGCTTTGCACCATATCCTTACATTCTCCTTGAGGACACGGATCTGTCGCTCACATAGGGGGTTGCTCGTGTGAGAGTAGAGAATCCCCGTAGACACCTGGACATTGAGGGATCTCAGGACCCTCTTGTACCAGCCAGTATCTGAGCGTACTCGTACGTCCTCATCGGAGTTGATCTCCTTGGGCGCCCCATAGACACAAAACCACTCCTCCAGGAGTATCTTGATAGTCTCCTCCCCGGTAATGTGCTTGGTACATGGGAACACCCTGGTAAACTTGGTCAACCCACAGGTTACCACGAGGGCGAAGTCATAGCCCCCGAACTTCGACATCTCCGTGTAGTCCACGTATAGAACACTGTTAGCACAGTGAGGGATGGGCAGGGTCGAGTAGAGACCTCTGTCCCTGATATCCCCTGGTTTACAGGACCTGCACGGGCACTTGTCCACGATAGGCTGGAGGGTTTTCCGCAGTTGGTCGTCAGTCCACGTAGTGTGGAACCACTGCTCGAACAGCCTCAGGGTACGGTCAGCACCCACATGACCGCTGGACTCATGGGTCCACTTCAGCAGCGCTGGGACTCGGTCACTAGGCACCACGATGCGGTCCCCGTGCCAGAGGTAGCTCTTGTCCCTCTTCCACTGGTCTTGGTTGACCAGGAGGGGTTCAAGGCGTTTCTCCAGGCGCTTGTAGATATCCCCAAACTCCTTCAGGTACTCCGATTGTTGGAGTCCATCCAGGGGGCGTATCATCGTCATGTTGAGGTCCAAGTGGACGTCCATACGCCTGAACGCCTCCTTAGCCAGCGCTTCAGACCGGGCACCAATCAAGGCGTCGAAGTTGTTGCGGCTGATGTAGTCGGCACACTCGTTCTTCACTCCCTGGATATGGTGTACCGTCAGCCGTAGTTGACTGAGGTAGGTCCACCAGCGCAGTAGCTTGGCCTTCTCAGGTGGGGGACCCTTCTGGAAACTGCGGACCGGTTCTTGGTCGCACAGCCAGACCACAGGGTTACTCCCCAACAGTCGTGCTTGTGAGGATAGCCCCAGCATACCCGCGAGCAATTCCTGCTCATAGGTGGAGTAGTTCCCCCTGGCGTGGTTCCACTTCCAGTTCCAGTGGCCCAGAGGTACTAGGACCCACTTGTCGTCAGGGTAGCTGTGCTTGAGGGTTCCATCTCGGTTGAGACCTTCCGTCCCCCATTGGGAAATGGCTGAGTCGAACTCCTCCTTCTCTAGTGCTTGCCATTGAAACAACGTTCCACCACCGCCCACATTGCTGGCGTCGGTCACCAGGATAATCTCCCCTTGTGCCCCAGGCACGCCCAAGCAGTTGGCGTTGGCTACCTTGTCTTTGAGCTCGTCAAACGCTTGTTGCTCTTGTGGGCCCCAGCGCCAAGTAGTACTCTTCTTGATCAAGTCCGTCAGAACGGCGCTGGTGTAGGTGAAGTTCTTGATGTGGCGGCGATAGAAGTTGCACGCCCCAATGAAACTGCGTACATCATGAAGTCCTTTCTTGGGGTCTTCGTGTCGTACCTTGGCATCCATCAGGGGTTTGGCCTTAGAGGCTGCTGGGGTCCACCACCCATAGCCAACATCAAACCCCAGGTACTGCATGGTCTCCTGCATGAACTCACACTTCTCCAGCTTGAGTCGTGTGTGGTTCTCCTGGCAGACCGCAAAGAACTCACCCAAGAGGATTAGGTGATCCTCCTGGGTATTGGTCCCGAGGCATACATCGTCGATGTGAGCCTCCATCTGGGCACCACGGAATATGAGCTCCTGCACCTTAGGTCTCCTTCGTAGGATGGACAAGATCTTGTTCATCAGCTCTTGGAATAGAGCAGGTGTGTTAGCCACGCCAAACGGCATAACCTTCCACTTGAACACCCTCCCCTGAGGGGTGATGAAGGCCAGTAGTTCCTGTGCGTTGGGCGTCAGGTCCACTTGCCAGAATCCGCTCCTCCTGTCCATTTTGGTCTTGTAGCGACAGGAGGCTATCTTCTCCAGGGTAGACTCCATATTGGGAATGGACCCTGAGTGGTTCAGCGTTTTCTTGTTCAGCTCTCCGTAGTCCACTACCAGCCGTTTGGCTGTAGACCCAGGTTTGGCCACCAGGAAACAGGGGCTGCAGTGTAGGGGGTAGTCCCCGTCCTTGTACTCCAGGACTAGGCCAGCGTCGATACATTCTTGTATCTGTCGCTCAATCTCGTCGGCCTGCTCTTTAGGAGCTGGATAGGGTCTCCTCCGGATCTTGTGACCCACGAACTCGGGTTTCAGCTTGAGGTCCATCTGTACCAGCTTGTCACATGAGGCTGGAGGGGGTAGTTCTCCGAACACCTCCAGATAGGTCCTTATAAGCTTCTGTACCCGCGGGTCCAATACCTTGATCTTGTCCTCCATGTCCTCGTCAGAGTCTAAGTTGCTTGCCCCCTGAGTAATAGACGTCGGGAGGTGGTCCTCCACCGACTCTTCCCCCTTGGTAGTATCCTTCAGCCCTTGGTAGGCATATAGAAGGTCTTGTTCAACCATCTCCGATGGACGATGGCAACATAGGCACGCTCGAGGGGGTTCACATACACATTCCTCCGAGAGGTCGTCCTCCTCTGGGGTCCTCACATGGGCGCCCCACACACTCTTCATGAGCTTAAGATCTACCTCCCTTTGCCAGGTGGTGATCTTCTGTTCGGGGTCCTCCTTCAATTGGGATAGGTCCCCCATACGTCCTTGCTTCAGTGGCCATGAGCTGCGGGTACGCTTCGCGTAGCATAGCTTTTTTGCAACCAACTTCCTCTTGGAATCCACATACTCCCTGAGCCTGGATCGAGGGTCCAGCTCCTCGTCCACGGGGTCTTCCACCCTCATGGAGAGTAGGGGTTTCAGTGGGGTGACGTACTCGGCGTTCTCCACTTCCTCCACGCAGGTCTGCACAAAGAAGGCGTCGTGCTCAGTTTCGTCATCTGAGTGGATAGAGCTAGGTAGCTCAGATAGTCCACACTCAGAGACTCCATCAGGAACAGGTACATGACAGGGAGAGTTGGGGGTGTTGATGTCAGTCACGACGTACTCATCTCCTCCGGGTGTAGTCTCAATAGCATCTTGAGGTCGTAGGCGATCCTTCAAGTCACCCAAGGCGAGTCCGTCGCTTTCTCGTTGTATAGCCTGGACCAGAGTCGGGTCCAGATCCTCCCAGGGGATGGAGGTAAGACCTCCGTCCACCACGCTCAGCATACTCCCCCATCCGGGTTTCCCAATAGGCGTCTTACGCCCCAGAGGCACGTAGATGGCCTCATCAGGTAACCGAAGAGAGCTGATAGTCAGCCTGTCCAGGAGGTTTCGCCAGTATTCGTTGCCCCCATGAGCTCCCCAATCGGGGGAACACAGGACCATACGGGAATGTTCCAAGGCCACCTTGGTCAGCACCTTCCCCAGTTCACTGAACCTGGGGTTCCCGTAGGCCATTCCGAAAGAGGGCCAGTAAAAATTGTAGCTGCAGTTCTTCCCCTTGCTGCAGTAAAGGTCCAATACATGCTGCTTGTCGCTGGCAAACAACTCCACACTCAGGTCTTCTCGAGAGTAACCCAACTCCTTCAGACCTTGGTCTAGGACTTCTTCCAATAGTTGATAGTCCTCAGTTTTGGAGGCCGCCATCATGTTCGAGGGCTCCTCCTTCGATAGTCTCAGGTAACTCGAGGTATGTTCCGACTGCTCCAGTGGCACAGACTCTCTGCCACTGCCGTGGTCCACATAGAGGACGTAGGGCGCGTGCAGCGTCAGGGATTGTATCTGGGAGTGCTGTACGAAGAAGTCAGTCCCCAGTACAAAGTCGAAGGCCTCAGTGTCCATCACATAGAACCGATGGGCGATAGTCCGGGAGCCCCTAGGTACCTCCACTTCACAGTCCCCGCAGCTGTGCACCACATGTCCATCCCCCATGCGTATAGCAGCGGTGGTCATGGTGTTCTTCAGGCTCCAACAAGGTAAGTTTTTCTTGGCCACTATAGATATGGTGGCGCCAGTGTCCAATACCCCCAGGTATTCGCGTCCCCCTAGTCGGATACGTACCCAAAACACCAGGTCTTGGGTGCCACCAGAGCGTCCCCGTCAGAACTCCAAGGGACAGGTCACCTCGAACCCCTTGTTCCGCAATTTGCGGGCCATTCTCATTGAACGGCTCCTCTTCTTTGCGTTGCCGTCATCACCACCTTCATGCTCACGCTTGGCTCCTTGTTCTTGCTGGGCCTGCGTTTGTGAGCGTGTGGTAGGACCAGACTGCCCTCCAGAGGGCTCGGAGTTCCCCCCTGGATTAGGGTTGGGGTTGCCTCCGTTCTTGTCCTTGTTCTTGTTGTCGGGCTGGCGGTTAGCGCCTCCTCCTCGTCCACCTTGACCCTTGTCTTGCCCTTGACCACGTCCTTTGGACTTGCCCTTGCCGGAGTCGTTGCCTTTGCCTTTGCCTCTAGCTTTACCTGAGCCTTTGCCGGGATCTTCACCCTTAAGCTTCGCCGATAGGCGTCGCTTATGGTAGCACTCATCCTCGTAGTGCTTCCGCTTCCCGCAGAATGCACACGTGATGGTGCACCTGTAATGATCCGGCAGCTTCGCTTTGGCGCCGGTGTTCTTCTCCTGCTGCTTCCCCTGGACTACGAAACAGTCTCGCTGCTCGCAGTCAGGGGCGTGCTGCAGGTGGCCCTGCTCGTCCCTGGCATCACACCAGAATAGCTCCTTCACGTTCACCATGATACGGGCGTGGGCGTGTTCGGGGGTAGTCCCCTGCCCAGGTCGGGACCCTTCGTACCCTTTGCCATGACCTCCAGAACCTCCTCCTCCAGGACAGTAATTGTTCAAGTGCTGGTCGCTCTCCTTCTCCAGCGCCAGCTCCAGGAGTAGCACACATAGATCCTCGTAGCGGAGGGATCTAGCCTTGGGCTCCGCCGTCGAACGGCACTCGTCCCATAGCTCTCGAGGGAGCTTGGCCACCAACCAGAACAGCAGGTCCTCCCTGCTGTAGGAACCGGGCGTCAGTCGTCCAGCCCAGTGATCCAGGTCGGCCAACAGCTCAGAGACCCTGCCAGGTTTGGGGTTGTTGGGCAGCACGGGCAGGTTCTGGATCTCGGCCCTGATGGAGAGGTCGATTTCGTAGGTCGGGTACTGCCTCTCCAGGGCAACCAACACGTCGGCAAAGGTGGCGGAGTTAGTCACGATCTGCCTGACCTGCTTCTCCAGGTACTTGGTCTTGCAGCACTGCAGGAGCAGATCGCACTTCACGCGCCCACTAGCGTGGGTTTGGCCGGTCAATCGGAGAAACCGGCCGAAATTCTCAGCAAACTCGCTGAGGTCCTTGCCTGTGAACTCAGGCAGGTTGACCACTATCTTGGAGGTGGCAATAGCCTTCGCCTCCTGAGACCTGCGTCCCTCAGGGCGTCGGGTCTTCTTCTTCTTCTTCTTCTTCTTCTTCTTACCCCTTGGGTCCTCGGGGTCCTCCGGGTCATCGTCCTCCGAGGGGCGAAGTAGAAGTCATCGACGGCGGCTCATCATCGGAGGGGTCTCCGCCTAGATCACTGGAGCCATAAGGCTCCACGTCCACCGTAGCCCTTAAGGCTGTCAGCCCCAGCCGGTCCAGCTCGGCCCTCGTAGAGTTCGTCACGTGGCTGTAGGGCGGCTGGGCCGTTCTCGGTACGAAGGGACTTCTCGGTATAGCTGCAGGAGTCGGCATCGGTCGGCTCCTCAGGCTCCCCAGGGTGTTTGTCAACCCTGCCGCCAGGTGGTTAGCCTGTACTCGGTGGGGTGACATTTCCACCGTGGTAGGTGACGCTTGGGGCGGGATCATCAGGGGCTCCAGTTTCTCTCGGATCTCTTGAGTGAGGTCGCCCACGATTTTTGAAGTGGCTCCTCGGAGCACCTCGTTGATCTCCGACCGCGTCAGGGACCTGTTGGAGGATCTTCCCGATCCTCTACTCCTGCCACCAAGAGATTCAGGTCCTCTCCTCAACCCACTCAAGGTTGCATACCCAGGTGCATACCCAGGAACATCCACATAGGTTCCAGTAGCGGGTAGTGGATGGGGATATTCAACCGCATACCATCGCGGCGCAGAGCTGGAAGCCACCGGCTCACTGGCAGCAGTTGCCTCAGGGAGCGCAGTGGTAGGTGGGCCCATACCATAGGCGGGGTAGGGAGGCATGCCAGTAAAGCCTGTGCATTCTGCCATAGGCGGGTTGGTTATGGGAGTGGATGTTGCGGCGGCTGGGTCTGGAATTGGGAGTGTGGTGGTTATAGGAGAGGGTGATGCGTGGAGGCCAGAAGCGCTTGGTGCGCCTTGGAAGGTAGGGTCATTCGTCAGGTCTTGCCCTTGTTCCTCTCCTTCTTCTGCTTCGTCTCCAGCATCCTTCTCGCTCTCTCTCTTCCTCCTCACAGGCTGAGAGACCACCTCTTCGACTGACAGGGCCCCGAAGGCCGCCTGGAGTCCATCCAGCGAATCGTCAGCCGCTTCCACTGGCCCATGTAAGGGCTCCGAAGGTACAGCGCCAGGTGCTGGCCTTGCCGGTGCCTCAGGCGCTGTCTTCACGTCGGCGTCCTTATTCCTTGTATCCATCTTCATTCGCCCTTCTGCTTATATGTGCCTGTACTCGGCGCACTGGATGTACGGCGCGGGGTTGCTGCCGGTGCGCAGAGACAGTCTGTCTCTGCTACCAGAAAAGTTTATAGTGGTTTCAACACTGTGTTTTTGTCTCTCCTGCTGCTTGCTGCTGGTGTAGGGTTTCCTGCTGCTTGTTTTTGGAGATGAAAACCTTTTGTTTGCTGAAATATAGTCAATCCAGGATAACCCAAGCCAGAGGTGTGCAAGGAGAAGAGAATCAGGATCAAAGCATGAAGGGCTGCAGTGTAAACAGTGAAAGATGAAAGGATATTCACAGAAACTGCAACTCAGGTCAAATCGGAATGCATATTCACAAAGATAGCTGAAATGTTTTGGAAAAGAGTTGGAAAACTGCCCCATGGTCACTCTATCTCCATAGTGCCATCTCAGGAGATGTGCACTCTTTATTTTGGGTCCCATATGTGCTGAGGTGGCAGGGCATGTGGCGATGAGGTCACTGCCATGTCACATGGGATCTTCCTACTTAGCTAGGGTGACCAGGAATTGAACCCAGGACCTCTCAAAAAGAGGTGCCCAGCCCCCTAGGGTGCATACCACTAGGATAGCTAAGAATTCATGGAAAAACATAGATAAATTCATAGGCTCTGCCTTGGATATGTCAGTTCTCAGTCAACTCAGGAAAAGATGATTTGCCTCACATTGAAAGGGGATTAAGGGGTCCACTCCATATCCTGATTGGGTGTTTCGTTCCATAGGTCAAAATATGTTATCACCAGTTTTGGTGGGACCAATACTAAGATAGAAATGCCTGGATGCTCAGTGCATCTCTAATACAACTAGAGTATGCCTCAAAGCATTGGAAAAGCACTTTTTCTTACTCCATGTAGTCTGTAACCTGACTGGGGCCCTCTCCTTCAGCGAAGGTGCGCTGTATCGCGCCAGACCCCACCTTGCTAAAATGCGACGCTGCGCCCTACTCCCCTCTACCGCAACAACTGATTTTGGTTTTCCCTGGTATGGAACTGCGCGGTGGCGCATCAGCAAATAAAGGCGCCTGGCCTCCTCTATCAAAACACCAACCCATCTCTTGCCTTCTGCCGCAATGGCCTTTTCAACGCTGCAACGCGTCCGTTCATTTTTGCGCAGACGCAGAAAAAACACAAACAACAATCGCGCGCCCTCGTCCCCCTGTTCTAGTCCTTCCCACAGTTCTTCTGCCGTGTGGTAAGGCGGTTCCTCTGAGCAGACATCGCGGAAAACTCCGGACGCTGCGGCCACTGTCTTCTGAAGGTCCGCCTCTGTTCGCAGGGGCATTGTTGCTGTGAAGAATAAATGCGTACCTGCATCTATGTAAAAATCGCCGTTTGAAAAACTTTCATGATTTCAAACATCAACCTGTCACACAGTTTTCGCGCGACCAATTAGTCTGTGATTCGCTTGTCGCATGCACCATTTTCGGTTACCTGTAACTGTCTGGTGATCCCCCATTTGACTAGTTAATCCTGATTGCGGTAGGCAATTGCGGCGCGCTACCATCGCTGTTGGGCAGTGAAGCCAGCGATGACCACAGTATGAAAACCGGAGATGCCGGCGGGACCTGTATGGGCGCCCATGCAGCAGCGCTGCATCAAGGGAACGCACATGCTGTGTAGTTGGTGGATCTGTCCATTTTTGGTTTCTATGAGCGCTTGTGACCTCCATTGCCCGAGGCCTCGCGCAATGATGACCGAAACTTTAATGTTTTTCATGCCCCGTTCCATGCGCGAGGCCTCGCGCTTGAAACTGCAGTTTGTTCCGGAACATTTATACTTTTCAACATTCTTGGGTACACCATTGTTGCAGTTTATTCGTTAATAGATCTATCTCTGTCACGCAATCCTGATAATGGTACTAAGTTACGTGTAGAAATACGACAGTGTTTCATTTTTCGACAACCTGCCTAATACGTCGAACTGTAGTACATTAATCTGACACAAATGAACGTCTTTGCGCGAGGCCTCGCGCAAAGAAAGGTCACCAAACAATACTTTTCCCTGTCTCGCCCATGGGACACATCATTCTTATAGAAATATTTACTCTGCCATACTTGTTTGCGACGGTTTTAAAATATCCATCAAAACAACTATTTTTTGATGCCTTTCGAAACCTGTCATTTTCCGACCTTTTCCTTCGTTTTTGACCATGCAACTTGGACCGCCTAAGATATATATATCCCGAAGCACCTTTCCAAACAACCCACCCTTACGTCTCGAACTCCTCATTCCTCGACATGTAACCCAAAACAAAGTCATAAACCTTTTGGGTTAGAACATAGTATCCTTGATAGTTGTCATGTGCCAAAGGCATGTCATCATGCACCACATTTGCAAATGGAATTGTCTTGTTCCCCCCATCCCATTCACAAATTACGGAACCCGGATTCGTTTGGAACGGCCCGGGGCGGGGTTGCAAGTTCCGTACTTGGAAGTTTAGGTGACCAGCAATAGCCCGCATGGTCGCCGCAAGGTAAACTGTCTCATGGTCCACAAATGTAAGAATTGTTCCAATCAAAAATTTATCCGCCGCAGGCACCTTGGTTATCTTGGACTTTTTTTCATGTGCCTGTTGCGAGCCATCAATGTCCTCCTCAAACTGCTCTGTTGGTGGTCTAGAACCCCCCTTTCGTTTTCTATGCATACCGATTTTTGTCGGTTTTGCCGGCACCAAAAATTGGAGTATTAGTGGCCTTTGCCCGAACGTCGGTTTGAAGGTCAAATGCAGGAGAATTGGGCTGGGGAAAGTGGCCCACTTTGAGGTGCGCCTTCAACTCTTTGATAAAGTTTTTGGCCGCTGCGGTGGCCTTGGCGGTGTCCGTTTGGAAGGGGTCAGCGGTCCATGTTACCTTCAATCCATCCTTTTTGAATAATGGGTTAGGGGCAAGGACAGGGAGGGTTGCGGGTGTCATAGGACGGATGGGGTCAGCCCTCGCTCCGGACGCACTAGCCAAGCCCCCCGCACCATCCAAGCCCCACTCTTCAAACTCACTCTCCAAGGCCTCGACTTCCAACCCACTATCCAAGGCCTCAACTTCCAACGCACTATCCAAGGCCTCAACCTCAAACTCAGTCTCCAAGGCCCGGACTTCCAACCCACTATCCAAGGCCTCAACTTCCAACCCACTCTCCAAGGCCTCGACTTCCAACCCACTATCCAAACCAAACATCGAATCACCATCATCATCATCATCATCAACATCAACCTCTTCTGGCACTCTTGCGGCATAGTCCTTCAATGCCCCAAAGTAATGCTCCGTACGTGCGCGGTAAAACTGCTGCACTCGGTTAAACTCATCCTCAATGTGCGTTAGAGAACCGTTGGGAGGACACTTAAAAGGAGTGAGGCAATTGGGCACGGAAAGGTAGGCGAGATCGCCAAGCAATGTATGAGTTGCACTCAAACCGGGGCGGTATTCAGGAGCAATTGTGGTATCGCTCATCGCTCCCGGATGCGGCCCGGAGATATACGTACAAAGGTACAGATGGGTCACAATGGCATTGAACGTCACAACCGAGTGTTTGTACTGCGGTTCACCCTTAAAATAAACACTGGCCCAAGGCTTTTCGGCCAGCGGCCAGTAGACTGTAAATTGTTGTAAATTTTGTTGTAAATTCCACCCTTTTTTGAGAGAAATCCAAACAAAATTGTACCTTTTTACTTGTTTCATGCTTCCTTCTTCCTACCCATTCCCCAAATGCTTCATAAGACACAATTAGTCATTCATGCATATGACCTAGACACCACTAACACCACTCTGCTTGAAGGCTGTTTTTTTACAACTCTGGACGTGTGCTGTTTATTCCGCATCGTCACATGAACATCACTGCTTTTTTTTTTCACAACTCTGGATGGGTGCTGTTTATTCCTTATGGTGATTTGGTCTTCACTTTTTAAATTTTTACAACTCTGGATGGGTGCTGGTTATTTCTGATTGTTAACTGGTCATCCCTTTTTTTTTTTTTACAACTCTGCATTGGTGCTGTTTATTCCTGATTCTCATATGTCCACCGCTGTTTATTTTTTCACAACTTTGCATGCGTGCTGTTTGTTTCTCATTGTCATCTGGACATCCGTGTTTGTTTTTTTTACAACTCTGGATGGGTGCTGTTTACTCCTAATTGTCACGTGGCCATCGCTGTTTATTTTTTTTCAACTCCGGATGGGTGCTGTTTTTTTCCTGATTGTCATCTGGGCATCACCGGGTTTTCTTTTCCCAACTCTGGACGGGTACCATTTCTTTCCAATTCCCCACTTGCAACACAAATGTGGCATGGCATGGACACCCGCATCCCAAGCAATGCACATTGTCCAATGCACGGGATATGTGAATTGCAACAGTTATTCGTCTCTTCTTTACAAGCATTTTCCATTGGTCCACCCCAGCCGTTGATACCGACGTTGTTGTGCCACCAAGTTTGGGGAGGAGGCCACCCCTGTCACCAACCCTCTTCTACCCCCAAGCTTTGCTCTTAACCATTCGCCTATGCATAGATTACCCTACCTCAAGACGCGCGGGAAACTTGCCTGGACAACCATGTATGAATGGCAACAATGTGAACAAAATGACAAAAAACACGCAACTTGCAAGACAAAGAAGGTCAATTCCATCATGAAATGGTGCAAAAATAGCAATTTACACCAATTTACACCGAATTTACACCTATATACACTGCGGTGGCCCAAAAAGTGGCCGTTTTCGTAAAATTTACGCATTTACGCGTAAAGTTGCCATTCAGCCAGCGACCCGGCCAGCGTTTAATTCAAGGGTGCTTCGGTTGATACAAGTGTGCACCAGAAAGTACAAAAGTTGGGAAAGTATCCCAACCACCATCCGCGTCCGCAAAATGAGGACAACGATTGTTCGAATGATCAAGGTTGTCAGCACTAATTTCCACCATGACACCAAACATTATTTCAATGTGCTCTCAACAATGCGACGCAATGTGCTTCGACTCGGTTGCCGCTGCACATTGCACGGGCAAATGGTTTGCATGCACCGGTACGAAGGTGCTTGCTTCAACCACGCAAGCACATAGTACAAGTGCTCACGGGGGACTTTGCCAGGACGACAATATTTGTCGTATATCAGTTCGGCAAGAGTCCAATGAACCCCGATCTTGGCAGTAACGAGGTATTTCCCGCCACAAGCCTTGACCCAAAAATCGGGGCCATACTCCGGAGATGGTTCAGACATATCGCAAACAGCAAAGTACACTACACAAAGGAAAGGGGCATGCGCATGCACTTATCACAATCGGAACGCCTCATTTGTAACTACGAAGCCAAGAGACATTCGGCAACTTGCTTCGGAATGCAGCCAAATCATGGTGGGTGTCTATTATGTTGTTACACTGGCTACCTAGGGATTTTTTCCTCCTTTTTGGTGTGAATGTAAACTTTTTACCCTAAAAAACCCCGGGTTTCATGCCCCTCTTGTGCTGAAATCACTCCTACACGGTACAAAAGTCCCAAAGTTGGCTTCCCGGGCCTGGGCTCGCGCAAATTCACAAGTTGGCGCGCCAAGTGGCAAGTTGGCGCGCCAAGTCTGGACTTAGCAGCGCCAACTGGGAGGTTGGCGCGCGCCAAGTCCGGACTTGGCGCGCCAACTTGCGACTTGGCGCGCGCCAAATGTCCCCCCACCGATCAAACCAGCAACTTGCATACCATTGTTGTCACTGGAAATTCCGTCCCTCACGTGCCCTTGCACACTTGGCACGAAGAAAGCATTGTTCCATCTTTTTTTGATTAATATGCAAAAGACTGTGAATGTGCAGGAAGCTGTCATATCAATCATATGAATCATATATAGAGGACACATGCCTTGTTCAGCCTGGACGAAGACCCCCTTATTCTCTATGTACCCCCTTTGCTTCGTCCACGATGACTCCCAAACCGAAGGTTTTTTATTATACAACCCCCTGTGGAGATTATCTGAGCGAATCACTTCCCCCCACCCCTTCCGGGTGCGATCCCCCTTGCCCCCCTTCACCCGCACTCTGGCCCCCCGCAGTCTGGACACCCGGCCGCCTTTACTTCCACCTCGAAAGCTGCGCTTTGAGATTTCACATTTCAGGGCTTTGTGCCGCCCCTCTCCTTTGAAGGCGGCAAGAATGGCAATGTGCCCCCACCTGCGGGCCCATCCCAACAGGTGGTCAATCCACAGATGGGCCCACAGGGTGACGTTCATTTCACAGGCCTTATGGGCCTCCCCCATTTTTTTCAATTCTGCTCGCAGAATTTTCATGTCGGGAAACTCCAACGGTCCGGACTTCCAGACGACATCGCTTGTTGCCACCAGGGATTTTCTCCATTGCCGGAAGGCGTCCGTCCAGGACACCTGGACCCCCCCCATGTCAACGACATGTTGCAGGAGGCCCTCCCCCTCCAGATGGTCACACATGGTGTCCCATCCCTCACTCTTCACCCACACTTCAGCCGCCGTCTGCTCGATTTTCAGGGGCACCTTCTTCTTATCCTTCCTCTCCTCTTCCAACGCCAGCCCGGTGGCGGTCCGTGCCTGGATCCCAATGGGATCCAGGAACCATTGCACCCACCTCACGGCCTTTCCCCTTTTCCAGCGATGCACCGTGTGGAGGCTGTTCACAAGGGCTGAAAGCCCATTGTGCACTTGCCGGTGCACAGCATGCAGCCCATACTCGGGGGGCCGCTGGGCGGGGCGCACGATCGGGCAGATCATCCCCGCCCACAGCCACTCCTCGACAATCAGCCCCACAGCCCCACAGCCAACAAACGGTGGCTGCGGGGTTTTTGGCTGTGAAGGAGGAGCAACCCCCCAAAATGACCTGCGCCTTGGTGTCTGCTATAAAAAAAGAAATCACCTTACGCAGGTAACCCCCTTTATCGGGGATTTGCTGCTGCGCCAACTCGGTGAGGTCCGCGTTCAGGTCATAGACCTCGGCCAATTGGGAAATGATGGCCTTCTTCTCGGATCCGCGCAGCAAGATCCAAGAGCCCAAGGGCATTTGACTCCCCAGGTCTCCAACGGCAAAATGCACGAAGGAGGCCTGCCAGAGCTTTGTCCCGTCGAAGGAGATGCCCACCCACACGTTCTCCGTCAGGAACGTGGGGCCGTCACGGTGCCACATCACCTGTGCCAGAAAACAGGCCGTGTGTACCAGGTCACCGTGTACGGTCGCCGGGAAACACTTTGGTGCAGGGTGAGAATACCTGCAGTTTCTGCCACATATTGCATGCGGCTCAAAAAATGTCACTGTCCTCGTCCGTCTGAAAATGGACCTCCGTGACACAGGGGGCGGACAATGCCTTTCGCACCTGCATCAGGGTTCCCCATGAGCACTTCCATTGGCTGTGTGCCCGGCTGTACTGCAGTTTGCGGAAGCTGTCGCCATTTTTGCGGCTCTCCCACAGAATGGCCGCGGCCAACAGCTCCAAATCGGGGGTGGGGGGTTTGCTCTCCCCGCAAACGAGGTGAATGCGGGGGCGGCTGGGTCTGACGTGTACTTCCCAATGTGGCCCCCAAACTTTCCCCCACAACTTCGCAAAGGCGTGCCAGCCGCGCGCGCCTGTCGCGGTAGTTTGAGGGCGCCAGCTGCTCAAAGGGCTGCTGCATGGTGCACAAACAAAGACCTGCAGCACGTGAGGACGTGGCAGGCGGGTTGGATCATACAACGGAACGTTGTTGCACGTTCGGACACAGATGGCACACAGTTGGCACGCAGTTGGCGCGCGCCTGTAAGTGCGGCTAACCCCCATCTGCTCAGATTTTCACTGATCTGCCCCAGATTGGCTACATTTTGGCCATTTTCTCTGCTTCGGCGGAATCACCGCCCCGCAGCTCAGTCTCAGGATCAGACCTATATATTTCTGATGTGCCGGATCTGATTCCGCGGTCCATTCATCGTAAATCTGCCGCGTTCCGATCATTTACCCGGAATCGCCTATTGCCGCTGACGCGCGTGCGCGAGCCAGATCGGCCAAATATTTTTTCACAATCGGATTTATATAAATCTTTTCAGATAGATATGGACACTCAGATGTACTTAGGAATATCCGCATCAATTTTCTTCATAGACTGGGATTTTTTGCCGGATAACAATCAGCATGGATCTTGCCTCCGTTGTCGCCGCTCTTGCCTCTGTTGGTGTCCGTGTATCCGGTTCTGCCCCCTACAGCAGCGTTCAGGTCGACTCCTCGCGTGCCTGCCCCCCCGGTCTTGCCGGCCCTGAGCCCTCCGGCACCATCAACGACCTAGGGCAGCACTTTCATGGTAGCAGAGGCTACCTGAATGTTGCTTCAGTGGCATCCTATCCACAGCCCGCTCCCCAGTACGGCCCCGTAGACCCCGCCGCTTCTGGAGAAGTAACGATTACACTGCCTTGGTGCTGTGCGAACGAGGCCTTGAGAGGAATGCCTTGCGCAAGTCCAAGCTGTCCAAGAAGGGCGCACATCAGCAGCTGTGGGGACCCAGATTACCATAATCCCAGTCGAAACTGGCCATCGAGCAGCTGGAATCCGCCGGCCTACGACGATGGCAATGCTCCGGTGGAGCTTACGGAGCTGACAGGTACCAACATTCCTTACGCATGTCCAACATTTGAGACCATAGACGCCGATCTGAACGACATCGAGATGGGCGGTCCAGGTGAGGTACCTAGCTATAATGGACCAGCCTCTTGGGCACACTGGGGCGACCATTTGTCCCCAGAAGTGACCCGTAACCTTGAGGACCTTGAGGCCCTTTTTTACTTAGCCTCGTCTAAGCTGATCGAACAAGAAAGAATCGCCTCTGATTTTTTAACGGAATATTTTTTCCTCCTTCAGAACGAAATTAATACCAGGATGTGGTGGCGTTCTCAAGAAGATGACTCTTTTGCCATTTTTTTGCAGATCTGGGAGGCAAGCCCCTTCCCAAAGGAGAAGGTCCGGGCACCTGTTCCCGGGCCCTCCGCCCCTCATCCCCCTGTTTCCATCCGCGACGATCTAGCCGCCGCGGTTGAGGAGGGAATTTTAGAGGCGGCCAGGCAGGCAAGCCTGGAAATCAGGGCTGAAGGAGCTCCCCAAGTGGACTCCTGGCTGCGGACCACCGAGATCAGCGGTCCGACAGCCTGCTCAGGCCCTTCAGGACACGGTATGTACTGTCCTGCCGACTGCTCCTGCAGATTCCAGCGAGATGCTGAGCTCCAATTGCTCAAAGATCAAATGCACCTCATCATTCAAACGCTGGGAATAAAAGATCTTTTCAAGACGCACATGCGGTCTGAGGGCGCCTCATCGGTGGGACAAGCAACAGAGCCTTCGGAGGAGGCGACAGAAAATTTTTCAATTGCTCCTTCGGTGGACTCCAGGACCACCGATGCAAGGATCAGCAGGACCAAGCTAAAGGAAAGGGTTAAAATCTCTCGTTCTGAGAGTAGGACGGCGAAGGCTAGGACTGAGGCTCAGAATGCCAAGCGAACTGCCTCCCGTACTGCCCCTCCTGCTGCTGATTCCAATACCTTAGCCCAGCTGTTGCTCGCCCAGACCCTCGCCGGAGCTGGTGTGGCGAATGATGCCGCCAAGGTGTCTGCCATTACGGCCGGTGTTGGGCTGGATTCGCTTCTTAACCCTACTTCCTTGCGACTTCGTCAGGTTGCCAAGCAACCGAAGTATAATGGGAACCCCCGACGTTGGCCTCAGTTCCAACGGGAATTTAAACTGTGGGTTAAGACTCAAAAACTCCAAGATGATCAGTTCCTGATGGCCCTCTTGGATTGCCTTGAGGGAGCGCCGGCCAACACTTGGCTCAGGACTTGGAGTGATCGCGAGGATACAAGTTCCCCCCTTACCTTTGATGAGGTGTGGGAACAGTTGGAGGTACGTGGATCCCGGCTGCCAGAGGACCACTACCACCAAATGTTGAAGAATTTTCCTTCATTCTCGCGATTAATTTTGCACGAAGTGCAAGACAAAAAACAGCGCTTCTGGAATTTCGTGGAAGAAGCTGAACCTTCAGGCGAAACATTTTCTAGTGCCGAGCTGAAAAGTCTGATTTTTGACAAGATCCCCTCAGAAACTGCCGCCACCCTTCGGAACAAACAGTCCGAAGAAAAGGTCAAGACCTGGTGGGCGGAGGTGGAAGGCTTCGATGCCTCTGCCAAAAAGTTTTCCGTCAGGGAGGCACTTCAAAAGTGCTCCCCCACGTCCTTCTCCAAGGTGAAATTCACTGAGGAGACGTGGAAAATCAAGTTTCATGAACACGAGGATCGGGACTTGTTTGTCCAAGTCCTCAACAGGGGAGTCAGCTTCCATGGCCATCGCCTGAAGGCCAACAACTGGGTGTTTTCGTAGACCCCGAAGGAACTCTGGGAGGAGGTTGAGCGGCTCGCCGACGCCGCCAATCAGAATTTCCATGAGGGTCTTGGGGGAAACAAGAATACCCAGCAAAACACCCAAAATGGGGCCCAAAAGGGCAACAAAAAGGTGAATGACACCCGGAATGTTCAGCAGCACTGTAGCATCTGCCTTCTTTTAGGTTCTACGAACCGAGCTAAGACGCATTCTACTGATAATCACCGATGGTCTCCTTACGATCACAAGGTGATTGGTGAAAATATCAGTAATTCGCAGAATTCAGACAGGAATGACAGACAGGTGCACGGTGGGAAGGCTGGAAAAGGGAATCCGACCCCCTCCGGTGGAAACAAAAATCCTGGAGGCCCTGGCGGGTCCCAAGGCACAGGAAATCGGACTCCATCCGGCTCCGGTGGGCAGCCGAACGGCCAGAAAAATCCCAATAGCAACGCCGGAGGCGGAAATCGAAATCCAGGCCAAACCCCTCAATCCGGTGCAAACAAGGGAAATGCTCTAGGATTCCAGGGTAAAGGTGAGGGAAATCCTTCGGGAACCCCTTTCTCTGGTAAGGGCAGAGGGCGTGGCGAAGGTGGAGGTCCATCATCCGGCGGCCGTGGCCGTGGACGTGGAAAGGGCAACCATCGTGTGGATCAGGTCTCAGGTGCAGATCAGGTGTCCGATGCGGACCGAGATTACGTTGAAAATGCCTTGAATCCAGCAGATGATCCGCTCCAAGATGAGTGGGTCGACGAATCAGGGTGTGTCCACAATGTTAACGCAGCCACTGGAGGTCAGAACGCCTAGGGGAGCCACGAAAATCGCCCCTCCCCAGGCGATTTCAGGCATGATCCCCAGATTCCTTCTCGACCACTACTTGATGTAGGGTCGCTTGTCTCCTCTCCCCTGGATCCGGCAGCGGATCCTTCTGTTGTAGTGGACGAGGTTGGTGTACAGTCCAAGCACAGGGCCCGTCAGTTTGTCACAAAGCTGTGGGTCTCTGATTGCAAGGGCAATTTCCACCTCGCCACTTGTTTGTGTGACAATGGATCGGAGGTAAATCTCCAATCCAATTCTTTTTTGCCTGACGACTGCGTGTTTGATTCGCCTCATCCTGTTACCCTCGAGGGAGTTTCTGGACATTCTCTCGCAGGTGGGCAACGCGGTTGTTATATATCAACTCATTTGGTCGCTCAAGACCTTTGGGAAGATGGCAATGTGGAGGAAGTTATCCTTAAGGATGACTACTTCTATCGTGCCGACATAAAGTATGATCTTTACTTGGGCCATCATTGGCTTCGCAAGAACAGGGTGGCGCCCGTAGGTCATCGGCGTTGTTTTTTGCTGGAGTCAGGTCCCTTGGAGCGTCCTGAATTTCGTTTTTTGCACGCAGGGTTTAAAAGTGCAGAAGAATTTTTGAAGCAAAAGGTTACACCAAAGTTTGGCGAAGATGTCACCATTGCAGAGGTGAATGGGAGTGCCGATTACTCCCGAGAGTTAGAATGTCTTCGTAGCAACTCCCAGCCACGACGCCCTTCGCGCTGGCACTCTTCATCCTACAGAGTCGTCGACAAATGGCGCGATACAATTTGTGAATATTTTTCTGAACACCATTCCTTTTGGCGACAGTATGATGCCTTTGCTAACCGCGAGAACAAGCGCTTTGACAAGCACTTTCGCGACGCTTGGACACATAAATGGGACAAGAAGTTATGGATTAATCCTCCGTTTCACTTAATCCAGCAGGTCATCCACAAAATCAAGCAAGATAAAACCCAGGCGATTTTAGTTGTGCCCTTGTGGGACGACAAGCCTTGGTTTCAGGAATTGCAAGACATTTGTGTAGATTACATCGAATTTCCCAGGAAGATTAAGCTGTATGCCAGGGACGACACAGGTCCCCTGCCACAGCGGCCCTGGAGTTCGCTTGCATTCCTCGTGGATGGAAAGCTTTCTGACTCTGATTCTGCTGATTCTAGTACTGATTCCTGTGTTGGGTCTGAATCTGAGGTTGAGCGTGGTACTGATGATGAATCTATTTTTTCTGATTTTTGTCCGTCAGATGCCCAAGGTGATCCAACGTCAAATGGATCCGCCTCGTCTCCCTCTTCCCCAATACGATCTACATCCAAAAGAATCTACGGCGCACGGACGACAAAAAAATTTTCTTCGCGCCGCAAATTCAGAGTTTTTTATGAAAAACCCCGTGTGGAAGCTTTCATAGATCCTTTCGAGGAGCTGCATCACGAAGAGAATCTCTGGAATGTCGACACTCGACCCACCTATCTTCAAGAGGCAGTTGATACGGACCTTTTTAGGGACATCCGTAAGAAGATTCTTCCTGCCAAGGCCGAAGAAATCGCCAAAGTTTTTTCGACAGTAATTCCTGGCGATCAGGTGGACACTCAGTTGTGTTCCAAGAAAAGAGACAAGATTTTTGAGGAACGGAAGGACACAACCCTTTCGGGGAAGTTGATCAAAGACCCCCCTGTCCGTGGACAGTTCGGTGAAGCCTTCATCGAGCTTCGTGAAGGGTACAAGGCGAAGAAACAGCGTCCTTATGAGAACCATGGACAGAAACATGAGATACTCAGAAAAATAATCGAGAGAAATCTCAGGGAATTTGGTTGGCTTGAGGGTTGTATGACCAGCGAGTGGTGCTGTGCACCCTTCACAGTCCCGAAGCCGCCGCCTGCAGACCAGAACACTATTGATGGTTGGCGAATGGTTGTTGATTTTCGCAACCTAAACGCCGAAACCAAGGCGGATTCACACCCCCTGCCCCTCATTGAGGAGGAAATCGCCAAGAGGGCAAGAGGTCGTTTGTTTTCTGTGCTGGATCTCCGTCACGGCTTTCACCAAATGCCGTTGAGGAAGGACAGCCGACCTCTCACCTGTATGTGCACGCCATGTGGCCCAGTCCAGTGGACGGTCATGCCCATGGGCCTGAAGAACGCCCCTTCGTTTTTTCAAAGAATGATGGAGGATGTGCTTTTTACAGCTCATCCTGAGCTTCGTGCCTTCGTGAGTGTGTACATAGATGACATAATCATCGCGACAGAGGGGGAGGGACTGACCGAAGCTGAGCTGGTGGCCCTACATGAAAAGCAGCTAAACCAGGTTTTGGACATTCTTGATGCCAATCAGCTGATTTGTGGGCCAAAGAAGGGAAAACTTTTTTTAAAATCAGTCGAATTTTGTGGTTCTCTCCTGGAGAATGGCACCCGACGACCCAGTCCAGGGAAGCTCGTCGCTATTCAGAAGTGGAAGCGCCCTGAGACGATCACGGAATTGAGAGGATTCCTGGGTTGTTGCAATTTTTACCACACTTTTGTGCCGAATTATGCCAAATTTGCTGCCCCCCTCACTGAACTATTGAAGGTAGGGAGAGATGCGGGCAAGGCAGGTTCAAAGGTTCGTGTCAAGTGGACTGACGAGTGCGAGGAGGCCTTCCATCACTTGAAGGCGGCCCTCTGCGAAGTCGCCACGTTGCATGTGCCGAAATTCGACCGACCCTTCTACATAAGAACCGACGCTTCTAGGTACGCGATCGGAGCTGTCCTTGAACAGGTTGATGAAGCCACAGGTGATCATTACCCTCTTGCATTTTGGTCTCGGAAGCTAGCTCCACGCCAGATGCAATGGTCATCGCGTGAGCAAGAGACTTATGCCATAATCTGCGCTCTGAAAAAGTACCAATCGTGGGTTGGCACCAATCGAGTCGAGGTCCTAACGGATCATCGATCTCTGGAGTATTGGGCCACCGAACACATTGATACTGTCGCGAGCCCAGCTGGTCGACGGGCCAGATGGCACGAATTTCTCAGTCTGTTTGACCTCCATGTGTCGTATTTGCCTGGAAAACACAACACGGTAGCGGATGCTCTGAGCCGATGGGCTTACCCCGCTACAGAGGGGCTGCAAAGTACCAACATCCATGGTACGGAGCAGGACCGCCACGTCGTAATCGAGTGGGATCAGGAAGAAAAAAAGCTCATTCGACGTGAATGCATGCAATGCTCTGTTAAACGGCATGCATTACCGTGTCATGACATCACGGCCATCTCAGATCCGGCGCATGCTCATGAAATTATCACCAAATCACTGAAAGTCGTGGAGAAAGTCACCGATCCCTCCTCAGGGAGTGTGAAACGGTTCGAGTATACCCGACCTGTAAGTGGATTTCCGTTTACTCAGGGCATTAAGCGTCGAGATCCGGCCAAAACTCCACCCCTGCCGAAAGATTCCCTTATCATCCGTGACTGGACGAACGATTATCTGCATGATTCCATGTTTAAAGAGGTCTTTGAGAATCTCAAATCCAAAGATGCTCACAAAGATGGAATTTATTCGGAATATTCGTTGGATGGGGGGAAGCTGTGGATGGAGGGTAAATTGTGCGTACCAGACGCCCTGGCCCCCCGAGTGTTAAACTGGTGGCACAAAAGGGAGTCCCCCCACGCACATGGCCGTAGATTATGGTCGATGATTAAGGATAGGTTGTTTGGCTCAAGGCTATATACTCATTGCATGAAAGTAGCCGCCGGATGTGCCCAATGTGCTGTCTCGACGCCCCCCAGCGCGAAGAAGCACGGCCATCTGAGGCCACATCCTATTCCGGAGCGCCTCTTTAACGGAGTCACCAGTGATTTTTTCCATCTTGGTGAA
This sequence comes from Eutreptiella sp. 'Long Island Sound 2002', assembly GCA_964036045.1. Lineage (NCBI taxonomy): Eukaryota > Euglenozoa > Euglenophyceae > Eutreptiales > Eutreptiaceae > Eutreptiella > Eutreptiella sp. 'Long Island Sound 2002'. Next base: position 25,006,607 of record OZ038388.1, read on the forward strand.
CTCGACGACGAAGAGTGCCATTGGACCAACAAAAAGGTCAATGGAGTTCTCCTTATACAATGCCGTCATTCTGGCTACATTCAGGTGTTGCCTTGCAACATCGAGTCAATGACTGGCAAGGCTGCCGCCAAATGGTGCGCGCAGACCTGGATGGGAGGTTGGGACGTCCCATCCGAGGTGGTTAATGACTCAGGCAAAGAGTACACCTCCGAATGGTGAAAGGAATTATGTGCTCGCCTTGGAATCCACCACCTGAGATGCGAGATCCACTCACATCGAGCGCTGCCTGGCGAAAGAGCCGGCCGCTCTATAATAAATATGCTTCGTAAGGAGCTCGCCAGTGAGAAAGACTTCCATTGGCTTGAAGTTCTCTTCACATTGCTTCGCCGGTACCACAACACGCCTTTGTACCATGGCCTTTCTCCAAATGAAATTGTCTTTGGACGAAAGAAGTGTTGGTGGAACATGCCGTTGAATAATCCTCGCCCTTGTAAAGATGCTTCGTTGTTTTTGGACGAAATCCAACGAGCAGGAAAAACTGTCTCGAAATTAATCGATAAGCATCAAGCTGACTGGCTTTGGGTCCAGAATCAAGGCCGAAAAAACCCCCACAATTTTGAAGTCGATGATTGAGTTTGGCTTCGAAAATCAGAAACCACCCTGGATGGAGATGATAAGCTTCTTCCCTTGTGGGAGGGGCCATTCGCTGTTACAGCGCGTCTAGGTGAGAACAGTTGGAGGATTCGTGTGGATGTCAGCAGGGAAATTGAAGTTTCGGGCGATCGCCTCAAGAGAGAGATCCCCTCCCCCAAGGATCGGGTTAAACCCCTTTTTTGGACTTCGAAATTTTTATCCGATCGGGTCATCGAAGGGGGGAAGTACGAACTCAAGAGGATTTTAGAAGCAAGACGTGACGAAAAGGGCGAATGGGAATTTCTATGTGAGTGGAGGGGCTTTGATTCGAGGTCACAACAACTGGGAACCAGCCCATTCTTTTGTCCATGGGTACACCAAGGGGTTCATCGACTTCCTCAAGAAGCACCCCGAAATTGGCGTACTCCTGACAGACTGTCTGTCGAAACCCGACAGACAGGTGGAGAGCGACGGAAAAAGACCTGTGGTGAATCGAGATCCAGCCTTTTACGGCCCTCAGCAGCCACCTTCCAGGGCTGATCCGTCGATCCCCCCTCCTGCGGTCAGGCCAGCCCAGGAGCCAAATGAGGACCAAGCTTCGAGTTCGGCCGCTGATTTGCAGCGCCCAAGCCGTACGAGGGCCCCACCAGACAGGTTGGTGGTCACATGTATTCGTGCTTGGCCGAATTGAGGAAGACCCGTCGTGACTTGAGTCGCCGACGCCATAATCTGGGTAACAGTCGTCTAGTCCAGGGCGTCATGGCACTCGTCGCTAGGGCTCAAGGGTGTAGGTTCGAAACCCTTGCATGTCCAACACCTACAAAAGCTCCAGCCTCGCCCCGTCGACCACTTATTCCAATGTGAGTGTTCTGACGACTTGAAAAAACCACATTCTGCTCAATCCACTGTTCATTCTTCCTGATTACGACATGATGTGGAGAACTGCGAATGTTTGATAATTTGACGTCAATCAACTTTTCTTTGGACTCCGTTCGGCAGACAAGGCGTAGATACGCTGCCGAAAGCCACTGAGTGTGCTGCCGTGTCCAGAAAAAACCAAACTCAGGCTTAATTCAGGCAGATCCGGGGTAATCTTGTCTCTGTTGGTCTGTGCATCTTTGGAATTTGGCTACTCGTGCAGATGGAAGCAAATGTACATAGTAAAAACGCCGGCCGGCGACATTCACCCCTACAGGCACCCCCTGTAGTAGAACTCAGATCTTACCTTCATTTGCCGTGATGCTGAAGCCAAAGTCCAGATTCAGATCCAGATTCCTTGAAATTACCTTGAATTCCTCAGGTTTGTCCATCATTCTGCCACTGTTGCGCAAAACCCCGACGTCAATTGTTCAGACAACCTTCATATGGGAGCTCTAGGGACTTCTAACAGCAACCTCCGAGGTCCGTAAGCTTCGGTGTATTTTTGGCACACGCCAATGTGAGCTCAATGCGACCTGAAACTGTCGAAAATGGTGAATCCAAGTGTCTTGTGGGACTCAATCGAAAGATGGGCCTTGTCCAAGTCGATTGACACCGCCTCCACTGTAAATAAAGGACTATTCGGTGTCTCTCAGTTACATACTGTCAGTAAAGCGCCTTCAGCGAACCTTTGGCGCGTTACATGCCAAGGATCCAGGGCCATCATGTCCCATCATGATGCATCATCACATGATCCACATTTTCATGGAATCTGTTGGATGCTCGCGAACCAACGTGCCGGAAAGCACAATTCAGCTGAATAAACGACAATATATATTAACTCTAGTCTAAACGAAGGTGTTAGTAGTTTCAGTTCTAGACATTCCGCTTCATTTCACCTTCATCTGAGGGAATTTACTCATTTTAGGACAATTTAGGTTGATTTCCTTGTCATCTCCTCTCATTCCTCGAAGATCTGTTTACGGCTTTGCCTAACTTCGTTGACGCTGATGTTTTTCTGCTCACTTAGGGCTTGCAGACTACATTTGCATTTGTTTTCCCTCTCTGTGATTGTTTCATCTCCTTCATCTCTGCTCAAATTGATTCTCAATCTTGCTGAATCTTGTGATCATCCACCAGATGCGCCAAATCTGAAACACATGCTGCACTTTTCAGAACGAGAAAAGCGGGAGTAACACGATGTAGAGTACGTGGAGGACACCGTAGCGTGCCCGCGACAGCTAAACTGTGCCAGAGCGCCGAGATGTCACTCCATTTCTTGATTCTCCCACTTAATCCAACAATAATCTACCTCATTCTCAACCAGGGCATGGTTTGGTATCGATTCTCGATACGTTTACATGCTTTTTAGCCCTTAACCTAATGTTTTACTGCACGGAGGACTGTTCGTCACTCCTCATTCTGTCTCATTTCAGGTTCATCCATCCTGATTCAGTGCCAATTCAGCCCAAATCAGGTCAGATCAAGCAGATTTCGCCCCATCGAGGCTACATTTCTATTTTTTTCTGGGACTTACCCGCACTACGTTCTTCGTTGACGTAGCGACACACCCCAGTGTGTTTTTGGAGGGGGAGTGTAAGTGCGGCTAACCCCCATCTGCTCAGATTTTCACTGATCTGCCCCAGATTGGCTACATTTTGGCCATTTTCTCTGCTTCGGCGGAATCACCGCCCCGCAGCTCAGTCTCAGGATCAGACCTATATATTTCTGATGTGCCGGATCTGATTCCGCGGTCCATTCATCGTAAATCCGCCGCGTTCCGATCATTTACCCGGAATCGCCTATTGCCGCTGACGCGCGTGCGCGAGCCAGATCGGCCAAATATTTTTTCACAATCGGATTTATATAAATCTTTTCAGATAGATATGGACACTCAGATGTACTTAGGAATATCCGCATCAATTTTCTTCATAGACTGGGATTTTTTGCCGGATAACAATCAGCATGGATCTTGCCTCCGTTGTCGCCGCTCTTGCCTCCGTTGGTGTCCGTGTATCCGGTTCTGCCCCCAACAGCAGCGTTCAGGTCGACGCCTCGCGTGCCTGCCCCCCCGGTCTTGCCGGCCCTGAGCCCTCCGGCACCATCAACGACCTAGGGCAGCACTTTCAGCGCCAACCCGGGATTTGGCGCGCGCCAACTCGTCAGTTGGCGCGCGCCAAGTCCTGAGGTGGCGCGCGCCAACTGGTAAGTTGGCGCGCCAACTTCCCATTTGGCGCGTGCCAACTCCCCTGTTGGCACACCTCAAATCAGGAGTTGGCGCGCCAACTTACCACCTGGCGAGCGCCAAAACCATGCCCAGCCAGTGCCTGCTCATTTCTTCGACCGCTTGCTGCCCTGACTCTGACTCCCCTCGCTCTCTTCCGCCAGCCTGCGCTTGGGGTCAAGCAGGTGCGCAACCGGGTGCTTGTCCAGCAGGCCCTTCAGCTCCGTGAGGGTGGCCTCTTTGACCCCCATGTTGATGGCCACATGGCGTTGGGCGCTGAGTGCAGAGTGCAACTCCACCGCTGCCGCCTGCAGGTACAGCACATGGTCGGGGTCGGCACTACCCTCTCCCCCCCCTCCACTGCACGCACCTGCGCCGTGGCGGTCACCTGCTGCTGCAACTCCCCCCCCTGCTTTTCCCACCCCTTCTCCCGCCGCTCCCACAAGGCGCGCTCACCGGTGAGCGCGTCCTGTGCCGTCTTGCGGGCAGCCTCCGCCACCTTCAGCTGCTCGCGCAGCAGCTTGTTCTCCGCCTCTAGGCGGAGAATCTCCGCCTTCTCCCGTGCCCCCCCCCCCGTCTCCCGCTGCCTGCGCTGCCTGTGCTGCCTCCCGGGGGGTGGTCATGGGGCGAAGGCGCCCGGAGCCCCTAGCTTGCTGTTCCGTGAGGCCCTTGCTCTGCAGGGAGGGGTCCCCAGACGCGTCAGATGCGGCCCTGCCCCCCTTCTCCCCTTCGGCCCTCTCCCCACGAGCTGCTTCTGGAAGCGGAGCAGAAACGCCTGCGCTGCCTCCTTCAAGTGGGGGGGAGGGGGCAATGGCCCGAACGTCGCTCCACTCACACTGCTTCCACCTCTGCAGCTGTCCCACAGCGTCAATGCTGTAGAGGAGGTGCCGGTTGTGCGTGGAGGGGGGGCGCACCTGCACAAAGGGCACAACGGAGACAACCCATGGTTGCACCCCCCCCTTCCCCTGCACCACTGCCCAGAACGGGCACTCCACCACCCTATTCTGTCCCGAACCCCGCCGAATCACCTGCGCCTGAAACAGGCGGCTGATGATCGTCCCCCCCCCAATCGACGACGTCCACTGCCGTCGCGTTGGCGGACGTCACCTTCAGAAACTTGTCGGGGCTGTGCAAGGCGTCCCCGAAGTCCGCCGGTTCCGGGCCCTCCGGAACTTCCCAATCCACCTCCACGTCCACATCCACCTCCACCCCCTCCTGCTGCTCCTGGCGCTGCTCCTGCCGCTGCTCCTGCGGCTGTTCCTCCACCTCCTCCGCCCCAGGCATCACCGGAACACTGCTCATCAGCTCCGTTACACTCTCCGGCTCTACGGTCAGCATGCGCGACCGGTAGCCGACGGGTGCAAACGGGATGAACAGTGCCCGGCCAGGCCCGCTCGCACCACGGTGGATCACCGTCCCGCGGAGGAGCGTCAAGCTGCGAAGCGGTTGGATAACAACATCCCACCGATGCACAGCGTGATAGCCCCCCTGCATGCCCGGGCACACCTGGAGGGACTTGGACGGGGGGGAGGCAGTGAGGGGGATGAACACGACCATGCAATGCACTGACTGTTTCACAGACAGTGCAAATTTGCGGTGGGGGATCTGGAAACCCTTCCAGGGTTCTGCCTCCCACCGCTCGATGATCTTGGGGCACAAGGCCTCAAGTCCCTGCAGCGGCGGGAGGAAGAAACCCAGCAGGGCCAGAACAGCCTGCCAGAGGTCGTCCGGGAGTCAGTGGGGGACGCTGGAGACCGTCGTCTGATAGCGCCCCCCACCTTCCCCGGGGGCCTGGAGGTCCACCTCCTCGAGCATCGACGGGTTGAGTTCCACCGTGGCGAGCTCCGCCAGTCTGGCCCACAAATCCTCGGGGATGATGCGGTCATTCCGGCGGTAGCCCGCCGCGGCAAAACCCTCCTCCGTGACGATGGGGGGGTTGGGGATGTCGTGGTTGGCGACGGGGTAAGAGTTGTGGAAGGAGGGGTGGGGGCAACCCATGCCAAGCATGGTGAAGGGGGCGTAGGTGCTGTAGAGGGTGGGGTGGGTGATGTTGGGGATGTGGGTGCGCAGGCGATGGTTGGTGGAGAACTCCGTGGGAGCTACTGCATCCCACACCTGTACCTTCACCGTCTGGTACCGCACGACGGCGTCAGTTGTCGTGCGGTGCGTCCAGCCATTTTTTTTGACTGGATCCACCCACAGCCACTGCTCCTCGGGGTCGAGACGCTGAGGCGGCTTCTCCTGCAGGTCGAGAATGTTAACGAACTCTTTTGACGCTGCAGCAGCGCACAGCTTCAGAGTCTTGTTGAAGGCCTCAAGGGTGACTTGAGAAAGCTTCAACGCGACCGCGAGGGTTGTGGGGTACCAGCCAATCACGGCACAGCAGAACCTGCTAAGAGCCCCCCTGGTCAGGGCGAAGTTAACACGGGTGGCGTCAATTCGCCAGACCAAGTGGGGATTGCCCGGCTGGTCCCACTTGCCGAAGAGGGCGGCCTCCAGGGGTTCGCGGAGGGCGGGGAGCTGGGGGAAGGATTCGGCGTCCGGGGAGGTGAGGGTGTAGGGGATGGGAAAATAGCCCCCGGGGAAGTGCTCGGAGCCCACGTTGGCGATGTGGGCATCGACCACCGGCTGCACCTCGGGGTTAGGTGGTGCAGCGGGGGCAGACGTGGGGTCAGTGACTGTCACCTTCTTCCCCTTGCTCTTCTTTGGTTGCTTTGGAGGCATGATAAAGTGAAATGCCTAGAACGGAAAGGGACTGCATAAAGGGTGCAAAGGAAGAGGAAGAATGGGCCAGTTGGCGCGCGCAAAAACCAGAGTTGGCGCGCGCCAACTCGAGAGTTGGCACGCCAAGTTGGCGCGCCAACTATGCAGTTGGCGCGCGCCAAGTGCCAAGTTGGCGCGCCAACTTTGACTTGGCTTCCAAAAAGTTGGCTTCGACCCAAAAACCCCACATATTGCAACATATCAACAAAGCAACGCTACCAAAAGCTGTAAAACCTCAATAGTTCCTCACGTCTCATGCACAAGGCGTAGCAACAACACAGTGCACAAGTACAAGCAAGTTGAATGCTCTCGACATGGAGTTGACCAGGAGTTGGCGAATGTACAGTATCTGGGGTTGGCTTCGTAGTTACATTATAACAAACACCTAAACAGCTAAATTAAAGCATGAACCACGAAAAACAAGTTTTGGCCTCTCTATATGATTGTGGCAAGTGTGAGCGGACCGCCTCCCATTTTGGTACCCCAACGCGGATGGGGCTCGGCCATTCTACATCCCCGGTACTGTCGCCACATTTTTTCCTATTTAAAAAATGCATGCACTGGGGCATCTCCATGCATGCTTGCCGACGTTAGTTGGACACGGGGACGCTACAACACAATGCAACGGCAATTGTGTTGGTGATTGTGCAACTGGACCACTAGGTCCGGATTCCCACACAAGCAAACAACCCAAAACCCCATCCCAGTGCATGATGTGCCTTGTTTAAAGGGAAGGAAATTTTACCACACACTCCATGGATCGGTGACATCATCTTGAGATCTTGAGAGCAAGGGCGGTGAGGCAAACATGCATGTACAAAGCAATGGTGGCTGGCTCAGTGGCTGGCTAGGTGGCCGGCCGAAACCCCCCCCCCCCCGCTGGCTGGCGCAGCTCCAATTCAAATGAGCAACAAAGCGACGTGAATGCAAATGAGCAACAAAGCGAAGGTGGTTATCTAGCCATTCTTTCCAAAAACGGTGCAACATTAGAAATGGTCATCTGGCCAATCCTTCCAAAAACGTTGCAATACATACTCATGTGCAATAAAATGTCCAATAAGGTCCCAACAGTGAGACAAGAGATCTCGGCCATCCACTTGGGAGATTGCGAGACTTTTTTCCAGGACACTAACAAACTTTTTTGTCGAAGATGGAAAATTTTTCCTCCAGGCACGTCGCGCACGTTTCTCTCACCCCGCATTTTGACCTAGGTGCTGGTTTTTTTTGTGGGAAAATTTTTCTTCCAGGCGCTTCGCACCCCGTTTTTCCTGTGGGCCCCTCGTTTGGGTCCTGACAGCCGTACACGAGACAATCACCATTCAGGTCCTGGAGCGATAGTGGGGCGATTTGGGTTGTCCCATCTAGAATTGTTCATGTATTTCGAAATGCGAAAGTCTCAGCTACATGCAAAACGGCCTCCGCGGCACTCGGCTGTTAATTTTCAAATCTGCATAGGAGTAAGAAGCGGTAATGCGTGTGTGCTGTTGCCGGATTGAGGTATGGCTTGTGGTATGGATGAGGTTATTGCAAAAGGTACGAAAGCGATTGGGATTGTTGTGTTCCTTGTGGCGGCATGCAAAGTCGTATGCTGAGGCCTGTCTTGTGACCACTTAAAATGATCAGTGCGACCTGAACGTCGAGAAAACGCGTGTTGTGCATGGAGTGCTTGTCATTTGGAGCATTATTCTGCCTGTTTTGGTCAGTTTCTTTTACCTGAAGCTAAGAACCAAGTACATCCCGTAATGAGGCTGCCAGTCTTGGCTAAAACAACAAAAGCCGCTTGGGGCTCTGGGGCCTATACTGGCTGGCTCTACCTGCAAGTGTGCGCAGCGGAGCACGGAAACGCGGCCGGTGCACCGTGCGCGCGCATTTTAGCTAGCAGAAGCCGCCCCCGTGGCATTTTGCGGTACGCAAAATGACCGGCCTATCGGCCTATCGGCCGGCATTTTGCGACCACAAAATGCCACAAGGGGGCGGCTTCTGAAAGTTTTAATATAACGGGGGGCGCATTGCTTTGTTTTCGTTGAATATTTTGCGCCTATGCTGGCATTCTGACTGTCTCATGGTATTTGGCAATGTGGCATTTGAAGACTTGGCAGCAATGTAAAATGGCAACCTTACCAAGGCAGAAATGGAAGCCAGTGAGCGCTTCACTTGTTGTAGTTGTGTGCCTTGCACTTAGTTAGCACTTGAGTGGATGAGGCACAAGTGTTTAGTGGTGGAATGTGAGTTGGATTGAGCTGACACTGGAAGCATCAATGGTAGATTTAGGTTAAATGTGAAAGTGACAACCACAACAAGGAGGAATTCGAAACCCATGAGCTCATTTTGTAGTTAGTTTAGGGTTGTGTTATTTGCACTTAGTTAGCAGTTGAGTGGAAGAGGCACAAGGAGTGTTTTGTGGTAAAGTGTGAGTTGGATTGAGCTGACACTGGTGGCATCAAAGATGGATTTAGGTTGAATGTGAAAGTGATAGCTGCAACAAGGGTGAGTTTGAAGTGAGAGACAGTTTAAGGTAGTTTGTTTAAGGTCATATGCTATGTGCTCACTTTTTTTATCACTCAAAAAGGCACAAGAAGTTGAAATACTTGTGGATTGTAAGTTGCATTCAGGCATCACTAGGGGCATCTATAGTATACTAGTGGCATCTACACCACTGGCATGTACAGTAGACCTCCAACAGCAAAGCTAAAACTTGCACTGATTGTCAAAGTTGCATCTTGATCAGCTTGAATTGAAACCAAGTCTACAGTTGATTACTTGATTGAGCTGATTTTGGGGTGACATTCTATTTTGTCATTTGCAATGTATCCAGGGGAACGGATGAGGACAAGCAATCTAAATATGACCCGATCTCTATGCGGTTTAACAAGCGGATCGTTAACTTGTCAGTAATTAATTAAAATTAAGTAAAACATTATAATCCGTGATTTTTCCGGGAGCGAAAATCCCGGCAACAATGTGCTACCAGCGGCTGTTAATAGATTTACAGCCGCGTTCAAATTTTGGGGTTTTCTCTTGGCTGCCGCCGAGGTTTGGGGTTGGACTTGGACGCCGTGGCAGCTGCACTGATGGGGAATGGGATCCCAGGTGGGGGGGGAGAGGATTTGCCAGGGGACCCTAGATTTAGCTGCCTGAAGTAGACGCATTTTGGGGTTGTGTCAAATTTTCATTGTAAAAAACATTTACACTTTGTTCAAAAATTGAGAAAGTCTCTGCGCCGGCGCCACCAACCGAGTGCGCCCGCACTGGGGATGGAACTAGCGCCTGCCGCCTGCGATTCCAGCGCTCAGACCGCTGGACCAGCACCGCCGCTGGCTCCTGTGCTGGCGGTTTTGCTTATAGATTTGTCTTGGTTTTTTCGAACATTTTAAAAAAACAAGGCCGGGGCGGGCGCCCCGGCTCGAGAACCTTACCAATTATCAATCAGTGTGTCCTGGGGCATCCATGGGCACATGCACGCATCAAAGATTGGGCCGGAAAGCCCACATAGGTGGCATAATACCACCAAGTTACCTAAAACTCACCAAGTGCACACTTGCATACACAGTCACATGCGTCCACCCCCCAAAAATCATAACTTGGTGCCACCGTGACCGTTTTTAAAACCGTTTTTTTGTTTGAAAGCCCTTTTTTGTGTAGAATACATCGATGTAATTCGAAATGACTCATATCCAGAATGTTCCGAAACATTCTGCAATGTTTCAATTTATCTTAGTAAAATTTTTCCAAACATTTCCTTGACTTTTAGGGGGGAATTTTTTTCTCCCGGGACGTAACTTGGCGCCACCGGTGAGTTTTGTGGCGCTTTTTTTTTGACAATGTCCTTTGAAACATGTCCTAAAAGGATATTTTTGGCCGTGCTAGGCCGCCTCTTGCTCAATTTGAGCTTTTTTGGTCGGGGGGTGGGGCTCTCCAGGTTTGACCGCCACAGTGGTACACAGTATCTTTGGGGGTGCACCGAAAGTCTCGGGGGGGTAACTTGGCGCCACCGGTGAGTTTTCTGGCGCTTTTTTTTTGAGAATGTAGCTTGAAACATGTACTAAAAGGATATGCTTGGCCGTGCTAGGCCGTCCCTTCCTTACGTTGAGCTATTTGGGGGGGGGGGGTGGTGGGGGGGTTCGCCTGTTTTGGGCTATTTTTGCCATGTTGCTCGGTGGGTGCAACAAATGTCCCGGGGGGGTAACTTGGCGCCATCGGTGAGTTTTGTGGCGCTTTTTTTTGGACAATGTCCTTTGAAACATGTTCTGAAGGGATATGCTTGGCTGTGCGAGGCGGTTTCTTGCTCACTTTGAGCTATTTTGGTCGGGGGGTGGGGCTCTCCAGGTTTGACCGCCACAGTGGTACACAGTTTTTTTGGGGGTGCACCGAAAGTCCCGGGGGGGTAACTTGGCGCCACCGGTGAGTTTTCTGGCCCTTTTTTTTTGAGAATGTAGCTTGAAACATGTACCAAAAGGATATGCTTGTAATGCTAGGACATCCGTTGCTCAATTTGAGCCTTTTTGGGGGGGATGGTGGGGGGGTTCGCCTGTTTTGGGCAATTTTTGCCATGTTGCACGGTGGGTGCAACAAATGTCCCGGGGGGGGTAACTTGGCGCCACCGGTGAGTTTTGTGGCGCTTTTTTTTGACAATGTCCTTTGACACATGTCCTAAAAGGATATGCTTGGCCGTGCTAGGACGACCCTTGCTTACTTTGAGCTATTTGGGGGGGATGGTAGGGGGTGAAGGGGTTTCGTGGGTCCGCATGTGACTGTCCTCACACAAACCCCACAAACGTACCACCAATGTTGCAAGTAATGAATTAAATGAATGAATTGTCAAGCGTGTGGTTTGTGTTGTGGGGTCCACAACCTCTTCTCTGTTGTCTGTTCCAAACATGGTTTGAACCATGTCTTGCACATTCAACTTAGGTGCATCAAGATCAACTTTGGCACATGCTTTATCCCTTGCCCGTTCCTTCTCCACAAGCTCCCAATGCACCTTACGGGTAAAGGGACCACACCAATGGAATGCCATGCCCTATGATTATTGGCAATTGAAAAGCCCTCTTGCCACGGAGCACACAGGCAATTGCAAAAGTGGTCAAAGCCCATACGGTACCTTCCCTTCGCGATCAACTCTGCCAATTTCTTATGCCGTGCCACCCTCCAACCTCCCTTTACTAATTTGAAATTACGACGATCCTCACCCTGCAAGGCGGCGGTCGTGTAAGGGGGCCGCAACACCAACACAACACCCATTTTGCGACAAAAAATGAGAACCTCATATGTCATGTGGGAGCCGTGCCCATCACAAATCAAAACAATGGGGGTGGAGGGGGAAACGGCGTGGGATCCTTGAAACAAAGGAAGGATGTTCCACTTAACGTATCGGATGGCACCATCATCATGTTTCATGGTGCCGGTGGTGTTGCATGCAAAAGTGGCTGCAAACACACGAGGGGGGTCCTTGCTAACATCAAGGATGTCAGAAAGGGGTGCACCCTCAGTCCAAGTGGCTTCAATGCTCTCCGCGGCAAAGATAATGTGTGCCGGGCTGGCAAAGCCATTGGCAAGACTACCTCCTACAACAGTGGCGGAGCCACCCGCCTTGACCGCATGAGTTTGCCCTTTGTCCGACAACTCTTTGGCAATGGTTGTCCGTGTGTTTTTGTCCCCGTCCGTCATGTCTAATTGGAATCGGGATTCATCGAATGAAACAATTCGACCCAACGCCCAAGGATGGAACTTGATGGACTCACTAAGAGGCTCATCTGCTGAATAACTAGGGTTGTTGACAGCAAAGGCCAAATTAAGGTTTGGAATCGATTTTGGCGATTAATCGATTAATCGGTTAATCGGCGATTATCGTCGATATTTTTTGAAAAATTGCATCGACTCGGTTATTTTTTAAAAAAAATCGCTATCGCATCAATTATTTAATTAGAAATGCCGCTGCGAAGCGCACCCTCAAACGCCGCAAGCCGCAACCGAGAATGTCCTGTGGTTCACAGAAGAAAGAAGTAACATGAGAAATCAAGTACATCTTTGCTAAAAAGTGTAACGATTTCGAAGAATGCAAGTAATTATCGTTTCACTGCATTTTTTGTTATCTTCAGAAAACCAAAAGGAACAAGAGGAACGATGTAGGAGACAAGTCAACGCTACTACAGGAGAGGGCCAGCGCATGAGATTCTTCAACGAGGAAGGCCAGCACGCTGGATACTTCGCCAGAGAATAGCAGCGAGCAGGAGGCCATCAAGCAGGAGACTTCATCCGAGAACGCCAGCGTGTGAGATGCTTTGCCTGAGAAGCCCAGCGAGCAGGAGAGTTCGCCGGAGAAGCCGAGGGAGCACGAGACTTTGCCGGAGAAGGCCAGCGAGCAGGAGACTTCGTCCCAGAAGGCCAGCGCGTGAGATGCTTCGCCGACGAAGGCCAGGGAGCAGGAGACTTCGCCCGGAGAAGGCCATCGCGTGAGGGACTATCGTGACGGAGACAAGCAGAGCATTGTCATCTGATTGTTCGAGTTTGTACCTGTGCTGTGGGAGCTCTGAGACGTGTAGCATTGCACTGACATACGTGCTTGTTTTTGTTTTCACCCTTCGTTAGTTTTTTGCATCTTTTGGACTGCTTGGTCTAGGTCTCTGTCATGGCAGATTGTGTTGTTTGCCATCTAATTGCGACTTCGGATTGTTTTGTTTCGCCATGATTGCGTGGCTTGTGTTACTTGCTCTTGTTCTCGTTTGCTTTTGTGTTCTGCTGTCAGGCGTGTATTGTTCTCTCTTCTTTGGTCTCTGCAGGCAAGACGACGTAAACTTTAGAAGTGTGGAGAGGAGATGTTTAATATTTCCAGTTTTGTACCGTCAGTGTGTTTGAAGTACTCACAAGTGTTGAAAAAAGATAACCCACATGCTGCTTGTGGAAGTGCTGTGTGGTCTTTGCAGTGATGGCCGCAGTTTTTGGATGAGATTTTGTGTTATTTTGCTTTTGGCCTTTGAGCTTGTTGGAGGCACAGTGAATAGACTCAAATTGCCATGTGGTTTGCAGGTGCCATTGGACAGTGTTTTAAGAGGGGAGTGCCCACGGCTTACCCTCAGTGGGCAGTGTGGTCGCACAGGAAACCAACTCTCAAAACTTCTCAATTTGAGCCACCGGGCATAATTGTTTCAAAATCGATTATTTTGATGGCAACAATCAGAAAAAACTGATTATTTGAAGGCGCAATAATCGGGACAATTGGTTATTTTTTGCAAAACGATCGTAAAAAACTGATTATTTGAAGGGGCAATAATCGGAACAATCGGTTATTTTTTGCAAAACGATCGGAAAAAACTGATTATTTTTTTTGAAATCAATTCCGAACCTTAGCCCAAATCAACAAATGTTTGTTCTAAGATTTGGTAGTGTTTGCCAACATTCTTTGAAGTGGTCCAACGTTCGCGATCCACCTCTAAAGGCTTTGCTGCTGCGGTACCGAGCCTCTCATGGTACCTACGCAGCCAATTGTAATACCAACTGTCGCGAACTTCACCGTGCTTGAACAAGGAAACCAACTTAGTTCCTTGAATCAAGGTATTAAAATAACCCATTAATTCTTCCTTAAATATTGGAAAGTTTAAACTCCGCAATGCAATACAAAAGTCGACAATTTTGGACTCGACATCGGGGGGCACAAAAGTAGCCTTCCCTCTCTTCTTGGGGGGGCACCCTCATCTTCGGCGGCCTTGGCACAAGTAGTGTGTGACAAATTAATGCCAAATCGAAGGTACACCACAGAAGCAGCTTTACGAGAACTTAGTTTCCCTTTACTTACTTCTTGACCCGCCCATTGGTAGGCGTGGACATAGAGGTCCCAAGGATCAACCTTAACATCTTCTTGACGTCGAGGAGTTGACTCTTCAGATTGGGGGGCATTCACCTCCATTTCAATGCAAACTCCTTCTTCCTTCAGCTTCTTCAAGTAGTAGGCAATATGGTTCTTCGGGATAACCCACTTCTCTCCGGCTTGTTTGGAACTATGAGAACTCCGTTGAGGATGTCCCATGCACCTCGCAAAGCACGATCTTTTTGAGAGAGAGTTGCAATCAACTTCTCATGGTCTGTGACCACAGCGCATTTGCGAGAAGATCTCCTCATAATGCTGAGAAATTTGACAGAAAAAGCAAAAAAACGGTTGTTCAATTATTGGACTTTAAAGAGGCAATTTGGCTCCAATTGACCTAGGCGAGCATCCATTTAATGCGGATTGTAAAGCCAATGTAGCAGAAAGCTCGGAACCAAAAAACATGGCATCCCTGCGTGCGCGCTACAGGTTATTGCCGCGCGATGGCTCAGTGCGCACTACAAAACTATAGCGCGCAGCATAGCGCGCGCTATGGCTCGGGGTCTTGGGTTTGTAACCCCATGTCCTAATAAGCAGGGCAAAAACGCCTATTTTTCTAAAGTTTCAGATGCTTCCGGCACCGCATGTGACGCTGTCAATGACAGGAAAGATTGCCAGCATTTTGGGCCCCCACTATGGGTGGTCCCTGTGGAAGAACGAGGACCTTTTGGCGGACCTAGTTGAGTTTTTTTGCTCAGGGTCTGCCGTCCAACGGTCTTTGTGGGCCAAGTTGGAAAAAAGGGTCCCCGTGTCTGAAGCAGAGAAGAAGCGTCGCAGGACCGAGGCTGCCAACGCCCTCACACCCCTGTCGGTGGTGGACTTGGTCCTGCTCCTGAAGATTCCAAGAAGAAGGTATTATTGCGCCCGCTTTGCATGTGACATTGCGCGCACTTCCGCTCATAGCACGCGCTTCGTTGACTTCTGCGCGCGCTACGTCCTCATGTTGCGCACGCTATTTTACTCAGGTACAAAGATTTGATTACTTGGACGGGAAGTAAGGTCCCCACACACCTTTTTTCCCTCCCGTCCTATGCCAGTTTCCAGAGATGGGTTTGTCCAGCAATAAGATCACCTTATATTAACTGGATGTTGCACGATGCTACAGTCACTATTCAGGCCATAAGGCCCTATGGCCTAGGAATGTTTTCGGGGGATCTTTTGGAAGGGAGCAACAGGGTGCTGAAGGACATTTGGTCCTCCTTTTGTGATAGAGGTGGGGGGGCAGGAACCCTGGTGTCGCGCCGCATTAAGATGCTCAGGCAGGTTAATGAGCGTCTGTTCCTGTACTTTGAAGTACCAAGCTGGAATGGGACCTCCAGAAGCAACCTGTGCAATGCACAAAAATTGGCTGACGACGTTCGGGCATATTTTGCGGATGAGGAACTGTGGTAGCGCGCGCTATTTGTTCTTTAGCGCGCGCTACATACTATCTAGTGCGCGCAATGACCACTTTCGCGCGCGCTATGCCGTATTCAAGCGCCGGAACCCTTGAAATCGCGATATACAATTGGAAGTGGCGTGCTATGACCACGCACTTCAAATGAGCCTCCAATTTGAAATGCATTGACAGACACAGAGATTCGTTCCTTTTCGTCCGTTTTTTTTGGTGATTTGGATTTTTTTGTTACTGCATTTTCCTTTTTGTATTACTGCTGAAACAGGGGTATTTTAATGTAACCCTCTTGCCCATGCAGCCCGTGGGCTTGGGGTATCCGCCTCCTGCAGCACCGCCAACAACTGCTGCAAGGGCCACAGGAGCAGGTGTGACACCGCAACCACCGCCACATGCAGCTGTACAACCGGGACTGCAGCAGCCGTCCACGACGCCGTGGAGCATGCAGCCACAGGTACTTGCCGTGCGCACTAATGTTTCCGTTGCGCGTGCTACGCTCTTGTTGTGCGTGCTAGCTGTCTCGTTGTGCGCACTACGCACGTCCTCGTTGCGCGTGCTTTGTCCTGTTTTCCGCAGACGCTGTCCCAGCAGCTGACCCAGTTCTCCCCAACTCAGCCTCTGTGGCCCGCGCCGCAGTCCCCGTTACGAGCTGCCTCACAGCAGCTGTCTCCCATGCTGTTCCCCGGTGGGTCGCCCACCTTGGGCTCCCCAGTGCGCGGCAGTCTTCCAGTGGGCCAAGTGCAGCAAGTGCTCCTCAGCCCACTGCCAGTGCAGCAGCAGCAGCAAATGCAGCAGCAGCAAGTGCACGCTGCGGCCCAGCAAGTCGGCAGCCCAGAACAGCAGCAGCAGCAGCAGCAGTAGCAGCAGGTCCAACCAAGACACCAGCAACCCCAAGTGCAAGCACAGTTTCAGTCTCCCCCACCCGGGCCACGTACGGGCTTCGCCTTCAGCAGCGACTTCAAGAACCGAATCTGGCCCAACCAAAACAGCACCATCTGCGACCAAGGGCCCGACTGGGCATGGCTGAAGGATGTGACACCGGCCTACCTCTTCGAGGTGGCCTTCTACAAGTTCTGGCGCCAAAGGGCCACGGGCATTGCCAAGATCCCAGACGGAGCCGTGAAACCCTGCTGGCATGACGAGAGCATTACTGGCCACTGGTGCAGTCTGGCCAACCTGTTGAACCCCTCCGTGCCAACCCAAGAAGGACAAGCTGCCTGTGGACACTGCAAGGTGGAGGAGTACAAGCTGTTGTTCTGGTGCTGGGCAAGTTATGGGTGGGGTCACGTTCGGACCCACACGCCTCCGGGTGCCACCGCAAAGACCGTCCACCACTTCTACTTCAACAAGGGCCCACGGAGTTTCATCAACGCGACCAACGCGGGGGCAATGGCCTTCAAGAACCAGTGCGCCTCGGTGAGAAGTGCGGGTGCCAGTTTGCTGCGGGGGTCAGCCAAGAAAGGAGCCAATGCCGCAAGGGCACTTGCAACCGGCGCCAAAGTCAAAACCACGGCGGTCAAGGACGAAGAGCAGCCGCAGCAGCAGCAAGTGCAGCAGCAGGAGCTCCAACAGCAGGCAGCCGTGCAGCAGGCAACACTGCAGCTGCTCCAGCAGCAGCAGCGGCTGCAGATGGCCCAGCAACAGCAGCGACAACAACAACAACTAGCACAAGCACAGGTACGCGCTATGTTTGCCATTGCGCGCGCTTTCGACATTGTTGCGCGCGCTTCATTTGATGTAGCACGCGCGATTTGATTGTTTGCGCGCGCTACGGCCCTACCTTCCGTCCCGTTGTCACTTAGGTGGGCACCTTCGAGCAGCTCCTGTGCCTGGGATCCCGCAGAGGGCCGTTGATGATCAGCGTGCCCGCGGACATTGCCGGGCAGTCCAAGCATGCGGCCGACTGGCTTGACGGACGGAAGGAGCAAGGCCCCTCCCCGGTGCTGGCCCGGGCTAAGCGGCAGATGGAGGAGCTTGAGGTGGACTGGGCCGATGCCTTTGCCGTGCCGGAGACGGAATCCGTGACAGTCCCAAGGCCCAAGAAGAAGCCAACCGAGGAGCCAGCAGCCACCAGCCACCTACAACCAGCCATCTCCGCCTCCCACACCGCTAAGCCCCCCCACCCGCCTGGAAAGGTCCCTGCCCAGAAGACTGCCGACCAGCAGCTGCTGGCACAGACGGCACACAGAGTCCAACGTCAGGCGGAACAGGCCAAGAAGAAAGAGGACGAAGCAAAGAAGAAAAAGAAGGAAGAGGAGGAAAAGAGGAAGAAGAAGGAGAAGGAAGAGGAGGAAAAGAGGAAGAAGAAGGAGAAGGAGGAGGAAGAGAGGAGGAAGAAGAAGGAGAAGGAAGAGGAGGAGAAGAGACCGAAGAAAGCAGAGGAGGAGAAAGCAGAAAAGCCAATGCAGCGCGCGCTATCGTTGTCATTGCACGTGCTACACATTTCGTCGCGCGTGCTATGCTCCGTATTGCGCGTGCTATGCCTGTGTTATGCCTCTGCGCTACTCTTTCCAGGCAAGCAAGACGGCACCGCAGCAGGCACCCCAGCCGCAACTCGCATCAAAGCCAGCACCGAAGCAGCCTGTCCCGGTCCCAGACCAGCCACAAGAACAAGGAGGTCCGTGCGGTTTCACCCCACCCAGTACGGCTCCCAAGGCCAAGCAGCAGAGCAGAGGCGACGCGGACAAGGAGGCAGGAGATGAGCTCATGCAGCGCCGAGATAGGTCCTACAAAGACGGCTACAAGCCTCGGTGGATCATCTACTGCACCACTGCGATCGCGCCGATGATTGTAGAGGGAGCCGAAATCAAGCCAGCAGGCGCCAGGAGGGCCCCTCAGGACCACGTGGCCGTCATCATCCCCAACGATCAGTGGAGCCCCAGCCAACAAGGGGAGGAGGAGGAGGAAGAGGACGACTGGTCGGAGTTCATGCCCAGCTGCCAGGTGTTCTCCGCCAAAAGCAAAGCGTATGAGGAGTTGGACAAGTGGCAGTCGTGGTGGGAGACGTACGAGGCCGATGAAATTGTGGACCTCTACCCCGACCCAAAGACCATGAGGATGTCCCCGTCCAAGCCACCAACCCCAAAGAAGAAGAAGTCCCACGGAGACCCACCAGCCCAGCCACCAGCCCCCCCACAAGAAGACAAGGGACCTGCCGAAGCTGCAGCACCAGCAGAAGCACCAGCAGCAGCTGCACAAGAAGAAGAGGCACCAGCCCAAGCAGCAGCAGCAGCACAAGAAGACGACGCACCAGCCCCACCACAAGAAGAAGAGGCACCAGCGGCCGCGCCACAAGAAGGAGAAGGAGCAGCCCCGAAAGAAGAAGAGGCACCAAAAGGAGCAACCTTAGAAGGTGACCCAAGCCCACAAGAAGAAGGGGATGCAGCCCCAGCTGCCACTGGGGCAGAAGACCACAGACCCGAATGGGAGAAGGAGTGGGAGGCCGAAGTGGTGGTCCAAATTATTAAGGAGATCACTGAATGACAGCGCGCGCTATACCTGGTATAGCGCGCGCTATACCTGGTATAGCGCGCGCCGTAAGGCTCATAGCGCGCGCTGTAAATATGTTGCGCGCGCTACATTGTCTGTGCCCGTGAGGACCTGTACTGCTGCACAGTTTTCGGACCTTTCAGGAAGTGTTTTTGCATGTGTCTTGGGTTGGATGAGCAACAGGGAATGTTTTTGAAAAGCAAGGGGTTTCTGAGAAACGCAGGACACTGGAAAAAGCATGGTTTTGAAACATTTTCCGGTTTTGAAAAATTTGAAAAACGGGACAATATAGCGCGGTAGAGCGCGCTCAATAGGCGCGCTATAAAGGTCATATTTTTGAAAATTTGCGCGCACTATGGAAAAAATGCACCATTGCGCGCACGCAGGGATTGGCATGAAGAAATGTCCACAATTTGGAAGGCAATTTTGGGATTTTGCCAGATAGGGTGATTTGCCGATAAGCCAGCTAGCTGTTGCCAAATGACATGTCCAGAACTGCGCGGGTCACGGTCAAGCTTAGTGCGTGATGTCATCGATGAGTTGGCAAAATCTAAACATATGTACGCGTAGGGCTTGACCCAGGCTACTCAGAAATGCCTTCGTTGCTTGGTTTTGACACGGTTTACCCCATGGAGGGAGAGGGTTTTGCTCAAGAGTTCACTGCCCAGCTGCAGTTTTTTGCTGATTTCTGTTGAGTACCGGTCACGGTCGCGCTTCGGGAGACGGTTCATTGGCTCACCACGCAAAAACCAAGTTGGTCATCTTGTAGAGGACGATCCACCCTACTCATATACACCAATTTTTCATGAAATGGACATATCTACCCCAAACTATGAGGCGCGCACGTAGATATAGCTGAAATCTGCATGCTGCCACAAATGGGGTCCGCTATACTAAAGGAGGGAGGGTATACCTTCGGCGCATGGGGGCATTGCTCATGCTCTCACTAGGCCTTTTTGTCATCCCAACGGTGTCCATGGTGCCCCCAACCCCCTTTTTTTGGTCCCCCGCCCCCCTACCCACCCCTTTGTGACCCCCACCCCCCTCCCCAATCTACGACTCGCTACTCGCTGTCACTCCCAGCCATATTGGGCTGGGAGTCACCATCCGAGTCGTCATCGGACCTGGGCGCACACAAAGAGCATTGCCAGCGGCTGTCGCTCTGCTCGATGTAGGGGCCATCACGCCCCCAATCGAGCCCAAAGCAACCATCATGGATCCAGCAGTCACATGCATCACACTGTGCCCAATTCTCAGTCTTGCCGGTGCCCACATCCTAGCCGCAGGGGCACGTGGTGCCATCATCCCACATGACATGTCGGGCTCGTCCGGTTTCTTCTTCCACAGGCGCTGACGCACCTTCAACCCCGGGGATACCTGAGTGCCCGCCGCCGACATACCTGGTGGCGACGCGCCAACGCCGGTGCTGGTGCTTGAGCTCCGGTTGGACACAGCAGGGGTGGCAGGGGCACGGGGCGAAGGGGCGCTGGGAGAGGAAGGTACAGGCGCAGGCATGTCGGGGTCCCATTCCACCACGACGCGGACCTCCCGAACAGGCCGCTCGGCTGCGGCAACCGCCAACTCCTCGCGGATTGCCGCCTCCTGTGCATCATCTTCGGCCTTCTGCATGGCCTCGCGGTTGCGATACCCATCCAGCTTTTCGCTAATCTTTGGCCATGCAGGGGGCCAAAGACCCACGTCGGCAAACCCGTTCCTAAGGTTATTCTCGGTAAGCCCTATGTTGATTCTCCGCACGCAACCGCTCAAGCTTGGTGGCCTCTTTCATACGGTAGGCCACCTTAGGCCACCGTTTCACATACCTGCGCCACCATGACCAAGAAGCCGTGAAAGGCACTTTGGCCCGTCTCGCCAGTGTCTCAGCATGCTCCCACACCTCACCCCTATATCTAGCCATACCGGCGTTCACGTGCTCATCTACATACTCAAACAACGCTTTCTCAATACTATTCGGCAAGGATGGTTTGCGGCCCGGGGTGCTTAGGCCGTTCCGCAACCTTGTCATTCTGGCCTGGACCGCAGATTTAGTGGTGTGATGCCGGAACACTTGATGAATCGTGATTTGACCAATCAAGATTCGCGCAATGGCACGATCAGCGTTGCTCATCCTACGATCTTTCCCTTGCAAATACCTCGACGGCAACTTTTCAAAGTCCGCAACGTATTGAGGCAACAGCAAGGAACGAGACGTGAGAGGAGGAGCAGGTTGGGTGGAAGTTTGCACGACACCAGATCCCGGCATGCATGATTCGGCCTGTGATCGGCGCATTGCCGTTTGACTCACCGTCCTCTTTTGACTCTTGGTCCGCAAACCCCTTGGTCCGGCCTCAACACAAGCCCGGGAAGAGGCAGCCTCCTTGGCTGCCACCAAGTATTGAGCCACCCCAAGTGAGGCAGCTCGCACCGGTCGACCACTACGATTTACGGATGCATCTTCCGGATTTTTGAGAGGAGAATGGTCATGATGACTCCTCCCCTCATCAGAATCTGGTTGTGAGCAAGGAACAAAGTCTAGAATCGTGTCTAGATTTGCGTTCTTTTGTTTGCCGGTTTCTTCTTCGTTATCCGACTCTTCAACGTCACTGGCAGAAAACAGCAGTCCCTCTGAACTGCTCGACTGCTCCCTGCTCAAATCCACACTACTCTCTATTTCATCGAGTAGAGCAGCCGCAAAAGGATCCTTTTGAGCCAACCGGAGACTTGTGGAATCTGTCCACTTGAAGGACAAAGAAAACTGTCCTTCATCAAGACCAGGGTGGCTGTTTTCCATGGACACCGTTGAGAAAAACAAGAAAACCGTAGTGAAAAGCAGGAGGTACCGTCAGTGCCGAAGAAAAAAAAAAGGGCCCAACCAGAAAAAACCCACGTGATCCGTCCCTCCTACCTAGCCTGGGTCCGTAGCTACCCGTAGAACCACAATTTGTAAGATTTGGTGCTATGTAGCGCCCAAACGAGCCGTGATTGTGACCTGCGGCGGATAAGCTCGCCATTTGGCAAGTCCCGCATTTAGCGCATCGCCTGAGGGCGCAGTGTTCCCAGCGGCCGATCTGGCGATTTTTGGCACCAAATCTGGATTTTTTTACATCAATCGAGAGCCTGGCTCTCAATCTGTAGATCCATCCAGAAAAATCCAGCAGATCCCAAAAAAATATTGAGAAATCGACGCGACTGTGACCCACAGGCGGAAAATGCTCGGAGTTCGGCAAATCACCCTATGGGCCAAAATGCCACAACCCCCCAGGGCAGAAATTCTGGTACAGTGCATTGTGACAGAAATTCTGATGCTCCCAGCTATAAAACAGCTCTCAAGCTACAGATCTGTCAAAAAAATCCACATTTGGTGGTTTCCTGCTGAAGATATTCCCAAAATTTGAACGAACCGGCCAAAAAGCGCCGCGCGTAAGCATTATTACAGCCGCTGGTAGCACATTGCAGAATCTAGAGGCCGGCACATGTGGGCATGTGCACCCCCTGGTATATTAAACAAACAAACGACCCCCATGGCCAGGTTTTGAACTTGCTCTGAGTGGAGATTTCTTGCAGGCAAATTTGTCTTATTCATAATGTTCTTTTTATAACACTCAATTCCTTTAGTGCTGTCAGTGGTGGACAACGCCGGATACTTCCCCAATGTGCTTGCCATCAGCACAAGATGAGTGATTTTGGCTTAAAATCCATCGAAGGGTATGAGTAGTTTGTGCGCGGTTATATTTGTACGTGATATGAATTGTTTTCCTTACGATGATGATAATATGTGGCGCTGCCCGTCTGTATGAGAGATCTTGAGAGTGATCATTGCATTGTGAACGACTTTGAACGGCTTTGAAACGTTTGACGCGTTCTGAGTGTCTATTTTTTCGCTCGGTTTTGAATGTCAACTTGATAAGCCTTCACTTGCCCGCTTTTGCCGTGCCAACTATTTGCATGGAGGTATGACCGCTTTGTTGAGGGGGATATTCATTCTCCCAAGGTGGCCTCAAGAGGGCGGAAGGGCACAATCATCACATGCACGCGGCGACGAACCTCAAGCCATGCCTTTCTTCTATTTGATGCGTCGTAGGGTGACGTACATGGATGCCTTTCAACCGCGTAGGGAAAGTCCGACCAAGATCCAAGGTGAAATTGAATCGAATAATGTGCAATCAAAGCCTTTGGAAGATGAGACGTGCCCACATTCGAAGCTTGTGGGTTGTTGCAAAGGCCGCAAATCAAAAACCACCGAGGGCAAATGCTCGCAAACCAACTCGACCACCGATAAACGACATCTGCGAAAAGGTATGTCCCTCAAAAGTTGCACACGCAAGGACTACACGAGACACCTTTGACAAAGCAAGCCGAAAAGGGAAACATCGTGTGAGCCATCCCGCAACAAGGGGAAGGCTCCGTGGGGTGAATGGTAGTTGGTTAAGTGCTGTTTTCAAGCGTAGTCATCGTATAAATGGCCCACCGTGCGGGACCCCGGAAACCAATTCCGCCCTATGTCGTGGCATCACGAAGCCGAGATATGATCCCCACATCGTGTTTTTATAGGTGCTCGGCCTTGTTGGCAACCGCCGGGTTCAAATGTGAAATGTGTCAACACGAACTTGCCATTACAATCGCTCCAAAGTGCAGTTGTCCATAGATCGCGCAGTGGTCCTCGTGCATCAAGAAATATTGATAGGACACTCGAAGATCCCCCTCGTGAAGATGTATGGACCCGCCTTTCAAGGTCCGTATCGCCACGTCCAAGGTCGGTATCGCCGGTACCAAGGAACTTGCCATCCAAGGTGCGTTGCACATGCCATGGCGGCCGTGTTTGTCACCATCCATGCGAATGTCAATTCTCTACATTGCTTTGCGTTGAATAGGATTGAGCGAGCAAAGTTGAAAATTCCATGATCCTTGATACTGTGCATGGAAAGGTGGGCAACGCAAAAAAGGGACTAGAGTGAGCGCAAAACGATTTGGCGCCACGTTTACGTCATGAAGTTGACCGGGGGAGCCCCCCGCCCTCCCCATGGCCCATGCGCAACAAAAAGGACTCGGTCACAACGGAATTGACAACGTGGATCATTTTGGCTGTGCAAGGGTACTCCTCGCCCCCCTCCAAACACCGTTCGATTGACCCACCCATCCACCCGCCCAATCCATGGGGTCCGGTCCAAAACATTGGTGCGAGGGGCGGTCTTGTAGTGAGCCCATGACGTGTTGCCCCAGGCTCATTGCACCGCAAAATGTGGATCCAAAGTTTCCGCCCCAAAAGACGAACCTCTCAATTTTTGCAAAGGTGTGTCCCATGGGGTGCACGTTCGCGGGCTCGGTTGTGAAAGTGGAAGCGCAAACGTGGTATTTGTGCGTGAGTGCACGCGTGAACATTTTGCACGGCGAAAACACCACCGGTTTTTCGCCATCATCAAAGCTTGCTTAGCCCCATCATTGCACTTAAGTTTGACCTAGGCACGATTCCTCTCCAAAATTGCACGACGTTGAAACCCCCGTGCATGATTCCGGATCACTCGTCATCCATTAAAGTTTCATCACACCGCTTAGTGCAGGTATGATTTGTGCATTTGAAATTGTGCCCCGAATGATGGAGTACATGGCTTACAAATGTAGCTTGTAAAGGAGCTTACCCAGCCATGGAGGGGGGGGGCGGGGGGGGGGTTGGGTTGTGTCGTCTTAGTGCGGGTACAAACACAAACAACACTGCTACACCTCTTTGAAATGTTGAACACTTTCTTTGGGCTCTTTTTTATTTCGGCGGTATGCGAACACTACGCAAGTTAGAAACTCGGTGAAAACCGTTGAAGGACAATACTAACAAGATGGCCGAACCCCTGGGGTCAAGGTAGTATTGACAATGTTCGCAACCGCTTGTGATGGAGCTTACCCATTTCACGACACGTGTCGCGGCACACCCAATGACCCCCCCCCCCCTTCGTGTCATGGTGGCACAGCCGGCACAGGTGACACGGATGACACAAGTGCCACTCATCCTAGTACACGAAGCATTGCGCACCGTGCCACAACCTTGGCCACACGTCACAAATCCCATGTTCTCATTCGCGTTTGATGTGCATGAGTCGCGTTTGTGTGGCGACCATGTCTCGCTGCATCTTTGTCCCGATCGTATTATCGTGCAGAAGAATCAAAATGCACAAAAGGCAAATCGGTCAACAGAAGCCAAACGCCCATCATGGAAATTGATCCCCGCTCCCCTCCTCCTTTCTTGGGGTCTTCCGAATCTAAGGTATGCATGAACCATAGTGCCGCCGAGACGTGGTGCGCCCGTAGAAGCCCTCTCAAAAGCCCTATCCCATAGGTTGGTGTGTGCATTTGCAGTCCTGCATGGAAGGGGTTGAACGGGGGCATTTCGCCCGTTGGCGGTTGAAGGCTCCGACATGTGGGCGGTCCGTTGAAGGGGTTGAGCGTCTACATCTACACTTGGAACCTTGGACTTCGTGAAAATAATTTTTAGGCGTTGAATCCGACCCGCTCTTCATTCGTGTTACGGAAATATTGTAATATTTCTGGGTTGAATAAATCGTTTTAGGTGGTATGTATAGCCCCGTCATGGGTGACATATATTAAGATCTCCTTTACCTCGTTTTCAGTGCTCAACGCGAGATTGTGATGAAGCAACCAAGTGTTCTTCTATGGAGAAGGGGAAAGCAATTGCAGAGGTAAACATCCATCCATTCATCAAGGATGTGAGGGGACATCTTGTGTGCGATCGAAGCAAGAAGTAACGTGTCCGTTGGATTGGTATGTACCTCATGAATTATACAAATTGCCAAGTACATTGTTGTGTACACATTGTTGGCTCGTACTTTCAGATCTCAAGCAGCTCGGCCCTGACATCCATTCAGCTAATGTCATATTATCTGAGTTCATTTCGTGCAGCTGTTGAGTATGTGATGCAAATATTGCAAGTGCACGTCTCATTGCAGTAATAATGGCGATGCTTAACGGGTGGAGGCATGATGGTAATCGACAAGATGCTCACGCCCTGCACCTGGGTTTGCCCCTGCTTTTCCACGCTTGCTTGTCTGCCTGCCGGCTCGGCACGGTGCCCACCTCTGCAACCGTTCCATTTTTCCCCAAACTATTTTCCAAAGCCCTGCTCTGTCTAGTGTCCTGCAGCCCACTACTGCCCTCCTTTGGTTCTGATTGGGTTTCTGTCACCTCATCTTTCTAGCGCAACGATGCCCTTTTGTGTTGCCGGTGCCGTGAAGAGTAAACGGCAATCAATGGGCACCAGAGTCATCCGATTTCCCCCAACAGCCGTGATCGTGGTTGTGTCGTGATGAAGG
Organism: Eutreptiella sp. 'Long Island Sound 2002'; assembly: GCA_964036045.1. NCBI lineage: Eukaryota > Euglenozoa > Euglenophyceae > Eutreptiales > Eutreptiaceae > Eutreptiella > Eutreptiella sp. 'Long Island Sound 2002'. Next base: position 25,033,201 of record OZ038388.1, read on the forward strand.
CTGTGATGGCAATGCAAGCGATTTCACGAAGGCACAGTAAATGGTGCATTCACCAGCCAAATATGCGTGACCCCCTTCCTTTTGGCCCCCGTATTTGGGGCCTTGCATTGCATTGCAAAAGATGTGCACCGAATGATCACGGTGGGTTTCTGAATACTGGACATTGCCCCTGAACTCCACAATGCATGTGTGGGTCATCAACGTTTCATCGAAGCGCATTCATTTGCCGTTGGTGTGTGTATGCGACTGATCATTGCATAGAACACGCAGAAAGAAGGACGCCGCCGATGTGGATGTTGTGGAGGCGTCTGTTGTTTTGAGTTTCGTGGATTCGCTTTCCGAGATCGTTGACAGTCTGAAAGAAGCCCTGCGATTGCGCGAGCAGGAGGTATCATATTTGATGCATCATTTTAGCCCGAACATTTGTAGCGGTGGTATGGGTTCCCAGACCGTGCACAGGTAGTTGTAGGCCATATCGCAGACGCAGCCGTGGCTGCAATGCTACATGGCAATACGTGCGCGTGCAAAATTTTGTTTCTACTCCTTTTCGGGATGTTTTTCCGCCAGATGGAACAACACAGCACTCGTACAGGTGAGCATAAGCTGATTAGAGTTCTTACCGCGGGTATGTTGGAGGGCAGGATCCAGTGCGGAGGTCAGGTTAGCACGGGCCCTCCCATGCTCCATGCCCAGAAACGAGACTTTGTCTGCTCACCTTGCGACAGGGGAGATTCCGTGGGGGCGTGCCAACAGCCCTTCGCTTTCAGGTGGACCACGGATCGAAACCCCAGCTAGAGGTTCGCATTGCAAATGACGCTTTTTTATGTGCCCAAACATGGAAATTGCATAATTTCCAAAAGCCTTTGGTGTGTTCCACAGATTCAAGTGTGGCGGTCGGAGCATGAGCTGCTTTACGATTCTTGTCATTTGCTCGCGAAGTGTGTTGCTTTGATTGCTGTGCCAAGTGCTTCCTGTCGATCAGAGGTCAACGCCGTGAAGGATGTCATCAGTATTCGAACACCTGCTTCCCTTGTTTTGGTACTGCCGGGTCAAACGGGTTGAAAATCGTCCCGACTGCCATTCTAGCCTCCCATTTCCCAATACTCGTCGTATTGATCATTTTACGCAGCCGCGAGAGAGCTATGGTTGTGGGGGTTATTCAGATTGCTGGGGCTCGAGAAGGGTTGTCCAGGCTGAGGATCGCCGAGGGTTCATGGAACACACTGCGCTGAACAACCCTCCGCAACCCTCAACAGACCGTAGCAATGCTTCAGAACCTGCCCCTGCACTGTCATCCCCATTACTGACAATTTCCTTGATGACCGAAACATTTTACATAGGGAGGTGCTCTGGGATCCACAGTGCATAAACGCTGGTATTCACAGGCACTTTGGACACAGTCTAGCCTGTGGTGGCTTGCACAGACCATCTGTCACTGCACATTGACACTCCGTCAAGGCCAAGAATAGGGTGCATCGTCAAATCTTCTATTTTTTGCATGGATTGATACAGATGCCATTTTTTTTCGAAAGAAATTGGTGAGCTCTCTGAAGCTCAAGGACAAAGTGTTGGTTTGGAATCCAGGCTCATCTGACACATCAAATTTGGTTTCATTTGCCCCTCACTTGGCGTATGAGAGCATTTAATACTACTCGGGAATTGTATCATTCCATTGCTCCTTGATTCGCTACTTGATTTCAGTGGGTTGCATTGTGAGAGTTTCTGTGCATTCAATGCAGGCAGGTTCGCTTTTTGCAGAACGCCCTGCGGCAAGCCCCACGGTGTGCAGTTTGAGTAATTATTCCCAAACAGGGGTATTGTAGTTGTGCCTACATAAGCCGTTTTTACATCAAGAATACTTTACATCAAGAATACCTCTACATACCCTTTTTTTTCAAGTCTCTTTTCTCTTTGAGGCTTCTTTTTTCACAGGTGGTGCACATGCACCATCCCATTCCTCCCCACTTTGAAGGCCCCAATGCGGCATTTGGGGTGTGTGCCGTGATGTATGCACCAAGTTGGGGATCAACTGGAAGGAGTTTATACTGCACCTCCTTAGGATGGTCCATGCTGTGGTTTACATCCAGAAGCCATATGGTCCATGAGACCATTTCCCCAAGTGCATCCTTGGGACAAAGTGCTGTGATGTGGACAATGACTAGTCCATATCTTCCTCCAGCTCCAGTTCCGATTCCAACTCCAACTCCAACTCCAACTCCAACTCCAACTCCAACTCCGTTCCAGGGTCTAGCTTGACGTCAAACCACTGGAGGCATGGTGTCAACAGATCAATGTGCACAGAACTTCTTTGTTGACTTGCTTATTTCCTTGAGAATGCTATTCAAACACAGTGTCACCATGAACAGATAAAATATTTTCCTCTCCACAGGCGATTGTGTGCTCTGCATTGTGTTCAAGATTGCAATACAACTGACAATTACATGACCGTCAAAGAGATTCTTGAGATTCTCACAAAAGCATGTTATGATATGCCAGCAGGTGTGTCTCTGTCATGCAGGTGTGCATGTCTGGATATTTTTGTCAAAACGGTATCCTCGTACGAATGATATTTTGCAGCCCTCAACACAAACTACGTATAGCGCGCCGCATGCACAAACGAAGTATGGCGCCCTCGCATATACATCACAGTCATGATGAAAACAAGCACAGCCCACACACCACTACTCCCAAAAAATCTGGCCTTCTTGGGTGTGGGCTCCCCAACTTTGGCGATGCAGCTAGGCATGCACCTGATGCTGGTACAGTAGCATTGCTGTCGGTCCGTACCAAAGCACTCGTGACACTGCTGTGGCATGAATTACATACTACATGCTGAAAGTGTCACCCAGTGGGCCTTGTGACCTTTATCCATGATGAGTTTGCTGTTTGGGCTCGAAAGCCTGTCTTTTCCTCTGGTATTCCCCAGCAGGCCATCTCTTCTGGGGCGGACAGTTGCCCGTTTGTCTTGCCCGTTTGAACGGCTGTCCCATCACAGACCCCTTCAGCTTTGGCAGCCTCGTGCAAACTTCAGACACCAAGCGTCATGGCGCCCACCCAACTTGGCTCTTTGGGATAAGTGGTCTTCAACGCAGACGGCTGAGTTTGCAATGCAATAACCCGCATGAAACGGAAGCATGAACAGGCGTACCCTGTTCGTGCTTCCTGTCCTGAACATTTTTTCCCCAGCATTTTTGGATTGTTTCAGTTGGTCTGACGTCGCTATTATGAGTAAAGCGCAGGCTGCTTTCTTTGTTGTCTTTCTTTGCTTTGTCAGAAGAGCAGGGGCCAGGCTTGGGTCCATGGCCCCCCTGGCATGCTCCCTTTGCACTCAGGCACACAGCTGTAGGATGAAAAGTTAACAATATTGTGGTTGAAGAAGGATGGGGCTACTATGTTAGTATGCTGGTAGGTTAATTATGTTTCGATTTTGATTGCCAATCAGCAATCCAGCAGCACAAACTATTTTTCCACTTCCAATAAAGCACCCACCAACGCACAAACGATGCACCGCACCCTCCCATGCAGAGACGATGCCCACACCGGCAGGGCAGCAGGGGATGTCATGACCATGGAGAAGATCAGGTGTCATCATTAGGTGAGGCAACCCCAGAGGAATGGGCATGAGCAACATGATTAGGCTACCACCATATGCTGCCTTTGCACCATGACGGTGCGCATAGTAGGTGCGTGTATTCATACTTACATTCAAAGGCACACTTCTTTGTCGTCAACATAATCACCTTCAGGGAACTAGAAAGATGGTGCAAAGGTGTATGAGCTGTACGAGTTGTGTGGAGTACCCTGCTCTGCCCTTTCTTGTCATTTGTGTGTGAGCATTCATCTGTTGCTTTGTACTGCAGCTCTGACGTGTTTTCCTCATTTCTTGTTGTGCCCCCTCACCCTGAAAAACTGCCAAAAAAACGTGTACGGTGCAATACGCGGTGCACGCGGTGCGCATGTTTCCCCCTATGTCCCACAGAATACACAGCATTTACCCAAATACTCCCAAATTTTCGACATAATTTACACAGAATTGACAGCATTTCACACTCTTTGGCAGGGGTTTCAAGTATAATGTATGCTTCTAGTGGGGCCGGTGTAAAATTGAAGGGGGGGGGGTTGGAGCTGCCCAAAAGCCGAGGTGGGGGGGTTGGGAAAATGGGCTCCAACGGCCGCAACGGTATTTCTTCACTGTGTATGCCACAGAAGCATTCCAACGGCCACAAGATCATTTCTTCACTATGCATGCCGCACAACAGCCCCTCCAAGGAGTATCCCAGCCTTTCAACTCACTGCATACATGGAGAATACATTGCAATTGTGGTGTTTTGTGTATGGTTGTTGGTTGTGTGCAGTGCAGATTGCCTTATGCTGGTGCATGTGCACGCGAGGAATTAATATTGGATTTGAGCAAACAAAACGTCAGCTGTACGGGACCTTTTTTTTTTTGCTCAACCCAATTCAATGGGTGCTACATGAAGGTGGGGGTTAGTGTTGTGGTCCATTAGAGATATCCGAGAATGAGAGCATCCATCCAAAGATGTCTAGGAAGCAGCCAGGGGTCCATGGTTGCCAAAACCTTGGCGATGCTTGGTGACAGAGGTTCTCTTGGCGTATGCATTCAGGTACGATTTTTTTCAAGAGCAAACAAATCTGGCTTTCGAGAGCAAAATAGGGGGAAATGGGGGAAATGGGGGAAATGGGGGGGGGGGACCGGGGGAAAACGGGGAACAACGGGGTGGGGTTGGGGGGGACAGGGGGGGGGGGGCAGTTGGGAAACGGGGGAAGATAGTGTAAGGCGAAATAGGGGGATTAGGAACAATGCATCAAGAAGTCGGGATTTCATGGTTGTGCCCACCCCATTTCCCCGTGGTTTCCCCCATTTCCCCCTTTCCTCAGTTTTAGAGACAAAGGTAGCTTTGGCTTTGGCGACCCTATACTCCTGAACATCCATCCAGTACAGCCGGGTGATACTACAGCTGACAAGTGCTTTACGATGTGCACACGGTGCAAACATTGCACCACATGTCCAATGGCGCCAAACACAACAACGTCTTCATCAAGAGGCCAGCCCATGGAGCCTCCCTTAGCAGGTTAGGGACAGAAAATGGGCTCCATTGGCCAACTGAGCTTCCAAGTCAGGGGTTGAGAAAGGGGGCTCCAAGGACCTTCCCCCCCTTTCAAAGGCCTGGTCCAACAATTTGGGTAATCTGAATTATCACTGATTTACAGCATGCCCCCATATAGATTCTCTCAAGTTGTCATAGTGGAAGAAAAGCTTTGCAGCATTTCTTTTGTCCTGTTTCTGCAGATGCGTGCAAGCCAGCAGATGTTGTTGGTGCCAGAAGCGACATTACAGAGGTCCATGCTGCACATGTGGCTGAGCAGAAGACCACACCTGGACATGAAGGGGTATTGGTCTGCTTTTTTCCCAAACACAATGTGTAAAGCCCCACAGCTCGCAGTGTGTGCTCGAACGACAGCATAGGGGGCCACCTGTTCAGATACCCAACCCCAATCCTGGCCCTCCAGGTACCACGTAGGCCTGACTGTTGGCCGAAATCCCGGCGCCGCAGGCGGCAAAAATGTTGTTGTATGCACCCGCCTCAGTACTTTTGTTTTGTACCTCCCAAGCCCATGTGTATTTCTTGAAAATGATCAGAATTTCTTCGAGAACCCAAAACTGTTTCTGGCTCCCGCCATCCGTCTCCTCCCTGCTTTGGGCCCTGTGGCGTTTGGAAGTGTTCCTGAGCGTGTGGGAGTGTTGGCTGTCTTCTGCACCTTCCCTCTATTGATTGTTGGGACTGAGGAATAGGGCCTGCACAATGCAAATAGTGCATCTTTTACTGCAAATTTTGCAAACTGCATGTTGTGCATTTTGCTCTATGTACCACACTGGGACATGCACATGCACATGCACACGTGTAGCATGCTTAGCACACAATCTGAACACGGAGCATGGTGAATATTCAGGGTATTATGGGTTTTTCATATTTTGGAACCATTCGGAGGCTGTGTACATATCCAAACGCACAGGGGGCTTGATTCCGCGGGTCCAAGGACACGGACGACCCCTGCCCCCCTCCCCCCCAAGTGGCCTCTGCCATACAGTTAGTTGCCAAAGGTGCAGCCCAGGAATCCATGGGCGCCCGATGCGGATTGGACACTGTAGGGTGTATGACATCCCTGAGAAGATTTGGAACGATGGTGTCCCAAAAAGTGTAACCGGTCAGATTCGAAATTGGAAGGAAGAGATGTCCAAGTACCCTGTCCACCCCCTGACGGAGTTGTGCAAAACATCTTGCAAAGCACTGCTACGAGATGGGCTCTGCCATGAAGCTCCACGGGCACCAAAGGCGCCCGAAGGAAATTTTGTCCACTTTGCACCCCAACACGATCCTTAAACCCCACCCTAACCCTAACAGCCACCCCGACCCTAATGCCCACCCCAACCCTAAGCGTGACTGAATATTGGGACCGAACTGGTGGGGTAGAGAATATCAGCTGCAAGGTTGCATAAGGCTAGACATCAAGAACAATTCCCGCCACTTCCCCGCTTATATTGCCCTTGAAACCCTTCCTGGCTCGCTTCGATCGCTCACGAGACATGCCCACCAGCACTCCTCCAGCCCCTCCCCTATGACCCCTCCACCCATATTCCCCACGGACCCCCTGCAATTTCAAATCCCAAGATTGCCAATTTCAAGGTCTTTTGGAGCTGCCATGGGCTCATATGGGTCCAAGATGACTCAAAATAGCCGTAAACCATTTGTTTGAGCACCCCAAGTGGTGCAGGAACAAGTTTGGAAAAAATCACAGTTGACCACTTTTGGACCCACAAGTGATCTGCAACCCTATTTGAGCACGGGCATTGTGCACCCCGACCACTCCAATGGGGCACTGAAATTTGATGACGTTATTGCGTTGCAAGAAATCCTCTTCATGATTATTTGTCGCCACAAGGCTTCCCAACGGAATCCATTGCATGCAAACACAGCACATTCCCCCCGGCCCCCTCCGGATGCCCTGCCCTGCCAGTCTTGAACGTGACCATTTCAAGGGTTTTTGGGAATTTGCATGGGTTAGTGTGGGTCAAATATGGCCCAAAATCGCCTTAAACCATTTGTTTCAGCCCCTCAAGTGTTGTAGGAACAACTCTGGAAAAAATCGTTTTGCACCCCTTTTACACCCACAATTGACCCCCGTAACCCTACCCTAGCCTATGCACCGTGCACACGGCATTGAAGGGTGTTGACATGGAATTACGTTGCAAGTGATCCCCTTCATCGTTATTTATCACCACAAGGGCGCCCAACGCAATCCTTGGCCAAACACATCACAAGAGAATGGAACTTGAAAAAGTATGCAAAAAGGGCGCTTTTCAAGGCTCATTTTGCGGTATTTGTGCCCAAGAAGAGGTTGTTGAGCCCACTACTCGGGTGCAAAACCCATGAGGTGGTAGTCAAAGATATTTGTTTGTCATCTAGGTTGGTTCCAATGCAATGGACATCCTAGGCACCCTGACTAGCCCCAAAAGGGCATTTTTGGCCATTTATTGACAGATTTTGAAACCTATGTTTGCCATTTGCAACACTCGTTCTTGGCCGCCACCGTTGAGTCTCTTGCTTAAAATTTGTGTGATTGCCCCTCACGTCCATAGGTATCATCCACCAAAAATTGGGTGGGATACGAAGCACCAGGATAGAGTTATGATCTTTGTCCATGTTGCGTGTGCTTGCTTGCCAAACCTGGTAGGTCCACCCTAGACAGTAAAGAGGGTTGTAAAACCAAGATTGGTTCCACTAGCTCAGTGAGCCTAGTCTTAACCCTAGCCCTCACCCTAATCAAGACTGAATATTGGGGCCATGCTGGTGGTGGTGGGTGGTGGGTGGGGGGTGGGGGGGTAGGCATGAGATACACTAGCAAAATGGGCCCAACAAGGGACAAAATGGCTTGAAGGTTGCTGAAAATGGCTAACAACCAACGGTCGAAGCATCACAAATGATTTGGGGTCATTTTTGGAAAACCGTTTTTTTTTGATATTTTTTCGCCGTGTTTTCGGTCCAAATGTGGGTTGTTGCCAAGGAAGGGTAGTCTAGAATTCCCCCCCCCCGAAAAAAATAGAATTTTGGTGGGAGATTGAAGTAAGGACCTCAATTATGAGGGGTGTTTGTCGGGTCAAAATGAGTGTATAGGACCTATCACTAGTTGGGGATCGATGGAGCGGGTCGACTTTATTTGCGCAGGAACCCCCCTAGGAACCCCTTCTTGGACCCTTCTTGGACCCTTCCTAGACCCCTTCTTGGTAGGAACTCCCCCCTTCCTAGATTATTCCCAGACCCCAACCTGCCCAAGAAGCCCCCCTTCCTGCCCAAGAACATCCTTTCCGATAAACCTTCCTATGCCTGTAGGTGTGCCTTTTTTCAACATGTTTGACTGCCCTTATTCCTAGCACTGGATCAAGGCTGCCTTATAGCCCGTCGGCACACGTGGTTGCTCCCTTCTAGAGGGTCACACCTTCCACAACATTGCCATGCCCACCAACTCCACCGTGACTTGGCCACCAGGCACGACTATTGGCCGGGTTGGTATCACCAAGTCCATCCTTCGTGAGATGGATCCCGGTGTGCTCCATGTTTCTTGGCCCCAATGGGGAAACGGCAAAGTGAAGCACTATACAAACAATGGTATGTACGGGGCACAAATACCAAAGGGTCATCAAACAAACGTCCCCTATAGCAAATCGAGTACGCTAGAGTGTACCGTTGAGGGTGCACAACACGTGGTATGCGGTAACATTAGCTAAAAAAAAAACGTTCCAAAAGGACCTAACCAAAACTGAATATTTTTTTCAACGACCTTATGTTTTTAGACAGGTTCCTGGGGGAGGCTTTGGGGATCACGGAGGACCATTGGGCCTGGATCTTCCGTCTCAACAGCCCATCCGTTGGCCGAACAGAGGACGCGCCGGGCTGCAAGATGGTGTGGGGCAAGCAGGAGGACATGTCCTAGCATACGGAAAGGGAAGACCACATCCGGCTATGGCCACCGCCGCGCTTGAAAGCCATGGTGGACCACGTGAAGGCGGCCCTTGAAGGAATCTTGGGCAGAGCCTGTGCATGATGACACAATGCTCCATTGAGATCACACTGGTGTGCCCTGCAGCCTCACTACCTGCAGATGGCTTCATGATGTCGATATTCTCGGCCGTCTCGATTGGGCATTCCCGATGATGATGTATGTGCACAATTGGTCGCCATGTCGGCATGCGCCTTCCCTCACCCTATGGGTCCTTCACCGAATGCCCACGAGGAGGTTCTCTCTTGATCTTCTCCATGCATTCGATTATTGGGTCGCGTCACATCATTGGGTTTTGTGGGCTATGGACGCACACACACCTCCCTTTGGGTACACAAAGCCGGAGTGAGCTATTGAGTCCTTGGATGCCACCGGCAAGAAAAGTATTGGTTGTGGTGTACAAACCCTTTGCTGCTATCACACTAGGCTCGAGTGCAGCAAGTGCACGACTAAAGCTAACATAGCAAGAGAGCCAGGGACCGCCGAAGCCGTTGATCCAAATTGTGTGCTGGCCTTGCAACACATGGTGACTTGCTTGATTCCGTTAGATTTGGAGGTGTTATTGTCCGGAGGGGGCGCACTAGTGGTACTAACTTTCGCTTTGCATGCAGGTGGAAAGGGTTCAAGAAGAGAGTAATACTCCCCGGGGGTGGGCTGCACGTGGAAAGCGGTGATGTTGGGGTTGCGGTGCACCGTCTTTGCAACGGCGCCGCTCTATGGGCCAGCTGTGATTGCGGAGCTCTCCGCGACATTGGTTCGCTTGAGCGGGGCGGCCAACCTAATGGATGCCCGTGTGGGCCACCTACTGGCCCGATGGTCAGTGTCCTCCCCGCATTGCAAGGCCCGGTGGGAGCAAGCCACCATGGAGGGTGGCCACAAAGTGGTGTGTGCCGCAGAGGATACCGCCATACAAGAATATGCGGAGTCGTTGATCACTCCGCTTGGCGCCGTAGAAATTGTTGTGGCCTTGAAGGCCCCTAAGTGCAGCTTCCGTGCCCTGTCGGAGTTCTTCACCCGGCAAGGTCTACAATATTTCTTGAAGACTGGACGGCCGTTTCCACGGCCCATTTGTGCAAGGGAGGCTTTTGATCTAGAGTGGCAGGTTCGGTGTACCCCCCTCGAGCTAGCGTCCCCGGTCACCGCTGGTAGCCCGCCTTCCTCCAGCCGTTCATCGCCCATCGCTTCTTGGGTCAACGAAACGCATTCGCGCAACGCTCTGCGCGATTGCATTGACTGGTCACAACCCCTCATGTTCATTGTGCGGGGCGATGCGTTCCCATGCGCAAGGGGAAGCTGGAGCCACCTTGGCATTGCGTTGGCCAACCATGGTGCCCGCGCCCGCCAACCGGCGTACTACTGTGTCATCGGGATGGCGGTCTGCGGTGACAAGGATATGGCCCAACCGGGTGCCGTATGGTGTGACAACCAGCGGGTATGGTTGCCACGAACACTTAGCTATTTCGGTTCGTTGTCTAGTCGTTCAAATTTGAATGTTCAAAGTTCAAAAAACGTTCAAAACCCGGCAGAACTACCCCAATTTTGTTTTTCGAACTTCAAAAAAGATTTTTGAACATTTGAAAATTCTCATTTGTTTTCAGATTTTGCAGTACATCTACGACACCGGCCGCTTTACCTGGGCCAATGTGGAGCGTGCTACCACCATTCGCTGCGCTGGAGACAACCCTTGGATCCGCCGTTGGGTCAGTGTCTCAATTGCCCCCTGAGTGGGGTCAATTGACAACGAGGCAATATGGGATTCCACCACCCAGCGGTGGCAAGGCAGCCAGCAGCGCCGCACCTTGATACGCGATGCGGACTACCACCAGCAATACTTGTTGCATGGCCATAGCCTACAACATGTTGGTTGCGTCGCCAAGCCCCTCATGTGCATGGGACGGGAGCACATTTTCATGTGCATCGTGCATTGCATCATGGCAGTGGGCCAATTGGTGGTGCAGTTCTCGGAAGCCCTATGCAACGCCTGGATAAGGTACTCTGGGCTGGTGTCCAGTCCGTTTTGGATGGGGCACACACCGGGATTTGCCCGGGCCCCGCTGCCTCCCTGGATGGGGAGGAGGTGTACCGCGTGCTGCAAGCCTAGGAGCACGTACAAGATGCGGCCTGCCTGGTCGCCAAGCACCGGGGTGGTCGCGCTCTACTGGAGATGCGGGAGCTACTGCGGTAGCTATACTGCACATACCAGCATGGGCCGCCCCAAATTGTCGTGGAACACGTGGCCCCAACATTGGGGTCCCACTACCTCGTATTTTTGGAGTAGGGCTGAGACGATGTCTTGGCGGCCCTACAACCCCACGGCATGGCCATGATGAGCCACATCATTGTCGAATCAGTGAATAGGATTCTAAAGGTGGGTTACAACGACCACTCGGACCGTGGTGGTGGCCGCACCGAGCATCCCACACTCCAGGAGGCCCGCGACGTGGCCCAAGTGTGGGAGTGGTGGTTCTTAAATTCGATCGGCCACTCCACACCCAGGGGGTCCCACGTGGGACGTTGTGCGCGGTGAGTACATTGATGGAACCTGTTGTCCACCCTCCACCACCCATTCCCATGCTCCGCTTGCTACCTCCCGGAGCTTTCTTTCCGCATGGGCAAAAACCCTGTGGCGGCGATGATTGCCAAGAGCAATGAACAACTGCTTCAGAATCGGTATGCTTTTGCTTGCATTTGTTTGTGTTTTGTGATTTTTGGCCGCCAAGAATCGCTTTGGAGGCGGGAGGGAATTTCGTTCAAATTGTGGAGGGGGCAAGGAATTTCGTTCAAACTTGAATTTTCAAAAATCAAAAATAGGTCCAAAAGGGGGCACTGACGTGAGAACTGTTTGAAGTTGAATTTTCTTTGTTGAGCAGCTGTTTTCAGGTGGAAATGATGTAGGGCCAGCCCGCAACCCTGCAAGCAGCAGCAGCTGCTGCTGCTGCACCTCCACCCCCCCCCCCCCAACGGCCTCCTTGCCGCCAACTCCTCTTCCCTGATGCCGGAAAGGGGCGTGGAAGGGGGGGATGACCGACCCAAAAAGGACAAAAAGGCAAAGGAGAAGAGGGAAAAGGACAAGAGGGAAAAGGGGCCGCCCGTTGCCCTCTATCCACTGCCACTGCCACTGCTGGATGGCACCCTGCAACGTGCGTTGCAGCACGAACTGCAGGGTGACATGGGCGTTCACAGGGCACCGGAACAGCAGGGCGTAAGGGCACGAGGCTCTTTTTGCAGAGCCCCAACGCACCGCCTGCAATGCTAGGCTCCTCGGGGGTGTCAGAGCACAAGCGCATCAAGACCTCTGGGGGGCTACTTTGCTCGGTGGTATATCAGGTGTTGTACCACCGACGGGCCCAGCATGGCCTTGGGAACGTTGAACGTCGCGCCCGGAAGGCGTTCTTTGTCCCGGATTGGGGCAAGCTGACGGGGTCTGGGCTGTAAAACGTTGCCCAGGCCCACAAATATGGAGGCTGCCATCCTGGGACGACGCAGCCCGAGACTACACGCCGCTATCCCCGGGAGGCGGATGCCGTCGAGGAGAAGGCCCAGACACCGGAGCGCTTGTTCCGCGCCGGCATGGCGGCCTTGCTGGCGGGTGCTGGCAGCCAAGAAGTCCAGGTGCACCTGCCCCCCCCCCCCCCCCTCCCGGCCCCGTGGTCTGCCCCGTGCTGCGCAAATTTGAGTGTCGGTAACCTGTCGTCCATTGGACGTTCAAATTTGAAAATTCAAATTCAAAAACCAGCAAGCCTCGGCAAAACTGTCGCTTTTTGAACGTTCAAAAAAGAATTTGAAAATTTAGAACTGATCTTTTTTCCGTGCCCTGCCTGTCAAATTTTTTTCAGGTCACCGACATCTACACCAATGCCTTGCATGCGGCCGGCGTCCGTGTGCACTTGGAGGGGGCGGACGGCGGCAACGAGGACGTGGTTACCAGCGGCGGCCTCTTCCGCCTCCTCCTGAGCCGCCCAACCGCAGGCCTCCATGTCCTGCGCGGCTTGCAGGATTGGATGCAACGCCGGGAGCTCAGCGGCTTGTGGGTGACGTCAGAGACGGGGCTACAGCCGTGGGTCGCGCTGGAGGAGCTCGGCAAGACCTCCACACCCGCGGGCAAGGCTGCCCTCGCGCCAGCCGCCGTCAAAGCGGAGGAAAGCCCGCCGCATGCCCCACCAGCACGACTCAATTTCAAGTCGGATGATGAGGCGGGTGTGCAGGCAGACTCGGCCCCGCCATCCTATCCCCTCCTCTTCCTCTTTGAGCTTGAGCACCACCACGAGCTCCGGCTACAGGAGGTGCACCCTAACCCGCCAAAGCCGCCAAAGAAGAAGAAGGCGGCAACGACGCGCAAGGGGCAGACCACAAGGGAGGGGGGGGGGATGGCAAAAAAAGGGGTAGTGGTGAAAAAGGAGAAGCGGGTAGAAGTGAAGGGGGCCGGGGAGGGGCAGCCAAAGGGGGGTGAGGGGAAAAGGCGGGGGCACCCGAAGGCCCGCCAGTGTGGGTGCCGTACCCGCAGTGAAGGGGGGGGGGGGGGCGGGAGAAGTGGGTGCGGTTCGGCCCCGGGGAGGCACCGTACAAGGTCGCAGCACATTTGTGCTTTGCCACAGAGGCGGCAGCCACCACGGTTGCAAAAGGCCACAGGGCAGGGGGGGGGGGGGGGCAACACAACAAGCCCCCCACACACAGGCAGACGAGGCGCCTAGCCACACCCCGACCCCCAAACCGACAGAGGCCGCCGTGGAGCCCGCCACCAGGTCCGTGCCCGTAGAACCCGCCAACGGGTTTGACGACGACCAAGCCCGGGACACCGAAGCTCTTTGGGCTTCCCTGTCGTCCTGCAAGCTCTAAGGGACACCGGAGGCCCCTTTGGGTGTCCTTGGAGGACATCCATGTGACAATGGGGGTGCAGCGCGTGAAAGCTTATTGTGTTTTGCATGTGTATGTGTGCTTACGTCAGTGGGAAGGTTGTTCAATTTTGAAAGTTCAAACGTCAAAAAACAGTTCAAAAACTTTTTTGAAGTATTTTTGCCGGTTTGTGAACAACTTTTACAAAGATTGGAAAACGTCAGAAACACCCCCCCCCCCCCGGCCCAAAAACACACGGGCATCCATTAACAATCACAAAACAGTGCCACGGCAATAGGTCGCAGAATTGGTCAAACACACTATGAAGGTTTTAAAAATAGCATTCAAACGTCATAAAACTCTGATTGCTTTAAACGACCTTATGTTTCAAACAGGTTCCCGGGATCTTTGCACGCCTCCTCCACCTCATGTAGTGCCCAAAAGTTGCGTCGGAGCAGGTGTTCCAGGGTTGAAACCCGGCTAGAGTTGATGTTAACGCCTGTGGGGCACACAACCGGAAGCTGCAAAAGCGGGTTGCCGTGCGCAACGAAGAGCGCGGTACCCTCCACGGGGACGTTAAGCAGCCCGTTTGCCCCATAGGCACTTGACATCGTTAGCTTGGGGGCATCGCCATCCCCCTCCCACTGTGAGCTACTCTAAAGACAATTTTAAAAGACTGGGAGGGTCTCTTCACCGGATTGCCGTCTTTTTGGTCGTCTTCTTGTACTAGCTCTCCTTGATGAAAGTGGCAGGTTTGGGCTCCGTTGAAGCGAAGTTGGTCGTCTTCTTGTACCAGCTCTCCTTGATGAAAGTGGCAAGTTTGGGCTTCGTTAAAGCGAAGTGGAGTATGGTGGGGGGTGGGCATCCACGGGGTGAGCAGTGGTTTGTGATGGCAGGAGCCCTGCTGCTAGTAGACGGCGGGTTACAACCATGCATTGCCGCTGGAGGTCATGCGTATTCAGGACATGAAACCCTTGTTCGTGCATAGGAACCCCCCCCCATTCTTCTCGAACAGCTGCCTCACGAACCGTCCTAGGAACCCCCTGCCACACCCCCCAGGAACCCCTTCTTGGACCCCAACTTGCATAGGAACGCCCCCTTTTTTCTATACAAAACACCCTTTGTGGCCCCCTTCCTAGCCCACTTCCTTGCTTAGTTCAATCCCACATTTGTGTGCCTCCACTTCTTAGGCCAACGTGTCTGTACGTATGGCCGTTCCTAAAGCTGTTGATGAGGAGGAGAAGCCAAAGCTGCTGCTTGCAGCACCATTGCAGTTTGCGAGATGCATTGATGGGTGGGACCCGCAACTGGAGGAGCCACCAACACGGTTTTTGTCGTCCATAGTCTAGTGGCCAAGCACGGGGGCACGCTCTGGTACTTGTGCTATACACGTAGGTTGCGACGGGGTAAGTTGATTGCCCCTCTGCAGCCGCGTTTGCCAATGGCATGCGTCGACAAAATGGCGGACATGCCGTAGGGGCATGCGGGACATGCAAAACAATACTTGGTTGCACATTATTCGTGCCTCATTGTCCACGCCAAGGCGCAGTATAGCGACAACACTAGCTTCAAGACACCAAAAAGTTTGGCAAGGGTGGCAGAATTGGATGCTGGCATCACCCATCGCGTGTACTATGTAGTTGACGGGTTGTTGGACAAGTACTGCAAGTGGCAAGAATGTCAATTGGGTGCTTGTTCGCACATGAAGAAGGAGCCAAGAATAGAGCAAAGTACGCAACCCACACATCCATCTGAGCTTGGGGCGGACAGCCCCGAAGGCCCACGGCTTCGACACCCCCTCCAACCCCTCCAAGCGGCACAAGTGCACTGGTCTCCCAACTGGCACCTGAGCTTAAGGACATAGTGCACATGACAATGAAGGAGGTGGTACCTAATGTCGTTGAGAGGGCCATGGCTGGTGGGAGCAAGATGCGGGCAAAGTGGGCCATGGAATAGGCGATGAAGAGGGAGCGTGAAGCACGGGATGGGTTGTGCAACAGGAGGCAACCATTAGTGGACTGCAAACCCAAGTGGTTGGATTACAAGGCCGGTTGCAAACTGTAGAAGCGGGGCAAGTGCACACAAAGGCAAGATCCCTCCTACAAGCGAAGGCTGCGGAGTGTGATCGGGTGCTGAGCACCCTCAACAGGATCAACAGCCACGGTAGCAACCCTTCCAAGTGATCATCGTCACCATCACCATCACCATCTCCAGCTCCATCCTCAACCCCGTCTCCATGTCCATCACCACCACCATCTGCACCTCAAGCTCCATCCTGATTCCCATCTCGATCTCCGTCGATCCCCAACCCCATCTGCATCTCCATAACGTGGCACCATTTATGTTTCACTGGCATCATGGCCCTAGAGCGTCTCCTCCGTCATATTTCATTGATTGATTTCATTGATTGATTGATTGATTTCATTGAGTGATTGAATGTCTTCTCTCTGTCAATTGGGATACGTGCCACATGAGTCTTACACTACACAACCAGGAAGTGGTCTAGCAAGGGGTCCAGGAAGGTGGTTCTTGTACGGCAAAGGGGCGGGGTTCCTAGGCAAGAAGGGGTCTCGGAAGGGGTTTGCAACATAGTTTCTGGGAAGAAGGGGTGGGGTCCCCAGGCAAGAAGGGGGGGACTATTGGGGGGTTCCTATATTCTTGCTTTGCATATCCTGCCCTTCCACGTGTCGGCAGGTTTGTTTTGCCACCAATGCAAAAGACAGTTGCCATTTTCGTGGGCAATGTCCATTTTGTCACTCCTTATTGGTAGCATGAGGCTGATGCACACCGCCAAAGACGTAAAGTTGTGTACCAGGTTGTGGGCGCCATGCTTGGGGATGGAGATATAGTATGCAACACCAGGAATTGCATTGTGATCGAGTCTAGCAACATGCACACTCATGAAGCCGACCATGTCTTTGAGGAAGTTGTCCAATTCTTGCGGGCGTGCAACATAACCGTAACATAAATGTTAAAAATGGAGCGGCGGTGTATGAGAAGGGAAATAATGGAGGGGTGCAGCAAGTTGCTGCTACATATTACAACAGCCGTGGAGGTGTCATCAGGGGTTGTATCGCGTCAATGTGCCACTGTACGTCCAATTGTTGAATTAGTACAAAGCCAATGCACGTTGAGTAGAGCATGTGGTACATTTAGTGACTCGCCAAGGCTGTCTATTGGTATTCATATGTGCGGATGCCACACCACTGCGGAAGACATGAGCCACGAAGTGCTAGGTGCATGTGATTGTTTGCTCAGAGAGTTTAGCAGTTGTAGGCAACGTGCAACGTTGGGCGACGTGGTGGGCGCTTGATGGTGCGGATGACACACATTGTCTCCGGGCCCTTGACACTAAGGGAGACCTTAATCAGCAAGTTTTGGATGTGCTTTCCGCTGTGGATGTATGGTAGTTGGGGAGTTTCATCCCCAGTGCAAGCGCTGGCAAAGCCATGCTTTCTGCAAATTATCACGGGGGCAAATGTTCAGTGGGTTGCCTTTCCATTGAAGCCTTGGCACGTGCCAATTTTGTTGCGCCCCAACGCCAATTGGGCTCATTTTTGCAGGCAAGTGGGCCATGCAACCGTGTTCGTGACATGGAGCATGGCTCTTGCCACATTGTGAACGCAATTTTGAAGTGACTCAATAAAGCATTGAAAAAATTGAATGAAAACGGTGCAAGTGACATTGCATGTGCTCTGAGGGAGGCAAGCAAAGCTTTGGTTTTGGAGCTCCACACGCTTTTGAATGAAATTACAATTGTCCCATATGCCGGGCGATTGGCTCCACGGCCTACAAAGGTTAAACATTTTGATATAACAGCCGGCACAGTTCTTTTCCTTTTTTCTTTTTTAAAGATGGTGCACTGCATGCACGAGTTGTTGTTGTATTGGGGGACCACTCACCCAACTTGGCCTTTGATGGGGTTAAGCTTTTTGTGTGGGTACAATATGTACCATGGTTGATGCATCGGTTGCATGTACTTTGGCACAAGCAGGAGTGGGTGACACAAGCACAACCGAACAACATGGAGTATTGGAGTGACCAACGAGGGGGGGTGTGTAGTAAGTTGCAATGGGGTGTGTGACCTTGTGCACATTGGGCTATTGTTCACAATGTGTATTTTGCTCGCTGCTTGTTGCTGTATTTTCCGCAGTATTCCCACAGAATACAGGAACCGACCTTTCAAAAAGTATCTAAAAAAACTCCATGCTCAGCTGGTGCCTTCGGCGACCATGCATCACACGTTTTGGAATGAGGCACACAGTGCACGCCGACGCATTGAATGGCGGTTTGCAATTGTATGGGGTGTGGTAGGGGCGCGGTGAGGCCACTGTGAAAGGGCGTAAGCGGGATACATGCCAGCGACAACAACAATGTGGTGAGACAACGTGATTCAAGCCCCTCAAAATGGCGTTTGGTGTATGGACAGGAAGGGTGATAGGAAGGGTCTAGGAAGGGGGGTTTCTTCCGAGGAACCCCCCACAAGAACCCCCCTTCCTGGGTTCCTAGGGGGTTCTTGGTGAAAACGGCATTTCCCAAAGCACCCCAAATTGGGTAACACCAAGCGAGCCACCAACATCCTCCAAAGTAGGCCCATTGAAGGTGCGGTGTTTAAGTTCAAAGTCTTTGGGTTCCGTCATAATGCGTAGGAGTAGGAAACCCCTAGGACGGGGGGAGGTTCCTAAACCATCCTTCCTGGGAGCACCCCTAGCCCCGCTTCACATGTCGCCATGGTGCTCATCCTGCATAAATTTTGTGATGTGTGTTTTTGCCTCAGTAGCTTTTGAAAGGATATGCAACCCACACGTGCACCCGCACCTGTAACAAACTTGGAATTATCCAGGGCCCGAAGCAGAAACTTGCACATGTAGTTTCATAAGACCACCCCGCCAAATTGCCCGTAGTTTTACTTGCAGTTTGGGTACGTGTTGCCTTCGAGACAACCTGTATGTGCCGCCTTCATGACAACCCTTCATAAGTGCCCATAATTTTACCCGCGATTGGTGCAGGTTCTCTTGGTTTTTGTAAAAAGTTACCGTCCCAGCGCATGTATTTCCCCCCAACTCCTCCCCGTGTTTGCGTGTGCAAATGTTTTGTTTGACCGGAAAGCCCCCTGGGTGCCGGCCGCGTTCGATGTATTGGTACAACACTGGAGGGGTGCCAAACACAGCCTGCAAGCTAGCACAGATTATTGTCGTTCCTCCGCACGATGCGGTCATGGTTTTCCCCGGGAATTATTTGTAACCAGAAGGTGACCAAAAAAAAACACATTGATGGCTTTATTGCCGACCGGCATGCCACGTTTTCAAAACACATTGCGTCACCACTGCTCACGACTGAGTGTCTCCCTCTCTTGACTATGCTGAATGCCATTCATGGGCACACAAACGACAACAACCTCCTCCCCCCACACCTAAAGTTGGCGGCGCATAAAGGCTCTTCATTTTCTTTGTTTTGGCGTGGGGTGTGTTTCGGAAAGTCCTACCGGGAAGTTCTTGCCAAAACCCCATACCCACCAATTGAAGTAGGAGTTTGCAATGGACACAAAACTGTTTCTTTTTCTTTTATGGGTCCACGCGGACCGGGAAGTCACTTCCCCGTCCCATGGGACCCCCCCCAAAAAACACCATATCGGCGAGTTCGGACCCATTTCAAAAAGGTGGTACCTTCCCTTACCTAAAGTACTAAAATCACCCCTCACTCCGCCCGGGGGCACTATGGAGGCTTCTATGAAAACGGACCCGGGAAGTGGGGGACTTCCCAGTAGGATTTCCCGAAACACACCCCACGGGCCACCGCCCCAACCCCCCCTCCCATGAAAATGGAATCCGTGGAGTTCTGATAGATATCTCCGTATGTGGGGGGGTTTCCTCCTCGCGGCTCATCTTGATCGGCCCAATGGTCAAGCACTCTACGGACAAATGCATTGCCGGCAAAGGCGCCCGAGGCGATGGAGGCATCTTCCGACCACTTGGTCTCATCCTTGCCGCCTTTTGCAAACATAATGTCGTGCATAGGGTTGTGCATGTATCCCATCACGACATCAAGCTCATCGGCGGTTAGGTCATCACACCCTTCGGTGTATTGGTCGGCCTCTTGTGATGGTGCTGCGAACATGTAGCGCATGGGCTCAGCAACTACTAGCACAACCATACGGATATCGGCTTCCGATTCATCCAACAATGAGCCATCCACATACACCACCGTGGCTCAGCCGGGCATGTTGCCTAACGTTTGGCCCATAACATCCTGATAGATGCTATGTCCCACCGGGACCTCGTAGGAGTTCACGGTCATGCGTTCCAAATCATCTTGGATGCTCACCGTTCAGTCATCTTCCCACACTTTCTCCGTTAGCACCAGCATGGCCTTGGCTCGGCTGGACTTAATTTTCACAATGGCGCGGGGCACACATCCTGGTTGCAGTGAATCCATAGCACGTGAAAAGGCCCGGCAACATTTTGGATTGAGCCTCACGGGCGTCAGTCATATGAGCTGCGAGCCACCGTCGCTTTGGGCATGCATTTGCCTCTATTTCCCCACTTTGTTGCCTCAGCGTTGTGTCATGCTTCGGTGCTGCTGTATGCATGTGGCCTCAAAATGCTTATCGTTCAATGGAGAGTGGCGAGTGTAATTCACAGCTTCTTTGCACTACTTGTCATGGAGCTGGCAGAGGGCGGGAGTACATGTACGTTTGTATTGCCATTCATTGTTTCACACGTGGGGTGTGCTCAAACTGTCAGTGTGCATCAGCGATGATGCACGTGAGAGGATGTGTCCATGCATTGGCCCAAAGGCTGAAGAGGGTTGGTGTCAGGTCCAAATCGGCTGAAAATATTTGCAGAAGTATCACGAGTGGTCTAGATTTAGGAAAAACATGTTTTCGGACCTTATGGACCCTGCTTCAGTCCCAAGATGGCCCAAGTTCAAGCCCGTTGAGGATGTTTATGGGGCCAAAGGTACAAGGATCACTTTTGGAAAAATGTGTTTTTGACCCCGTTTTGGGCCCAACTTTGGTCCCCCAAAAATTGACCCATTTTTAAGGCTTGTTAAAACCTTGGGGGGGGGGGGTCAAAACGGGCTAAAAACCACTTGTTTAAGCATCCCAACCTGCCTTGGAACAATTGACCCCCCAAAAAAATTTGACCATTTTTTGACTCACGGGTGATTGTGCTATAGCATGTTCAGTGTTGTTAGCCCTCTTTGAGTCTCTGGCGGCCCGGTTTGGTCCCTCAAAAGTTCCGCAAAGGCTTCAAAATGGGCCACTTCAGGACCAAACCAGGGTCCAAAAGGCGTCAATAACAGGTTTTTTCCAAAATTGATCTTTGACACTTTGGGATACTCAAACAATTGTTTCAAGCCCATTTTGACCCTGTGCGTAACTGTTTTAGCTCCTAACATGTGTGACGATGATTCACAACATTCAACGAAAGTTTCACCTCTGTGTTTCCGATCACTGCTTTGCATCCTTCTCTGGGTCACATTCACTGTGGCTAATTACCAGAAGCAACACAATTGTTTGGTAATTTTTTTCCTTGATGGTTTTTTCCGTAGTAATATTTAGCTTTGGTAATTTTTAATTGGACTATATGCCTACCGGGCAACAAAAGGACCTTTTTTGCGGTCTCTAGCCCTACCCAGGACCAGTCAAGGGCCATGTGAAAGACGTGAAATCGCCATTTCCACCAATCATGGCTTGCTTAGTCAGTTTTGCTATGTCGGCGTTTTTGGCCTTACTAACCCCGTGGTACCCACTCTCAGGTGTGCAAGTGGGGATGTTGTGACAGCATATGCCTACTAGGATAAAAAAGGACGTTTTTTTTGCAGTCTCTAGCCTTGCCTAGGGCCGGTCAAGGCCCGTGTGAAAGACTGTTTCCACCAATAATGGCTTACATGTGTGCATGGAGTGGTACACAACCTGCTTATGCAATTTTTCGCCCCAGGCAGAAGTTTCTGAAACTGAGTTTTCTCATATCCTGGCCACTCGCAATGATCATTCAAGCTTGTAAACCATGTTTTAGGCAGTGTTTATGTGTTTGTCAGCCCATTTGGGTTTTGGTGCTCACGGTAAATTCTCTGCGGCGTGGACTTGCCGAAGGCAAGAGAATTTTATATTTATATATCTTTTATATTTCTTTTGTGTTGGTCGGTTGGTGAGTGAGTGGGTGGGTGCCTCTTGAGCTGACCCCCCCCCCCCCCCCAATGGGGGTAGGTCAAGTGCTGTGGGTGTCTGCCAAAGTTGGTGCCTCCCCTTCTCATTCTGCCCTTACCCCCCCCTCCCCTCGTTGCTAAGAAAAGCCATGGTTCAGTTGCATTGTAACCAACTTAGATTGGGAACAAACACCTTGGGGCGCTGTGTAGTACCTTTTGCACCCAACTAGTGGGCTCAGTGACCCCTTTTAGGGTTCAAAAATGGCCAAAATCAGCCTTGAAAGTGACCTTGAAAGTGACATGGATAAATAGGATTGGTGCAGAATACCGGGGCGAAGGGCAATAGTCGGTTTGTGCTGTTCAACACTTGATAAGATATTGGGTACGTTTCTCTGCAGTACCAGGGAGCATATGCCCAGAATATAGAGGCATTTTTGTGGAAAGCAGCATCCCGTTCTGTTCTTACTTCTGGTGATGTCTATGAGTTGGTACAAAGTCGCTTGATCCCCTCAAAATTGTCCTCAGTGCCACAAATAGTGTTGGCAAGGTGTTTGCGTGGTCCATATGCTGAGTGCATGTTCAGCAACCCGCTCTCAATGGATTGGGGTACGTTGTGTTGTGACGCAGTGTCTCATTTGTGGATAGGTAAACCAGAGGTTTGTGCAGCTGCAAGACCTTGTTGAGCACCTGGAACGGCAACGAAGAGACATTGATGAATTACAATTGAGAGTATGGGCACTGCTTCTTGGTATAGACCAATTTTTGGTTTTTCCCACCACAATTTCTCATTGTGGAGGAGTAGATATTAATCTTATTGTTGTGTCGGTTCTGTAGAATGGTTTGTTTCTTCAACTAGCTCAGGGTTGGCAGAAAATGTCATCCCTCGTTCTTTTGTGTGTTACATGTCATTTTCATGTTGGTTGCATTTGATTCTCATGCACAATGTAAATCCATATTGTGAACACTTGCAGTACCCTCCTCGGTTGATATCTCATGACATATCTCATTGCAGGTGAGATACGATGCACGTACCGGTTGCATGGCATGGAACTCTTTTAAGGGATTTCACAACAGGGGCACATAAACATATTCCACTTCTTTGATTTTCCATATTTATGATATGTAGGGCATGTGCAGCGCTTCTACAAGAGTGAGCTATGGCAACCAGAGTGATGTGGTGATGTGCAACTGCAGTTTGAAAGACACGTTGCTTGTGCGTCCAACCTGTTGGACGCTATCAATTGTACCTCTCAACTGCCCCACTGAATGGCGATGCTGCCAACAATTACGCATGGCAGTCATGGGATGCATGTAGGTACCCCCCCCCTTGTGTCCAACGAACACTGTGTCCAACAAACACTGTGTCCAACAAACACTTCCGTTCGGACCTTTTTTGGGGGGACTTAATTAATTAGGTACTTAATTAGGTACTGGGCTCCAGAACTACAGGCTAAAGGTTTGGGGAAATGAGGGGTTGTTGTGATGAATCTTGCAGTAATGGTGGGCAAAAATTTTAAAGCAGGTCGTGAGGGAATGGTGTCCCTCAACTACAGGACCTCTATTGCCCACCATGACTGATTCTCTACTTGCACCTAGCTGGGAGGTGCTATACAAGCGGTACCACACTGGTGAGCTGTCCGTCCCAAAAGTCCCTGAGCTGGATCGGGCTGCCACTCCTGCCTGTGCCAAGAACAAAAAGGGCCGCAACCTTGGGAAGCATGTTCAACTTTTCCGCATGAAGGGCTTCTACTCAAAAGTGCTCATTGGATGCCTCCGCTGCATTGTGCATTGAATGGGCTGGGTATCTTGTGCCCAGGGATGTGTTACTGCCGTTTCACAATATTGTTGCGCGCACCGAACGGTGTGTCCAACAAACACTCCCGTTCGGACCGTATTTTTCAAGGACAAAATTGTTCATTGCACATGTGGGGGGGGGGCGGATATTTTAAATGCTACCATCCAACACAACTTTTGCACTGCATTCGCCATTCGGATGAATCACTCCACGTTATGCGCTGCCCATTGGGAAGGCAAATGTCTAAGTGGAGGGCATTAATTCAGTGAGATTGAGTTTCTAGCTGGTCACTTTTCCTAGTGCCCCCTGGATCACCATTTGCAGCTTGAACAACAGCAACAGGCAGTCTCGCAGCGGGAAGCTGCAGTTCTGAATCGTGAGCAAATAATGCGACAGTGGGAGAACACATCGTGTGAGGAGGCAAGTACGAAGGTCAGTTGTGTGTTTTTGTGCAGCCTGTGCAGCATGGCGTGTGAATGTGTTGTGTGGTGATGTGCAGGGCCATACACTGTGACAACTAGCATAAATCATGATACCCTCCCCCCCTTGCAAACACCCACCCCTTGCAATCTCCCCCCCCCCCCCCCAGGAGACCGTCACTTCCATGTTTTTCTAGTTAACATGTATTGTGCTGGTTTGTGTTGCCCATCTGCTTTACGCATGGCCTTGCATTGCTTTCCCATTACTTCAAATCAAGCACCTGTGTGTGTTCTGTGATATTCTCTCTCCAAAGGCGGATTTTGGTTCCACTTTTCCTTATGTTCTCTTTGCTTGCATCAGTGGAGGGTACCACAGTTTGCCTTGAAATACCCTTGCAATCCCCCCCCCCCCCCCGGGAGACCGCCACTTGGCGACCGTCTCCCCCCCCCAACCCGGGAGACCGTCGCGCGCTAACCCGGGAGTTTGCAGGGGGGGGGGGGGGGGTACTATCCTGGAAACAGATCAGCGTCTAAAATGCATCAGAGAGTGTGCACTTGGCAAGTTTGAGGACAGCGCCAATCCATGGTGTGCACACTGCATCAGAATTATTGGTTCTTCATTTTGCTGGAGCTGGATCAGGAGGTTTATTGGCAGTAACAGGTTGAAACTTGGTGTGCACAGTGGTGCACTGATGTAGCTCAAGGTCTTGGCCGAGATAGCCTACAGTAACCGGTCAAACATCCATTTTCTCCTATTACAAAGGTGATCGTTGTGGTTGTCTGTCCTCTGTTTGGCAGATTTGCCGCCCACTGCGCAGCATTGACCATCGACCAAAGGAACACAAAGCATGGATAAGCTGGGTGTAGTTGCAACATTCTGATGTTCAAACCAGCCAAGGATGACAGGAGGGTGCACGTTGGATGAAAGGGCAGCGGTCATCCGCGGGGAAAGTACTGCGTGAAGGGGTCATGGGCCACACTTTTCGCCTTCCTTTTCGACTGGTAGTTCACAGCCAAAGCCGATTGGTTATAACCCGACGTCTACAATGGTTTTTGATGGTTGTCAGATTAATCAGGGTTGCCTTCTGCAGTGGAGGACAGGTTTGGAAGGTTAAGTGACGGGCCTGAGGGTGGTTGAGGGATGTTGAGGGTTGTCATTCTTGCCCCACTACTGTTTGCACCAATGGCTTCTCGTCCTTGACATGTTCATGCAGGTGCAGCATCCGCAGTCGAATAGGTGTTCGGAGGGTCGATGGAACGACATTCAGGTGTGCCTTGTTGTTACTGAAGAAGCCTCCCTCAGACAAAACCCCTGCGGGTGTTTGCATGGCTGGAGATTTTCAGGGTCCAGAGGCTCTGCCAGACGCACGACCATACAAACAGAACCGCCGCCTGTAGCAGTCCAGACCCCGAGTTCAGCCGGATCCACCACCGCAGTCTGCTGTCAAATTGTGTGTCTGCAATAAGCGTGGGTGTGCACCACAGCTGTGCTAATATTTGTCATGCATGCATACAAGTGCTTGCCACACGATCACGGTGCTGAGGTAGTTTGCCATTAGTCTCTTTGGTCGGCCCTGTTTGCTGTGAGTTCCGTTTTTCTGTGGTGGGGCAACGTGCTTTCCCGAAACTGGTGGCAGTTGCCTACCATCACCGACTGGCACTATCGGCATCAGAAAATACCTTGTCTTGCCTCCGCCAGGGGCGAAGTTTGCTGGGGCGAGCTTTTGACGTTAACTCTTCAGAGAAGTCGTGACATGTGGTTATGTCTGCTACATCAGGGCCCGAAGGACCTTAGCGACCCCGCTTTTCGCTCGCACTGGACCACTGTTGCTTTGGAAATGCGGTGGAACTTTCTCTGCCTCCTGCCCCCTGCGACGGCCCTTGCCAGCTCTGAACCTCAGGCATCACAGTACTACTGTGTGTGATGCTGCGTCCGCTTATTGATTTACGGGGCCTGAGCAGTCAGCCGCTTTCTTCTGGTTTCCCGGCATCCATTCCTCTCGAGCTCTCTGTTTTCAGTCTGGAGTTCTCGGTCGGCAGGGCCCAGCAACTCTGTTGGGCTTCATTTCATTCCGTTTCCTGCCATTCTCTCCCTCTGACTCGCCTCTCTTTGCACTCTTGCAAGGGTGCACTGTGGTATTGCACACTCTCCCTTTCCCCTTAGCCCAAAATACGTGCAGCACCCTCCCTGCAAGACGAAGTATGGCCCCCTCCAAGCACGGCCCGCACACCGCTCCATCACATCATATCCACCACACCCCAAAAACTCTGGCCTTCTTCTTGCTCCGGCTCCCCAATTTTGGCTACG
This sequence comes from Eutreptiella sp. 'Long Island Sound 2002', assembly GCA_964036045.1. NCBI lineage: Eukaryota > Euglenozoa > Euglenophyceae > Eutreptiales > Eutreptiaceae > Eutreptiella > Eutreptiella sp. 'Long Island Sound 2002'. The sequence continues at coordinate 25,059,785 of OZ038388.1, forward strand.
AAGCAAGGCATGCACCTGGTGCAAGTACCATCTCATGCATATGCCACAGTAGCCCTCGGCATACCCTGCCAGCACCGCCGAAGCCCCATCCTCTGTCTGAGCAAGAATCCGGCAATTGCTTAGCGTTCACGCCATGGAGGCCAGTCAGTCTCCTCTGGAATGGATGTTCCAAAATACCACGCACATGCAGCCGGTAGAATGAATACACATACATACAATCACTAACGGCGGCCAGCAAAACTGACGATACCAAATGCGCGCGTGCACACACACACAAACACGTTGGGAACTTCAATAACAAAACCACACACAAACACACACGCGCGCACACACAAATTACAGCCCAGGAACAAATCGCAGTCCTAGTCGCCACTGGCGCACCGTGTCCAAAATGCAGTGTCGCTTGCGGCTCTTCGCTTTGTCCGATGGTTGACAAATGGGTGTGTCCGGGAAACTGCACACTCGGAAATAGCAGTGCCAAATTTGGTCAGAAAGCGTGCAGAGCGGCTCTATGCGCCATTTCTAGGGATAGGGCGTGTTCTGAAAGAACGCTTTTGCGGTGCTGGGCTTTTGAGTTTGAAAATACTGCCAAGTAAGTGAGGTTTGGTTGTTGTCCTCACGCTTTTCCTCCTCACGCTGTTCACGATGCCTGGAAGTATCCTGGCAGAGTTAAGATTCCAGTCTGGATCCAGTTGTCTCATGTCATCATGGATTCGGAGTCAGGGTCTCGAGTTGGGGCTTTCAAGTCAGGGCTGCACAGTTGGTGCCTGGAGTCATGGGGCATGGAGAGAGAGAGAGAGTAAGGCTCGGATTATGACGTCATGGTGACATGCTCAGTTCGCTACCGTTTGGATGTCCTATTTCGCCCAAGGCCAGCAAACATTGAGTTCCCCTGGTCCGAATCTGTGCCACCGGGCGTGGGTGGTTTCTGCAACAGCAGATATCGTGCTTACATAACGGCCACAGGGGATCTGGAAAAACAGGAGGTTTGGGGGGCATTTTCAAGGGAATGCTCGAGGGCCATCGTCTGTGGCACTGCTCCATGCACACAACTCTTTGCGAAAGCTCTTCCGCGCGCTCCTGGTGGCCCTGTTCCTTCCTGTGTTACCATGTGCACAGAGTCAGGAGGAGTATTTGGTGAAACTTCATAATCGAGCGGCTGAAATTGAGCGTGACTTGCGACGCCGCGCCCAAGTGGTATGGATCTGACCCATTGAGCCACAGCTCCTCTGCGCCCCCCGCCGGTAGTTCATGTGTCAAAGGGCACCAATGCCCTCTTGCACTCTGATCCGGGCTGGGTGGCAGCTGGTGGGATTCGGTACTGCCATTGCAGTACAGTAGCCGTGGCTCACTGCAGTTGCCAATGGATTGAGCACACTGCTCATGTCTCAACCAATTTATCCAGACAGCAGGGATGGACATGAAATTGACCGAATGATTTGGTTGGGCTGGGGGGGCGCGGGGGCTGAGGACCCCTGAGATGACGAATGACAATTACAAAATTGCAATTTTCCACTGCTTCTTGCTGTGCAGGTATGTAATTGCATGTAATGCCGCTGCCAACGTCCAATGAATGTGCCAGGATTAGGTTGCCCAGGTTATGCACTCCTTCCTCAGCGTTTTCATCACCTCTGGGAACTCAGGTCTTTGCACTTTTGCCCTCCTTGCTACAGGGTATTCATCTGCCAGCTTTGTCCTGCACCTGATTGGAGAACAGGACACCCCGGCTGCAGATGAATACCCTGTTGCCAGTGCAGCTTCTGCATGGGCAGCAGCTACCTCTGGAAATCAGAAGCGCTTCCGAGGAAGCAAACGCAACATTCATAGCGACAAGGGCAAAAAGCGCAAGATTCCTGCCTTTCTGAGTTGTGATGACAATGCTTTGGAGGAGATGTTCCAGCCTGGTGCCCATCCTAACCAGATTCATCCTCCAGCAGCCAATCCTCCAGTTCGTCAAGTGACTCATGCGGCTTGGAGGATGAGGCTGAAATGAAACGCATTTTGGGAAAATGCGTCAAAAAGAACGTACAAAACACTGTTCACACTGTTTTTTGGGTTGCACGAATGACCTGCGTCCAGTGCTTCGTCTTGTGACTCAGGAAGGAGGGACCCAGGTCTGTGACTGCACCCTGCTTTGGTCGGCCGGCATTTTGTAATCATCATTTTGTCATCGAGGCGCCCCCCCCCCCCCATCATATCCATCCCTGCCAGGTAGGTGGGCGCAGAACGACATGTCATGTCCGTTTTTATGCTGCGGCTTAGTGATGTCGATTTGCATCATATGCCACTCTCTGCATCCAACGTGTGTGTGTGTGTGTGTGTGTGTGTGTGTGTGTGTGTGTGTGTGTGTGCATGTCGGAACCCCAGCAGAGTGTCTGCTAAGCGAAAATGGATTGCTGGTACCAACTGCGACCTACCGCATGCCCACACACATCGACCGCACGTGCTTGTGCACAATAGGCGAACCCCCATCTGTGCCCCAAACCGTAATGCATTGCGGGAGCCGAGGTAAGCAGCTGGGTGCTAGCTGATCCGGTGTGTTGTCAGCACACAGTCGACGCAACTGCACGGTGCGCTTGGTGCTTCAGCGCTACAGAACTTCAGTGCTTCAGCACCACTGTTTTTGGCTGACAAGCCGGGCCGCACAGACGACATGCGAATATCAGCGGGGGGCCAAGACTGCAGCACAAACTGCACCTGACTGGTCCAGTCTGTAGCGGCCAGCTTTGCCACACCAGTTGCAGGTGTGTGTGGCGCGTAGCATACCGGGTACAGTGTGTTTTTTGCATGTGTATTGCATGAGCGATTGGACCCTTGGTGCAGGGGCCCACCCCTCCAAGAAGTTGGCAATGTCCAAGGGGGGGGGGGCGGCTGGGCCCGGTCCTTGTATGCAACCCCCCCCCCAAGTTTTGACAGATAGCTGGGGGGGGGGGTCGCATCAGGACCGGTTGTAGTCGCCCCCCTGTGGCAATGTCAGTGAGACGTCACACCAAGGTGCTCGCTCGAGAGGGATGACTTGGGTGAACCCAGGTTGCAGGTTGCAGTAGGCCTAGGGCACCAATCGCTGATTGTGTACTGTGTCACTTCTGCTTCTTGCCTGCTGCGTGTATATGTTTGACTAGGCTGAGCTTTACCTCGATTTGTTTGTGGGTTGCATGCTGCTTGGGCTGAGCTTTACCTCGATTTGTTTGTGGGTTGCATGCTGCTGACTACAATCCCTGTACCTTGGAGCATCTGTTCTAGAGTGAGACTTCTTCTTTTTTGGCACTTCTGTTTTGGTCGTGACGAAGTGTGTATGCATGTGTCGGGGGAAAACATCCCATGGGGGTACAGGCACTGCACCAAGAAATGTATGCAACATTGTACGTCGGGTTCTGCATCTTCGAAACCAACATCCGTTCGATCAATGTGCAAGATCTTACGAAATTGAAATTCTACAGTTACAAGATATGGTATATGAGAGCTTTAAGCCCCCCCCCCCCCCTTTAAAGCCCCCCCCCGTGGGGCCCGTAGGGCCAATAGGGCCCCGCGTGGGGCCAAAGGTCCCCAATATGCAAGAATATGATGTTTCACCAACGTATGCCACCCCGTTTACCCAGGTACCCCTCCCGTTTACCCATGGATCAAAGGAATTGCTATAGACAGTGTCTGCCCCATGTAGACACCGTCTGCTCGACGCGTTCTACTACAGTAGACACCACCAGCATGTTGTAGCGAAGAGGCAATACTTGGGAATACTTCGGCCCCCTTCCCCAAAAACGGTCCGCTAGCATCGTTTACCCGTGTACCCCACCCGTTTACCCGTGGATCAAAGGAATGGCAGCTTGTAGTCTGTAGTGTGTAGACACTGTCTGCCCCATGTTGACACTGTCTGCTTGACGTGTTCTGCTACAGTAGACACCACCGGCATGTTGTAGATGCGAAGAGGCAATATTCCCCGGCCCCCTTCCTTAAAAACGGGTCTGCTAACTTCGTTTCCCCGTGTATAGGGGCTAGGTGGTCGATAGTTCGTAGACACTGTCTGCCCCTTGTAGACACTGCCTGCCTGTTGTAGACACAAATATTTGGGACCGGGGCCAAAGGCCCCCGTCCGCAAAATGGGATGCTAAGGGCGTTTACCTAAGCTAATTTTAAGCTAAAATAAGGCACTTGGGAGCGCGGAAGGCGCTGGACCCGGTCCCGGACCCCTCGGGGTGGGGTGGGTGCTTTAAGCTGGGGGGGGGGGGGCTTAAAGCTCTCATAAGCCCAAGATATATACAATTTTTCCGCAATCACTGCAGTTCAAACAGGCAGCATATTATCAGCCATTACATGGTAGTTGAATCTCCCAGTTTGCTTTGGTCGTTGCCTGTTGCAGTCTGCTTGCGCCTGCGGGCGTGGGTTTGATGGAATGTTGCTTTCCTGCAATTGTCGTTGCTTTGAGTGCTGCCCATGGGTTTTGGGTTGTGGCCCTTCAGGTTTCATTCCTCCGTCCGCTTCTCGGCCCTGCGAGCCATGGCTCTTTAGTGGGCGTGCGCTCGTGCATGTGTTTTGGTTGGGTATGGCACATTGACAGGGTGTGCCACGAGGTGTGCTGCTCAAGGATTCCCCAGTAGGCCCCATGGCGGGACCGTCACAGCACAGCAATCTGTTTGTGGATTGGGCAGGCACAGAAGCACACATGACATTCGGACTGCTCAGGCACTAGACTCTGAAGTTCAAGCAGAATTGCGTTATCGCGCTTTGCAAAAACGTGAAGCGCAGTTGGAAAAGTGCTGGCAGGCCCTTGCTGATCGCGAGGAAGCCTTGGCTGTGCAGCAGGGCACAGTTCAGCAACAAACACAACAGCAGAATTGGGGCCAGACTGCGGGGCCAAAGGTATGTGCTTCATTCATATTCTGCGTGTTTGACCACGGCAACAAAGCATGTCCAGGCGCCGTGCTTTTCGACAGCTGTGTACAGTACGCAACTCCGAGGGTCTCATTATCGCTTAGCTGCTTCATGCAAAAAGAGGCAAATGGATGTGAGTAGGGTCGAGCCGGTTCCATTCTGATAGGGTTCGGATGAATTGCTTGAGTTACTGTTTGCTTGACTTCGTTGTGGCGCGAAATGGAAAAAGAGTTTAGTTGCAGAAAGCACCGCCTGCAATAGGCGTGCCCTGTATTCCCACAAGCCTACTACCATCCCCTTTGCATAATGCAGCAACCTGGTTGTTCCTTCCGGATCAAAACATAGCAGTAATGCTTTCAACGGAAGCGCTGGACGTCAGATCCAACGGTCAGATCCGAATGAGCAATATTAAGCAGGAAACAGTGAGATATCCCTCCCCCCGCCCCCATATGCAGAGCCAGGGCACATTCAGGCTCACTGGAGCCGGCACATGGTACACAGATTCCGTATTCCTTGTCCAGTACCCTGCTGATCATGCTGCGGTCCACTCAATGCACCCATGCTACGGTCCCACTAATGCACTATTGATCACAGCTGATTCACACAGCCAGAACTGTGCCCACCTGTATTCGACGGAATCTGCTGTCGGGGTGTTCCTTTCTTTCTGAGCTTCAGCTTCAGCTTCAGCTTGGTAGGCACCAAGGCTGCCCTTTAGGAGTCGGATATAGTTTCATTCAGAACAGTCTGCGGGCCTCAGTGGGCACGAGTGCGGTTAACCGGCAGCAGTTGCTGCTTGTTTGGGGCTCAACCGACGGCAGTCGGCCGTCAATCAGCAGCAGTCGATGGTCAACGGACGCCAGCCGGTGCTCTATTAAGGTCCGGCCCGCACCGGAGTCCGGCAGCCGTATGGAGGTATTGGAGGACAGCCCTGGTAGGCACCCGTTAGCTCAAGTCAGTTACAATGTGCGGTCCCAAACCCGATTTGTTCTGTTCGATGAATTTTCCCAGGCCCCCGATGGAAGTACACCCCGTCAGCAAGAGGCTACGATTGCCGCACAGGCTGAGACAGTAGAGCAGCGAGTGATGGAATTGAAGGGCCGTGAGCACTATTTGGCTGAGCGAGAGAAAGATTCAGTGCTGAAGGAATTTGAGCTGAGTCGCTGGGAGATGGAGGTGCGGGCCCGAGAAAAGACATTGCAGGTTCAATGAGTCGCGTTTCTGTGATTTGGAGGTTGTCGGCAAGTCCCAATGCATGTACGTCGGGGCATGCGGAGGAAGCCCCCCGCCCCCCTGCCCGCCCCCCAAGGGTGGTCATTTAGACACACCCTTCTGCACCTTACCTGGCACAGGGAGGAAACGGGGACCAGACAAGAGTCAGTCAGGGGAGGCTCAACTACGCCCCCCTGCCACATGCACATGTCCCCGGACACTCAAAACATATCCTTGCACAAGTGTACGCTATGTCTTACACTCATCTGTTCTTTTTGGACATATAAAGACTCTTTGCTTTGTGCCGAGTGTATGTTGGTATTGCTTTTGCATCATATGGCCTGCTCTCTTCAGCTTCGAGAGAAAGAGATGGAGCCCAATACGGGCAACCGCGGCTTCGACATCCGCGGTGCCAGCTTTCAACATCGCCGGCCTTCCGAAACGATGCAGTCCCCAGCGACTGCAGCAGCCATCGCTTTCTTCTCCCCACCACAGACGCAGACCAGGCCCGGTCCGAACACTCCATCCCCACGCAAGTCGATCCCACAGCCCATTGCAACACGCACAACCCCTCAACTCCTGCAGGCAACAGCTGAATTCTGCAGCACCCCGTCTCCGATCCAACACCCCTTTGCATTCATGCCTGCAACCCCACCCTTAGCCCCCACAGTCGCTGCCCGCTGCGCCTCCCCCATGCAGTCCTCTGGGGTTGACCCGCTCGCATCACCCCCAGAGCCGACCAGCAGCCCGCCAGCGCCCTGTGTATCGCAAAAGGATGTTTGGGTGCATGCCACCACATCCATCACCACTGCATCAGATGTGGCCTCATGTTCGCCACTGCAACAATCAGCTCCGGATTCCCCATCATCGCTTTACACTTGCAAGAGCTTCATTGAGAGTTCTCCAGACACTGAGGGGCTGAAGACACCCCTTGCAATGCATGCAGAATCTGCAGACGGGCTGGCTGAGCAAGTTGAGGTGTCGTGCTGCATCTGACGGGCGCACAAAATTTGCATGTCAATGTGTTGCAGCTATCGTTGCAACGAGCGCTACAGACTCTTTTGGCAACTGCATACAATTTTAGGTCACCAAAAGGGCTGAGGTGAACTTAAACCGGCGCATTCAAGCACTATTGGACCACCGTTGTTCCACATTGAACGTGGTATGTTTTACCGCTGATGTGTCAGAGGCATCCAAATTGCATGGCGTGCAGACTGGGGCGTCATCCCACTCATCCCATCTTTGCATCATGAAAGGATGCCAATCGTTTCAAGAGAGTGGGTGAGTGGCTGGGGCGGTAGGTGGGTGTCTGCCCCCCACTCATCCCCCTCACCGTTGCCAGCCCTAGCCAGTAGGTAGAATTTGGCACGACGCTGTAAGCCCAGGGCTGAGGGCTGCAGTAAATCTGACTGCCCACCCAGGGTGATGCATCTCGTGTTGTGCTAATGACGAATGTTGCGAGTGTTGCATAGTCATGATAAATTGTTCAGGGTAGGTGAGGGTTGCTGTCCTGATCAAAAGCCCAAGCCCAGCGGGGCATAAATCCGCCCAAGGCACTGCATATAAAGGGGCTTTTTCTCGCCCTAGAGAGCATTACTTCACACAATTATTCACCTTGGGTTTGTGCCAAGACACGTTTCAGAAGTTGTGCATTTCTTTGTTTCCTTGACAGTATACACCAAGCCAATTACCCTGACCTGCGGTGCCTTTGGTGCGCCGCATCGCTCCTGTCCTCGGTTCTGTTTGCCTCGTCTGCACGTGGTACACCCTGTTTGCAATTCCTGTCTGTGTCTGCTGCCCTGATGTGGTACTTTTGCATGCTAATCAGTCTGTGCACAGACCGTGTTCTTCACTCTTGCCACTGCGTAAATGCTCTGTTTTCTGTAATTGCTCATTCAATCATTGGGTCACACTGACTCACCTTTCAGGCTGACCTGACAACGGCCTCCAGGCGTCTGGTCATCATTTGCTTAAAGCACAAGCACATACACCTCAATTAATGGTGCTTTTACTACATGCTCAACTCCCGCTCCTGAAACTACGTTTATCTTTGATTCTCTCAGGCCCCAATTGCGGACAGCACTGCGCAACTGAAAGGTCTGTCCTGGCAGTGCTAGCACATTAGGGTTTTGTTTGGTTGGATGTAGTGGTCATGGGGGTGTGGAGGGTTCACTCAGCAAGTGCACAACGTTTCAGCACGACTTGTATGGAGGGACCGGACCGTAAAGCCTGACCGTATGGAGTGACCGTATCGAGTAGCCGTATAAAGCGACTGTTTGGGATGACAGATCAAAGGACCCTACAGAGTACTGTCTTGAGTGACCGTCCAGTGGCCATACAGAGTGACTGTTTCCCCAAACAGTCATTTCATCGGCTCCCTCTGTATACTGAATGAGTGTGTGTGGAGTGACAGTGCAGAGGGAATCTTTTGAAGTGGCTGCGGAGAGTGACCATATCAGTGACCGTATGCAGTGAGCAGAGTGACCGTGTGGAGTGATTGTACGGACCCTGCGTCGTGACCGTACCGGCCGCATAGAGTGGCCGGATGTATTGACCGTGTCGCCAGTTACCGTGTAAAGTTCCGTTCCGTGTGGAGTGGCTGCACAGAGGGACAATGCGGATTTTTGTTTGGGTAAAAGCCCCGTTGGGCCCCGGTTTTGCGTCCGTTGCAGCTGCCAAATCTTTTTCGGAGCAGTTTTCATCAACAGTTTAGTTACTGGAGTAGGACTTTTTCTGCCGCTAGCTGGGGACATGGCGCAGTGAATGTATAGAGTGACTGTGTGGAGTGGCTGTATGGGGTGACCGAAGAGAGTGACGCGGTAGAGTGGCCTCATAAAGTTATTTGACATGAAGACTCGAAAGGACGTGTTTTCTGGGGCCGTGCTGATAAGAGAAAGAAGCGTTTTCCGTAACTCAAGCTTCAAACTTGATGGAATCCACCTGGACGAAGATGATATGACACGGTCCAAGACAGCTGCACTCAGATGCCCTTGGGATGGGGTTTAATCCTGAAACTTACCTGCAGTGTTACTGCTGGAGTTGAGCCCTTCTGCGGATTGTCTTCAGATTGGGCTCCGAAGACGGTCCAGGAAAATCTGGCACCTTGTTTCTCCAGTCACAAGGTCACTTGCAGGAGCAAACCAAAGTCTGAGGTGCCGCGTTCACCATCATCAGGGCCTTTGTCGGTATTTGAGGATGTTTCGAATGAGGAGACAGAAGTACTGATCAGCCCGAAGTGCCCCAGCAACACGTTGCGTAGCCCACGAAAAGGTTGCCACTGTGCATGCATGCCTGAGCTGTGCTTGCGATCAGGCAACGAGGGGTCAGCGTGTTGTGCAGAATAAGGTCAAGTTTCATATTCCGCCGAAAAGTTGCACTTGACTTCCCTGGCCGTCCTTCCTACTGTAATTCAATTTCCGGTCTGCTGACATGTTCCGCATTTTTTGGACAGCGAAGCAAGGGGTGGATTGCTCAATTTGCCCAATCCGTCAGGCAATCTGAGATTCCTGCACGTACTTCCAAATTCTGGGGTGCGCTGCTGATTCCAGAGCAAAAATGGCTCCTTCCTAGGGATGGATAGTATCTCAGAATTGCCATTGACCACCCAACTGTTTTGGTGGGCACCTAAGATAGCCGTCTCGAATGTGTTATTCAAGTGAGAGGTGTCATAAAATACTCGGCTCATTTGAACCACATCTGGAGGGTCAGGGTAGAGCAGGAAGGGATACACGAAGGCCACTTTATCTCCATAGACTTCGAAAGGTCTTCGACTTGGTGCATCAATGATGCCACCCCACCCCTCCGTGTGCCTCGGCCGTGCCAACCTACGTGTGCATGTATATGGGAGGAGGATTCTGTCGTAATTTCTGGCGAACAACGCTGGGGACAGAGGGTCTCCCCGCATCTCCCAACTGTAGTAGACATATCTGGGAGGCCACATTGACGGACACAGCGATCATTAGCACTGGCAGCTATGTGGAGGGAAAAGCCGAGGCGCACCAAACGAGGTAGAGTGGCGCGCGCGGGTCGTCGAACGAGGTGCGCGATGCTGGTGAAACACTGATTTGGGCACACACAGCACACCACATTTGGTTGCCCGCAATTTCATTTTTAAGAAATCATTCAAGAAATCATTTTTCGAGAGCAGTCAATTCATGAAATTCACCATGTCTATTGATGGAAAAGGTTACCCAACATCTGCTTGTTTGTCAGCAATCTTGTGGTCATATGACTGTCTCTCCATGGATGAAGAAGAAGAAGAAGAAGAAGATGATGATGATGATGATGACGATGTGTCTGTGTCTGTGTCTGTGTCTGTGTCTGTGTCTGTGTCTGTGTCTGTGTCTGTGTCTGTGTCTGTGTGTGCGTGCGTGGGTGTATGTGCCTGTCACCTCTCAGGAGTCAACCGTGGTATGACGCCTTTGAAAGATATCTCAAATCAATTTGGTTCCCCTGAGGCTCCTCCGAAAAGCAGCAGTCTCATCCAGTATATTTAGATGTAAATACTGTGGTTCTGTGGTTTGCTGTTTTGTGCATACATTTTGCTTTGAGCTCGTTTCTTATTCCCAAGACAAGAAGTTTGATGACCAGTCAACGGGAAGGTTTTAGAATTTCTTAGAGGTTGAGTGGAAAAGCATCCATTTCTGATGGTCAGGTTTTCCATTCCCCACTTTTGCATGTTTCACACAGTGAGTATCGTGGCCTTCCCCAAGGTGAAATCTCAGTGGTTGTAGCTGCAAATGGTAGGTTCCACAGGACTCAAGGAGGAACGTTGGCAGGGCCAGGGTCATCCACATTATTCTGTGAAAGTCACATGCTTTGAAAGTGTCATCCGTTCATTTTGCATTCCACTCGTTTTCTTTGCTCCCAACCTAGAGTACAATGCTCACCCGAGCCATTCAATTTGAGCGCTTTATTGGGCGACTCATTCGAAGGCTTTGTTGTTTCGGAGCACCTAGTTTAGTTAGTATCAGCAAAGTTTGCCCTCCGCTTTGGCCAGTGCTTTCATTTTCTCGTCTACCCCTCTATGATGTATGTGTGAACCCCCATGACTGTGGATCCAGCAGTTTTCGGCGTAGAATGAGTGAAGTAGTCTATGTCAGTGGTATAATAATGAATTCCATGCATTCCACAGCATGCTGCATAATCTTTGTCCAGAGCCTAGAATATCATGTATACTGTAAATAATTGATTTGTTTGCTAGTTTGAATCCATTAAGGATCCAAAGGAATTGGTTAGAATTGAGCACAGCATGAGAGGGCATGAAACAATAGCCCTCACAGCAGTTGCTTTGTTTGGCATTGCAGTATGGATTTGTTCATACCTCCATGGTTCTCATTCAAATGGTCATTTGATGTGCCACCTCTTAAGTGGGCTGGCAATCTCGTCCATGAAGGTTGCAGATCTAGAGCTGCATGAACTACGCAGCTGCTGTTGTGAGCATTTTGTGTCTGAGCATTACGGTGTCATAGCATTTGGGTGGATCTTTTTATGATTGATTGGTTGCTCTCCAAACACAAGCGTGTTTGTGTGCATGCGATGGTGCAATTGCTCTTCTTGCTACACGGAGTGAAAAAAAAGAAGAAGACCCAGTTGGGTTGCTCTGCTTGGGTTGTGCATTGAATGCACCAAGTTGGGGACTGTTGCCTCAGTTAGGGTGAGTAATGTGCACAGCACCAAGTAGTGATCCATGAGGGGAGATCATGTGTTGTTTGGGTTCGTTTGATTGTGCTTTTGCCTTTTTCAAAGATGGCAAAGAGCCTCGAGTTGCAATGTCTGATCAGTGGCCAGGGTTGTGAATGGTTTTCGAAAAAGTGTGGAGAAATTTCATGTCTTTCTGCTTCATTTTAGCCAACAAATGAAAAAGAAGAATACAACAGTGTGTTCTGAAAAAGATAATCGTTTATGACTGCCAATTTGTCTCTACTATTGTACTGTGGTGTGCATGATGGATGTTCATTTTTCACGCATTCATTCATTCTGTGGTGTCCCCCCCCCCTGCCGAGGCAAGTACGCAAGAGTTCAAAGAGACAATGGAGATATGCCGCACTTTGCAAGAAAATACATACTATTGTGGTATATGCCGTATTGTTTTTATTGCCGCACTTTGCAAGAAAATACATACTATTGTGGTATTGTGGTGCATTTTGGTCACATAGGAGCTATAAGGAAACGAGCAAATGTGTGCGGAGATTTTGGCTGTAGTTGGTACAACAAAAAGAATGCTGCCGACATGCCATTGTAGTTCTGTTTGGTCATGTGGAGTTTATCGGAAAGCGAATGAACGTACATGACGATCTTGGCTACAAGTAGTACCATAAATTCTTGCCAAATACGTTGATGTTTGGGGTGGGCATTTTGGAAAGAATTGCAATTGGTGGCTTTTTTGAAACAACTTTGAGGGTTTCCGTAATTTTTGAACACCCAAATCACAAAATTTCTACCAAATACATTGGTTACGCTGTGAAACATTGTGTGAAAAGTTTGGCCACAAATAATGCAACAAAGTGAATTTTCCCGAATAAAAATAAATGCATATGGTAAGCATTAGGGAAAGCATAGTGTTTGGAGATTTCTGTGGAACAAACTTGAGCCTTGGCGAAATTATAGACAACCAAATCACCAAAATCAAACCACCTACACTTGGGTGCAACAAATTTGAAACTTGGCATATTTTTAGATGTGCAATAATATGAACTGTTCATATTGCCCAATTTTCACCCAACCGAAACGTTATGTTTCGAAACACAATTGGATTGCACAACTTGCCTAGATAGATCAATACGTTCGGGTCTAACACCCATAATGCAATCACCAACAACCCAATGAAACATCAACTGATCATGCGGCACAAATATGGGATCCTCAACTCTTGGCATCCACGGTGCAAAGCAGAACTATGATGGGCTCTCCGGGTATTGCCTCCCCACCACTGCTGCTCACCATGCACCCATCGGATCTAAGAATTAGTGGCTATTCATTTGAATGTGCCGTTCATTTCTAGAAATGAAGAAAACACACCGCAAGTCCGCATGCGGCCCAGCGATAGACTCGGTTTTCATTTGAATTGGAAATCACAAGCAGACAACTCATCCCAAAGAGGTAACATCGGCTTTAGAAACAAGTTTGTAGCACGGGAAAACACTGAAAAACGCCACAGACGGGTATGGTACGCACATTTCTCTGGTAACTCAGCAAAACAGCAAGGAAACAATGGGGAAAAAAGTGGTTTTACACCCGCCTTCCACGGCTAAAAAATGGGGCTAGTCACGGTTTTGTGCTTTCAAGATAGAGCCCCGGTCTCGCTGCATGTGGCAACTTGCACTGTGCTTTGGCTCGCCAAGACGGCCGGCGTTGGCATTGAGCCGTCCATGCAATTGCACAACACACCGGGCTGCGGGTCACCCGACGCGAAGAGCAGGAGGGGGGGCGCTCTCCGCAGCTTGCCGCGGCTCCTGCATGGCGGGCCCAAGGTGTATAGCGCGAGCCTCAGGTGGCGTGTTGTTGAGGACGCTTGCGGCTTGCATGGTCCCTGCGGTCATAAGTCCAATCCCCTGCTATCCCAAGCAGAGGGGCTGAATCCATCCTCCGCCATGCGCAAAGTACCACCTCATCCTCCACTGGGAGCAGGGAGGGAACCTTGGCCCGTAGGTGGCCAGGGGAGCCGTGGAGCAGCTGCAGCCGGCTGCCCATTAGAGGGGCGGGCAAAAGAAGGCCGGAGAGCTGCTTCACTCCGGTCAAGACAATAACTGGTACGGGGTTGATTCCTCACGAACTCATCCCCTTTGGCGGACACCAGGAGCATTCAGATATCCGGTAATGTCTACGAACCACGAAAGCGTGTCACAAAGACGCCATCTCGTTGAACAAGCTAGGGTATCACTTCCACCAAGAGACTTGCAATGAAACGAAAATCGTGTGAAGAGGTTGATCTTAGTGTAGTCCCATTGTTAATGCTTGCGGCCATACGTGCCAAAATAACACACGTTTTGCAATTGCAAAGGCCTATTTGTTGTATGCCGTGCATTTTGCACATAACGGCACAAATAGGTATGACCCCCATTTCTGCAATATTTGCGCAATTTGCAAAATGCACAAATAGGTATGGAGCCAGGGTTGACCCCCATTCGTGCAATATGCATACGGCCAGTGAACGCCTTGTGTACAATGCTCCCCATATGGCCGGGTACAATTAATGTACTTTCCCCAACGGTTTGCCGGCGGTTTGAAGTCGTCAAATTAGGTCGGCACTCAACTGGCCATGCCTATGGGGTAATCCAAGAAAAACTCGCGTTGCTATGAGATGAGAGGGTAGGGTTACTCAAGCACACGATACATGCGGGGCGGGGGTGAAACCACTAGCATAACTAAGGAATGTGCAGCAATGCAGTTGACGCACACAAGACCCCTAATACCCGTGTGCGGGGTGACAAAAGCCATGCGGTGAGGGTTGCGAGACCGTAAGCGTAACCCAGCTACCAATCACCACGACAACCGTGCCGGCCAACCACTGTCACACTTGGGATACATGTGTCCCCGCTGAGCCTGAAGATGTGGCGTAGATATGCACATACTCTTAGCCCACGCAAACTGCACCCTGTTTTTCACCTCAAGGGCGGCATTTGTGTGCAAAAAAAAGATGCGCAGTTTCCGCGTGTTTACACCTGAAAACTGAGAATTAAAAAACGGAGGAATCTCAAATATATTTTTTTAGGCTATCAGCGGAATGCAAGTAGTCAGAGGTATGAAGAAAACGTTTTTTTTGGCATGTTGAGTGCGCGAGGCCTAGCGCACTCAATTATGCAGAATGTGTATTTCCCAATGGTCCTGAATAAACATTATTCCATGCCAAATGAGGCTCTGATGTCTTCATGGGTGCCTCATGGTGTACCGTTCGGGTCATGTCAGCTGCAAGAGTGGTCAATCAATGGACGTTTTGTACACGCCATGCACCATGTAAGGTGTAATAGATCTAAAACAGCGGGTTGCCCTCAGTCCTTGCTAAACACACGATTTTCAGTTAGTTTACTTACAAAGGAGGTGCCCAGCCTCCCATCTTTTGGGGCTGTACAACAGTTTGTCAGAAGCGCTAGGTCACAGGACGTATTTGTAGCAGGCCAGAGCACAACACCAATCCTTCAAATGAGGGACGCAGTTCTGATTTTGTCCTAAGACCTTTCATAGTCCCTGAATAACATGATAATAAAACAATCATGATATCTCGATAATTGTAACAGGCAAACACACACAATCTGAGCGTCTTTCACTTATCTACATTATGTAATGCGCAGCACTATGCAACAATCTGAGGTGCGCGCGTGTGACTGCTGCACTCCCCTCCCAAGCTCACTGATATTCTTGTACCATTGGGCTGAGCCACAGTTTGTTTGTTATATAAAAGAGTCGCAGTCACACCCAAAAGCTTTGATAACCAAAACAAAACTGATATTGTGTTTTCATGCAAATTTTTTTTTTTCATGTTGCATGTTTTCATACCACCGGTTCCACTGTTTTCTTGTAATGGGTGTCTTTGGTGATGGGGATCCGATGCGAAAAGTCTCAGAAGTCTATTTTACAAAATTCAGTGGGGCTCCAGGCAAGTGCTTGCACATACCAATGGAAACTCAAATGTAAATGTGCACCACAGCAGCCATGTGGACAAACAAAGAAACATTAATGCCAATGTACAAAACCCATTCACTGAAGTCATATATAGATTAAATTACATCTGAGATTCATTCTCTGGATCTTTCATTTGACTTTGTTGATGCTGATTGGACTCCTGAGCAGAAGTCACAATGGTTGGCCTCAAATGCAAAAAGGCGTGGAACCCAAAGAAAATGGTGGCATACCATGGCAACGTCATTTTGACTTTGTTGACTTGTTGAAGTCTTGTGATTCTTGGATGAACCTGAAAAATAGGCAAGGAGGAGGAAGCAAGCTGGTGTAACCTTTATTAGGGCCCTGCCCATTCCTTGGGTGGCCCACCCTCTTTATTTGGTCACCGATACATTACATAATGCAGTGCTGGTGTGCTGCGAACCCGTACTGGCACATTGCCATGCAGAACACAAACACACACCCTGACGCAACCCTTGCGCTGTGTGTGCCGTTCACCACTGTTTCAGTGAGACCCACGCACCTGATCTAACGGATCAGTCACAACTCCACTTCCAAGATCCTCAATACACTGGTACACACACACAGCAGAGCGCACGCACTCAAACACCGTGGATGTGCATACACACGCGTGAGCGCAAGCACTCGAACGCTAGGAGCGCACTCCCGTGCATATTTGCCAGAAATTTAAATTTCAGTCAGACTCATCAAAAGCGCCAAAAACAAGGCAAAGGTGCATGTTCCTGCAACCTTTAGAGCACAAAACAGTGCTTGTCTGATTAAAACTGGTCGCTGAGACAAAAGTCACTTTTACATTCAGCTCATTTCAGCGAGATTCAGGCCCAAAACTGGCCAAACTTGCAAAAAGCGCGAACCAACACACGCCACAACGGAGAACCTTTAGAAACATTTTTTTATATCACCTTCAAGTCGACACCTTTTCCTTTCGTCGTCGTCCTCAGATTCATGTCCTCGTGTCCGCGGCCGTGTTGTCCCACCGGCACTCGTGGACTCTCGCGTCGGCCTCTCTTCCGTGGCGCCACTCGTGGACCTCAGCGGCGTCGCTTCGTGCGCGCCGGCCTGCGTTTGCGCAAACTCCAAACCTTCGGGACGCCTTGGGCACTCTCTCGTGGACGCCGCCTGGTTTTTGCTGTCATCTTCGTGCTGACGCTGAACTCTTTCGTCAGCGCTGCACCCAGCGTCGTTCGTCAGCGCTGTTTTCTGAGCGCAACCCAGCGCTCGTAACACACGAAGTCCTCGAACGCCGCAGCTCTTTTCTTCCCAGGGCCTCGACGTCCTTGGCCCACCCAACACTGGCGGCAAACCTAAATCCAGCGCTGCATCATACGCGTCGCTTAGCGCTACAGCTTGACACATCCTCAGAACGGCCCCTTCATGATATTCACGTTCACGAACGGAAGTTGCGTACCAAGACTCTTCTGTCCCCTACTCCTGCAGCACGTTGCGAAGCTTTCGCTGGTGTTCACCGTCGAGCATGCTGCCGCGTCTGCTGCTTCTGTAACGTTAACCCGAAGCGGAGCACAGGCTGCGCAGAACGTTCCTCAACTTGTCCTCTTCGGCGGGTTGTAGCACTGCCCTGTGCATATATTCGGTGAAAGGGGGAAAAAATTTGTTCCCGAACTTCGGACGTAAATGCAGATGTCTGCGTCCTGCTCTGCTGCTTTAAACTTCTCCACAGCGGCCACAATTCTTCGCAACCTCAATCTCAACGATGTCCGAAAATTTTCCCAGTTAGGACAAAAGTGTAGCAGGCCTGAGCACGACACCAATCCTTCAAATCAGGGACGCAGTTCTGATTTTGTCCTAAGACCTTTCATAGTCCCTGAATAACATGATAATAGAACAATCATGATATCTCGATAATTGTAACATACAAACACACACAATCTGAGCGTCTTTCACTTATCTACATTATGTAATGCGCAGCACTATGCAACAATCTGAAGTGCGCGCGTGTGACTGCTGCAGTATGAAGCAAGTGCTCTAGAGGAGGATAGTCTAATCGCTGCTCTTGAGCTCAGTGTTTTCACAGGATTCCTAAAGA
Organism: Eutreptiella sp. 'Long Island Sound 2002'; assembly: GCA_964036045.1. Classification (NCBI taxonomy): domain Eukaryota; phylum Euglenozoa; class Euglenophyceae; order Eutreptiales; family Eutreptiaceae; genus Eutreptiella; species Eutreptiella sp. 'Long Island Sound 2002'. The sequence continues at coordinate 25,077,546 of OZ038388.1, forward strand.
GAGGAATCTCAAAGAGCCTTTTGGAGGCTATCGGCAGAATGCAAGTAGTTAGGGGTATTCAAAAACCCATGCTTCTAGCATGTTGAGTGCGCGAGCCCTCGCGCACTGAGTGTTCCGCTGTGCAAGTCTTTAACCCATATTCAATCTTGCAGTTTTGCTTTTGCTCCATCCTTGCTTCATGCCACTTCCGATGTCAAAAAGTGATATCAAAAAAGCCTGAAAATCTCACTCCAGCTGGCTGAGTGCGCGAGGCCTCGAGCACTCAGCCTCCCATAATAAGTATTTTTTCATGTGGACATGTACAGGATGTGTGAACAGCGCCCATCTTTAATAGTTTTCCAGACGATCCAAAAACTGGTATTCTTCAAATTAGCCAACAAAATTTTTTTTCGGGGAAAATGACCGGTGAACCCTCTGATTTTGGACTAAAGAATGGTTATTTGACCCCCCTAAAAACAGCAAAAAATGGGCAAAACTGATGAAAAATGCATTTTTTGGGAGGGTTTGAAAAACAGTATTTTCAAGATGGCAAAAAAATCTATTTTTTTCGGTGGCAAAATCTAGGTGCTTAGGTGAAAAAAAGGGGGTGCAGTTTGCGTGGGCTAAGATACTCGTTCCCGCGGAATCGATGACCAAAGGGACATAGTCTCTCAATTCCGATAAACTCAGAACTCCATCCTTATTCTGGTCCATGCGCTCGAAGATCTCTCTTTTCTCGTTCTTGACGGCGGCGGAAATGAACGAGTTCGCAATGTCTTGCACTTGTGACCTAAAGGTCCACGCTCAAACCTAGCAATAGCCCTTAGCTTCGACGAAACAAACCTCTACCTATTCAATTTTGCTCGGTCTCCAATTCAATGCTTTCCACGTTGCGTCAGTGCCTACTTCATCCTCCCCAAGGATTCGCTTCGTGCTAGAATCTTAGTACCGATTGCAAGTGGTTTGGATCAGTCAATAACCGGGATAATGGCGAGAAATGAAGGCTGCATGCCCCCTGTCTTGGGTCGTGTCCGCTACATTCTACTATTGTTGAACACCCGACATCATCTGCCAATGCAATCAAAACATACCGATAACTTCTACCGACCCGCAAAAGAATTTGGTTTCGATTCAATCCATTGCAACACCCATCCAACCCCTTCTCCCTGCGGGCGAATCCCTAGTTTCACCCGGCGAAGCAAGGGGATCCACCTCCCAACGGACTTGTGCACCAACCTCGAAAAGTAGGCCCCAACTTCTTCCACTAGTACATCAAACTCATCCATCTACAAAACTCCGTCTTTGTTGTGATCAATATTGGCGAAAACCTGTCAATCATTTCATCAAAGCTGGGCGTGTCAGTTTTGATTCTCTTCAACATTCTTGACGTTGCATTCCCCATGATAATGGGTTTCGCAAGTAACACACTAGGGAAGAAAAATGAGGTCGTGCATATGATCCATAAAGCACAAACGCCGAAGTACACACGCAAAACACTTCACCTACCGATAACGAGCATTGATGCCAACAATTTGATGAATAAAGGTGCACGCACTACACCAAGCAATAAATGACTTTTGTTATTTTTTAAGGCATGGCGGTCCCCCGCCTAAAGACATGACTTTTGGTGTTTGTGTTTGAAACCCTCTCAACCTCCTCCGCCACCCATGTGATTGAACAATGCCCTACGTTTAAGTCTAGGAGGCAAAACGGATCTCAATGCATGTTTTGTGGGGGGTCTGCATTGTGGGAACCCTAGGATAATCCCAAATCCTTTGTGAGTGAACTCGACTCAACTGCAACCACGTTGAATGGTTGTTACAATTGAGTTGGGCTGCTGAATTCTTCCTTCTTCACTCACTTCCCACAAGCCACTCGTCCCAATCCCTCTTAACAGCCCCAATCTCAGGACAACACAGAAAGTGTGGTACAAGCAGCCGTCGAATCAATGGAGGCCCCGTTGTGTGGGAGTTGATAAAGCACATTGGTTGACACCTGAAAAGCAATTTAGACTCATGTGTAGAATTAAAATTCATGCCACTCAAAGCATGGTATGAAATCACCCTATTGTTTGGTACAATCTATTTCGGAACAAAGGGCGATAAGAAATTAATGAAGGTCGCAAAACATGGCAAAATTACCTTCCAAGGCGCACGGACAAGGGCGCACGGAAGGAGGCCTAATCCGAAACATGAATTCCCATCCGCAAAGTGACGCTTCCTAGTGCCTATTCGGAATCGGGGGCATCTGTTGGTACAGAGCTATTGAGTTGCCACATCCACAAGTTGTGAGTTTCCGTTCTCAAGGCATGAATGCCACGAATGATTAGGTCGCCAAGCATTTGCTTCGCCTCTTATTAACCGTCACCTACTTCATCAACAGCAGCATTCACCGGTAGCCCAGTCGTAACGATGGCAATTTCAATGGAGATATGAGGGCACTAATGCACATCGTCAAACATCCAATGAAGGCTTTCCTCTTACGCTCCTACGAAGCCGAGCCCACATTTTCTAATGGATTCCACCATTCACATCATTTGGTCTTTTCGTTGAAGTGCGTGTTCAGGAAACAAAGCACCAACATGTTCATTTGGTATCCATAACGTTGTGCGTGTGAACAAAGATGGTTTTCTGCTTGTGCTTTTCCACCGTTCCCCGACATTGTGTCAGTCACCCCTTTTAGAACCGTAGGAGACACACCGGGAACCCCGACTGAGCAGGTTCATCGACCGGTTGTACCCCACAGGTTCCATCCGTTTGCATGTGCACAGGGTAGGCCAACATAAAGGCACAATTTCATCGCTCATTTGGGTATGCCGTTACATGTGGTTCGTGCACAGTGCGCACGTCCCCGGGTGGGGCGCGACTTGGCGAGATTTTGAATATGTAGATGTGCTGCTTTTTTACGGATTTTTTCATCACTTTAAATCGAATTGTGCACCCATCTGTGAAAAAGCATGGGTGGCAACAGCAATTTTGGCACTGTTTGCTGACTTTTAAAAATGCCTCACATATGGCCTCATGTTACCTTATGCAGTGCTCTGAGTACTGTCAAGCCTTGGGAGGAAACGAGATAAGACCCACTTTCAAAAAGTATACTTTTAAGATACCCATCGGAGAAAGCTTTTTCGCGGGGCATAAGGAAATCAAGCAAAGGAAATCAAGCAGACGTGTCCTCAACCTCAATCAAGCCCAAATATGGCAAAACCATTCATTGAATGCTTTGATAGCGGATGTGTCATATGATGTGCTCAGGTGAATGAGTCCATCACAGTCAAAGGTTTTGTTCAGTTGAAGAATGAAAATTGAAAAAGTTGCGTCACTGACACCAGCTTTCTTTGGTGGTGAAGAAAACAATTATAGTGGGCTCCGGATATAAATTTTGGACCCACTTTTTGAGACCCTTGCCCTTGAGCTCGGGAGAAAATATTAAAAGACCTGGGTCTACGGTCAGGGAAGGGGGGTGGAAACAACTTAAGTTGAAATCAATAGCATACCGTACCAAGCCCTTCTGTAGGTCTTGCTAGAATGGTTTAGCACACAATGCAAGCAATGGCATATGGAACACAGAACGATGGAACATGGAAACCAAAAGCTGAAAACGTGAACATTGTAGCTTCGGTTTCAAAACAGTTTTGAATATGGTTGTAAGTCAATCACTTAATCACCTATATTTTCACAAATTGCGAAGAAGCCGTTCCCGTTTGCACCATCATCTGCAACTTGTATCTCCAACCCACACATTTCAAAAGCAATGTTGGAACCGCTCTACCTAAAGGGATCATCGAGGTGCCATTGCACGAGAAAACATTGTCGTATGGACCGCACAAACTAGGCTTGTGCACATACGACGAACACTTTTGACACGTGCAAATGAGTGAAACAATTGATCGATGGAGTAATTTGACTATTGACCATCCATTTTGCTTGGCAACCATGTCATTATGCGAATGACATACATTCGATTATGACTGAAAGAGACCGGTACCGATCACTAAATTTCTACTCAAAGCCAGTCCCGCATTCACCCATGTCTTGTGGCCCGTGCTCGCTCCCGGACGTTCCCTCCCCTTAGTTGCGACCTTACACTCGGAGTTGGGTACGATTATGTAAAAGTTTAGATGCAGAGGGGAATTTTCGTGTGGCAAATATCCTGAAACGCTTTGGCAACCATGCGCATCATCGATCTACGCTCTGCATGGCAATTACATGTGGTTTCCACAAAGGGGCCCATGGTGCCTGCTGGTGCATCGGCTCTGTGTATGCCTGTGTGGCTGTCTCTGCCGAACCAAGTCCTTGTCTTTTTGAAATCGGAAAATCAGCAAAACAAAATCAAAAGGTCGTCACCTCTGAATTGAATTTGTTGCTTTTCGCGTAGAATTGCGACCGGATACTATTCGGAAAAGGTTTGCAGTGATGGGATAATGAACCGACTCATGGTAAAGGCTGTTGATAAGATTTTTGTCAGCAGAAATCTGGCCGGGCGTTCCTTCACTACCTAGGGAAGGAATTGCCTTGAGAAAATGCGCGCCAATTGCGAGCTGACACTGCCTATGGAGAGGCAAATCATAAACAGTGGTATAGGGTTAGGGTTGCGATTGTTTTATCTCCTGAATTTTTTCACGCAAAGCGATCCCCCCCTGCCTGCAATCAGGGTTAAATCGCCGCCACCCAGCTGTCGCTGGGTTCCCGGCGGCGATTTAACCCTAATTGCAGGCTGGAGGGGATCGCTTTGCGTGCAAAACTCGTATACACGCGACCGATTCTGCGAGGTCGCATTAGCTCGCAATTCACGCGCATTTTCCCTAAGGAAAAACCCCGCGACTTAGATTACCCCGCCTGTTGGACTGGCGCGCGCCGATGCGCGCCGAAGTCTGACTGCGCGCCAGTCCCCCCAAACGAAAAAAAGGGGACACGGCGGGACTCGAACCGCCGTAGTGCTCCCTCCTACGAATAATATACCCGGCTTTACCCATTGGGCCATTGGTTCGCCTGCAACATCATCCGAAAATATTATTTATGGATTTGGTCCCTCCGACGAAATTTTTTAAAAAAAACCAATCCACCGGCCAAAGCCGGCGGCTGCTGGCTTTTCCCAGCCATGCGCCGAGGTTGTCGACGGCCCCTGGGCCCCTCGGGCACCTCGGTTGAGTTACAAACTTGACCACTTTCCGTCACATTGTGCACAATCATTGCCCCATTTCCATCATTGAGCCTAATGGTGAAGGGAGGGGCCAAAGAGGTGCTTGGGCCAAACCTTTGCCCCAAATGTGACTTTTCCTTGGAACTTTTTTGAGTTCGGAAGACCTTCTTAACACAAAAAGAGCACAGCCTATCCGTCACGGCCCTAGGGATGGTCAGACCTTAGCCTAAGGGTGGAGGGGTAGAAAAATGACCCTCTTTTGAATGGCTACTTCTTGGTAGCAACAAGTGTTTGGCAACACAAAGTAAGGATAGTGTGCACCTTTGGAAAGCTTGTTTTCCATATTGACGCCCCTTTCCATAACAAGGAAAGGTATCAAACAAAAATGGTGACCAAGTAAGGTTAGCACTCGTTTGTAGTCGTTGGTGTAGCTTGGAGTGGCAACTTTTTGAGGTGGTTTGTTGTTCCCAAAGTGTGCCACTCCAAGACCTCCAAGGACGTTTGTGTGGGCCTTAGTGTGAGCCTTCCTTGGTCACCGGTGCCTTTTGGTGCTACAAAGACTTCTTGAACACAAAAAGAACACCCCATATCACACCTTACCACAAGAGTACATCTTACCACAAGAGTGGGGGGGTAGAAAGGTGGCACCCTAGAGTACCAACTCTAGCTATATCCTACAATAAAAAGTGTTTGGGTGCATAAGGAAAGGATAGCTTGAAGCTTGAAGCCCTGTGAGCTATTATGCAGAGATATTGAAGTGCAATGGTAACCAATATCGGTTGACACTAACTTGTACTCTATGAAGGGTCGTGGAGTGACACCCCTAGAGGTGGTTTATAGCACCCCGACACCGCCGCATAGTGTGCCACCCAAGCACTAAAGCACCACAAGTGCTGTGAGACCACTCCACAACCCACAACGTATGTCAACAAATAATGTGTATTCTCTCTGCTTCTAGTGGTTTTGCAACAAACGTTGGAGCAAAAGTTGGTCACTACAACATTGTACCACACCAATTTGCCACCCTTGATGATAGGCAACCAACAAATGCTATAATTACAACACATCCTCAAGCCAGCCTTGTGTTGTAAACGTCAAAAGCACTTAGAAACGTGTTGAATGACCATGACTTACCTTGTGCAGGCAGATGCAAGCCACATTTTGGTGGCAAAAGCAAAGAATCTTCACAATTGCATATCTCCCTCCCAACCATAATGTGCAGACTTGGTCCAAACACCCCAACGGCCGAACAACGAACTTGTGACCTATGGAAAGGGACCCTAACCGCGAGTTAAACCAATAAAACGTACGTCACCCTGTGGCCAAACACCCAAAAAGGAACTTCTAAACTCGAAACATGGGACATGTCGAGATCCAACCCATCATGTCTCAAGGACATGGCATGCTCAGAGTACATGACCAATGACCAAAGTTTCACTTTAAGGGAACAAACCCCCAACAAGTACAACACAGGACCAACCAAAAGACAACTCAAACCACGTTTTCGACATGACTAGACAGCTGCAAGCTGTCCAATGCAAAAAACACCACTTCGAACGAAAACAGTGGCACAAAGTTATTCAAATGCGTCTACATACAACTCAGTCCAAGTTAGTAGGGTTGGGGTAAAAAGTGGTCCTCTAAGTGTCTGAACGTTTGACCAAATCACACTGCGAAATCGACGACTCGACAACATTACAGATGACTCACCTGGTAAACAGACACCTGAAGAAGACATTTCCAGCGTCTCAACCTTTCATCTGCCAAAAACTTCGAGAAAATGTCAAAACTCTGCGCGTCGCGGTTCAGTCCAAGTTAGCGGGGTTTTCCCTTAGGTAGTGAAGGCAGTGCCATCTGGCCGGCACCGGCCCCCGAACCGTGCATCTAGAAACCGTCTCCAATCGCGTAGCCGTTCAGTGCAGGTACTGCCGGGTACAACAACTTACTGCACACTAGCGCACCAGGCGGAAATAAAGGTCGGAACATGTAAAAAGAACGTGCAAATGTAGAAAAAGCACAGATCAATGCCCATTCGTGAACCGAAGGTCCCCTAACCAGGATTTGATGTGTTTTCAATTGATTACGATTTACAGCATTCGCATCGACCAAATCCCACATCGCAAAGCAGATTTTTCGTGAATGTCTATTTTCCTTGGTTTAGTTGTGTCTGTCATGCATTCAAGCAGCCATACACAGTGTGCTGCTATGTGAGCCTGCCCCATTGCATGGTTGAAGCGCTGTGGGTGGATTTCATCGAAATCGCCATCTCGGACAGGAACACTTGTCGCTAGGAGCAGTGGTGCGCCGCTGGTATGGCATGGGAACAAACGGAATGGGTTTGCGTGGGGCTCCAGATGGCAGTCATCGTAGCCATGCACTAGGGGGTTTGGGGAAAAAAGCAGACACCCGGACCGCAGTCAGGCATGTGAGAGCCGGAACAACGGCGGCCCTAACCACGGCACGGCGGGGGTATCATGACTGTGGAGGGGTGATCCTCATGGCTGTTGGGTAAGGGAGGATATTAGGACTGTCCTTTAGAGCCCAATTTTCTTTGTTAAGGACTGCCCCCAAGGACCACCAACCGCCAACCGCCAACCGCCACCAACCGCCAACCGCCACAAACTGCCAATGAATGGTGTCACACAGCGACGTCAGCGCAAGGCAAATTCTATTGCCTTCAGTAAGGCACCTCGAAGAGAGACGACTGATGGGCTGGATTGACCCATACGTGGGGGCTAACCCCTCGGTTTGGACGCCACGCAGCGCTTCCGTGTGCGTGCAGTGCCTTAGGCCAGCGGATCTGCCGGACCTGTGCTGAGCTGTGCTTTGGGATGCAACGCCCGGTCCCGTCGAACACCCCCACAACGGTCCCGCGCGTCCCAGGCGTTATGGGGCCTGTGAGGGGCTGCGTTGGCCGGACCGTGAAGCACCGCAAGGGGCTCTGAGGGGTCTGAGGGGGGGGGGGGGGGTGTCTGGGGCTGTGGTGGTCGGGCAACATCCCGCGCAGCGCATCGCCCATGGCCCTGTCGGTGTTGCGCCAGTGGAACACGCCCCTGGGCAAGTGTCCCCGCCCCCGGGCAAGTGTCCCCAACTCCGATCCCGGTGCGGCTGCAGTCGTTTCGGACCATTGGTCGGGGGGGGCGAACTCGTGACCGATGGGGCTTTCAGGGGCGTCAGGAGGCCGCTGCTTTGCCAGTCGAGTGGCATTTTCGAATCATCGGCCGTGGGTGTCTGGGTGAAGCGCCCTACGCTCTCGATGAATCGGAGTCTCTTTGGCTGCCAGAGGCACAGCCGGGCTCAGTAGCCAGGCTTTGGGCTGACATGACCCTCGATGCCAAAGGTGCAGGGGAGTTTGTCGATGGCGGCACAACAGGGTGCACGACGCCTGCGTGTCCATCAACACCGCAGGTGCGTGCACTGCCCAATACGCAAGCGGCACGCCGTGCGTGGGGCGCATTCAAGGCACATCGGCGGCGGGATATGTGGTGCGTGGGAGGGGCGGTGAGACCACAGCATCCCTGGACCGTCCTGTCCCCGAGGTGGATGAGATGCGAAACCGGCGCCGTGAGCCAGGCCGAAGGTCACGAGATCCCCTGAAAGCCTCCCAGCGAGGTCAGGATTCCGACCGAGTGGTCAACATCGGCATCGGGTGCACCGTCGGTTGCTTACCGCAGGGGCACCGCAAGGGGCTCTGAGGGGCTCGAGGGGGGGGCGGGGGTGTCTAGGGCTGTACACCCAGAACACAAGAGCACATGGTATTACAGCCACACCAACACTGCGCCACCCATACAGGGCCTTCCTGCGGCCTGCACAAGGCTACAAACCACATTCTCTAGATTCGGGCCATGCGAGGCAGGCGACGGTGAAATGCGGCAGGGAGCGACAGGAAGGCGACAGGGTGGCGACAGGAAGACGACAGGGTGGCGACAGGAAGACGACAGGCCAGCGGCAGGAAAGCGGCAGGGAAGCGACATGAAGCGACAGGCAGGCGACAGGAAGGCGACAGGGGAGGTGCGAAAGGAGGGCGACAGGAGGGCGACAGGGCGCGACAGGGTGGCGACAGGTAGACGACAGGGAAGCGACAGGAAACAAGACATACCGACAGGATAAGCGACAGGAAAGCGACAGGAAGACGACAGGAGGGCAACAGGGCTAGCGGCGACAGGGAAGCGACAGGGAAGCGACATGAGAAAGCGACAGGAGAGCGACAGGAGAGCGACAGGAGAGCGGCAGGGTGTTTTTTTGCGACAGGAAGGCGACAGGAAGGCGACAGGAAGGCGACAGGGGTGCGAGAGGAGAGCGACAGACCTGTGGAAGACAACAAGTGGGACAAAATAGTACATGGATTTTTATACAGGTGGATATATGTAAAGAAATTGAGAACCAATGTTTTACATTTATTTGGATTCTTATGAAGATGTCATTTCATTGTTAGATGGATAAACTTTTAGCGTTTGGTGAATTTTCATCTTTTATCGATTCATTCCGCGGGTAGACTTCGCCTGAAACTGGGAACTAAATGATAAAGATAAGTGTCAACTGCAAACTTTCCCGATCAGCAATGACCCCGACAGGTCCCGACAGCAAGAACTCGTCTCGACAGCAAGAACTTTTATTTATGCAAGCATTTAATTGAGTTAATCCAAAAATTGTTTCTGATTGCGTTTTTGTCCTCTTCTTTTCACATTTTCTGTTTATAGTTTCTGTTATGAACATGCTCTCCGTTATCTCAGACAAGGCCGCAAGAAGAAGAAACAAGAAAGAAAAGGTACTTGTGTGTGTGTGTGTGTGTGTGTGTACAACGCCCGCACAGCAAAGCGCAGCACCATTCAGCACCGCACGGCACAGCACAGCACAACTCAGCCCACTAATCTTCAATCTGCAGCGACACGCTGAAGCAAATGACGGAGCAGTTTGAGAACACACAAACACAACTGGTTGATCAAATCCAGGTAAAACACTTTGCCAAAGTGCACTGCTTTTTCAGTTTGCCGCTTCCTCTCTTTCAAACAATGAACCACTATCTCAGACTATTATGAACAGTCTGTTGACACAGTTTGACGATCTGAAGACTTTAACGGCTGATGCTGTCGACGCTGCTTGCGCAGAACTGAATGTATGTCGCAGAGGGTAGTAGCGTCGAGGGCTTACACGTGCTTCGCACTTGTGCATTTTCAGGATTTGCACAAGGAAAACGTTGAGAACGATTTGCAAGTTTGCCGCACACGAGAGGACACACGGTCGAACTGCCTGTTTGAGGTGTTTGTGGCTTTCCATCGATAGGGGAACACATTGGGCGAGAGGGAGGCGACAGGGAGGCGACAGGGAGGCGACAGGAAGGTGACAGGCAAGCGACAGGCAAGCGACAGCCTAGCGACAGGAGAGCGACAGGTTACCACGTTGGGCGACAGGGAGGCGACAGGGAGGCGACAGCGAGGCGACAGGGAGGCGGCAGGAAGACGACAGGCAAGCGACAGGCAAGCGACAGGCAAGCAACAGGAGAGGGGCAGGTTACCGCATTGGGCGACAGGGAGGCGACAGGGAGGCGACAGGGAGGCAACAGGGAGGCGGCAGGAAGACGACAGGCAAGCGACAGGAGGGCGACAGGGAGGCAACAGGAAATAGTGACAGTAGAGCGACATGAGGGAACGACAAGAGAGCGACAAGAGAGCGACAGGAAGGCGCCAAGCAAAAATTAGCATGGCGACAGGAAACAACAGGAAGCGACAGGAAGCGACAGGATAGCGACCGGAGGGCGGCAGGAAAGCGACAGGGAAGCGACAGGGGAGCGACAGGGGAGCGACAGGGGAGCGACAGGAGAGCGACAGGCAAGCGACAGGGGAGCGACAGGGGGCTAAAAGTGCCAAAACAGTGACAGGGAGGCGACAGGGAGGCGACAGGATGGCGACAGGAGAGCGAGGTGGCCCGAATCTATTGGTTTGGAACCGCCAAAAGCGATGGTTCCACAAAAGACCCAAAAGTGCGGAAACACGGGGTCGCCGCGTTTGGACAGGCCCAAGTTAGGACAAGGAGCGCGCGACGTGCGGTGTGCAGAGCACTCAGTCCACAACGCACAGAGTGCGAAGTGCGAAGTGCGCAGTCCGCGGTGGCTATGATTTGGGCGAGCGGATGCCAACGCGGAGTCCCTGCGCCTGCCACCCGGGCACAGTCACCCGCAGCCCAACACAGCCCATCACAGCCCCGTAACGCCCGGGACGCGCGCGGCCGTCGTGGGGGTGTTCGACGGGACCGGGCGTTGCATCCCACAGCACAGCTCAGCACGGGTCCGGCAGATCTGCTGTTGCCTCATTGTCATGTGTTGAGGGGTAGTGTTGCCTGAGGTCTGCGGCGTGTGTTCCGAGGTACGTATCGCGCGGTGACGCGGGCCGGTCCGAATCACGGCGACCCGGTGTTTCCGCTTTCCCGCCCCCTGAGCCAGAGCCTCTGCGTGTCAGGACAAGGGGGCGGGGGGGTACCACCGGGATCCCTTCTGCTTTGAGTCAAGGCGGGCCCCAGACTGCAATGCCGACGCATGTGTGGGCGCAGGAAGCAGCAAGACGCGCTTCGGTGAAGTCCGTCTGTCGGACCCCACGGAGCCGGTGCAGCAGCGCAAGTTGATGAAGTCCGCCATCCGCACGCGGCAGGTGCCCTGCCTCTGACCCGTGGTTCCATGCCCCCAACCTACGACCGGGAGGCGACCGTGCACAGGCCCGTGTGGGAATTCGGGGGAAGGCTGGGGCGGGGGGGGGTTCAAGATCTGGTGCAAAGCGGCTACGGGCCGTCTGGGAATGTGGTGGGATGGCAGTAACAAAACGGTTGGAGGGCACTTCAGCGGCAATGTAGTGGGATGGCAGTTACAAAGCGGCTGGAGGGCACCTCAGGGGCAATGTGGGGGGATGGCAGTTACAAAGCGGCTGGAGGGCACTTCAGGGGCAATGTAGTGGGATGGCAGTTACAAAGCGGCTGGTGGGCACTTCAGGGGCAATGTAGTGGGATGCCAGTTACAAAGCGGCTGGAGAGCACTTCAGGGGCAATGTGGTGGGATGGCAGTTACAAAGCGGCTAGAGGGCACTTCAGGGGCAATGTGGTGGGATGGCAGTTACAAAGCGGCTGGAGGGCACTTCAGGGGCAATGTGGTGGGATGGCAGTTACAAAGCGGCTGGAGGGCACTTCAGGGGCAATGTGGTGGGATGGCAGTTACAAAGCGGCTAGAGGGCACTTCAGGGGCAATGTGGTGGGATGGCAGTTACAAAGAGGCTGGAGGGCACTTCAGGGGCAATGTGGTGGGATGGCAGTTACAGAGCGGCTGGAGGGCACTTCAGGGGCAATGTGGTGGGATGGCAGTTACAGAGCGGCTGGGGGGCACTTCAGGGGCAATGTGGTGCGATGGCAGTTACAAAGAGGCTGGGGGGCACTTCAGGGGCAATGTAGTGGGATGGCAGTTACAAAGCGGCTGGGGGGCACTTCAGGGGCAATGTGGTGGGATGGCAGTTACAAAGCGGCTGGAGGGCACTTCAGGGGCAATGTGGTGGGATGGCAGTTACAGAGCGGCTGGGGGGCACTTCAGGGGCAATGTAGTGGGTTGGCAGTTACAAAGCGGCTGGAGGGCACTTCAGGGGTAATGTAGTGGGATGGCAGTTACAAAGCGGCTGGAGGGCACTTCAGGGGCAATGTAGTGGGATGGCAGTTACAAAGCGGCTGGAGGGCACTTCAGGGGCAATGTGGTGGGATGGCAGTTACAAAGCGGCTGGAAGGCACTTCAGGGGCAATGTGGTGGGATGGCAGTTACAAAGCGGCTGGGGGGCACTTCAGGGGCAATGTAGTGGGTTGGCAGTTACAAAGCGGCTGGAGGGCACTTCAGGGGTAATGTAGTGGGATGGCAGTTACAAAGCGGCTGGAGGGCACTTCAGGGGCAATGTAGTGGGATGGCAGTTACAAAGCGGCTGGAGGGCACTTCAGGGGCAATGTGGTGGGATGGCAGTTACAAAGCGGCTGGAAGGCACTTCAGGGGCAATGTGGTGGGATGGCAGTTACAGAGCGGCTGGGGGGCACTTCAGGGGCAATGTGGTGGGATAGCAGTTACAAAGCGGCTGGAGGACACTTCAGGGGCAATGTGGTGGGATGGCAGTTACAAAGCGGCTGGGGGGCACTTCAGGGGCAATGTAGTGGGATGGCAGTTACAAAGCGGCTGGGGGGCACTTCAGGGGCAATGTGGTTGGATGGCAGTTACAAAGCGGCTAGAGGGCACTTCAGGGGCAATGTAGTGGGACGGCAGTTACAAAGCGGCTGGAGGGCACTTCAGGGGCAATGTGGATGGATGGCAGTTACAGAGCGGCTGGAGGGCACTCCAGGGGCAATGTGGTGGGATGGCAGTTACAAAGCGGCTGGGGGGCACTTCAGGGCCAATGTGGTGGGATGGCAGTTACAAAGCGGCTGGGGGGCACTTCGGGGGCAATGTGGTGGGATGGCAGTTACAAAGCGGCTAGAGGGCACTTCAGGGGCAATGTAGTGGGATGGCAGTTGCAAAGCGGCTGGAGGGCACTTCAGGGGCAATGTGGTGGGATGGCAGTTACAAAGCGGCTGGAGGGCACTTCAGGGGCAATGTGGTGGGATGGCAGTTACAGAGCGGCTGGGGGGCACTTCAGGGGCAATGTGGTGGGATGGCAGTTACAAAGGGGCTGGAGGGCACTTCAGGGGCAATGTGGTGGGATGGCAGTTACAAAGCGGCTGCAGGGCACTTCAGGGGCAATGTCGTGGGATGGCAGTTACAAAGCGGCTGGGGGGCACTTCAGGGGCAATGTAGTGGGATGGCAGTTACAAAGCGGCTGGAGAGCACTTCAGGGGCAATGTGGTGGGATGGCAGTTACAAAGCGGCTAGAGGGCACTTCAGGGGCAATGTAGTTGGATGGCAGTTACAAAGCGGCTGGAGGGCACTTCAGGGGCAATGTGGATGGATGGCAGTTACAAAGCGGCTGGAGGGCACTTCAGGGGCAATGTGGTTGGATGGCAGTTACAAAGCGGCTGGGGGGCACTTCAGGGCCAATGTGGTGGGATGGCAGTTACAAAGCGGCTGGGGGGCACTTCAGGGGCAATGTGGTGGGATGGCAGTTACAAAGCGGCTGGAGGGCACTTCAGGGGCAATGTAGTGGGATGGCAGTTACAAAGCGGCTGGAGGGTACTTCAGGGGCAATGTGGTGGGATGGCAGTTACAAAGCGGCTGAGGGGCACTTCAGGGCGGCCGGGAGCGGTTGCCACGGAATGGACAATCGCTCCGCGGGAGGTGGGTGCATGTGCATGCCCCTTCCAAAAACAGGTCTGTCCATGAATAACCGCCCAGACGGCGCTGAGGCACACCTAAGAAGATATTTGATGTGGCACAGACCAAATGTGGGGGGGGTCCGATCAAAGAGCCCCAGATCGGAGCCGTCTCCAACCAAACACGCCCACGGCCCCATGCCCCATCCCTCAGGCGTACGAGGCGGTGTTCAACTGCGACGTGTGTATCACCCGGCAGCCCGCGGTCCCGCGGAGTCGCGGCTTCGTTCCGTCACTTTGGGCCTCGAACTGCCGCAGAAGCCGCAGGAGCATAGTGCCACGTGGTTGATCTCCGCGCGGGTGTGCGCTGCGTGCGGCGTCTGTGCGACTGCGCGTGGCTTTGTGGTGCCGCGCGCTCGTCCCGCGGCCTTGGGTCATGGAGGGGCACCACCCGCCGGAGGAATTCTCAGCCGGATGCCTGGCGCCGTCCTCAGAAGCTGCTTTAGGGTGGGGGGGGCGTCCTCCGCTAACGCACAAACGGCACCCGCCGCAACCAGCACAACCCCGGCACACCAACTACTGGGCCCTGCGAACGCGGAAATGACACCAGCACCGGCCGCAGCGGCCGACAGAATGCGGCGACCCGACGCCGCACGCGGAGGGGGAAGAATGGGTGACTGTCCAAGGCCCCTTAAAGAAACGGCAACCCGACGGAATGTCACACAAGGGGGGTCCTCCCCTCCCCCCCTCTTGCGATTGCAGTTCCCCTCCTCCGCGCGGACCCAACGCGGAGCAGTGAAACAGGGACAGTCCGGGGGCTGCATTGGCACAAGCCCCCGAGGGAAAGGCAGGGGGTGTGGGGAGGTGAGGATAGGCCGGGCACGGAGAGGGCTGGGGGGGGGCACGAGGGGGTGAAAGGCCGATAGGCGCCGCCGCCTGCGGAGGGAGATGGTGCAAGAGAAGGGCAGAGGGTACGTGGCGAGACGCCAATAGGCGCCACGAGCTGCAGACAGCAACACAACCCGGCGTCATGCCAAATGCCCCCCTCACGAGAACAACGCCCGTGTCAGAACAAGACGAGGTGCTGCTCCCGCCATTTCTGGAACCGGGGAATTTGGCGGTTCCTCTTCCCGGTGGTCTGTGAAGATCCCGTTCTCCCGGTGATTCGGGGCCGGGGATGGTGTTTCACGGATGCCGATTGCCGTCCTGCCGCGTTTTGGCCCAACACCGCCTCCTTTGGGCATTGCCGGGGGGGGGGGGGGGGGTATTGATCGAGAACATGCGGCGGTCCAATGTACGCACGGGACCCAACGATCAGGGCCCCTGCGGACCCTCCAAGCGCGCCCCTTACCCGGGGGTCTGGCGGCAATTGGTCGGCACGGCCTCACATCCAGACGGTCCTGCAACACCCACAGCCCCTTCCCGGCCAAAACGGATGCCAACTGCGATGGTGTTTCGGACATGGAAGGCAACAACCGGAAAGACACAGCCCCAGGGCGTCTTTAGAGTGATTAAAAACCAAAGGGGGGTGGGGGGGCTCTACCCCACCCCCCCCCGACCAAAGTGACTGTCGTGGGGGAAATCGAAATTTCCAATTTTGGAAAATCTTGTCGGGCCATTTTTGGTGCACAAACCTTTGGGTCCCAAAACCCCTCCTCCCCTCCTCCCCATCCAAACGACGCCCACCTCGGCCCTTGGCTGAGAGGCGCCCTTAGTCGACTTCTGTCCCAAGAAACGCCCGTATCGAAGGAACGGTAGGTGCCCGGGCCTGACCTCCCACCCGCCTTTTCGACCGGAGGTTGGGTTAGAATTGCCGAGCAGAACCGGTCCCGATCCAGCTCCTGGTTCCAGTGCGCATTTCGAGAAGTGAAGTCACCGAGTTACACACGGGAGGATGCATCCGCCATCTGATGTTGCATGTGATATGGGTCCAGCCAGCCGTGGAGTGTGGGTCTCCGTGGGTGCACGCACCTCCTGTTCCCATCGCGCAATGCTTCTTGTGGCCTCTCCAAGGGCACTGCCGCATAGATGGTGCAACGAGTCGTGGCCCATGTTGTAGTGCACTTGGACCAAATGGGCCTTGTTGCTCTGCCTTGTGTTACAACCCAAGGCGCTGTGGGCAGCTTCGGGCACCACCATCGAATACCCCAACCGTACTGCGGACTCCGCGTTTGAGTGGCCACGGATCTTGGTGGTTGGTTTGTCCTACCATGCCTGGCATGCAGCGCACGCACGTACTACCGCGGCGCGCTACGGTTCTTTGTCAGCGACGTGCAAGATGCGGCCATGCCGACAGTTGCCTACCCTGACGTGGCCGGGGAGCGTTCTACGGCGAATGGTGGGGACAAGCGTGTGCTGCGAGGGATCCCACACGCCAACTCCACCTTCGCTGGCATGTTTGATTGGATGTTGGTGGGCGATGATGATACGTACCTCGCTTTGTCGAATTTGGTTCCCATCCTCGGGTATTGTACATGTGCCTTCTTGCGGCCTTCTTGTTTCTTGTTGCTTCCGTACCACACAGCCCATTCGTCGCGAATGGGGGCATGGGCGAATGGGGGCGAATGTCCCAGAACAAAAAGGTGGTCCTCCCTGCCCGAGCACAAGAAGGCCGCGCACAGTAAAAATCAGAATTAGAAAGAATGCACAGGTGCATGGAGCAACGCCAGAACAAAGGGGTGAGGTGCAACAAAGAAGTGCCAAATACGTCCCTCGAAATGATGACCGCAAACTGGCAATCCTTTTGAGGTTCATATGCTGCCTGCCCCCCTCCCAAGGAGCCTGTTCACTGCCACAGGAGTTGCCTGTAGGCCGAGCCTCCCCCACCCCGTCCCCCCCTAGTGAGGGGGTGAGTCTCTGTTCCGTGCTCCACACCAAAACTGCAACGCATGTTCTCCCTCTGTTCTCCCCCCCCCCCCCCCGCCTCACCCTGCCGGCAATGCATGGTTTCTTTATCCAACACTGATTGCTGGTTTCTGGCTGACAGCAACTGACTGTGATTGTCTGACTCACTGCAGTCAGACATGATGTTCTGTTTTCTGTTTCAGAGTGTGTGTCTTGAGGTTTAACGAGGTTTGGCATAGAGAATAAAGATGCACTTATGCCTTACTATGGAGTGTATGACCTCTGGTTTGCATTTGTCTGTTTTTTTAATGAGGTCCCAGCACCCCCCCCCCGACCCCTACCCACACCCACCACCTCTCGCCCGCACCCTTTCCTCCATTCCTGTGAGGGCACCAGGGATGGGAAGGGAGGACACTGGTGAGGGGGGTGGTGCCAGGGCAACCCCCGCTCAACCGGCATAAGCTGGGGGGTGTCTCCCACAGCCCAGATGGGCTGTTTGCGCAACAGGAGCGGGAGCCCACGAGGGGCAGACCACCCGTGAGGGGAAAAGGGACAAATGGTGGACGGTCGGGACAATGCGTGGAGGAGCAGGGCACCTGGGCCTCACGCACGCGGAAACACAGTGAAGCAGATTATGGACGGCCTGTCGACAGAGGCGCGTGGACGGCAAAAACAGTCAAACGACCCCGGCAACAACCAGCACAACCTCAATACGCCAACTACTGGGCGCCACTGACGCACAAACGGCACACCATGCCACATCCAGCACAGCCCCGGCACATCAACCACTGGACTCCGCGAACGCGGAAACAACATCAGCAAGAGCACCGGCCACAGCGGCCGCAAGAAAGCAACGACCCGACGCAAGATGCGAAGGGAAGAATGGGTGACTGTCCAGGGCCCCGTAAAGAAACAACAAGCAGACGGAATGTCACACGGGGGGGGGGGGGGCAGACGAGATGAGGCCCTCGCCCCATCGGGTGCCTGACGCCCTCCACACCACTCTTTCTCGGAGCCGGCATTGTCAATGGCATGTTGACCCCTGCCACCCTGAGGATCCCAAAGCCCCGTGCTGCAACCACGAAAGCCAGATTGGAGGTGTTACGGGCGCCTGCCCAGCCCGCCATAAGATTTCCCTGGGAACAATGAACAGGCACATGCTGCCTGCGTGGATCACAGGGGGCATGGGTTATATCCTCTCCAGGGGAGCCCTGGCAGCACTGGGGCCTGAGGTTTGCTTGTTGTGCATGGCCCCATGATGCGTCGCAAGTACACTGGTGTACACTGTCTACAAACAACTCACACACGATTTCTCGAGGTATCACTTGACAGAAGCGCCAGGGCTCCATTGCCTTACCCATGCTTGGAGTACCCAATGGTAGTACCCCATGGGAGTGGGTTTGCCTCACTTCACCTCTCCAAGTAGCAGTGGTGATCAGATTGGAACTTGAGGAGGAAGCAAGTTTGAAGAGCGGAAGAAGTTCGGGATAAGAGGAAGAGGGATGAGGAGGAACCAATGAGAATGGTGGTTTAACCCCCCCCCCCCCCGCCCATCCTTTGCGAAAGGACCACCCTTGTCAGAGCAACAGTTAGGTGTTGTTTCCGTCAAAGTTTGTAATTTTCATGCTGCATTTGCAAGGGGGCGGGATAAGGATCAAGGTTCACGCTTTCGCGACCCAGTAGAGGAATGGACGATCAGCCCATAACGGCCGATCGTGATGGCCAACTCGCGGCAGGTCATTGCGAGTGTTTGCGAGCCACAGACCAACAGGCGACAGCCAACCGGGCACAGAGCACGGCTCAGGAAACTTTCCTCGTCTCCATGCCCAGCCAGAACAAAGAGTGAACTGCAGATTACAGTCTGGAGCATTTGAATATTTAGCGATGAAGGCCATGGTGGCAGGCGCGGCTGGAGCTAATTGCGGTGAAGCAAACCTGACCCATTGTGGTCCCCCACCCACAGCATATGACAACTAAGGAATGGTGGGCACCTGACGTGAATATACCAAAAAAGAATCCAAAGCCCAAAAACAAACGACATGTGCAAATAGCTATGCAAAATGCCATTTTGAAATGTTAGACAATTCAATAAGGAGTACTTTCCCCCTCTGGTGAAGCTGCGTTCCCGGTTTGTGTGCGTTTTCTTGTGTGTGCGCTTGGTCTCCTTTGCTAAGTGTCCAGACCTGGGAAATTCTGAATCGGCTCTTTGTGGAGATTGCAAATCAGCGTTTTAGTTTCAAGCGTGATACCCTTGGTCTCTGACGGCAACCGGTGCTGAATTTCTTGACATTGTTGGCTGAATGATTGTTGTTGTACCACGTTTTGTCATCGCGTGGTTCGTTGTCAGTGTTGTTATTGCCAGCAAGAAAGGGTTGCTTTGTATGTACTGTGAGCAAATATTGCTGTCATCTTCAGGCACTCCTGATCTGTCATAATGCGTTGCGGTTCGGAGGCAGTGACATGCGCATGGCGGGGTGCCTGCAGTTGTTTGGCATCGCTCCCCAGCGCCTGCACGGGCTGCACAACACAGGGCCCTGTGCAGAGATCACGGCGCACACGGCCCCCGATTGCGTCCCGAAGGTGCGGTCCACAGACCTGTCGTTCCATCGGACGTTGGGTTGCACTTCAAAGGCGCAGCAGCTGTGGGCTGCAGAGCGGCAGCAGGCGCTGCGGCGTGCAGCGTTGCGCGTGCCATGCGGAGCCATCCATACGGAGCAGCGGTGGGGAACGGCGGCGGGGGCAGGCCCGCCGCGTGTGCGACGCCGGAAGCGCTCGAACCAACACTTGAGCCCCAGCGGAAACCCGAACCCAAATTCGAGCACTGATAGAAACCCCTTACCCAAATACAGCGCAAATGATAACCGGTATTTTTGAATAAATTTGTTGCTTCTGGTCTCGTTCTTCGCGATGTGGCAAATGTGCGCTAACTGACAGCTATTGCTGGTCAGCAGTCCCAGGCTCACGTTCACGCCCAGCCATGACACTAGCTTTCTGACATCCCCCCCCAATAAGATACATAGCGAGCCCCATCGGTCTTACCCCCTCCCTGGCAATCCTGGCCCACAGCAGCCAGTCCAAACAAAAGCCTATTGCCCTGCGCCCCTGCTCTCTGTTCCCAGCCCAAACCCACACCAATCAGGCAAAGAGTATAGATAGTACAGAAGACTGAAAGGTATGTGGTCTGGGCGGTTGTTGCCGTGGGCGAGGGGTTCCTGTTTTCGGGCGGGATATGTGTACGGCGGATGAAGAGGAAGCCGTGACCAGCACTGTCGCTGCTTGGCATGCTCTTGCTTGGTACCAGGGGTGCGTAGCGGCCTTCCCTGTGCTTCTTACCCCCCCCCCCCCCGGCCCTCTCCCACCCAATGGGACTGATAACATTTGAGAGTAGCTCTCAAGCTCTTGGGTGGGAGAGTGCCACAAAGGCGCCAGTCCTCAGCTGCGATTGTATGCCGCGTTGCGTTGAATTCAGGAACACCATATTGTGACCAGCTGCTTTTGGGTGACAGCCGTCCAATGCTCCGCGTATAGGGGAGGTGTAGCAGAAGAGCATTCTCTCTCTGCTACGGGCGGGCGTCTCCAAGGCAAGTCACCTGTCGACTTTCATATTTTAATATGCTTCAGTGGGTAATCTTTGTCCCAATCAAGTGCGACGCTGAACCGAGCTGGTGCACTGCATGTTGGGCACCCAAACCACTGGGCACACTGTACACTGCACAGAGCGCACCCTTGTATGGTGCCGGAAGTACAAAATGGGGTTCAGCCGGGTCGAGTAATATTTGCTCCTATCACACCTGGAACCCACCAACAAATAGCTGCCCGGAGTGCACAACTCAGTAAGAAATGGCTCTTTGTGGCCATGCCAAAGCTGGTGAACGCTAATAGCACATTTTCAATGTAGCATTAGCATCTTCTTTCTACAGAACAGCACTGCTTGTACCCAGCAACAATGCTAATGGTGTTCACAGAGCTGTCCCACTCCCTATGTGTTCTTCTTCTGTTGGTGCCCCTATTTCTGCATGTGCCCTCAATGCTGTTGCATCATTTATCTTGTTGCTTAGGGGGTCCATCCATCCAACGTCACAAAAAAGCCCCCGTTTAGACTGGTACTAAAACACGAAACAAACGGAGGTGGATTAGCGAAATGAACGAAGGCGTGTTAAACAAAAACACCGGAAATTCACAAATTGAACAGAGGCGTGTTTCACCAAACCAACGGAGGTGACATGGTTAAAAAAACGGAGGTGTGTTTCACAAAACGACTGGAGGTGAATCAACGTAGCGAACGGAGGTGTGCTTCACAAAACGAATGATGGAGACTTAAGTCAACGAACGCCCCTTCCCGCAACCAATGGCGGAAACGTGCAGTGCAGCACCAATTTCGGCAACAAATTGGGAGAGATGTGCAACTCCAATTCTCCCAACACATTGGGGGAACTGCGAGAGACCAATCCCCCAACTAAGTGGGGGACATGCACGACTCTGATTCCCCCAACAAATGGGGAGAAATGGGACTCAAATTCCCCCAATAAATTTGGGGGGAATGCGATGCTTTTAACTACCCCAACAAAATTTGGGCAAAAGAGCGACACCAATTCCCCCAGCGAAGTCGGGGAAGTCCCCTTGGGGGAATTGGGATCACACATTTCACCCAACTTGTTAGGGGAATCACCTCTGTTTTCTGATGAACACGCCTCCGTTCATTTGATGAACCACATCTCCGGTCGTTTTGTTGAACACACGTCCACCCTTTAGGTAATTTACCTCCATTCATTCAATTGCGTCATGTCCGCTCATTTCGACATGCTTAACGAGTGTGTGCCAAATGAAGTTGCTACTTTGTGGCTCAAAAAGTCACTTATCTTCCCTCTTCCCTTAACTACTAAAGAGTGTTATCATATGCGCTAGAGGTTGGTTTTCTTTCGGACCTTTCATGCGCCCACGGGTAGCCCCCGTTCCTTCCCCTATGGTGTTTCATGCATCATTGTGTCCTTTGCTGCTCATCGCAATGTCCCATTGCACTATCCTCCGTGTAAGTCTGCATGGTTTTTGGTTTCCTTCACCACTGCATTTTTGCTACTCTGCTCCCCGAAAGTGTGTTTTGGTGGCATTTGGAATGGCAAAGTTGGGCACAAAATTATGCCAAATTATACCATGGTATTTTGAGATCAAATATTTTCTTCGGGTGTTTTTTTTAGCACTCTTGGCATGCATACTCCCATCGTGTTACCACGGTTTGACCAGCAGGTGTTAAACAAAAGCAGGCTGCAAGATGAATGATGGTGGGAGCCTTGGGCAGGCTAGTTTGAGACCATTGGAAGTAACAGCAACCATCGAGACATCCCGCCAACAATTAGCAGCAACCAATTGGAGGCCCGCAAGAAATAGTACTGAGCATTCACCATCTCTGTGTACTCTTCCTTGGAAGGATAAAACCCTCTATGGCATTGCGTGTGTGCTCGCGCAACGTGCGTGTTGTCTGTCGCATGATGTGCATGTCGTGTGTTTCCTGTATCACCTGTGCCACCTGCTGTCTACGATGTGGCAGAATAGTCATCGCTTGCAAGAGCCATTTTTCCGATGGTGCAGGGAGGTTGTGTGCCCAGATTCCTTCCTGCATTGCACTCGTACAGTGTGCCTCAAATGTGGGACCTATGCCGAGCTTTGCAACGTGCCTACACACACTTGCTCGTTTTGCTGTGCATTGTGTACACACGCCCATCTTGCCAAATTCTTTGAGATCTTCCACCACACAGTCAAAGATATAACAATGAAGTGGGAACCCACTAGAGTATACACCGACCTGTGCGAAGCGTGCCTCAGCTCTGAACCCAAACTCACCCTAACCATGAAGGGGGTGCCCCCTAGGCACCCGTGTACGCTTGTGTACAGTGGAACAAGTGGCCTGATCGCTGGTCACCAAAGCCGGTAACCAGCTGTACTGCAGTCCATGATACCCGCTGTGGCGGGTACATGCATCCACCTAGCCAACGCGCACCATGCAGTGCAGCACCATGTGCAAATGATGGTCCATGGGTGTGGCTACAAGCGATACCAGTGGCGTTGGTGGTGGCAGGCACTCCGTGTGTGTCTCAAACACCTCAACCTACTACCCCTGGCTCCCCTGCATGCGTTGAAGACTTGGTACTCACCGGGAGTAACTTGGGCACGGCAGGGTGGGCACTTGCACTAAGTGCAGAAACAAATGAGAATGCGATTCATTGCTAAGAGCGTGGGGCGAAAATCTCAGAACACGTGCCATTGGTTTGCTTGCTATCACTATCAACGCTACGTTATACAAATTATGCTTTTTTGACGCCGTTGAGCCTGTGCTTGTTTTGCTTTGCATTGAGTACATGCATTCAATAAGATTGTGGAACAACTACGGGCATGGGGTTCCCACCCGGCAGTGTGCTTTGGGATGTGGGGGCTAAGACCCCGGGGAGTTTCAAAGATTGTCTTGCATCAAATCTTGTTTGAGATTGCGCTTCCGTCTGCCCATCCCGCCATCCCCTTGTACTTGAAAAGGCAAAGTTCCAAAGCACAATTCCTGGACACACTTTGTCATGTTTTGAGGGGTGGGGTTGGGTTATGTCCGCAACATGTGTTCCGTGGCATGTGCCGCGCGGTTGCACGAGCTTGTCCAAACACGGCGACCCTTTGCTTCTGCACTTTGGCCCCCTAAACCAGACTTTGGCCTGTGCCCCGATAGGGAGGCATGTTGCTTCGCTCTGCTGTGGAGACCTTGGTACATGCATAGAGAAAAATGTCGTTGTTTCGGCGTCTTAAACCGAGAACACAGTGCGCGGTGGAGTGAAGTGTCACACCAGTTAAAAAAAACCATACAAAAAATTTAAATTTTTTCCGAGCGTGATGCGAGTTCCTCGCGTGACACTCGAAAGGAATATACAAAAAAGTGCATATTTTTTGATTTCGAGTGTAAGTGCGAGTGTACCCTCAAAAGTCCAAATGGCCACTTCAGGGTTGAGGCTGCCACTTCTCATTTTGCTGCCCGCGCTTGGCGTTGGGAACCCCCGTGAATGCAGGAGTGACGTCCCATGCCCTCTTTTGGGCCCCAGAGAAGGCAGGGGTAAGGCAGCCACTTTTGATTTTGTTCCCCTTTGTTGGGGACCACTTCTGATTTTGCTCCCCGCGCTTGGCGTTGGGGATCCCCGAGAATGCAGGAGTGACATAGCATTTCCGCGCTCTTTCGGGCCCCGGAGAAGACAGCGGTGAGGCAGCCATTTCTGAGTTTGTTCCCCTTTTTTGGGGATCCCCGCGGATGCAGGGGTGAGGTAGCATTTCCGCCCTTTTTTGGGCCCTCGAGAAGGCAGGGTTGAGGTAACCAATTGTCATTTTGCTCCCCGCGCTTGGCGTTGGGGACGTAGCATTTCTGCCCTCTTTTGGGCGCCAGAAAGGGCAGTAGCACTTCCGCACACTTGTGGGCCACCTTTGACTTTGTCCCCTTGTTTGGGGACCCCTGGGAACGCAGGGGTAATGTAGCACTTCCGCCCACTTGTGGGCCACCTTTGACTTTGTCCCGTTGTTTGGGGACCCCCGACAACGCAGGGATGATATAGCACTTCTGCCCACTTGTTGGCCACCTTTGACCTTTTCCCCTTGTTTGGGGACCCCTGAGAACACAGGGGTGATGTAGCACTTCCGCCCACTTGTGGGCCACCTTTGACTTTGGTCTGTTGTTTGGGGACCCCGAGAACGCAGGGATGATGTAGCACTTCTGCCCACTTGTGGGCCACCTTTGACTTTGTCGTCTTGTTTGGGGACCCCTGAGAACACACTGGTGAGACAGCACTTCCACCCTTTTGTGGGCCACCATTATCCTTTTCCCCTTGTTTGAGGACCCCCGAGAACGCTGGGGTGATGTAGCACTTCCGCCCACTCGTGGGCCCACTTTCACTTTGTCCCCTTGTTTCGGGACCCCTGGGAACGCAGGGGTAATGTAGCACTTCCGCCCACTTGTGGGCCACCATTACCTTTGTCCCAGTTGTTTGGGGACCCCCGACAACGCAGGGATGATGTAGCACTTCCGCCCACTTGTGGACCACGATCGAATTTGTCCCCTTGTTTGGGGACCCCCGATAACGCAGGGGTGACGTAGCGCTTCCGCCCGCTTGTGGGCCACCTTTGACTTTGTCCCGTTGTTTGAACACCCCCGAGAACGCAGGGGTGATGTAGCACTTCCCCCCACTTGTGGGCCACCATGGACTTTGTCCCCTTGTTTGGGGACCCCCGAGAACGCAGGGGTGATGTAGCACGTCCGCCCACTTGTTGGCCACCTTTGACTTTGTCCGCTTGTTTGGGGACCCCCGAGAACGCAGGGGTGATGTGGCACTTCCGCCCACTTGTGGGCCACCAGTGACTTTGTCCCGTTGTTTGGAAACCCCCGAGAACGCAGGGGTGATGTAGCACTTCCGCCCACTTGTGGGCGACCTTTGACTTTGTCCCCGTGTTTGGGGACCCCCGAGAACGCAAGGGTGATGTAGCACGTCCGCCCACTTGTGGGCCACCATTGACTTTGTCCTCTTGTTTGGGGACCCCCAAGAACCCAGGGGTGATGTGGCACGTCCGCCAACTTGTTGGCCACCTTTGACTTTGTCCGCTTGTTTGGGGACCCCCGAGAACGCAGGGGTGATGTAGCAGTTCCGCCCACTTGTGGGCCACCGTTGACTTTGTCCCCTTGTTTGAGGACCCCCGAGAACGCAGGGGTGATGTAGCACTTCCGCCCACTTGTGGGCCACCTTTGACTTTGTCGTCTTGTTTGGGGACCCCGGAGAACGCAGGGGTGATGTAGCAGTTCCGCCCACTTGTGGGCCACCTTTGACTTTGTCCCCGTGTTTGAGGACCCCTGAGAACGCAGGGTTGATGTAGCACTTCCGCCCACTTGTGGGCCACCATTGACTTTATCCCCTTGTTTGGGGACCCCCGAGAACGCAGGGGTGATGTAGCACTTCCGCCCACTTGTGGGCCACCGTTCACTTTGTCCCCTTGTTTGGGGACCCCCGATAACGCAGGGGTGATGTAGCACTTCCGCCCACTTGTGGGCCACCTTTGACTTTGTCTGCTTGTTTGGGGACCCCCGAGAACGCAGGGGTGATGTAGCAGTTCCGCCCACTTGTGGGCCACCATTGACTTTGTCCCCTTGTTTGGGGACCCCAGAGAACGCAGGGGTGATGTAGCACTTCCGCCCACTTGTGGGCCTCCGTTGACTTTGTCCCGTTGTTTGGGAACCCCCGAGAACGCGGGGGTGATGTAGTACTTCTGCTCACTTGTGGGCCACCTTTGATTTTGTCCCCTCGTTTGGAGACCCCCGATAACGCAGGCGTGATGTAGCACTTCCGCCCACTTGTGGGCCACCTTTGACTTCGTCCGCTTCTTTGGGGACCCCCGAGAACGCAGGGGTGATGTAGCAGTTCCGCCCACTTGTGGGCCACCATTGACTTTGTCCCCTTGTTTGGGGACGCCCGAGAACGCAGGGGTGATGTAGCACTTCCGCCCACTTGTGGGCCACCGTTGACTTTGTCCCCTTGTTTGGGGACCCCCGAGAACGCAGGGGTGATGTAGCACTTCTGCCCACTTGTGGGCCACCTTTGATTTTGTCCCCTTGTTTGGGGACCCCCGATAACGCAGGGGTGATGTAGCACTTCCGCCCACTTGTGGGCCACCTTTGACGTTGTCCCTTTGGTTGGGGACCCCCGAGAACGCAGGGGTGATGTAACAATCCGCCCACTTGTGGGCCACCATTGACTTTGTCCCCCTGTTGGGGACCCCCGAGAACGCAGGGGTGATGAAGCAGTTCCCCCCACTTGCGGGCCACCTTTCACTTTGTCCCCTTGTTTGGGGACACCCGAGAACGCAGGGGTGATGTAGCACTTCCGCCCACTTGTGGGCCACCTTTGACTTTGTCCCCTTGTTGGGGACCCCCGAGAACGCAGGGGTGATGTAGCACTTCCGCTTACTTGTGGGCCCTCTTTGACTTGGTCCCCTTGTTGGAGAACCCCCGAGAACGCAGGGGTGATGTAGCACTTCCGCCCACTTGAGGGCCAGCTTTGATTTTGTCTCCTTGTTTGGGGACCCCCGAGAACGCAGGGGTGATGTAGCACTTCCGCCCACTTGTGGGCCACCTTTGACTTTGTCCGCTTGTTTTGGGGACCCCTGAGAACGCAGGGGTGATGTAGCACTTCCGCCCACTTGCGGGCCACCATTGACTTTGTCCCCTTGTTGGAGAACCCCCGAGAACGCAGGGGTGATGTAGCACTTCCGCCCACTTGCGGGCCACCTTTGACTTTGTCCCCTTGTTTGGGGACCCCCGAGAACACAAGGCTGATGTAGCACTTCCGCCCACTTGTGGGCCACCTTTGACTTTGTCGTCTTGTTTGGGGACCCCCGAGAACGCAGGGGTGATGTAGCACTTCCGCCCACTTGTTGGCCACCTTTGACTTTGTCCCCTTGTTCACGGACCCCGAGAACGCAGGGGTGATGTAGCACTTCCGCCCACTTGTGGGCCACCTTTGATTTTGTCCCCTTGTTTAGGGACCCCCAAGAACGCAGGGGTGATGGAGCACTTCTGCCCACTTGTGGCCACCATTGATTTTGTCCCCTTGCTTAGGGACCCCTGAGAACGCAGGGGTGATGTAGCACGTCCGCCCACTTGTTGGCCACCTTTGACTTTGTCCCCTTGTTTGGGGACCCCCGAGAACGGAGGGATGATGTAGCACTTCCGCCCACTTGTGGGCCACCATTGACCTTGTCCCCTTGTCCGGGGACCCCCGAGAACGCAGGGGAGATGTAGCACTTCCGCCCACTTGTGGGCCACCTTTGACTTTGTCCCCTTGTTGGGGACCCCGGAGATCGCAGGCGTGATGTAGCACTTCCGCCCACTTGTGGGCCCTCTTTGACTTGGTCCCCTTGTCGGAGACCCCCGAGAACGCAGGGCTGATGTAGCACTTCCGCCCCCTTGTGGGCCACCTTTGATTTTGTCCCCTTGTTGGGGGACCCCCGAGAACGCAGGGATGATGTAGGACTTCCGCCCAGTTGTGGGCCACCATTGACTTTGTCCCCTTGTTTGGGGACCCCCAAGAACCCAAAGGTAATGTAGCACTTCCGCCCACTTGTGGGCCACCATTGACTTTGTCCCCTTGTTCGGGGGCCCCGAGAACGCAGGGATGATGCAGCAGTTCCGCCCACTTGTGGGCCACCATTGACTTTGTCCCCTTGTTTGGGGACCCCTAGAACGCAGGGGTGATGTGGCACTTCCGCCCACTTGCGGGCCGCCTTTGACTTTGTCTCCTTGTTTGGGGACACCCGCGAACGCAGGGGTGATGTAGCACTCCCGCCCACTTGTGGGCCACCTTTGACTTTGTCCCCGTGTTTGGGGACACCCCGAGAACGCAGGGGTGATGTAGCACTCCCGTGCACTTGTGGGCGACCTTTGACTTTGTCCCCGTGTTTGGGGACCCCAGAGAACGCAGGGGTGATGTAGCACTTCCGCCCACTTGTGGGCCACCTTTGACTTTCTCCCCTTGTTTGGGGACCCCCGAGAACGCAGGGATGATGTAGCACTTCCGCTCACTTGTGGGCCACCTTTGACTTTGTCCCCTTGTTGGGGGACCCCCGAGACCGCAGGGGTGATGTAGCACTTCCGCCCACTTGTGGGCCACCATTGACTTTCACCAATTGTTTGGGGACCCCCAAGAACGCAAAGGTAATGTAGCACTTCCGCCCACTTGTGGGCCACCATTGACTTTGTCCCCTTGTTTGGGGACCCCCTAGAACGCAGGGGTGATGTGGCACTTCCGCCCACTTGCGGGCCGCCTTTGACTTTGTCCCCTTGTTTGGGGACCCCCGAGAACGCAGGGGTGATGTAGCACTTCCGCCCACTTGTGGGCCACCTTTGACTTTGTCCCCGTGTTTGGGGACACCCCGAGAACGCAGGGGTGATGTAGCACTCCCGTGCACTTGTGGGCGACCTTTGACTTTGTCCCCGTGTTTGCGGACCCCAGAGAACGCAGGGGTGATGTAGCACTTCCGCCCACTTGTGGGCCACCTTTGACTTTCTCCCCTTGTTTGGGGACCCCCGAGAACGCAGGGATGATGTAGCACTTCCGCTCACTTGTGGGCCACCTTTGACTTTGTTCCCTTGTTGGGGGACCCCCGAGACCGCAGGGGTGATGTAGCACTTCCGCCCACTTGTGGGCCACCATTGACTTTGTCCAATTGTTTGGGGACCCCCAAGAACGCAAAGGTAATGTAGCACTTCCGCCCACTTGTGGGCCACCATTGACTTTGTCCCCTTGTTCGGGAACCCCCGAGAACGCAGGGATGATGTAGCAGTTCCGCCCACTTGTGGGCCACCTTTGACTTTGTCCCCGTGTTTGGGGACAGCCGAGAACGCAGGGGTGATGTAGCACTTCCGCCCACTTGTGGGCCACCTTTCACTTTGTCCCCGTGTTTGGGTACCCCCGAGAACGCAGGGGTGATGTAGCACTTCCGCCCACTTGTGGGCAACCATTGACTGTGTCCCCTTGTTTGGGGACCCCCGAGAACACAGGGGTGATGTAGCACTTCCGCCCACTTGTGGGCCACCTTTCACTTTGTCCCCTTGTTTGGGGACACCCCAGAACGCAGGGGTGATGTAGCACTTGCGCCCACTTGTGGGCCACCTTTGACTTTGTCCCCGTGTTTGGGGACCCCCGAGAACGCAGGGGTGATGTAACAATCCGCCGACTTGTGGGCCACCTTTGGCGTTGTCCCCTTGTTTGGGGACCCCCGAGAACGCAGGGGTGATGAAGCACTTCCGCCCACTTGTGGGCCACCTTTGACTTTGTCCCCTTGTTTGGGTACACCCGAGAACGCAGGGTTGATGTAGCACTTCCGCCCACTTGTGGGCCGGCTTTGACTTTGTCCCCTTGTTGGGGACCCCCAAGAACGCAGGCGTGATGTAGCACTTCCGCCCACTTGTGGGCCCTCTTTGACTTGGTCCCCTTGTTGGAGAACCCCCGAGAACGCAGGGGTGATGTAGCACTTCCACCCCCTTGTGGGCCACCTTTGATTTTGTCCCCTTGTTGAGGGACCTCCGAGAACGCAGGGGTGATGTAGCACTTCCGCCCACTTGTGGTCCACCATTGACCTTGTCCCCTTTTTTGGGGACCCCCGAGAACGCAGGGGTGATGTAGCACTTCCGCCCAGTTGTGGGCCACCTTTGACTTTGTTCCCTTGTTTGGGGACCCCCGAGAACGCAGGGATGATGTAGCACTTCCGCTCACTTGTGGGCCACCTTTGACTTTGTCCCCTTGATTGGGAACCCCCGAGACCGCAGGGGTGATGTACCACTTCCGCCCACTTCTGGGCCACCATTGACTTTGTCCCCTTGTTTGGGGACCCCCAAGAACGCAAAGGTAATGTAGCACTTCCGCCCAGTTGTGGGCCACCATTGACTTTGTCCCCTTCTTCGGGAACCCCCGAGAACGCAGGGATGATGTAGCAGTTCCGCCCACTTGTGGGCCACTGTACCTTTGACTTTGTCCCCGTGTTTAGGGACAGCTGAGAACGCAGGGGTGATGTAGCACTTCCGCCCACTTGTGGGCCACCTTTCACTTTGTCCCCGTGTTTGGGTACCCCCGAGAACGCAGGGGTGATGTAGCACTTCCGCCCACTTGTGGGCAACCATTGACTTTGCCCCCTTGTTTGGGGACCGCCGAGAACGCAG
The DNA here is from genome assembly GCA_964036045.1 of Eutreptiella sp. 'Long Island Sound 2002'. Taxonomy (NCBI): domain Eukaryota; phylum Euglenozoa; class Euglenophyceae; order Eutreptiales; family Eutreptiaceae; genus Eutreptiella; species Eutreptiella sp. 'Long Island Sound 2002'. Next base: position 25,108,489 of record OZ038388.1, read on the forward strand.
GGGTGATGTAGCACTTCCGCCCACTTGTGGGCCACCTTTCACTTTGTCCCCTTGTTTGGGGACACCCCAGAACGCAGGGGTGATGTAGCACTTCCGCCCACTTCCGCCCACTTGTGGGCCACCTTTGACTTTGTCCCCGTGTTTGAGGACCCCCGAGAACGCAGGGGTGATGTAGCACTTCCGCCCACTTGTGGGCCACCTTGGATTTTATCTGCTTGTTTGGTGACCCCCAAGAACGCAGGGGCGATGTAGCACTTCCGCCCACTTGTGGGCCACCTTTGACTTTGTCCCCTTGTTTGGGGACACCCGAGAGCGCAGGGGTGATGTTGCACTTCCGCCCACTTGTGGGCCACCGTTGACTTTGTCCCCTTGTTTGGGGACCCCCGAGAACGCAGGGGTGATGTAGCACTTCCGCCCACTTGTGGGCCACCTATGACTTTGTCCTCGTGTTTGGGGACACCCGAGAACACAGGGGTGATGTAGCACTTCGGCCCACTTGTGGGCCACCTTTGACTTTGTCCCCGTGTTTGGGGACCCCCGAAAACGCAGGGGTGATGTAGCACTTCCGCCCACTTGTGGGCCACCTTTGATCTTGTCCCCTTGTTTTGGGACCCCCAAGAACGCAGGGGTGATGTAGCACTTCCGCCCACTTGTGGGCCACCATTGACGTTGTCCCCTTGTTTGGGGACCCCCGAGAATGGAGGGATGATGTAGCACTTCCGCCCACTTGTGCGCCACCATTAACTTCGTCCCCTTGTTCGGGAACCCCCGAGAACGCAGGGATGATGTGGGAGTTCCGCCATCTTGTGGGCCACCTTTGACTTTGTCCCCCTGTTGGGGGACCCCCGAGAACGCAGGGGTGATGTAGCACTTCCGCCCACTTGTGGGCCAGCGATGACTTTGTCGTCTTGTTTGGGGACCCCCAAGAACGCAATCGTAATGTAGCAGTTCCGCCCACTTGTGGGCCACCATTGACTTTGTCCCCTTGTTCTGGAACCCCCGAGAACGCAGGGATGATGTAGCACTCCGCCCACTTGTGGGCCACCTTTGAGTTTGTCCCCGTGTTTGGGGACAGCCGAGAATGCAGGGGTGATGTAGCACTTCCGCCCATTTATGGGCCACCTTTGACTTTGTCCCCGTGTTTGGGGACCCCCGAGAACGCAGGGATGATGTAGCACTTCAACCCACTTGTGGGCCACCCTAGACTTTGTCTCCTTGTTGGGGGACCGCCGAGAACGCAGGGGTGATGTAGCACTTCCGCCCACTTGTGGGCCACCTTTGAGTTTGTCCCCGTGTTTGGGGACAGCCGAGAATGCAGGGGTGATGTAGCACTTCCGCCCATTTATGGGCCACCTTTGACTTTGTCCCCGTGTTTGTGGACCCCCGAGAACGCAGGGATGATGTAGCACTTCAACCCACTTGTGGGCCACCTTTGACTTTGTCCCCTTGTTCGGGAACCCCCGAGAACGCAGGGATGATGTAGCAATTCCGCCCACTTGTGGGCCACCTTTGACGTTGTCCCCGTGTTTTGGGACAGCCGAGAACGCAGGGGTGATGTAGCACTTCGGCCCACTTGTGGGCCACCTTTCACTTTGTCCCCGTGTTTGGGTACCCCCGAGAACGCAGGGGTGATGTAGCACTTCCGCCCACTTGAGGGCCACCTTTCACTTTGTCCCCTTGTTTGAGGACACCTGAGAACGCAGGGGTGATGTAGCACTTCCGCCCACTTGTCGGCCACCGTTGACTTTGTCCCCTTGTTTGGGGACCCCCGAGAACGCAGGGGTGATGTAGCACTTCCGACCACTTGTGGGCCACCTTTGACTTTGTCCTCGTGTTTGGGGACACCCGAGAACGCAGGGGTGATGTAGCACTTCCGCCCACTTGTGGGCCACCTTTGACTTTGTCCCCGTGTATGGGGACCCCCGAGAACGCAGGGGTGATGTAACAATCTGCCCACTTGTGGGCCACCATTGACTTTGTCCCCTTGTTTGGGGACCCCCGAGAACGCAGGGGTGATGTAGCACTTCCGCCCACTTGTGGGCCACCGTTGACTTTGTCCCCATGTTTGGGGACCCCCAAGAACGCAGGGGTGATGTAGCACTTCCGCCCACTTTTGGGCCACCTTTGATTTTATCCCCTTGTTTGGGGACCCCCAAGAACGCAGGGGAGATGTAGCACTTCCGCCCACTTGTGGGCCACCTTTGACTTTGTCCCCTTGTTTGGGGACACCCGAGAACACAAGGGTGATGTAGCACTTCCGCCCACTTGTGGGCCACCATTGACGTTGTCCCCGTGTTTGGGGACCCCCGAAAAAGCAGGGGTGATGTAGCACTTCCGCCCACTTGTGGGCCACCTTTGATTTTGTCCCCGTGTTTGGGGACCCCCAAGAACGCAGGGGTGATGTAGCACTTCCGCCCAGTTGTGGGCCACCATTGACTTTGTCCCCTTGTTTGGGGACCCCCGAGAACGCAGGGGTGATGTAGCACTTCCGCCCACTTGTGGGCCACCATTAACTTTGTCCCCTTGTTCGTGAACTCCGAGAACGCAGGGATGATGTAGCAGTTCCGCCCACTTGTGGGCCACCTTTGACTTTGTCCCCGTCTTTGGGGACCCCCGAGAAGGCAGGGGTGATGTAGCAGTTCCGCCCACTTGGAGGCCACCTTTGACTTTGTCGTCTTCTTTGGGGACCCCGGAGAACGCAGGGGTGATGTAGCACTTCCGCCCACTTGTGGGCCACCATTGACTTTGTCCCCTTGTTTGGGGACCCCCGAGAACGCAGGGGTGATGTAGCACTTCCGCCCACTTGTGGGCCACCTTTGACTTTGTCCCCATGTTTGGGGACCCCCGAGAACGCAGGGATGATGTAGCAATTCCGCCCACTTGTGGGCCACCTTTGACTTTGTCCCCTTGTTTGGGGACCCCCGAGAACACAGGGGTGATGTAGCACTTCTGCCCACTTGTGGGCCACCTTTGATTTTGTCCCCTTGATTGGGAACCCCCGGGAAGACAGGGGTGATGTAGCACTTCCGCCCACTGGTGGGCCACCATTCACTTTGGCCCCTTGTTTGGGAACCCCTGAGAATGCAGGGGTGATGTAGCACTTCCGCCCACTTGTGGGCCACCTTTGAGTTCGTCCCCGTGTTTGGGGACCCCCGGTAACATAGGGGTGATGTAGCACCTCCGCCCACTTGTGGGCCACCATTGACCTTGTCCCCTTGTTTTGGGACTCCCGAGAACGCAGGGGTGATGTAGCACTTCCGCCCACTTGTGGGCCACCTTTGGCTTTGTCCCCTCGTCTGGGGACCCCCGAGAACGCAGGGGTGATGTAGCACTTCCGCCCACTTGTGGGCCACCTTTGGCCTTGTCCCCTTGTTTGGGGACCCCCGAGAACGCAGGGGTGATGTAGCACTTCCGCCCACTTTTGGGCCACCTTTGACTTTGTCTCGTTGTTTGGGGACCCCCGAGAACGCAGGGGTGATGTAGCACGTCCGCCCACTTGTGGGCCACGGTTGACTTTGTCGTCTTGTTTGGGGACCCCGGAGAACGCAGGGGTGATGTAGCACTTCCGCCCACTGATGGGCCACCTTTGACTTTGTCTCCGTGTTTGGGGACCCCCAAGAACGCAGGCGTGATGTAGCACTTCCGCCAACTTGTGGGCCACCCTTGATTTTGTCCCCTTGATTGGGAACCCCCGAGAACACAGGGGTGATGTAGCACTTCTACCCACTTGTGGGCCACCATTGACTTTGTCCCCTTGTTTGGGGACCCCCGAGAACGCGGGGGTGATGTAGCACTTCCGCCCACTTGTGGGCCACCTTTGATTTTGCCCCCGTGTTTGGGGACCCCCGAGAACGCAGGGGTGATGTAGCACCTCCGTCCACTTGTGCGCCATCATTGCCTTTGTCCCCTTGTTTGGGGACCCACGAGAACGCAGGGGTGATGTAGCACTTCCGCCCAATTGTGGGCCACCTTTGACTTTGTCCCCGTGTTTGGGGACCCCCAAGAAAGCAGGGGTGATGTAGCACTTCCGCCCACTTGTGGGCCACCTTTGACTTTGTCCCCGTGTTTCGGGACCCCCCACAAGGCAGGGGTGATGTAGCACTTCCGCCCACTTGTGGGCCAACCTTAACCTTGTCCCGTTGTTTGGGGACCCCCGAGAACGCAGGGGTGATGTAGCACCTCCGCCCACTTGTGCGCCACCTTTGACTTTTTTGTCTTGTTTGGGGACCCCGGAGAACGCAGTGGTGATGTAGCACTTCTACCCACTGGTGGGCCACCCTTGATTTTGTCCCCTTGATTGGGAACCCCCGAGAACACAGGGGTGATGTAGCACTTCTACCCACTTGTCGGCCACCATTGACTTTGTCCCCTTGTTTGGGGACCCCCGAGAACGCGGGGGTGATGTAGCACTTCCGCCCACTTGTGGGCCACCTTTGATTTTGTCCCCTTATTTGGGGACCCCCGAGAACATAGGCGTGATGTAGCACTTCCGCCCACTTGTGGGCCACCATTGACTTTGTTTCCTTGATTGGGGACCCCCGAGAACGCAGGGGTGATGTACCACTTCCGCCCACTTGTGGGTCGACTTTAACTCTGTCCCGTTGTTTGGGGACCCCCGAGAACGCAGGGGTGATGTAGCACCTCCGCCCACTTGTGGGCCACCTTTGACTTTGTTGTCTTGTTTGGGGACCCCGGAGAACGCAGGGGTGATGTAGCACTTCCCCCCACTTGTGGGCCACCTTTGACTTTGTCCCCTTGATTGGGGACCCCCGAGAACGCAGGGGTGATGTAGCACTTCTGCCCACTTGTGGGCCACCTTTGACTTTGTCCCCGTGTTTGGGGACCCCCGAGAAGGCAGGGGTGATGTAGCACCTGCGGCCACTTGTGGGCGAGCATTGACTTTGTCCACTTGTTTGGGGACCCCCGAGAACGCTGGGGTGATGTAGCAGTTCCGCCCACTTGTTGGCCACCTTTGACTTTGTTCCCTTGTTGGGGTACCCCCGAGAACACAGGGGTGATGTGGCACTTCCGCCCACTTGTGGGCCAGCTTTGATTTTGTCCCCTTGTTTGGGGACCCCTGAGAACGCAGGGGTGATGTAGCACTTCCGCCCACTTGTGGGCCACCATTGTCTTTGTCCCCTTGTTTGGGGACCCCCGAGAACGTAGGCGTGATGTAGCACTTCCGCCCACTTGTGGGCCACCTTTGGCTTTGTCCCCTTGTTTGGGGACCCCCGAGAACACAGGGGTGATGTAGCACTTCCGCCGAATTGTGGGCCACCTTTGACTTTGTCCCCTTGTTTGGGGACCCCCGAGAATGCAGGGGTGATGTAGCACTTCCGCCCACTTGTAGGCTGACTTTAACTTTGTCCTGTTGTTTGGGGACCCCCGAGAACGCAGGGGTGATGTAGCACCTCCGCCCACTTGTGGGCCACCTTTGACTTTGTTGTCTTGTTTGGCGACCCCGGAGAACGCAGGGGTGATGTTGCACTTCCGCCCACTGGTGGGCCACCCTTGACTTTGTCCCCGTTTTTGGGAACCCCCGCAAGCGCAGGGGTGATCTAGCACTTCCGCCCTCTTGTGGACCACCTTTAATTTTGTCCCCTTGTTTGGGGACCCCCGGGAACGCAGGGGTGATGTAGCACTTCCGCCCACTTGTGGGCCACCTTTGACTTTGTCCCTTTCTTTGGGGACCCCCGAGAACGCAGGGGGGATGTAGCACTTCTGCCCACTTGTGGGCCACCTTTGACTTTGTCCCCGTGTTTGGGGACCCCCGAGAAGGCAGGGGTGATGTAGCACCTCCGCCAACTTGTGGGCCACCGTTGACTTTGTCCTCGTGTTTCGGGACACCCGAGAACGCTGGGGTGATGTAGCAGTTCCGCCCACTTGTTGGCCACCTTTGACCTTGTCCCCTTGTTGGGGTACCCCCGAGAACGCAGGGGTGATGTAGCACTTCCGCCCACTTATGGGCCAGCTTTGACTTTGTCCCCTTGTTTGGGGACCCCTGAGAACGCAGGGGTGATGTAGCACTTCCGCCCACTTGTGGGCCACCATTGTCTTTGTCCCCTTGTTTGGGGACCCCAGAGAACGCAGGGGTGATGTAGCACTTCCGCCCACCTGTGGGCCACCGTTGACTTTGTCCTTGTGTTTGGGGACACCCGAGAACGCAGGGGTGATGTAGCACTTCCGCCCACTTGTGGGCCACCTTTGACTTTGTCCTCGTGTTTGGGGACACCCGAGAACGCAGGGGTGATGTAGCACTTCCGCCCACTTGTTGGCCACCTTTGACTTTGTCCCCTTGTTGGGGTACCCCCGAGAACGCAGGGGTGATGTAGCACTTCCGCCCACTTGTGGGCCAGCTTTGATTTTGTCCCCTTGTTTGGGGACCCCTGAGAACGCAGGGGTGATGTAGCACTTCCGCCCACTTGTGGGCCACCATTGTCTTTGTCCCCTTGTTTGGGGACCCCCGAGAACGCAGGGGTGATTTAGCACTTCCGCCCACTTGTGGGCCACCTTTGACTTTGTCCTCGTGTTTGGGGACACCCGAGAAGGCAGGGGTGATGTAGCACTTCCGCCCACTTGTGGGCCACCTTTGACTTTGTCCCCGCGTTTGGGCACACCTGAAGAACGCAGGGGTGATGTAACAATCCGTCCGCTTGTGGGCCACCATTGACTTTGTCCCCTTGTTTGGGGACCCCCGAGAACGCAGGGGTGATGTAGCACCTCCGCCCACTTGTGGTCCACCGTTGACTTTGTACCCTTGTTTGGGGACCCCCGAGAACGCAGGGGTGATGTAGCACTTACGCCCACTTTTGGGCCACCTTTGATTTTATCCCCTTGTTTGGGGACCCCCGAGAACGCAGGGGAGATGTAGCACTTCCGCCCACTCGTGGGCCACCTTTGACTTTGTCCCCTTGTTTGGGGACAACCGAGAACACAAGGGTGATGTAGCACTTCCGCCCACTTGTGGGCCACCTTTGACTTTGTCCCCTTGTTTGGGGACCCCGAGAACGCAGGGGTGATGTAGCACTTCCGCCCACTTGTGGGCCACCATTGACTTTGTCCCCTTGTTTGGGGACCCCCGAGAACGGAGGGATGATGTAGCACTTCCGCCCACTTGTGGGCCACGATTAACTTTGTCCCCTTGTTGGGGATCCCCCGAGAACGCAGCGATGATGTAGCAGTTCCGCCTACTTGTGGGCCACCTTTGACTTTGTCCCCGTCTTTGGGGACCCCCGAGAACGCAGGGGTAAAGTGGCAGTTCCGCCCACTTTTGGGCCACCTTTGATTTTTTTTTTTTGGAATTTTTTTTGGAATTTTTTGGGATGAGCTTTGAGCTTGTCCTCGCCGGAAAATCCTGAGAAGGGGTCCTCAATCAGAAAATCAGCGGTGGTCACAGGCTACTTCACACACGGCTCACATGCAAGCGTCCACAAACAAAGCCAAAAAACGAGACCGGTTTCGGCCCAACACTAGGCCCTCATCAGTCTGAGCGTGAGATAACAAAGGATATTCAAAAAGACATTCTTTATCTCACATCATTGCGTGTATCACACATGCAGACATCCGTCATTTTACTGGCGTGTTCCATCTGGTGTATTATACATCTGGTTCACTGACTTCACTGAAAATACATGTGCATAGCGCAGGAATTGCATTCACAAATATTCAAAACACATGATATTTTGGCAGTGTGCGCGACCTGTTCAGGCGACGCGGCGGCGCTTACTCTGGCTGCAATTGCCATTTTCAGCTGCTGCCCTGCAATTCAACAACAGGCTGGCATCCATAGACAAACTGTCTGCAGCTGGCTGGACATTCCCCAGATCATTCAGGGTTTTTACCAGCGCTCTGTGCCAGCGCTTCCTGAGATTTGGCTGTGGACGGTTGACTGCAAACAGTTTGGTCCCAGGAATTGATTGTTTGATCTGTTGGTTCAGTCTGTGAATTGGATCTCCATACTTCAGGGGAATACACGCCTCATATGGCACTCTCCACACATGGATGCGAAAAAATTCCAAAAAATTACCCACCCTCCTACCCTTTGTTTTGGAATTTCGTGTCATGTATCTGTCCTTCTCAGACCAACTCACAGGCAAGGAACTGCAGAGCGTTTTGGGGTACCCTAGCCTGCGGCAGGCCCCATTCATCCTCTTTACGGCCGCCAGGAAATATCGTTCATGGGAGTTAGTACGAAGGAAACGTACCCCCTCCCCCCGTCTCCACCCGAGTTTTGTACCTCGGGGGGTATTGCTGGACCAGGGGATGTATGTGGCACTGTTTGTAGGCTTGAAATGGGTACAGTACCTCGGTTCATGCAGGTCCAGGACATGTAGGTCCAGGAAAATGATATCCGCTGACACACCCAGAGCCAAAACCTCAAAAGGCAGGTGTGGGGGGTACCAAGAGGAAAGCATTGCAGTGATCTGCGGCGTATGGGCGCGGTGGTGAATACACGCGCCATCGTCGATAAATCTCAGCAAAATGCATGGCAGTGCCTTCTGCCCCAGACGTTCAAAACAGCGCAGCGCCAGGTTAGCCCAGGCTGGGGCGCAATTCGTCCCCATGGAGAAGCCCTGGGCCTGCCTGTAAATTCCACTGCCTGGGGCCTTAAAAATATTATGCGTAAAAATTAGGTGCAGGAAAACCTCACCCAGGGAAACCTCGGGATCGTACTGCATATTGAAAAATGGGAATGAGGTATCAATGAATCGAAACCATCGTTCACCAATCGGCTCAGTGAGCCATCGCACATATGCACGCTCATGTAATGTGATCTCAAAATTATTCAGACATGTGTTCTTCCACTCATCGCGCCAATAGCGGAACGCTTTGCTCAAATCACTGAACGTAAAATTTGTGTACAGGGCAGTGAAATCAAAGGAGGTCAGGACATACTGATCGTGGTCCCCATCCACCCAATGTTTGAAATTGTGTATGCGCTGTACAAAATCCAGTGTATCCGTGAGGGGAGTGTTCTTGGCGTCTTGCCAAGCATCGAAGCGCAAAAATATTTTCCCCAACGTGCTCAAAATGATTGATGGGGGGGTAGTGAACCAGCTTGTGAGTGCTGTGATCGGTCTGGAAGGCCACGAATTTTCACGAATGGATTTTCTCTTGTGGGTCTTCACTTGCATGTAGAAAATTGGCATTTTCAAAGGCGGCGACCTTTCAAAGAAGTTTTGCAACAACTCGGTTAGTGGTTCGTCCACGTTGTGGGATTCCAGCAGGGTGATGGCCGTTATGGCGATGTCCCGTCTCCACACCTTAGCCTGGTCAGTCCACATCAATTCTTGATCGGTTGTGAAGTCCCCAAGCTTGCGGTATACCGGGTCTCCATTTTTGTGGACCACACCCATGTTGTTGTTTTGTTCCATGAGGTATGTCTTGAGAGACATCACAACTTGATCCCCGTCTTTGTCAGCAGCCACAATTACGTGTGTGTTTAGGAACTCATGCACGCATCCACCATGCCAAATCACACCACGAGAGGGGGGACGTTGCTCAGCAAAATCGCTGAGCGTGAACTTGAAAGTATCATGGCACTTGTTGACGAAATTTTCGATCACGAACGACTCCGCTCCCAATTTTTGTAGCACACACGGAGGTGGGTCTCGACCGCTCTTCCGAAACAACGAAGGATGTGGGAATGACCGGTAGATGTCCACCTTTTTTGGTTCCTTTGTAAAAGCCAGCGACCATAGAAGCACACGGCGCATCTCCATAGCCTCGGATGGGAGCGCCTTCAATGAACGCTTTATAGATGGACCAGGGAATGAATGGGGCACAAATTTTCCTCCGAGCGATAGCAGCATGCGAAGGTATGGCGAAATTGGTTGAGACAAAACGTCTCCTTGCAAGACGGTAGGCACGAAAGGCTTGAGGTGTAGTTCAATGTTGTGAAGGGCTTTGAAATCCATGTCACTTTCAGCAATTTCTTTGGGGCAACGCGTCTTGTCCCACTCACGTTTTCTCATCTTTTGCTTCTTTGACCGCGTTTCTTTGGTGTGGGTGTTCGGAAGCGGAGTTTCTTTGACTTTGGCGATTTTGCTTGCTTCTTTCCGCGGGTTTTGCGCCCGCCGTAACTCTTGGGATTTCTTCCTCGCCTTCCATTTTGTGAGCTTCCGGTGCTGCTTCGTGTCGTTGAGGTACTTGAGCTCCTTTTCGTTGAGGTACTGCTTGAGGCGGAGTCTTCTCGCCTTTTCCCTCTTTTCGAACTCGAGCGTACCCCGTTTTTTGATTTTGTAGCGAGCTCCGGTCGGTTGGTCACCATTTTTTGTAGTGCACGGCGAAGGGCAAGTATTTGGTCATCCATTTCGAGTTCACTTTGAAAGCCTTCACGCATAATTTCCTCAAAGACGGTTTTTTGTTCCACTTGCATAAGACGGTCCGCTTCTTTCTTTTTGATGCTCTCTTCCCACTTGGTGTATTGTTTTTCACCATTATCATTGATCGATCGTAAGCTTACGACAATTTGTGTGAGTGCTTTATCACGTTCTTCAACGAGATCACGGCGTGCCGTGTTGGTGTCCATTCCCCATTGCGCACATTCATCAACCATGGTAATAAAATGTGCATGCACCTTGCCACGTGCCGTGCTTGCCAAATCCCGCACACGAGCATCATCATTGGCTTTTTGTTTTTTGAGGAGTTCAATTTTGGTGTTGTAGAACTCTTCGTGCACCTTCTTTTGAGACTCTTCGGCAATGACTTTCATCACTTTGTTGGTACCATCGTAAAATTGGTCCTTTTTGGCCTTGAATGTGTTGTTCCGGTAGTAAAGCATCTTTCGGATTGCAAGGTCACGATTCCTGGCTTTTTCGGCGGCCATGAGGTAGGTAACAACGTCCGAACGGATCGCATGTGGCACGGCTTGGAGTTGCCACTTTGGTTTGTGGTTTTGACGCTTGAAAGACATATCGGCGCTCGGTAACACACGACGTTTTTGGAATTTTTTGGGATGAGCTTTGAGCTTGTCCTCGCCGGAAAATCCTGAGAAGGGGTCCTCAATCAGAAAATCAGCGGTGGTCACAGGCTACTTCACACACGGCTCACATGCAAGCGTCCACAAACAAAGCCAAAAAACGAGACCGGTTTCGGCCCAACACTAGGCCCTCATCAGTCTGAGCGTGAGATAACAAAGGATATTCAAAAAGACATTCTTTATCTCACATCATTGCGTGTATCACACATGCAGACATCCGTCATTTTACTGGCGTGTTCCATCTGGTGTATTATACATCTGGTTCACTGACTTCACTGAAAATACATGTGCATAGCGCAGGAATTGCATTCACAAATATTCAAAACACATGATATTTTGGCAGTGTGCGCGACCTGTTCAGGCGACGCGGCGGCGCTTACTCTGGCTGCAATTGCCATTTTCAGCTGCTGCCCTGCAATTCAACAACAGGCTGGCATCCATAGACAAACTGTCTGCAGCTGGCTGGACATTCCCCAGATCATTCAGGGTTTTTACCAGCGCTCTGTGCCAGCGCTTCCTGAGATTTGGCTGTGGACGGTTGACTGCAAACAGTTTGGTCCCAGGAATTGATTGTTTGATCTGTTGGTTCAGTCTGTGAATTGGATCTCCATACTTCAGGGGAATACACGCCTCATATGGCACTCTCCACACATGGATGCGAAAAAATTCCAAAAAAGGGGTGATGTAGCACCTCCGCCCACTTGTGGTCCACCGTTGACTTTGTACCCTTGTTTGGGGACCCCCGAGAACGCAGGGGTGATGTAGCACTTACGCCCACTTTTGGGCCACCTTTGATTTTATCCCCTTGTTTGGGGACCCCCGAGAACGCAGGGGAGATGTAGCACTTCCGCCCACTCGTGGGCCACCTTTGACTTTGTCCCCTTGTTTGGGGACAACCGAGAACACAAGGGTGATGTAGCACTTCCGCCCACTTGTGGGCCACCTTTGACTTTGTCCCCTTGTTTGGGGACCCCGAGAACGCAGGGGTGATGTAGCACTTCCGCCCACTTGTGGGCCACCATTGACTTTGTCCCCTTGTTTGGGGACCCCCGAGAACGGAGGGATGATGTAGCACTTCCGCCCACTTGTGGGCCACGATTAACTTTGTCCCCTTGTTGGGGATCCCCCGAGAACGCAGCGATGATGTAGCAGTTCCGCCTACTTGTGGGCCACCTTTGACTTTGTCCCCGTCTTTGGGGACCCCCGAGAACGCAGGGGTAAAGTGGCAGTTCCGCCCACTTTTGGGCCACCTTTGATTTTATCCCCTTGTTTCGGGACCCCCGAGAACGCAGGGGTGATGTAGCACTTCCGCTCACTTGTGGGCCACCTTTGGCTTTGTCCCCGTGTTTGGGGACCCCCGAGAACGCAGGGGTGATGTAGCACTTCCGCCCACTTGTGGGCCACCTTTGACTTTGTCCCCTTGTTTGGGGACCCCCGAGAACGCAGGGGTGATGTAGCACTTCCGCCCACTTGTGGGCCGACTTTAACTTTGTCCCGTTGTTTGGGAACCCCCGGGAACGCAGGGGTGATGTAGCACCTCTGCCCACTTGTGGGCCACCTTTGACTTTGTTGTCTTGTTTGGGGACCCCGGAGAATGCAGGGGTGATGTAGCACTTCTGCCCACTGGTGGGCCACCCTTGACTTTGTCCCCGTTTTTGGGAACCCCCGCAAGCGCAGGGGTGATCTAGCACTTCCGCCCACTTGTGGGCCACCGTTAATTTCGTCCCCTTGTTTGGGGACCCCCGAGAACGCAGGCGTGATGTAGCACTTCCGCCCACTTGTGTGCCACCTTTGACTTTGTCCCCTTGTTTGGGGACCCCCGAGAACGCAGGGGGGATGTAGCACTTCTGCCCACTTGTGGGCCACTTTTGACTTTGTCCCCGTGTTTGGGGACCCCCGAGAAGGCAAGGGTGATGTAGCACCTCCGCCCACTTGTGGGCAACCATTGACTTTGTCCACTTGTTTGGGGACCCCCGAGAACGCTGGGGTGATGTAGCAGTTCCGCCCACTTGTTGGCCACCTTTGACTTTGTCCCCTTGTTGGGGTACCCCCAAGAACGCAGAGGTGATGTAGCACTTCCGCCCACTTGTGGGCCAGCTTTGATTTTGTCCACTTGTTTGGGGACCCCTGAGAACGCAGGGGTGATGTAGCACTTCCGCCCACCCGTGGGCCACCATTGTCTTTGTCCCCTTGTTTGGGGACCCCCGAGAACGCAGGGGTGATGTAGCACTTCCGCCCACTTGTGGGCCACCGTTGACTTTGTCCTCGTGTTTGGGGACACCCGAGAACGCAGGGGTGATGTAGCACTTCCGCCCACTTGTGGGCCACCTTTGACTTTGTCCTCGTGTTTGGGGACACCCGAGAACGCAGGGGTGATGTAGCACTTCCGCCCACTTGTCGGCCACCTTTGACCTTTTCCCCGTGTTTGGAAACCCCGGAGAACGCAGGGGTGATGTAGCACCTCCGCCCACTTGTGGGCGACCATTGACTCTGTCGACTTGTTTGGGGACCCCCGAGAACGCTGGGGTGATGTAGCAGTGCCGCCCACTTGTTGGCCACCTTTGACTTTGTCCCCTTGTTGGGGTACCCCCGAGAACGCAGGGGTGATGTAGCACTTCCGCCCACTTGTGGGCCAGCTTTGATTTTGTCCCCTTGTTTGGGGACCCCTGAGAACGCAGGGGTGATGTACCACTTCCGCCCACTTGTGGGCCACCATTGTCTTTGTCCCCTTGTTTTGGGACCCCCGAGAACGCAGGGGTGATGTACCACTTCCGCCCACTTGTGGGCCACCTTTGATTTTGTCCCCTTGTTTGGGGACCCCCGAGAACGCAGGGGTGATGTAGCACTTCCGCCCACTTGTGGGCCACCTTTGACTTTGTCCTTGTGTTTGGGACACCCGAGAACGCAGGGGTGATGTAGCACTTCCGCCCACTTGTGGGCCACCTTTGACTTTGTCCCCGCGTTTGGGGACACCTAAAGAACGCAGGGGTGATGTAACAATCCGTCCGCTTGTGGGCCACCATTGACTTTGTCCCCTTGTTTGGGGACCCCCGAGAACGCAGGGGTGATGTAGCACTTCCGCCCACTTGTGGTCCACCGTTGACTTTGTCCCCTTGTTTGGGGACCCCCGAGGACGCAGGGGTGATGTAGCACTTACGCCCACTTTTGGGCCACCTTTGATTTTATCCCCTTGTTTGGGGACCCCCGAGAACGCAGGGGAGATGTAGCACTTCCGCCCACTCGTGGGCCACCTTTGACTTTGTCCCCTTGTTTGGGGACAACCGAGAACACAAGGGTGATCTAGCAATTCCGCCCACTTGTGGGCCACCTTTGACTTTGTCCCCTTGTTTGGGGACCCCCGAGAACGCAGGGGTGATGTAGCACTTCCGCCCACTTGTGGGCCACCATTGATTTTGTCCCCTTGTTTGGGGACCCCCGAGAACGGAGGGATGATGTAGCAGTTCCGCCCACTTGTGGGCCACCTTTGACTTTGTCCCCGTCTTTGGGGACCCTCGAGAACGCAGGGGTAAAGTGGCAGTTCCGCCCACTTTTGGGCCACCTTTGATTTTATCCCCTTGTTTCGGGACCCCCGAGAACGCAGGGGAGATGTAGCACTTCCGCTCACTTGTGGGCCACCTTTGGCTTTGTCCCCGTGTTTGGGGACCCCCGAGAACGCAGGGGTGATGTAGCACTTCCGCCCACTTGTGGGCCACCTTTGACTTTGTCCCCTTGTTTGGGGACCCCCGGGAACGCAGGGGTGATGTAGCACCTCCGCCCACTTGTGGGCCACCTTTGACTTTGTTGTCTTGTTTGGGGACCCCGAAGAACGCAGGGGTGATGTAGCACTTCCGCCCACTTGTGGGCCGACTTTAACTTTGTCCCGTTGTTTGGGGACCCCCGGGAACGCAGGGGTGATGTAGCACCTCCGCCCACTTGTGGGCCACCTTTGACTTTGTTGTCTTGTTTGGGGACCCCGGAGAACGCAGGGGTGATGTAGCACTTCCGCCCACTGGTGGGCCACCCTTGACTTTGTCCCCGTTCTTGGGAACCCCCGCGAGCGCAGGGGTGATCTAGCACTTCCGCCCACTTGTGGGCCACCTTTAATTTTGTCCCCTTGTTTGGGGACCCCCGAGAACGCAGGCGTGATGTAGCACTTCTGCCCACTTGTGGGCCACCTTTGACTTTGTCCCCTTGTTTGGGGACCCCCGAGAACGCAGGGGGGATGTAGCACTTCTGCCCACTTGTGGGCCACCTTTGACTTTGTCCCCTTGTTGGGGTACCCCCGAGAACGCAGGGGTGATGTAGCACTTCCGCCCACTTGTGGGCCAGCTTTGATTTTGTCCACTTGTTTGGGGACCCCTGAGAACGCAGGGGTGATGTAGCACTTCCGCCCACTCGTGGGCCACCATTGTCTTTGTCCCCTTGTTTGGGGACCCCCGAGAACGCAGGGGTGATGTAGCACTTCCGCCCACTTGTGGGCCACCGTTGACTTTGTCCTCGTGTTTGGGGACACCCGAGAACGCAGGGGTGATGTAGCACTTCCGCCCACTTGTGGGCCACCTTTGACTTTGTCCTCGTGTTTGGGGACCCCCGAGAACGCAGGGGTGATGGAGCACTTCCGCCCACTTGTGGGCCACCTTTGACCTTTTCCCCGTGTTTGGAAACCCCCGAGAACGCAGGCATGATGTAGCACCTCCGCCCACTTGTGGGCGACCATTGACTTTGTCCACTTGTTTGGGGACCCCCGAGAACGCTGGGGTGATGTAGCAGTTCCGCCCACTTGTGGGCCACCTTTGACTTTGTCCCCTTGTTGGGGTACCCCCGAGAACGCAGGGGTGATGTAGCACTTCCGCCCACTTGTGGGCCAGCTTTGATTTTGTCCCCTTGTTTGGGGACCCCTGAGAACGCAGGGGTGATGTAGCACTTCCGCCCACTTGTGGGCCACCATTGTCTTTGTCCCCTTGTTTGGGGACCCCCGAGAACGCAGGGGTGATGTAGCACTTCCGCCCACTTGTGGGCCACCTTTGATTTTGTCCCCTTGTTTGGGGACCCCCGAGAACGCAGGGGTGATGTAGCACTTCCGCCCACTTGTGGTCCACCGTTGACTTTGTCCCCTTGTTTGGGGACCCCCGAGAACGCAGGGGTGATGTAGCACTTACGCCCACTTTTGGGCCACCTTTGATTTTATCCCCTTGTTTGGGGACCGCCGAGAACGCAGGGGAGATGTAGCACTTCCGCCCACTTGTGGGCCACCTTTGACTTTGTCCCCTTGTTTGGGCACAACCGAGAACACAAGGGTGATGTAGCACTTCCGCCCACTTGTGGGCCACCTTTGACTTTGTCCCCTTGTTTGGGGACCCCCGAGAACGCAGGGGTGATGTAGCACTTCCGCCCACTTGTGGACCACCATTGACTTTGTCCCCTTGTTTGGGGACCCCCGAGAACGGAGGGATGATGTAGCACTTCCGCCCACTTGTGGGCCACCATTAACTTTGTCCCCTTGTTCGGGAACCCCCGAGAACGCAGAAATGATGTAGCAGTTCCGCCCACTTGTGGGCCACCTTTGACTTTGTCCCCGTTTTTGGGGACGGCCGAGAACGCAGGGGTAAAGTGGCAGTTCCGCCCACTTTTGGGCCACCTTGGATTTTATCCCCTTGTTTCGGGACCCCCGAGAACGCAGAGGAGATGTAGCACTTCGGCCCACTTTTTGGCCACCATCGGGTTTGTCTCCTTGATTGGGAACCCCCGAGAACACAGGGGTGATGTAGCACTTCTGTCCACTTGTGGGCCACCATTGACTTTGTCCCCTTGTTTGGGGACCCCCGAGGATTGGTGATGTAGCACTTCCGCCAACTTGTGGGCCACATTTGACTTTGTCCCCGTGTTTTGGGACCCCCCACAACGCAGGGGTGATGTAGAACTTCCGCCCACTTGTTAGCCACCATTGAGTTTGTCCCCTTGTTTGGGGACCCCCGAGAACGCAGGGGTGATGTAGCACTTCCGCCCACTTGTGGGCCACCTTTGATTTTGTCCCCTTGATTGGGAACCCCCGAGAACACAGGGGTGATGTAGCACTTCTACCCACTTGTGGGCCACCTTTGACTTTGTCCCCTTGTTTGGGAACCCCCGAGAATGCAGGGGTGATGTAGCACTTCCGCCCACTTGTGGGCCACCTTTGACTGTGTACCCGTGTTTCGGGACCCCCGAGAACGCAGGGGTGATGTAGCAACTCCGCCCACTTGTGGGCCACCATTGACTTTGTCCCCTTATTCGGGGACCCCCGAGAACGCAACGGTGATGTAGTAGTTCCGCCCACTTGTGGGCCACCTTTGGCTTTGTCCCCTTGTTTGGGGACCCCCGAGAACACAGGGGTGATGTAGCACTTCCGCCCACTTGTGGGCCACCTTTGGCTTTGTCCCCTTGTTTCGGGACCCCCGAGAACGCAGGGGTGACGTAGCACTTTCGCCCACTTTTGGGCCACCATTGACTTTGTCCCCTTGTTTGGGGACCCCCGAGAACGCAGGGGTGATGTAGCACTTCGGCCCACTTGTGGGCCACCTTTGACGTTGTCCCGTTGTTTGGGGAGCCCCGGGAACGCAGGGGTGATGTAGCACCTCCGCCCACTTTTGGGCCACGGTTGACTTTGTCGTCTTGTTTGGGGACCCCGGAGAACGCAGGGGTGATGTAGCACTTCCCCCCACTGGTGGGCCACCTTTGACTTTGTCCCCGTGTTTGGGGACCCCCGAGAACGCAGGGGTGATGTAGCACTTCCGCCCACTTGTGGGCCACCTTTGACGTTGTCCCCTTGATTGGGAACCCCCGAGAACACAGGGGTGATGTAGCACTTCTACCCACTTGTGGGCCACCTTTGACTTTGTCCCCTTGTTTCGGGACCCCCGAGAACGCAGGGGTGACGTAGCACTTTCGCCCACTTTTGGGCCACCATTGATTTTGTCCCCTTGTTTGGGGACCCCCGAGAACGCAGGGGTGATGTAGCACTTCGGCCCACTTGTGGGCCACCTTTGACGTTGTCCCGTTGTTTGGGGAGCCCCGGGAACGCAGGGGTGATGTAGCACCTCCGCCCACTTTTGGGCCACGGTTGACTTTGTCGTCTTGTTTGGGGACTCCGGAGAACGCAGGGGTGATGTAGCACTTCCTCCCACTGGTGGGCCACCTCTGACTTTGTCCCCGTGTTTGGGGACCCCCGAGAACGCAGGGGTGATGTAGCACTTCCGCCCACTTGTGGGCCACCTTTGACGTTGTCCCCTTGATTGGGAACCCCCGAGAACACAGGGGTGATGTAGCACTTCTACCCACTTGTGGGCCACCTTTGATTTTGCCCCCGTGTTTGGGGACCCCCGAGAACGCAGGGGTGATGTAACACTTCCACCCACTTCTGGGCCACTGTTGACTTTGTCCCCTGTTTGGGGACCCCCGAGAACGCAGGGGTGATGTAACACTTCCGCCCACTTGGGGGCCACCTTTGACTTTGTCCCTGTGTTTGGGAACCCCCCACAACGCAGGGGTGATGTAGCAATTCCGCCCACTTGTGGGCCACCTTTGATTTTGTCCCCTTATTCGGGGACCCCCGAGAACGCAGGCGTGATGTAGCACTTGCGCCCACTTGTGGGCCACCATTGACTTTCTCCCCTTGATTGGGGACCCCCGAGAACGCAGGGGTGATGTAGCACTTCCGCCCACTTGTGGGCCACCTTTGGCTTTGTCCCCTTGTTTGGGGACCCCCGAGAACGCAGGGGTGATGTAGCACTTTCGCCCACTTTTGGGCCACCATTGACTTTGTCCCCTTGTTTGGGGACCCCCGAGAACGCAGGGGTGATGTAGCACTTCGGCCCACTTGTGGGCCACCTTTGACGTTGTCCCGTTGTTTGGGGAGCCCCGGGAACGCAGGGGTGATGTAGCACCTCCGCCCACTTTTGGGCCACGGTTGACTTTGTCGTCTTGTTTGGGGACCCCGGAGAACGCAGGGGTGATGTAGCACTTCCCCCCACTGGTGGGCCACCTTTGACTTTGTCCCCGTGTTTGGGGACCCCCGAGAAAGCAGGGGTGATGTAGCACTTCCGCCCACTTGTGGGCCACCATCGACTTTGTCCCCTTGTTTGGGGACCCCTGAGAACGCAGGGGTGATGTAGCACTTCCGCCCACTTGTGGGCCACCTTTGATTTTGCCCCCGTGTTTGGGGACCCCCGAGAACGCAGGGGTGATGTAACACTTCCACCCACTTCTGGGCCACTGTTGACTTTGTCCCCTGTTTGGGGACCCCCGAGAACGCAGGGGTGATGTAACACTTCCGCCCATTTGGGGGCCACCTTTGACTTTGTCCCTGTGTTTGGGGACCCCGGAAAACGCAGGGGTGATGTAGCACTTCCGCCCACTTGTGGGCCACCTTTGATTTTGTCCCCTTATTCGGGGACCCCCGAGAACGCAGGCGTGATGTAGCACTTGCGCCCACTTGTGGGCCACCATTGACTTTCTCCCCTTGATTGGGGACCCCCGAGAACGCAGGGGTGATGTAGCACTTCCGCCCACTTGTGGGCCACCTTTGACTTTGTCCCCTTGTTTTGGGACCCCCGAGAACGCAGGGGTGATGTAGCACTTCCGCCCACTCGTGGGCCAACTTTAACTTTGTCCCGTTGTTTGGGTACCCCCGAGAACGCAGGGGTGGTGTAGCACCTCCGCCCACTTGTGGGCCACCTTTGACTTTGTCGTCTTGTTTAAGGACCCCGGAGAACGCAGGGGTGATGTGACACTTCCACCCACTGGTGGGCCACTTTTGACTTTGTCCCCGTTTTTGGGAACCCCCGCGAGCGCAGGGGTGATGTAGCACTTCCGCCCACTTGTGGGCCACCTTTGATTTTGTCCCCTTGTTTGGGGACCCCTGAGAACGCAGGGGTGATGTAGCACTTCCGCCCACTTGTGGGCCATCTTTGACTTTGTCCCCTTGTTTGGGGACCCCTGAGAACGCAGGGGGTATGTAGCACTTCCGCCCACTTGTGGGCCACCTTTGACTTTGCCCCTGTGTTTGGGAACCCCCGAGAACGCAGGGGTGATGTAGCACCTCCGCCCACTTGTGAGCGACCATTGACTTTGTCCACTTGTTTGGGGACCCCCGAGAACGCTGGGGTGATGTAGCAGTTCCGCCCACTTGTTGGCCACCTTTGACCTTGTCCCCTTGTTGGGGTACCCCCGAGAACGCAGGGGTGATGTAGCACTTCCGCCCACTTGTGGGCCAGCTTTGATTTTGTCCCCTTGTTTGGGGACCCCTGAGAACGCAGGGGTGATGTAGCACTTCCGCCCACTTGTGGGCCACCATTGACTTTGTCCCCTTGTTTGGGGACCCCCGAGAACGCAGGGGTGATGTAGCACTTCCGCCCACCTGTGGGCCACCATTGACTTTGTCCCCTTGTTTGGGGACCCCCGAGAACGGAGGGGTGATGTAGCACTTCGGCCCACTTGTGGGCCACCTTTAACTTTGTCCCCGTGTTTGGGGACCCCTGAGACCAGAGGGGTGATGTAGCACTTCCGCCCACTTGTGGGCCACCTTTGACTTTGTCCCCTTGTTTGGGGACCCCGAGAACGCGGGGGTGATGTAGCACTTCCGCCCACTTGCGGGCCACCTTTGATTTGGTCCCCTTGTTTGGGGACCCCCGAGAACGCAGGAGTGATGTAGCACTTCCGCCCACTTGTGGACCACCTTTGACTTTGTCCCCTTGTTTGGGGACCCCCGAGAACGCAGGGGTGATGTAGCAGTTCCGCCCACTGGTGGGCCACCATTGACTTTGTCCCCTTGTTTGGGGACCCCCGAGAACGCAGGGGTAATGTAGCACTTCCGCCCACTTGTGGGCCACCTTTGACATTGTCCCCTTTCCCGGGACCCCCGAGAACGCAGGGGCGATGTAGCAGTTCCGCCCACTGGTGGGCCACCATTGACTTTGTCCCCTTGTTTGGGGACCCCCGAGAACGGAGGGGTGATGTAGCACTTCCGCCCACTTGTGGGCCACCTTTAACTTTGTCCCCGTGTTTGGGGACCCCCGAGAGTGCAGGGGTGATGTAGCACTTCCGCCCACTTGTGGGCCACCTTTGATTTTGTCCCCTTGTAGGGGTACCCCCGAGAACGCAGGGGTGATGTAGCACTTCCGCCCACTTGTGGGCCACCATTGGGGTTGTCCCCTTGTTTGGGGACCCCCGAGAGCGCAGGGGTGATGTAGCACCTCCGCCCACTGGTGGGCCACCATTGACTTTGTCCACGTGTTTGGCGACCCCCGAGAACGCAGGGGTGATGTAGCAGTTCCGCCCACTTGTTGGCCACCTTTCACTTTGTCATCTTGTTTGGGGACCCCCGAGAACGCAGGGGTGATGTAGCACTTCCGCCCACTTGTGGGCCACCATTGACCTTTTCCCCTCGTTTGGGGACCCCCGAGAACGCAGGGGTGATGTAGCACCTCCGCCCACTTGTGGGCCACCTTCAATTTTGTCGTCTTGTTTTGGGACCCCGGAGAACGCAGGGGTGATGTAGCACTTCCGCCCACTTGTGGGCCACCATTGACTTTATCCCCTTGATTGGGGAACCCTGAGAACGCAGGGGTGATGTAGCACCTCCGCCCACTTGTGGACCACCTTTGACCTTGTCCCCTTTTTTGGGGACCCCCGAGAACGCAGGGGTGATGTAGCACTTCCGCCCACTTGTGGGCCACCATTGACTATGTCGTCTTGATTAGGGAACCCCGAGAACGCAGGGGTGATGTAGCACCTCCGCCCACTTGTGGGCCACCTTTGACTTTGTCGTCTTGTTTGGGGACAGCCGAGAACGCAGGGGTGATGTAGCACTTCCGCCCACTTGTGGGCCACCATTGACTTTATCCCCTTGATTGGGGAACCCTGAGAACGCAGGGGTGATGTAGCACCTCCGCCCACTTGTGGACCACCTTTGACCTTGTCCCCTTTTTTGGGGACCCCCGAGAACGCAGGGGTGATGTAGCACTTCCGCCCACTTGTGGGCCACCATTGACTATGTCGTCTTGATTGGGGAACCCCGAGAACGCAGGGGTGATGTGGCACCTCCGCCCACTTGTGGGCCACCTTTGACTTTGTCCCCGTGTTTGGGGACAGCCGAGAACGCAGGGGGGATGTAGCACTTCCGCCCACTTGTGGGCCACTTTTGACTTTGTCCCCTTGTTTGGGGACCCCCCAGAACGGAGGGGTGATGTAGCACCTCCGCCCACTTGTGGGCCACCTTTGATTTTGTCCCCTTGTTCCGGGACCGCTGAGAAAGCAGGGGTGATGTAGCACTTCCGCCCCCTTTTGCGCCACCATTGACTTTGTCCCCTTGTTTGGGGACCCCCCAGAACACAGGGGTGATTCAGCACTTCCGCCCACTTGCGGGCCACCTTTGACCTTGTCCCCTTTTTTGGAGACCCCCGAGAACGCAGGGGTGATGTAGCACCTCCGCCCACTTGTGGGCCACCTTTGACTTTGTCCCCTTGTTTTGGGACCCCCGAGAGTGCAGGGGTGATGTAGCACTTCCGCCCACTTGTGGGCCACCTTTGACTTTGTCCCCGTGTTTGGGGACCCCCGAGAACGCAGGGGTGATGTAGCACCTCCGCCCAGTGGTGGACCACCATTTACTTTGTCCACGTGTTTGGGGACCCCCGAGAACGCTGGTGTGATGTAGCAGTTCCGCCCACTTGTTGGCCACCTTTGACTTTGTCCCCTTGTTGGGGTACCCCCGAGAACGCGGGGGTGATGTAGCACTTCTGCCCACTTGTGGGCCACCTCTGACTTTGTCCCCTTGTTTGGGGACCCCCGAGAACGCAGGGGTGATGTAGCACTTCCGCCCACTGGTGGGCCACCATTGACTTTGTCCCCTTGTTTGGGGACCCCCGAGAACGCAGGGGTGATGTAGCACTTCCGCCCACTTGTGTGCCACCCTTGACGTTGTCCCCTTGTTTGGGGACCCCCGAGAACGCAGGGGCGATGTAGCAGTTCCGCCCACTGGTGGGCCACCATTGACTTTGTCCCCTTGTTTGGGGACCCCCGAGAACGGAGGGGTGATGTAGCACTTCCGCCCACTTGTGGGCCACCTTTAACTTTGTCCCCGTGTTTGGGGACCCCCGAGAGTGCAGGGGTGATGTAGCACTTCCGCCAACTTGTGGACCACCTTTGACTTTGTCCCCTTGTAGGGGTACCCCCGAGAATGCAGGGGTGATGTAGCACTTCCGCCCACTTGTGGGCCACCATTGACTTTGTCCCCTTGTTTGGGGACCCCCGAGAACGCAGGTGTGACGTAGCACTTCCGCCCACTTGTGGGCCACCGTTGTGTTTGTCCCCTTGTTCGGGGACCCCCGAGAACGCAGGGGTGATGTAGCACTTCCGCCCACTTGTGAGCCACCTATGACTTTGTCCCCGTGTTTGGGGACCCCCGAGAACGCAGGGGTGATATAGCTCCTCCGCCCACTTGTGGGCCACCTTTGTTTTTGTCCCCTTGTTTGGGGAGCCCCGAGAACGCAGGGGTGATGTAGCACTTCCGCCCACTTGTGGGCCACCTTTGATTTTGTCCCCTTGTTTGGGGACCCCCGAGAACGCAGGAATGATGTAGCACTTCCGCCCACTTGTGGGCCACCATTGACCTTGTCCCCTTGTTTCGGGACCGCCGAGAACGCAGGGGTGATGTAGCACTTCCGCCCCCTTTTGCGCCACCATTGACTTTGTCCCCTTGTTTGGGGACCCCCCAGAACGCAGGGGTGATTCAGCACTTCCGCCCACTTGCGGGCCACCTTTGACCTTGTCCCCTTTTTTGGGGACCCCCGAGAACGCAGGGGTGATGTAGCACCTCCGCCCACTTGTGGGCCACGTTTGACTTTGTCCCCTTGTTTTGGGACCCCCGAGAGCGCAGGGGTGATGTAGCACTTCCGCCCACTTGTGGGCCACCTTTGACTTTGTCCCCGTGTTTTGGGACCCCCGAGAACGCAGGGGTGATGTAGCACCTCCGCCCACTGGTGGGCCACCATTGACTTTGTCCACGTGTTTGGGGACCCCCGAGACCGCTGGGGTGATGTAGCAGTTCCGCCCACTTGTTGGCCACCTTTTACTTTGTCCCCTTGTTGGGGTACCCCCGAGAACGCGGGGGTGATGTAGCACTTCCGCCCACTTGTGGGCCACCATTGATTTTGTCCCCTTGTTTGGGGACCCCCAAGAACGCAGGGATGATGTAGCACTTCCGCCCACTTGTGGGCCACCTTTGACTTTGTCCCCTTGTTTGGGGACCCCCGAGAACGCAGGGGTGATGTAGCACTTCCGCCCAATTGTGGGCCACCATTGACTTTGTCCCCTTGTTTGGAAACCCCCGAGAACGCAGGGGTGATGTAGCACTTCCGCCCACTTGTGTGCCACCTTTGACGCTGTCCCCGTGTTTGGGGACCCCCGAGAACGCAGGGGCGATGTAGCAGTTCCGCCCACTGGTGGGCCACCATTGACTTTGTCCCCTTGTAGGGGTACCCCCGAGAACGCAGGGGTGATGTAGCACTTCCGCCCACTTGTGGGCCACCATTGACTTTGTCCCCTTGTTTGGGGACCCCCGAGAACGCAGGTGTGACATAGCACTTCCGCCCACTTGTGGGCCACCGTTGTGTTTGTCCCCTTGTTCGGGGACCCCCGAGAACGCAGGGATGATGTAGCACTTCCGCCCACTTGTGAGCCACCTATGACTTTGTCCCCGTGTTTGGGGACCCCCGAGAACGCAGGGGTGATATAGCACCTCCGCCCACTTGTGGGCCACCTTTGACTTTGTCCCCTTGTTTGGGGACCCCCGAGAACGCAGGGGTGACGTAGCACTTCCGCCCACTTGTGGGCCACCATTGACTTTTTCCCCTTGATTGGGGAACCCCGAGAACGCAGGGGTGATGTAGCACCTCTGCCCACTTGTGGGCAACCTTTGACCTTGTCGTCTTGTTTGGGGACCCCCAGGAACGCAGGGGTGATGTAGCACCTCCGCCCACTTGTGGGCCACCTTTGACTTTGTCGTCTTGTTTGGGGACCCCCGAGAACGCAGGGGTGATGTAGCACTTCTGCCCACTTGTGGGCCACCTTTGGCTTTGTCCCCTTGTTTGCGGACCCCCGAGAACGCAGGGGTGATGTAGCACCTCCGCCCACTTGTGGGCCACCTTTGACTCTGTCGTCTTGCTTGGGGACCCCCGAGAACGCAGGGGTGATGTAGCACTTCCGCCCACTTGTGGGCCACCATTGACTTCGTCCCCTTGTTTTTGGGACCCCCGAGAATGCAGGGGTGATGTAGCACTTCCGCCCACTTGTGGGCCACCATTGACCTTGTCCCCTTGTTTGGGGACCCCCGAGAACGCAGGGGTGATGTAGCACCTCCGCCCACTTGTGGGCCACCTTTGACTTTGTCGTCTTGTTTGGGGACCCCCGAGAACGCAGGGGTGATGTAGCACTTCCGCCCACTTGTGGGCCACCATTGACGTTATCCCCTTGATTGGTGAACCCTGAGAGCGCAGGGGTGATGTAGCACCTCCGCCCACTTGTGGACCACCTTTGACCTTGTCCCCTTTTTTGGGGACCCCCGAGAACGCAGGGGTGATGTAGCACTTCCGCCCACTTGTGGGCCACCATTGACGTTGTCGCGTTGATTGGGGAACCCCGAGAACGCAGGGGTGATGTAGCACCTCCGCCCACTTGTGGGCCACCCTTCACTTTGTCGTCTTGTTTGGGGACCCCCGAGAACGCAGGGGTGATGTAGCACCTCCGCCCACTTGTGGGCCACCTTTGACTTTGTCGTCTTGTTTGGGGACCCCGGAGAACGCCCGGGTGATGTAGCACTTCCGCCCACTGGTGGGCCATCTTTGACTTTGTCCCCGTTTTTTGGGGACCCCCGAGAACGCAGGGGTGATGTAGCACTTCCGCCCACTTGTGGGCCACCTTTGATTTTGTCCCCTTGTTTGGGGACCCCCGAGAATGCAAGGGTGATGTAGCACGTCCGCCCACTTGTGGTCCACCATTGACTTTGTCGTCTTGTTTTAGGACAACCGCGAACGCAGGGGTGATGTAGCACGTCCGCCAACTTGTTGGCCACCCTTGACCTTTCCCCTTGTTCAGGGACCCCCGAGAACGCAGGGGGGATGTAGCACTACCGCCCACTTGTGGGCCACCATTGACTTTGTCCCCTTGTTTGGGGACTCCGGAGAACGCAGGGGTGATGTAGCACTTCCGCCCACTGGTGGGCCACCATTGACTTTGTCCCCTTGTTTGGGGACCCCCGAGAACGCAGGGGTGATGTAGCACTTCCGCCCAATTGTGGGCCACCATTGACTTTGTCCCCTTGTTTGGGGACCCCCGAGAACGCAGTGGTGATGTAGCACTTCCGCCCACTTGTGGGCGACCTTTGACTTTGTCCCCTTGCTTGGGGACCCCCGAGAACGCAGGGATGATGTAGCACTTCCGCCCACTTGTGGGCCACCATTGACTTTGTCCCCTTGTTTGGGGACTCCGGAGAACGCAGGGGTGATGTAGCACTTCCGCCCACTGGTGGGCCACCATTGACTTTGTCCCCTTGTTTGGGGCCCTCCGAGAACGCAGGAATGATGTAGCACTTCCGCCCAATTGTGGGCCACCATTGACTTCGTCCCCTTGTTTGGGGACCCCCGAGAACGCAGTGGTGATGTAGCACTTCCGCCCACTTGTGGGCCACCTTTGACTTTGTCCCCGTGTTTGGGGACCCCCGAGAACGCAGGGGTGATGTAGCACTTCCGCCCACTTGTGGGCGACCTTTGACTTTGTCCCCTTGCTTGGGGACCCCCGAGAACGCAGGGATGATGTAGCACTTCCGCCCACTTGTGGGCCACCTTTGACTTTGTCCCTTTGTTGGGGGACCTCCCAGAACGCAGGGGTAATGTAGTACTCCCGCTCACTTGTGGGCCGGCATTGACTTTGTCCCCTTGTTTGGGGACACCCGAGAACGGAGGGGTGATGTAGCACTTCCGCCCACTTTTTGGCCACCATTGACTTTGTCCCCTTGTTCGGCGCCCCCCGAGAACGCAGGGATGATATAGCACTTCCGCCCAGTTGTGGGCCACCATTGACCTTGTCCCCTTGTTTCGGGACCCCCGAGAACGCAAGGGTGATGTAGCACCTCCGCCGACTTGTGGGCCACCATTGACTTTGTCGTCTTGTTTGGGGACCCCCGAGAACGCAGGGGTGATATAGCACCTCCGCCCGCTTGTCGGCCACCTTTGACTTTGTCGTCTTGTTTGGGGACCCCCGAGAACGCAGGGGTGATGTAACACTTCCGCTCACTTGTGGGCCACCATTGACTTTGTCCCCTTGATTGGGGAACCCCGAGAACGCAAGGGTGATGTAGCACCTCCGCCCACTTGTGGGCCACCATTGACTTTGTCGTCTTGTTTGGTGACCTCCGAGAACGCAGGGGTTATGTAGCACTTCCGCCCACTTGTGGGCCACCATTGACTTTGTCGTCTTGTCTGGGGACCCCCAAGAACGCAGGGGTGATGTAGCACTTCCGCCTACTTTTGGGCCACCATTGAATTTGTCCCCTTGTTCGGGGACCCCCGAGAAAGGAGGGACTATGTAGCACTTCCGCCCACTTGTGGGCCACCTTTGACTTTGTACCCGTGTTTGGGGACCCCCGAGAACGCAGGGGTGATGTAGCACCTCCGCCCACTTGTGGGCCACCTTTGACTTTGTCGTCTTGTTTGGGGACCCCCGAGAACGCAGGGGTGATGTAGCAGTTCCGCCCACTTGTGGGCCACCATTGACTTTGTCCCCTTGATTGGGGACCCCCGAGAACGCAGGGGTGATGTAGCACCTCCGCCCACTTGTGGGCCACCTTTGACTATGTCGTCTTGTTTGGGGACCCCCGAGAACGCAGGGGTGATGTAGCACTTCCGCCCACTTGTGGGCCACCTTTCCCGAAACAAGGAGACAAGGTCAATGGTGGCCCACAAGTAGCCGGAAGTGCTACATCACCCCTGCGTTCTCGGGGGTCCCCAAACATGGGGACAAAGCCAAAGGTGGCCCACAAGTGGGCGGAAGTGCTACATCACCCATCCATTCTCAGGGGTCCCCAAACAAGGGGACAAAGTACCCCCAAGAATGCAGGGGTGATGTAGCACTTCCGCCCACTTGTGGGCCACCATTGACTTTGTCCCCTTGTTTTGGGACCCCCGAGAACGCAGGGGTGATGTAGCACTTCCGCTCACTTGTGGGCCACCATTGACTTTGTCCCCTTGTTTGGGGACCCCCGAGAACGCAGGGGTGATGTAGCACTTCCGCCCACTTTTGGGCCACCATTGACCTTATCCCCTTGTTCGGGGACCCCCGAGAACGCAGGGATGATGTAGCACTTCCGCCCACTTGTGGGCCACCATAGACCTTGTCCCCTTGTTTCGGGACCCCCGAGAACGCAAGGGTGATGTAGCAGCTCCGCCCACTTGTGGGCCACCTTTGACTATGTCGTCTTGTCTGGGGACCCCCGGGAACGCAGGGCTGATATAGCACCTCCGCCCACTTGTCGGCCACCTTTGACTTTGTCCCCTTGTTTGGGGACCCCCGAGAACGCAGGGGTGATGTAGCAGGACCGCCCACTTGTGGGCCACCTTTGACTTTGTCCCCTTGATCGGGGAACCCCGAGAACGCAAGGCTGATGTAGCACCTCCGCCCCCTTGTGGGCCACCTTTGACTTTGTCGTCTTGTTTGGGGACCCCGGAGAACGCAGGGGTGGTGTAGCACTTCCGCCCACTTTTGGGCCACCATTGAATCTGTCCCCTTGTTCGGGGACCCCCGAGAACGCAGGGCTGATGTAGCACTTCCGCCCACTTGTGGGCCACCTTTGACTTTGTCCCCAAGTTTGGGGAACCCCGAGAACGCAGGGGTGATGTACCACCTCCCCCCACTTGTAGGCCACCTTTGACTTTGTCTTCTTGTTTGGGGACCCCCGCGAACGCAGGGGTGATGTAGCACTTCCGCCCACTTGTGGGCCACCATTGACCTTGTGCCCTTGATTGGGGAACCCCGAGAACGCAAGGGTGATGTAGCAGCTCCGCCCACTTGTGGGCCACCTGTGACTATGTCGTCTTGTTTGGGGACCCCCGGGAACGCAGGGGTGATGTAGCACTTCCGCCCACTTGTGGGCGACCTTTGACTTTGTCCCCTTGTTTGGGGACCCCCGAGAACGGATCAGTGATGTAGCACTTCCGCCCACTTGTGAGCCACCTTTGCCTTTGTCCCCTTGTTTGGGGACCCCCGAGAATCCAGGGGTGATGTAGCACTTCCGCCCACTTGTGGGCCACCATTGACCTTGTCCCCTTGTTGGGGGACCCCCGAGAACGCAGGGGTGATGTAGCACTTTCGCCCACTTGTGGGCCACCATTGACTTTGTCGTCTTGTTTGGGGCCCCCCGAGAACGCAGGGGTGATGTAGCACTTCCGCCCACTTGTGGGCGACCATTGACTTTGTCGTTTTGTTTGGGGACACCTGAGAACGCAGGGGTGTTGTAGCACTTCCGCCCACTTGTGGGCCACCTTTGACTTTGTCCCCTTGATTGGGGAACCCCGAGAATGCAGGGGTGATGTAGCACTTCCGCCCACTTGTGGGCCACCATTGACTTTGTCCCCTTGTTTGGGAACCCCTGAGAACGCAGGGGTGATGTAGCACCTCCGCCCACTTGTGGGCCACCTTTGACTATGTCGTCTTATTTGGGGACCCCCGGGAACGCAGGGGTGATGTAGCACCTCCGCCCACTTGTGGGCGACCATTGACTTTGTCGTTTTGTTTGGGAACCCCTGAGAACGCAGGGGTGATGTAGCACTTCCGCCCACTTCTGAGCCACCATTGACCTTGTCCCCTTGTTTGGGGACCCCCGAGAACGCAGGGGTGATGTAGCACTTCCGCCCACTTGTGGGCCACAATTGACTTTGTCCCGCTGTTTGGGGACCCCCGAGAACGCAGGGATGATGTGGCACCTCCGCCCACTTGTGGGCCACCTTTGACTTTGTCGTCTTGTCTGGGGACCCCGGAGAACGCAAGGGTGATGTAGCATATCCGCCCACTTGCGGGCCATCTTTGACTTTGTCCCGGTGTTTGGGGACCCCCGAGAGCGCAGGGGTGATATAGCACTTCTGCCCACTTTTGGGCCACCATTGACGTTGTCCCCTTGTTTGGGGACCCCCGAGAACGCAGGGGTGATGTAGCACTTCCGCCCACTTGTGGGCCATCTTTGACTATGTCCCCTTGTATGGGGACCCCTGAGAATGCAGGGGTGATGTAGCACTTCCGCCCACTTGTGGGCCACCTTTGACTTTGTCCCCTTGTTTGGGGACCCCTGAGAACGCAGGGGTGATGTAGCACCTCCGCCCACTTGTGGGCCACCATTGACTTTGTCCCCTTGTTTGGGGACCCCCGAGAACGCAGGGGTGATGTAGCACTTCCGCCCACTTGTGGGCCACCATTGACTTTGTCCCGTTGTTTGGGGACCCCCGAGAACCCAAGGATGATGTGGCACTTCCGCCCACTTGTGGGCCAGATTTGACTTTGTCCCCGTGTTTGGGGACCCCGGAGAACGCAAAGGTGATGTAGCACTTCTGCCCACTTGTGGGCGACCATTGACTTTGTCGTCTTGCTTGGGGATCCCTGAGAACGCAGGGGTGATGTAGCACTTTCGCCCACTAGTGGGCCACCTTTGACTTTGTATCGTTGTTTGGGGACCCCCGAGAGCGCAGGGGTGATGTAGCACTTCCGCCCACTTGTGGGCCACCTTTGACTTTGTCCCGTTGTTCGGGGACCCCCGAGAACCCAAGGGTGATGTGGCACTTCCGCCCACTTGTGGGCCAGATTTGACTTTGTCCCCGTGTTTGGGGACCCCGGAGAACGCAAAGGGGATGTAGCACTTCTGCCCACTTGTGGGCCACCATTGACTTTGTCCCCTGGTTTGGGGACCCCCGAAAGCGCAGGGGTGATGTAGCACTTCCGCCCACTTGTGGGCCACCATTGACCTTGTCCCGTTGTATGGGGACCCCCGAGAACGCAGGAGTGATGTAGCACCTCCGCCCACTTGTGGGCCACCTTTGACTTTGTCGTCTTGTTTGGGGACCCCCGAGAACGCAGGGGTGATGTAGCACTTCCGCCCACTTGTGGGCCACCATTGACTTTGTCCCGTTGTTTGGGGACCCCCCAGAACGCAGGGGTAATGTAGCACTTCCGCCCACTTGTGGGCCACCTTTGACTTTGTCGTCTTGTTTGGGGACCCCGGAGAACGTAGGGGTGATGTAGCACTTCCGCCCACTTGTGGGCCACCTTTGACTTTGTCCCCTTGTTTGGGGACCCCTGAGAACACAGGGGTGATTTCGCACTTCCGGCCACTTGTTGGCCACCTTTGACGTTGTCCCGTTGTTTGGGGACCCCCGAGAACGCAGGGGTGATGTAGCACCTCCGCCCACTTGTGGGCCACCGTTGACTTTGTCGTCTTGTTTGGGGACCCCCGAGAACGCAGGGGTGATCTAGCACTTCCGCCCACTTCTGGGCCACCATTGATTTTGTCCCCTTGTTTGCGAACCGCCGAGAACGCAGGGGTGATGTAGCACTTCCGCCCACTTGTGGGCCACCATTGACTTTGTCTGCTTGTTTGGGGACCCCCGAGAACGCAGGGGTGATGTAGCACTTCCGCCTACTTGTGGGCCACCTTTGACTTTGTCCCGTTGTTTCGGGACCCCCGAGAACGCAGGGGTGATGTAGCACGACCGCCCACTTGTGGGCCATCTTTGACTTTGTCGTCTTGTTTGGGGACCCCCGAGAACGCAAGGGTGATGTAGCACTTCCGCCCACTTGTGGGCAACCTTTGACTTTGTCCCCGTGTTTGGGGACCCCCGAGAACGCAGGGGTGATGTAGCAGTTCCGCCCACTTGTGGGCCACCTTTGGCGTTGTCCCCTTGTTTGGGGACCCCCAAAAGCGCAGGGATGATGTAGCCCTTCCGCCCACTTGTGGGCCATCATTGACCTTGTCCCGTTGTTTGGGGACCCCCGAGAACGCAGGGGCGATGTAGCACCTCCGCCCACTTGTGGGCCACCATTGACTTTGTACCCTTGTTTGGGGACCTCCGAGAACGCAGGGGTGATGTAGCACTTCCGCCCATTTTTGGGCCACCATTGACTTTGTCCCCTTGTTCGGGGACCCCCGAGAACGCAGGGATGATGTAGCACTTCCGCCCACTTGTGGGCCACCTTTGACTTTGTCCCCGTGTTTGGGGACCCCCGACGACGCAGGGGTGATGCAGCAGTTCCGCCCACTCCTGGGCCACCATTGACTTTGTCCCCTTGTATGGGGACCCCCGAGAACGCAGGGGTGATGTAGCACTTCCGCCCACTTGTGGGCCACCTTTGACTTTGTCCCCTTGTTTGGGGACCCCTGAGAACGCAGGGGTGATGTAGCACCTCCGCCCACTTGTGGGCCACCTTTGACTTTGTCCCCGTGTTTGGGGACCCCCGAGAACGCAGGGGCGATGTAGCACCTCCGCCCACTTGTGGGCCACCATTGACTTTGTTTCCTTGTTTCGGGACCCCCGAGAACGCAGGGGTGAAGTAGCACTTCCGCCCAGTCTTGGGCCACCATCGACTTTGTCCCCTTGTTCGGGGACCCCCGAGAACGCAGGGATGATGTAGCACTTCCGCCCACATATGGGCCACCTTTGACTTTGTCCCCGTGTTTGGGGACCCCCGAGAACGCAGGGGTGATGTAGCAGTTCCGCCCACTTGTGGGCCACCTTTGACTTTGTCCCCGTGTTTGGGGACCCCCGAGAACGCAGGGGCGATGTAGCACCTCCGCCCACTTGTGGGCCACCATTGACTTTGTCCCCTTGTTTCGGGACCCCCGAGAACGCAGGGGTGAAGTAGCACTTCCGCCCACTTTTGGGCCACCATTGACTTTGTCCCCTTGTTCGGGGACCCCCGAGAACGCAGGGATGATGTAGCACTTCCGCCCACTTATGGGCCACCTTTGACTTTGTCCCCGTGTTTGGGGACCCCCGAGAACGCAGGGGTGATGTAGCAGTTCCGCCCACTTGTGGGCCACCATTGACTTTGTCCCCTTATATGGGGACCCCCGAGAACGCAGGGGTGATGTAGCACTTCCGCCCACTTGTGGGGCACCTTTGACTTTGTCCCCTTGTTTGGCAACCCCCGAGAACGCAGGGTTGAAGTAGCACTTCCGCCCACTCGTGGGCCACCATTGACTTTGTCCCCTTGTTTGGGGACCCCCGAGAACGCAGGAATGATGTAGCACCTCTGCCCACTTGTGGGCCACCTTTGACTTCGTCGTCTTGTTTGGGGACCCCCGAGAACGCAGGGGTGATGTAGCACTTCCGCCCACTTGTGGGCCACCTTTGACTTTGTCCCCTTGTTTGGGGACCCCCGAGAACGCAGGGGTGATGTAGCACTTCCGCCCACTTGTGGGCCACCTTTGACTTTGTCCCCTTGTATGGGGATCCCCGAGAACGCAGGGGTGATGTAGCACCTCCGCCCACTTGTGGGCCACCTTTGACTTTGTTGTCTTGTTTGGGGACCCGCGAAAACGCAGGGGTGATGTAGCACCTCCGCCCACTTGTGGGCCACCTTTGACTTTGTCGTCTTGTTTGGGGACCCCCGGAAACGCAGGGGTGATGTAGCACTTCCGCCCACTTGTGGGCCCCCTTTGACTTTGTCCCCGTGTTTGGGGACCCCCGAGAACGCAGGGGTGATGTAGCACTTCGCGCCCACTTGTGGGCCACCTTTGACTTTGTCCCCTTGTCTGGGGACCCCCGAGAACGCAGGGGTGATGTAGCACCTCCGCCCACTTGGGGGCCACGTTTGACTTTGTCGTCATGTTTGGGGACCCCCGAGAACGCAAAGGGTGATGTAGCACTTCCGCCCACTTGTGGGTCACCTTTGACTTTGTCCTCGTGTTTGGGTACCCCCGAGAACGCAGGGTTGAAGTAGCACTTCCGCCCACTCGTGGGCCACCATTGACTTTGTCCCCTTGTTTGGGGACCCCCGAGAACGCAGGAATGATGTAGCACCTCTGCCCACTTGTGGGCCACCTTTGACTTCGTCGTCTTGTTTGGGGACCCCCGAGAACGCAGGGGTGATGTAGCACTTCCGCCCACTTGTGGGCCACCTTTGACTTTGTCCCCTTGTTTGGGGACCCCCGAGAACGCAGG
Source organism: Eutreptiella sp. 'Long Island Sound 2002' (assembly GCA_964036045.1). NCBI lineage: Eukaryota > Euglenozoa > Euglenophyceae > Eutreptiales > Eutreptiaceae > Eutreptiella > Eutreptiella sp. 'Long Island Sound 2002'. The sequence continues at coordinate 25,142,701 of OZ038388.1, forward strand.
GGTGATGTAGCACTTCCGCCCACTTGTGGGCCACCTTTGACTTTGTCCCCTTGTATGGGGATCCCCGAGAACGCAGGGGTGATGTAGCACCTCCGCCCACTTGTGGGCCACCTTTGACTTTGTTGTCTTGTTTGGGGACCCGCGAAAACGCAGGGGTGATGTAGCACCTCCGCCCACTTGTGGGCCACCTTTGACTTTGTCGTCTTGTTTGGGGACCCCCGGAAACGCAGGGGTGATGTAGCACTTCCGCCCACTTGTGGGCCCCCTTTGACTTTGTCCCCGTGTTTGGGGACCCCCGAGAACGCAGGGGTGATGTAGCACTTCGCGCCCACTTGTGGGCCACCTTTGACTTTGTCCCCTTGTCTGGGGACCCCCGAGAACGCAGGGGTGATGTAGCACCTCCGCCCACTTGGGGGCCACGTTTGACTTTGTCGTCATGTTTGGGGACCCCCGAGAACGCAAAGGGTGATGTAGCACTTCCGCCCACTTGTGGGTCACCTTTGACTTTGTCCTCGTGTTTGGGTACCCCCGAGAACGCAGGGGTGATGTAGCAGTTCCGCCAACTTGTGGGCCACCTTTGGCGTTGTCCCCTTGTTTGGGGATCCCCGAAAGCGCAGGGGTGATGTAGCACTTCCGCCCGATTGTCGGCCACCATTGACCTTGTCCCGTTGTTTAGGGACCCCCGAGAACGCAGGGGCGATGTGGCACCTCCGCCCACTCGTGGGCCACCATTGACTTTGTCCCCTTGTTTGGGGACCCCCGAGAACGCAGGGGTGATGTAGCACTTCCGCCCACTTGTGGGCCACCATTGACTTTGTCCCCTTGTTCGGGGACCCCCGAGAACGCAGGGATGATGTAGCACTTCCGCCCACTTGTGGGCCACGTTTGACTTTGTCCCCGTGTTTGGGGACCCCCGAGAACGCAGGGGTGATGTAGCACTTCCGCCCACTTGTGGGCCACCATTGACTTTGTCTCGTTGTTTGGGGACCCCCGAGAACACAGGGGTGATGTAGCACCTCCGCCCACTTGTGGGACACCTTTGCCTTTGTCGTCTTGTTTGGGGACCCCCAGGAACGCAGGGGTGATGTAGCACTTCCGCCCACTTGTGGGCCACCATTGACTTTGTCCCGTTGTTTCGGAACCCCCGAGAACGCAGGGGTGATGTAGCACTTCCGCCCACTTGTGGGCCACCCTTGACTTTGTCCCCTTGTTTGGGGACCCCTGAGAACGCAGGGGTGATGTAGCACTTCCGCCCACTTGTGGGCCACCATTGACTTTGTCCCCTTGTTTGGGGACCCCGAAGAACGCAGGGGTGATGTAGCACCTCCGCCCACTTGTGGGCCACCTTTGACTTTGTCCCCTTGTTTGGGGACTCCTGAGAACGCAGGGGTGATGTAGCACTTCCGCCCACTTGTGGGCCACCATTGACCTTGTCCCCTTGTTTGGGGACCCCGAGAACGCAGGGGTGATGTAGCACCTCCGCCCACTTGTGGGCCACCTTTGACTTTGTCCCCTTGCTTGGGGACTCCTGAGAACGCAGGGGTGATGTAGCACTTCCGCCCACTTGTGGGCCACCATTGACTTTGTCTGCTTGTTTGGGGACCCCGGAGAACGCAGGGGTGATGTAGCACTTCCGCCCACTTGTGGGCCACCATTGACTTTGTCTCGTTGTTTGGGGACCCCCGACAACGCAGGGGTGATGTAGCACCTCCGCCCACTTGTGGGCCACCTTTGCCTTTGTCGTTTTTTTTGGGGACCCCCGAGAACGCAGGGGTGATGTAGCACTTTGCCCGATTGTGGGCCACCATTGACTTTGTCCCCTCTTTTGGGGGCCCCCCAGAATGCAGGGGTGACGTAGCACCTCCGCCCACTTATGGGCCACCTTTGACTTTGTCTCGTTGTTTGGAGACCCCCGAGAATGCAGGGGTGATGTAGCACTTCCGCCCACTTGTGGGCCACCTTTAACTTTGTCCCCTTGTTTGGGGACCCCCGAGAACGCAGGGGTGATGTAGCACCTCCGCCCACTTGTGGGCCACGTTTGACTTTGTCGTCTTGTTTGGGGACCCCCGAGAACGCAAAGGGTGATGTAGCACTTCCGCCCACTTGTGGGCCACCTTTGACTTTGTCCCCGTGTTTGGGTACCCCCGAGAACGCAGGGGTGATGTAGCAGTTCCGCCCACTTGTGGGCCACCATTGACTTTGTCCCCTTGTTTGGGGACCCCCGAGAACACAGGGGTGATGTAGCACCTCCGCCCACTTGTGGGCCACCTTTGCCTTTGTCGTCTTGTTTGGGGACCCCCGGGAACGCAGGGGTGATGTAGCACTTCCGCCCACCTGTGGGCCACCATTGATTTTGTTCCCTTGTTTGGGGACCCCCGGAAACGCAGGGGTGATGTAGCACTTCCGCCCACTTGTGGGCCGCCATTGACTTTGTCCCGTTGTTTCGGAACCCCCGAGAACGCAGGGGTGATGTAGCACCTCCGCCCACTTGTGGGCCACGTTTGACTTTGTCGTCTTGTTTGGGGACCCCCGAGAACGCAAAGGGTGATGTAGCACTTCCGCCCACTTGTGGGCCACCTTTGACTTTGTCCCCGTGTTTGGGTACCCCCGAGAACGCAGGGGTGATGTAGCAGTTCCGCCCACTTGTGGGCCACCATTGACTTTGTCCCCTTGCTTGGGGACCCCCGAGAACACAGGGGTGATGTAGCACCTCCGCCCACTTGTGGGCCACCTTTGCCTTTGTCGTCTTGTTTGGGGACCCCCGGGAACGCAGGGGTGATGTAGCACTTCCGCCCACCTGTGGGCCACCATTGATTTTGTTCCCTTGTTTGGGGACCCCCGGAAACACAGGGGTGATGTAGCACTTCCGCCCACTTGTGGGCCACCATTGACTTTGTCTCGTTTTTTGGGGACCCTCGAGAACGCAGGGGTGATGTAGCACCTCCGCCCACTTGTGGGCCACCTTTGCCTTTGTAGTTTTTTTTGGGGACCCCCGAGAACGCAGGGGTGATGTAGCACTTTGCCCGATTGTGGGCCACCATTGACTTTGTCCCCTTTTTTGGGGGCGCCCCAGAATGCAGGGGTGACGTAGCACCTCCGCCCACTTATGGGCCACCTTTGACTTTGTCCCGTTGTTTAGGGACCCCCGAGGACGCAGGGGCGATGTAGCACCTCTGCCCATTCGTGGGCCACCATTGACTTGTTCCCCTTGTTTGAGGACCCCCGAGAACGAAGGGGTGATGTAGCACTTCCGCCCACTTTTGGGCCACCATTGACTTTGTCCCCTTGTTCGAGGACCCCCGAGAACGCAGGGATGATGTAGCACTTCCGCCCACATGTGGGCCACGTTTGACTTTGTCCTCGTGTTTGGGGACCCCCGAGAACGCAGGGGTGATGTAGCACTTCCGCCCACTTGTGGGCCACCATTGACTTTGTCCCCTTGTTTGGGGACCCCCGAGAACACAGGGGTGATGTAGCACCTCCGCCCACTTGTGGGCTACCTTTGCCTTTGTCGTCTTGTTTGGGGACCCCCGGGAACGCAGGGGTGATGTAGCACTTCCGCCCACCTGTGGGCCACCATTGATTTTGTTCCCTTGTTTGGGGACCCCCGGAAACGCAGGGGTGATGTAGCACTTCCGCCCACTTGTGGGCCGCCATTGACTTTGTCCCGTTGTTTCGGAACCCCCGAGAACGCAGGGGTGATGTAGCACTTCCGCCCACTTGTGGGCCACCCTTGACTTTGTCCCCCTGTTTGGGGACCCCTGAGAACGCAGGGGTGATGTAGCACTTCCGCCCACTTGTGGGCCACCATTGACTTTGTCCCCTTGTTTGGGGACCCCGAAGAACGCAGGGGTGATGTAGCACCTCCGCCCACTTGTGGGCCACCTTTGACTTTGTCCCCTTGTTTGGGGACTCCTGAGAACGCAGGGGTGATGTAGCACTTCCGCCCACTTGTGGGCCATCATTGACTTTGTCCCCTTGTTTGGGGACCCCGAGAACGCAGGGCTGATGTAGCACCTCCGCCCACTTGTGGGCCACCTTTGACTTTGTCCCCTTGCTTCGGGACTCCTGAGAACGCAGGGGTGATGTAGCACTTCCGCCCACTTGTGGGCCACCATTGACTTTGTCTGCTTGTTTGGGGACCCCGGAGAACGCAGGGGTGATGTAGCACTTCCGCCCACTTGTGGGCCACCATTGACTTTGTCCTGTTGTTTGGGGACCCCCGAGAACGCAGGGGTGATGTAGCACCTCCGCCCACTTGTGGGCCACCTTTGACTTTGTCGTCTTGTTTGGGGACCCCCGAGAACGCAGGGGTGATGTAGCACTTTGCCCGATTGTGGGCCACCATTGACTTTGTCCCCTTTTTTGGGGGCCCCCCAGAATGCAGGGGTGACGTAGCACCTCCGCCCACTTGTGGGCCACCTTTGACTTTGTCCCGTTGTTTGGGGACCCCCGAGAACGCAGGGGTGATGTAGCACCTCCGCCCACTTGTGGGCCACCTTTGACTTTGTCCCCTTGTTTGGCGACTCCTGAGAACGCAGGGGTGATGTAGCAGTTCCGCCCACTTGTGGGCCACCATTGATTTTGTCCCCTTGTTTGGGGACCCCGGAGAACGCAGGGGTGATGTAGCACTTCCGCCCACTTGTGGGCCACCATTGACTTTGTCCCGTTGTTTGGGGACCCCCGAGAACGCAGGGGTGATGTAGCACCTCCGCCGACTTGTGGGCCACCTTTGACTTTGTCGTCTTGTTTGGGGACCCCCGAGAACGCAGGGGTGATGTAGCACTTTGCCCGATTGTGGGCCACCATTGACTTTGTCCCCTTTTTTGGGGGCCCCCTAGAATGCAGGGGTGACGTAGCACCTCCGCCCACTTATCAGCCACCTTTGACTTTGTCCCGTTGTTTGGGGACCCCCGAGGACGCAGGGGTGATGTAGCACCTCCTCCCACTTGTGGGCCACCTTTGACTTTGTCCTCTTGTTTGGGGACCCCGGAGAACGCAGGGGTGATGTAGCACTTCCGCCCACTTGTGGGCCACCATTGACTTTGTCCCCTTGTTTGGGGACCCCTGAGAACGCAGGGGTGATGTAGAACTTCCGCCCACTTGTGGGCCACCATTGACTTTGTCCCCTTGTTTGGGGACCCCCGAGAACCCATGGGTGATGTAGCACTTCCGCCCACTTGTGGGCCACCATTGACTTTGTCCCCTTGTTTGGGGACCCCCGAGAACGCAGGGGTGATGTGGCACCTCCGCCCGCTTGTGGGCCACCTTTGACTTTGTCGTCTTGTTCGGGGACCCCCGAGAACGCAGGGGTGATGTAGCACTTCCGCCCACTTGTGGGCCACCATTGACTTTGTCCCCTTGTTTGGGGACCCCCGAGAACGCAGGGGTGATGTAGCACTTCCGCCCACTTGTGGGCCACCTTTGATTTTGATCCCTTGTTTAGGGACCCCCGAGAATGCAGGGGTGATGTAGCACTTCCGCCCACTTGTGGGCCACCTTTGACTTTGTCGCCTTGTTTCGGGACCCCCAAAAGCGCAGGGGTGATGTAGCACTTCCGCCCACTTGTGGGCCACCATTGACTTTGTCCCCTTATTTGGGGACCCCCGAGAACGGAGGGGTGATGTACCACTTCCGCCCACTTGTGGGCCACCATTGACTTTGTCCCCTTGTTTGGGGACCCCCGAGAACCCATGGGTGATGTAGCATTTCCGCCCACTTGTGGGCCACCATGGACCTTGTCCCGTTGTTTGGGGACCCCCGAGATCGCAGGGGTGATGTAGCACTTCCGCCCACTTGTGGGCCACCATTGACTTTGTGCCCTTTTTTGGGGACCCCTGAGAACCCATGGGTGATGTAGCACTTCCGCCCACTTGTGGGCCACCATTGATATTGTCCCCTTGATTGGGGACCCCCGAGAACGCAGGGGTGATGTACCACCTCCGCCCACTTGTGGGCCACCTTTGAGTTTGTCGTCTTGTTTGGGGACCCCCGAGAACGCAGGGGTGATGTAGCACTTCCGCCCACTTGTGGGCCACCATTGACTTTGTCCCCTTGTTTGGGGACCCCCGAGAACGCAGGGGTGATGTAGCACTTCCGCCCACTTGTGGGCAACGTTTGACTTTGTCCCCTTGTTTGGGGACCCCCGAAAGCGCAGGGGTGATGTAGCACTTCCGCCCACTTGTGGGCCACCAATGACCTTGTGTGCTTGTATCGGGACCCCCGAGATTGGAGGGGTGATGTAGCACTTCCGCCCACTTGTGGGCCACCTTTGACTTTGTCGTCTTGTTTGGGGACCCCCGAGAACCCATGCGTGATGTAGCACTTCCGCCCACTGGTGGGCCACCTTTGACTTTATCCCCTTGTTTGGGGACCCCCGAGAACGCAGGGGTGATGTAGCAGTTCCGCCCACTCGTGGGCCACCTTTGATTTTGTCCCCTCGTTTGGGGACCCCCGAGAATGCAGGGGTGATGTAGCACCTCCGCCCACTTGTGGGCCACTTTTGCCTTTGTCGTCTTGTTTGGGGACCCCCGAGAACGCAGGGGTAATGTAGCACTTCCGCCCACTTGTGGGCCACCATTGACTTTGTCCCCTTGTTTGGGGACCCCCGAGAACGCAGGGGTGATGTAGCACCTCCGCCCACTTGTAGGCCACCTTTGACTTTGTCCCCTTGTTTGGGGACCCCTGAGAAAGCAGGAGTGATGTAGCACTTCCGCCCACTTGTGGGCCACCATTGACTTTGTCCCCTTGTTTGGGGACCCCGGAGAACGCAGGGGTGATGTAGCACTTCCGCCCACTTGTGGGCCACCTTTGACTTTGTCGTCTTGTTTGGGGACCCCCGAGAACGCAAGGGTGATGTAGCACTTCCGCCCACTGGTGGGCCACCTCTGATCTTGTCCCCGTGTTTGGGGACCCCCGAGAACGCAGGGGTGATGTAGCAGTTCCGCCCACTTGTGGGCCACCTTTGGCGTTGTCCCCTTGTTTCGGGGCCCCGCAGAATGCAGGGGTGATGTAGCACCTCCGCCCACTTGAGGGCCACCTTTGACTTTGTCCCGTTGTTTGGGGACCTCCGAGAACGCAGGGGTGATGTAGCACCTCCTCCCACTTGTGGGCCAGCTCTGACTTTGTCGTCTTGTTTGGGGACCCCGGAGAACGCAGGGGTGATGTAGCACTTCCGCCCACTGGTGGGCCACCTTTGACTTTGTCCCCGTGTTTGGGGACCCCCGAGAAAGCAGGGGTGATGTAGCAGTTCCGCCCACTTGTGGGCCACCATTGACGTTGTCTGCTTGTTTGGGGACCCCTGAGAACGCAGGGGTGATGTAGAACTTCCGCCCACTTGTGGGCCACCATTGACTTTGTCCCCTTGTTTGGGGACCCCCGAGAACCCATGGGTGATGTAGCACTTCCGCCCACTTGTGGGCCACCATTGACTTTGTCCCCTTGTTTGGGGACCCCCGAGAACCCATGGGTGATGTAGCACTTCCGCCCACTTGTGGGCCACCATTGACCTTGTCCCCTTGTTTGGGGACCCCCGAGAACGCAGGGGTGATGTAGCACCTCCGCCCACTTGAGGGCCACCTTTGACTTTGTCCCGTTGTTTGGGGACCTCCGAGAACGCAGGGGTGATGTAGCACCTCCTCCCACTTGTGGGCCAGCTCTGACTTTGTCGTCTTGTTTGGGGACCCCGGAGAACGCAGGGGTGATGTAGCACTTCCGCCCACTGGTGGGCCACCTTTGACTTTGTCCCCGTGTTTGGGGACCCCCGAGAAAGCAGGGGTGATGTAGCAGTTCCGCCCACTTGTGGGCCACCATTGACGTTGTCTGCTTGTTTGGGGACCCCTGAGAACGCAGGGGTGATGTAGAACTTCCGCCCACTTGTGGGCCACCATTGACTTTGTCCCCTTGTTTGGGGACCCCCGAGAACCCATGGGTGATGTAGCACTTCCGCCCACTTGTGGGCCACCATTGACCTTGTCCCCTTGTTTGGGGACCCCCGAGAACGCAGGGGTGATGTAGCACCTCCGCCCACTTGTGGGCCACCTTTGACTTTGTCGTCTTGTTTGGGGACCCCCGAGAACACAGGGGTGATGTAGCACTTCCGCCCAGTTGTGGGCCACCATTGACTTTGTCCCCTGGTTTGGGGACCCCCGAGAACGCAGGGGTGATGTATCACTTCCGCCCACTTGTGGGCCAACTTTGATTTCGTCCCCTTGTTTGGGGACCCCCGAGAACGCAGGGGTGATGTAGCACTTCCGCCCACTTGTGGGCCACAATTGACTTTGTCCCCTTGATTGGGGACCCCCGAAAGCGCAGGGGTGATGTAGCACTTCCGCCCACTTGTGGGCCACCATTGACCTTGTCCCCTTGTTTGGGGACCCCCGAAAGCGCAGGGGTGATGTAGCACTTCCGCCCACTTGTGGGCCACCATTGACCTCGTGCCCTTGTATCGGCACCCCCGAGAACGGAGGGGTGATGTAGCACTTCCGCCCACTTGTGGGCCACCTTTGACTTTGTCGTCTTGTTTGGGGACGCCCGAGAACCCATGCGTGATGTAGCACTTCCGCCCACTCGTGGGCCACCTTTGACTTTATCCCCTTGTTTGGGGACCCCTGAGAGCACAGGGGTGATGTAGCACTTCCGCCCAATTGTGGGCCACCATTGACTTTGTCCTCGTGTTTGGGGACCCCCGAGAACGCAGGGGTGATGTAGCACTTCCGCCCACTCGTGGGCCACCTTTGATTTTGTCCCCTTGTTTGGGGACCCCGAGAACGCAGGGGTGATGTAGCAGTTCCGCCCACTTGTGGGCCACCATTGACGTTGTCCCCTTGTTTGGGGACCCCCGAGAAAGCAGGGGTGATGTAGCACTTCCGCCCACTTGTGGGCCACCATTGACTTTGTCCCGTTGTTTGGGGACCCCCGAGAAAGCAGGGGTGATGTAGCACCTCCGCCCACTTGTGGGCAACCTTTGACTTTGTCGTCTTGTTTGGGGACCCCCGAGAACGCAGGGGTGATGTAGCAGTTCCGCCCACTTGTGGGCCACCTTTGGCGTTGTCCCCTTGTTTGGGGGCCCCCCAGAATGCAGGAGTGATGTAGCACCTCCGCCCACTTGTGGGCCACCTTTGACTTTGTCCCGTTGTTTGGGGACCCCCGAGAACGCAGGGGTGATGTAGCACCTCCTCCCACTTGTGGGCCACCTTTGACTTTGTCGTCTTGTTTGGGGACCCCGGAGAACGCAGGGGTGATGTAGCACTTCCGCCCACTGGTGGGCCACTTTTGACTTTGTCCCCGTGTTTGGGGACCCCCGAGAACGCAGGGGTGATGTAGCACTTCCGCCCACTTGTGGGCCACCATTGACCTTGTCCTGTTGTTTGGGGACCCCCGAGAATGCAGGGGTGATGTAGCACCTCCGCCCACTTGTGGGCCACCTTTGACTTTGTCGTCTTGTTTGGGGACCCCCGAGAACGCAGGGGTGATGTAGCACTTCCGCCCACTTGTGGGCCACCATTGACTTTGTCCCGTTGTTTCGGGATCCCCGAGAACGCAGGGGTGATGTAGCACCTCCGCCCACTTGTGGGCCACCTTTGACTTCGTCCCCTTGTTTGGGGACCCCTGAGAACGCAGGGGTGATGTAGCACTTCCGCCCACTTGTGGGCCACCATTGACTTTGTCCCCTTGTTTGGGGACCCCGGAGAACGCAGGGGTGATGTAGCACTTCGGCCCACTTGCGGGCCACCATTGACTTTGTCCCGTTGTTTGGGGACCCCCGAGAACGCAGGGGTGATGTAGCACCTCCGCCCACTTGTGGGCCACCTTTGACTTTGTCGTCTTGTTTGGGGACCCTCGAGAACGCAGGGGTGATGTAGCACTTCCGCCCGATTGTGGGCCACCATGGACTTTGTCCCCTTGTTTGGGAGCCCCCCAGAATGCAGGGGTGATGTAGCACCTGCGCCCACTTGTGGGCCACCTTTGACTTTGTCCCCGTGTTTGGGGACCCCCGAGAACGCAGGGGTGATGTAGCACTTCCGCCCACTTGTGGGCCACCATTGAATTTGTCCCCTCGTTTTGGGACCCCTGAGAAAGCAGGGGTGATGTAGAACTTCCGCCCACTTGTGGGCCACCATTGACTTTTTCCCCTTGTTTACGGGACCCCGGAGATCCCATGGGTGATGTAGCACTTCCGCCCACTTGTGGGCCACCATTGACTTTGTCCCCTTGTTTGGGGACCCCCAAGAACGCAGGGGTGATGTAGCACCTCCGCCCACTTGTGGGCCACCTTTGACTTTGTCGTCTTGTTTGGGGACCCCCGAGAACGCAGGGGTGATGTAGCACTTCCGCCCACTTGTGGGCCACTATTCACTTTGTCCTCTTGTTTGGGGACCCCCGAGAACTCAGGGGTGATGTAGCACTTACGCCCACTTGTGGGCCACCATTGACTTTGTCCCCTTGTTTGGGGACCCCCGAGAACGCAGGGGTGATGTAGCACTTCTGCCCACTTGTGGGCCACCTTTGTCTTTGTCCCCTTGTTTGGGGACCCCTGAGAACGCAGGAGTGATGTAGCACTTCCGCCCACTTGTGGGCCACCATTGACTTTGTCCCCTGGTTTGGGGACGCCGGAGAACACAGGGGTGATGTAGCACTTCCGCCCACTTGTGGGCCACCATTGACTTTGTCCCGTTGTTTGGGGACCCCCGAGAATGCAGGGGTGATATAGCACCTCCGCCCACTTGTGGGCCACCTTTGACTTTGTCGTCTTGTTTGGGGACCCCCGAGAACGCAGGGGTGATGTAGCACTTCCGCCCACTTGTGGGCCACCATTGACTTTGTTCTGTTGTTTCGGGACCCTCGAGAACACAGGGGTGATGTAGCACCTCCGCCCACTTGTGGGCGACCTTTGACTTTGTCCCCTTGTTTGGGGACCCCTGAGAACGCAGGGGTGATGTAGCACTTCCGCCCACTTGTGGGCCACCATTGACGTTGTTCCCTTGTTTGGGGACCCCGGAGAACGCAGGGGTGATGTAGCACTTCCGCCCACTTGTGGGCCACCATTGACTTTGTCCCCTTGTTTGGGGACCCCCAAGAACGCAGGAGTGATGTAGCACCTCCGCCCACTTGTGGGCCACCTTTGACTTTGTCGTCTTGTTTGGGGACCCCCGAGAACGCAGGGGTGATGTAGCACTTCCGCCCACTTGTGGGCCACCATTGACTTTGTCCCCTTGTTTGGGGACCCCCGGGAACGCAGGGGTGATGTAGCACTTCCGCCCACTTGTGGGCCACCATTGACTTTGTCCCGTTGTTTGGGGACCCCCGGAAATGCAGGGGTGATGTAGCACCTCCGCCCACTTGTGGGCCACCTTTGACTTTGTCGTCTTGTTTGGGGACCCCGGAGAACGCAGGGGTGATGTAGCACTTCCACCCACTTGTGGGCCACCATTGACGTTGTCCCGTTGTTTCGGGACCCCCGAGAACGCAGGGGTGATGTAGCACCTCCGCCCACTTGTGGGCCACCTTTGACTTTGTCCCCGTGTTTGGGGACCCCCGAGAACGCAGGGGTGATGTAGCAGTTCCGCCCACCTGTGGGCCACCTTTCCCGTTGTCCCCTTGTTTGGGGGCCCCCCAGAATGCAGGGGTGATGTAGCACCTCCGCCCACTTGTGGGCCACCTTTGACTTTGTCCCGTTGTTTGGGGACCCCCGAGAACGCAGGGGTGATGTAGCACCTCCTCCCACTTGTGGGCCACCTTTGACTTTGTCGTCTCGTTTGGGGACCCCGGAGAACGCAGGGGTGATGTAGCACTTCCGCCCACTGGTGGGCCACCTTTGACTTTGTCCCCGTGTATGGGGATCCCCGAGAACGCAGGGGTGATGTAGCACTTCCGCCCACTTTTGGGCCACCATTGACTTTGTCCCCTTGTTTGGGGACCCCTGAGAACGCAGGGGTGATGTAGAACTTCCGCCCACTTGTGGGCCACCATTGACTTTGTCCCCTTGTTTGGGAACCCCCGAGAACCCATGGATGATGTAGCACTTCCGCCCACTTGTGGGCCACCATTGACTTTGTCCCCTTGTTTGGGGACCCCCGAGAACGCAGGGGTGATGTAGCACTTCGCCCACTTGTGGGCCACCATTGACTTTGTCCCGTTGTTTGGGGACCCCCGAGAATGCAGGGGTGATGTAGCACCTCCGCCCACTTGTGGGCCACCTTTGACTTTGTCGTCTTGTTTGGGGACCCCCGAGAACGCAGGGGTGATGTAGCACTTCCGCCCACTTGTGGGCCACCATTGACTTTGTCCCGTTGTTTCGGGACCCCCAAGAACGCAGGGGTGATGTAGCACCTCCGCCCACTTGTGGGCCACCTTTGACTTTGTCCCCGTGTTTGGGGACCCCCGAGACTGCAGGGGTGATGTAGCACTTCCGCCCACTTGTGGGCCACCATTGACTTTGTCCCCTTGTTTGGGGACCCCCGAGAACCCATGGGTGATGTAGCACTTCCGCCCACTTGTGGGCCACCATTGACTTTGTCCCCCTGTTTGGGGACCCCCGAGAACGCAGGGGTTATGTAGCACCTCAGCCCACTTGTGGGCCACCTTTGACTTTGTCGTCTTGTTTGAGGACCCCCGAGAACGCAGGGGTGATGTAGCACTTCCGCCCACTTGTGGGCCACCATTGACTTTGTCCCCTTGTTTGGGGAGCCCCGAGAACGCATGGGTGATGTAGCACTTCCGCCCACTTGTGGGCCACCATTGACTTTGTCCCGTTGTTTGGGGACCCCCGAGAATGCAGGGGTGATGTAGCACCTCCGCCCACTTGTGGGCCACCTTTGACTTTGTCGTCTTGTTTGGGGACCCCCGAGAACGCAGGGGTGATGTAGCACTTCCGCCCACTTGTGGGCCACCATTGACTTTGTCCCGTTGTTTCGGGACCCCCAAGAACGCAGGGGTGATGTAGCACCTCCGCCCACTTGTGGGCCACCTTTGACTTTGTCCCCGTGTTTGGGGACCCCCGAGACTGCAGGGGTGATGTAGCACTTCCGCCCACTTGTGGGCCACCATTCACTTTGTCCCCTTGTTTGGGGACCCCCGAGAACCCATGGGTGATGTAGCACTTCCGCCCACTTGTGGGCCACCATTAACTTTGTCCCCCTGTTTGGGGACCCCCGAGAACGCAGGGGTTATGTAGCACCTCCGCCCACTTGTGGGCCACCTTTGACTTTGTCGTCTTGTTTGAGGACCCCCGAGAACGCAGGGGTGATGTAGCACTTCCGCCCACTTGTGGGCCACCATTGACTTTGTCCCCTTGTTTGGGGAGCCCCGAGAACGCAGGGGTGATGTAGCACTTCCGCCCACTTGTGGGCCACCATTGACTTTGTCCCGTTGTTTGGGGACCCCCGAGAATGCAGGGGTGATGTGGCACCTCCGCCCACTTGTGGGCCACCTTTGACTTTGTCGTCTTGTTTGGGGACCCCCGAGAACGCAGGGGTGATGTAGCACTTCCGCCCACTTGTGGGCCACCATTGACTTTGTCCCGTTGTTTGGGGATCCCCCGAGAACGCAGGGGTGATGTAGCACCTCTGCCCACTTGTGGGCCACCTTTGACTTTGTCCCCGTGTTTGGGGACCCCCGAGACTGCAGGGGTGATGTAGCACTTCCGCCCACTTGTGGGCCACCATTCACTTTGTCCCCTTGTTTGGGGACCCCCGAGAACCCATGGGTGATGTAGCACCTCCGCCCACTTGTGGGCCACCATTAACTTTGTCCCCCTGTTTGGGGACCCCCGAGAACGCAGGGGTTATGTAGCACCTCCGCCCACTTGTGGGCCACCTTTGACTTTGTCGTCTTGTTTGAGGACCCCCGAGAACGCAGGGGTGATGTAGCACTTCCGCCCACTTGTGGGCCACCATTGACTTTGTCCCCTTGTTTGGGGAGCCCCGAGAACGCAGGGGTGATGTAGCACTTCCGCCCACTTGTGGGCCACCATTGACCTTGTCCCGTTGTTTGGGGACCCCCGAGAATGCAGGGGTGATGTGGCACCTCCGCCCACTTGTGGGCCACCTTTGACTTTGTCGTCTTGTTTGGGGACCCCCGAGAACGCAGGGGTGATGTAGCACTTCCGCCCACTTGTGGGCCACCATTGACTTTGTCCCGTTGTTTGGGGACCCCCGAGAACGCAGGGGTGATGTAGCACCTCCGCCCACTTGTGGGCCACCTTTGACTTTGTCTTCTTGTTTGGGGACCCCCGAGAACGCAGGGGTGATGTAGCACTTCCGCCCGATTGTGGGCTACCACTGACCTTGTCTCCTTGTTTGGGGGCCGCCCAGAATGCAGGGGTGATGTAGCACTTCCGCCCACTTGTGGGCCACCTTTGACTTTGTCCCCGTGTTTGGGGACCCCGGAGAACGCAGGGGTGATGTAGCACTTCCGCCCACTGGTGGGCCACCTTTGACGTTGTCCCCGTTTTTGGGGACCCCCGAGAACGCAGGGGTGATGCAGCAGTTCCGCCCACTTGTGGGCCACCATTGACTTTGTCCCCTTGTTTGGGGACCCCTGAGAACGCAGGGGTGATGTAGCACTTCCGCCCACTTGTGGGCCACCATTGACTTTGTCCCCTTGTTTGGGGACCCCCAAGATCCGATGGGTGATGTAGCACTTCCGCCCACTTGTGGGCCACCATTGACTTTGTCCCCTTGTTTGGGGACCCCCGAGAACGCAGGGGTGATGTAGCACCTCCGCCCACTTGTGGGCCACCTTTGACTTCGTCGTCTTGTTTGGGGACCCCCGAGAACGCAGGGGTGATGTAGCACTTCCGCCCACTTGTGGGCCACCATTCACTTTGTCCTCTTGTTTGGGGACCCCCGAGAACGCAGGGGTGATGTAGCACTTCCGCCCACTTGTGGGCCACCATTGACTTTATCCCCTTGTTTGGGGACCCCCGAGAACGCAGGGGTGATGTAGCACTTCTGCCCACTTGTGGGCCACCTTTGACTTTGTCCCGTTGTTTGGGGACCCCCGAGAACGCAGGGGTGATGTAGCACCTCCGCCCACTTGTGGCCCACCTTTGACTCTGTCGTCTTGTTTGGGGACCCCCGAGAACGCGAGGGTGATGTAGCACTTCCGCCCACTTGTGGGCAACCTTTGACTTTGTCCCCTTGTTTGGGGACCCCCGAGAACCCATGGGTGATGTAGCACTTCCGCCCACTTGTGGGCCACCATTGACTTTGTCCCCTTGTTTGGGGACCCCTGAGAACGCAGGGGTGATGTAGCACTTCCGCCCACTTGTGGGCCACCATTGACTTTGTCCCCTTGTTTGGGGACCCCCGAGAACCCATGGGTGATGTAGCACCTCCGCCCACTTGTGGGCCACCATTGACTTTGTCCCCTTGTTTGGGGACCCCCGAGGACGCAGGGGTGATGTAGCACTTCCCCCCACTTGTCGGCCACCATTGCCTTTGCCCCCTTGTTTGGGGACCCCCGAGAACGCAGGGGTGATGTAGCACTTCCGCCCACTTGTGGGCCACCTTTGACTTTGTCCCTGTGTTTGGGGACCCCCGAGAACGCAGGAGTGATGTAGCACTTCCGCCCACTTCTGGGCCACCTTTGACTTCCTTCCCTTGATCGGGGACCCCCGAGAACGCAGGGGTGATGTAGCACTTCCGCCCACTTGTGGGCCACCTTTGATTTTGTCCCCTTGATTGGGGACCCCCGAGAACGCAAGGGTGATGTAGCACGTCCCCCCACTTGTTAGGCCACCATTGACTTTGTCCCCTTGTTTGGGGACCCCCGAGAACGCAGGGGTGATGTAGCAGTTCCGCCCACTTGTGGGCCACCTTTGATTTTGTCCCCTTGTCGGGGGACCCCCGAGAACACAGGGGTGATGTAGCACTTCCGCCCACTTGTGGGCCACCATTGACTTTGTCCCCTTGTTTGGAGACCCCCATGAACGCAGGGGTGATGTAGCACCTCCGCCCACTTGTGGACCACCATTGACTTTGTCCCCTTGTTTGGGGACCCCCGAGAACGCAGGGATGATGTAGCACTTCCGCCCACTTGTGGGCCACCTTTGACTTTGTCCCCTTGTTCGGGGACCCCGCAGAAGGCAGGGGTGATGTAGCACTTCTGCCCACTTGTGGGCCACCTTTGACTTTGTCCCCGTGTTTGGGGACCCCCGAGAACGCAGGGGTGATGTAGCACTTCCGCCCACTTGTGGGCCACCATTGCCCTTGTCCCCTTGTTTGGGACATCCCGAGAACGCAGGGGTGATGTAGCTTGTCCGCCCACTTGTTGGTCACCTTTGACGTTCTCCCCTTGTTTGAGGACCCCCGAGAACGCAGGGGTGATGTAGCACTTCCGCCCACTTGGGGGCCACCTTTGACTTTGTCCCCTTGGTTGGGGACCCCCCACAGCGCAGGGGTGATGTAGCACTTCCGCCAACTTGTGGGCCAACATTGACTTTGTCTCCTTGCTCGGGGACCCCCGAGAATGCAGGGGTGATGTAGCACTTCCGCCCAATTGTGGGCAACCTTTGACTTTGTGCCCTTGTTTGGGGACCCCTGAGAACGCAGGGGTGATGTAGCACTTCTGCCCACTTGTGGGCCATCATTGACTTTGTCCCCTTGTTCGGGGACCACCGAGAACGCAGGGGTGATGTAGCACTTGCGTCCACTTGTGGGCCACCATTGACTTCGTCACCTTGTTTGGGGACCCCCTACAACGCAGGGGTGATGTAGCACTTCTGCCAACTTGTGGGCCAACATTGACTTTGCCCCCTTGTTTGGGGACCCGGAAGAACGCAGGGGTGATGTAGCACTTTCGCCCACTTGTGGGCCACCTTTGATTTTGTCCCCTTGATTGGGGAACCCCGAGAACGCAGGGGTGAT
Organism: Eutreptiella sp. 'Long Island Sound 2002'; assembly: GCA_964036045.1. Classification (NCBI taxonomy): domain Eukaryota; phylum Euglenozoa; class Euglenophyceae; order Eutreptiales; family Eutreptiaceae; genus Eutreptiella; species Eutreptiella sp. 'Long Island Sound 2002'. The sequence goes on from OZ038388.1 coordinate 25,159,569, forward strand.
GTAGCACCTTCGCCCACTTGTGGGCCACCTTTGACTATGTCGTCTCGTTTGGGACCCCTGAGAACGCAGGGGTGATGTAGCACTTCCGCCCACTTGTGGGCCACCTTTGACTTTGTCCCCTTGTTTGGGGACCCCCAAGAACGCAGGGGTGATGTAGCACTTCCGCCCACTTGTGGGTCCCCTTTGATTTTGTTCCCTTGTTTGGGGACCCCCGAGAACGCAGGGGTGATGTAGCACTTCCGCCCACTTGTGGGCCCCCATTTACTTTGTCCCCTTTTTTGGGGACCCCCGAGAACCCAGGGGTGATGTAGCACTTCCGCCCACTTGTGGGCCACCATTGACTTTGTCCCCTTGTTCGGGGACCTCCGAAAATGCAGGGGTGATGTAGCAGTTCTGCATACTTGTGGGCCACCTTTGACTTTGTCCTCTTGTTTGGGGACCCCTGAGAACGCAGGGGTGATGTAGCACTTCCGCCCACTCTTGGGCCACCATTGACTTTGTCCTCTTGTATGGGGACCCCGGAGAACACAGGGGTGATGTAGCACTTCCGCCCACTTGTTGGCCACCTTTGACTTTCTCCCCTTGTTCCGGGACGCCCCAGAACGGAGGGGTGATGTAGCACTTCCGCCCACTTGTGGCCCACCTTGGACTTTGTCCCCTTGTTTGGGGACCCCCGAGAACGCAGGGGTGATGTAGCACCTCCGCCCACTTGTTGGCCAGCATTGACTTTGTCCCCTTGTTTGGGGACCCCCAGGAAAGCAGGGGTGATGTAGCACTTCCGCCCACTTGTGGGCCACCATTGACTTTGTCCCCTTGTTCGGGGACCTCCAAGGATGCAGGGGTGATGTAGCAGTTCTGCCCACTTCCGGGCCACCTTTGACTTTGTCCTCTTGTTTGGGGACCCCCGAGAAAGCAGGGGTGATGTAGCACTTCCGCCCACTTGTGGGCCACCTTTGACTTTGCCCCCCGGTTGAGGGACCCCCGAGAACGCAGGGCTGATGTAGCACTTCCGCCCACTTTTGGGCCACCATTGACTTTGTCCTCTTGTATGGGGACCCCGGAGAACGCAGGGGTGATGTAGCACTTCCGCCCACTTGTTGGCCACCTTTGACTTTCTCCCCTTGTTCGGGGACTTTCCAGAACGGAGGGGTGATGTAGCACTTCCGCCCACTTGTGGGCCACCTTGGACTTTGTTCCCTTGTTTGGGGACACCCGAGAACGCAGGGCTAATGTAGCACTTCCGCCCAATTGTGGGCCACCATTGACTTTGTCCCCTTGTTTGGGGACCCCCAGGAAAGTAGGGGTGATGTAGCACCTCCGCCCACTTGTGGGCCACCATTGACTTTGTCCCCTTGTTTGGGGACCCCCGAGAACGCAGGGGTGATGTAGCACTTCCGCCCACTTGTGGGCCACCTTTAACTTTGTCCCCTTGTTGGGGGACCCCCAAGAATGCAGGTGTGATGTAGCACTTCCGCCCACTTGTGGGCCACCATTGACTTTGTCCTCTTGTTTGGGGACCCCCGAGAACGCAGGGGTGATGTAGCACTTCCGCCCACTTGTGGGCCACCTTTGACTTTGCCCCCCTGTTGGGGGACCCCGAAGAACGCAGGGCTGATGTAGCACTTCCGCCCACTTGTTGGCCACCTTTGACTTTCTCCCCTTGTTCGGGGACCCCCCAGAACGCAGGGGTGATGTAGCACTTCCGCCCACTTGTGGGCCACCTTTGATTTTGTCCCCTTGTTTGGGAACACCCGAGAACGGAGGGGTGATGTAGCACTTCCGCCCACTTGTGGGCCACCATTGACTTTGTCCCCTTGTTTGGGGACACCCGAGAACGCAGGGCTAATGTAGCACTTCCGCCCACTTGTGGGCCACTATTGACTTTGTCCCCTTGTTTGGGGACCCCCAAGAACGCAGGGGTGATGTAGCACCTCCGCCCACTTGTGGGCCACCTTTGACTTTGTCCCCTTGTTTTGGGGTCACCCGAGAACGCAGGGGTGATGTAGCACTTCTGCCCACTTGTCGGCCACCTTTAACTTTGTCCCCTTGTTCGGGGACCCCCAAGAATACAGGGGTGATGTAGCACTTCCGCCCACTTGTGGGCCACCTTTGATTTTGTCCCCGTGTTTGGGGACCCTCGAGAACACAGGGGTGATGTAGCACTTCCGCCCACTTGTGGGCCACCTTTGACTTTGTCCCCTTGTTGGGGGACCCAAGAGAACGCAGGGGTGATGTAGCACTTCCGCCCACTTGTGGGCCACCTTTGACTTTGTATTTTGTTGGGGGACCCACGAGAACGCAGGGGTGATGTAGCACTTCCGCCCACTTGTGGGCCACCTTTGACTTTGTCCTCTTGTTTGGGGACCCCCGAGAACGCAGGGGTGATGTAGCACTTCCGCCCACTTGTTGGCCACCTTTGACTTTGTCCCCTTGTTTGGGGACCCCCGAGAACGCAGGGGTGATGTAGCACTTCCACCCACTTGCGGGCCACCATTGACTTTGTCCCCTTGTTTGGGGACCCCCGAGAACGCAGGGGTGATGTAGCACTTCCGCCCACTTGTGGGCCACCTTTGACTTTGTCCCCTTGTTCGGGGACCCCCAAGAATGCAGGGGTGATGTAGTACTTCTGCCCACTTGTGGGCCACCTTTGACTTTGTCTCCATGTTTGGGGACCCCCGAGAACGCAGGGGTGATGTAGCACTTCGGCCCACTTGTGGGCCACCTTTGACTTTGTCCCCCTGTTTGGGGACCCCCGAGAACACAGGGGTGATGTAGCACTTCCGCCCACTCGTGGGCCACCTTTGACTTTGTCCTCTTGTTTGGGGACCCCCGAGAACGCAGGGGTGATGTAGCACTTCCGCCCACTTGTTGGCCACCTTTGACTTTGTCCCCTTGTTTGGGTACCACCGAGAACGCAGGGGTGATGTAGCAGTTCCGCCCACTTGTGGGCCACCATTGACGTTGTCCCCTTGTTTGGGGACCCCCGAGAATGCAGGGGTGATGTAGCACTTCCGCCCACTTGTGGGCAACCTTTGACTTTGTCCCCTTGTTTGGGGAACCCCGAGAACGCAAGGGTGATGTAGCACTCCCGCCCACTTGTGGGCCACCATTGACTTTGTCCCCTTGTTTCGGGACCCCCGAGAACGCAGGGGTGATGTAGCACTTCCGCCCACTTGTGGGCCACCATTGCCTTTGTCCCCTTGTTTGGGGACCCCCTAGAACGCAGGGGTGATGTAGCACTTCCGCCCACTTGTGGGCAACCATTGACTTTGTCCCCTTGTTTGGGGACCCCCTAGAACGCAGGGGTGACGTAGCACTTCCGCCCACTTGTAGGCCACCATTGACTTTGTCCCCTTGTTTGGGGACCCACGAGAACGCAGGGGTGATGTAGCACTTCCGCCCACTTGTGGGCCACCATTGCCTTTGTCCCCTTGTTTGGGGACCCCTAGAACGCAGGGGCGATGTAGCACTTTCGCCCACTTGTGGGCCACCATTGCCTTTGTCCCCTTGTTTCGGGACCCCCTAGAACGCAGGGGTGATGTAGCACTTCCGCCCACTTGTGGGCCACCTTGGACTTTGTCGTCTTGTTTCGGGACCCCCGAGAACGCAGGGGTGATGTAGCACTTCCGCCCACTTGTTGGCCAGCATTGACTTTGTCCCCTCTTTTGGGGACACCCGAGAACGCAGGGCTAATGTAGCACTTCTGCCCACTTGTGGGCTACCATTGACTTTGTCCCCTTGTTTGGGGACCCCCAAGAACGCAGGGGTGATGTAGCACCTCCGCCCACTTGTGGGCCACCTTTGACTTTGTCCCCTTGTTTGAGTCACCCGAGAACGCAGGGGTGATGTAGCACTTCCGCCAACTTGTGGGCCACCTTTAACTTTGTCCCCTTGTACGGGGACCCCCAAGAATGCAGGGGTGATGTAGCACCTCCGCCCACTTGTGGGCCACCTTTGACTTTGTCCCCTTGTTTGAGTCACCCGAGAACGCAGGGGTGATGTAGCACTTCCGCCAACTTGTGGGCCACCTTTAACTTTGTCCCCTTGTACGGGGACCCCCAAGAATGCAGGGGTGATGTAGCACTTCCGCCCACTTGTGGGCCACCTTTCACTTTGTCCCCTTGTTGGGGGACCCACGAGAACGCAGGGGTGATGTAGCACTTCCGCCCACTTGTGGGCCACCTTTAACTTTGTCCCCTTGTACGGGGACCCCCAAGAATGCAGGGGTGATGTAGCACTTCCGCCCACTTGTGGGCCACCTTTGACTTTGTCCCCTTGTTGGGGGACCCACGAGAACGCAGGGGTGATGTAGCACTTCCGCCCACTTGTTGGCCAGCATTGACTTTGTCCCCTCTTTTGGGGACACCCGAGAACGCAGGGCTAATGTAGCACTTCCGCCCACTTGTGGGCCTCCTTTGACTTTGTCCCCGTGTTTGGGGACCCCCGAGAACGCAGGGGTGATGTAGCACTTCCGCCCACTTGTGGGCCACCTTTGACTTTGTCCCCTTGTCGGGGGACGCCCTAGAACGCAGGGTTGATGTAGCACTTCCGCCCACTTGTGGGCCACCTTTGACCACCACCGGGCAAAAAACAGCGCAGCCAACCAACAGCACAACACAGCACAGCACAACAGCCCACAGGAGGGCAAAGCAAGCCCCAACAGCACCGCAACACGACAGCAGAGCACAACAGCACAGCACCACGCGACAGCACAGCACCACAGAACACGACACAGGAAAGCAGGGCACAACAGCAAACCACACCAACCACAGGGAAACAGACCACGCGGCCAGACAGGGACACCGACACCGAAACACGCCACCAGCAGACAACCAAGGGCCACCAGACCCAGCACCGCACCACGGCACACCACAGCACCAGGCGCCAGCAACAGCACGCACGACAGGAACAGCACAAACCGAGCGCACCAGCACAGCGAAGCACAGCACCGCACAGAACGGAGAGGACGGAGAACGCACAGCACAGCACCCCGGGACACACACAGCACAAAGCAGAGCGGCGAACAACAGCACGCACCACCGCGCCACGACAAAACACACACAGCACGGGGGAACACCGAAAAACACAGCGCCGCAGAGCACAGGGCCCCAGGGCAACGGGCAGCGCCAGAGGGCACGGCGCAACAAGCAGCGGCACCCAACGAGCACAACACAGCACAGGACAGCACAACACCGGAGGACACAACGCGCAGCAGCGCGGCGCAGCACCGCACCCAGGGACACACAGCACAACACAGCACACGGCATACAGCACCGAGGGGCAGCGACGAAAACCGCGAGACAAAAAGGGGGGGGGGGGCAGCAACCACCGGGGAGCAACCACCAGCCCGGCGGAAAGCACGAAAGAGGGACAAGCGCACGGAGAGCCGAGAGGCGGAAGGCCAACAAAGCAAACAACGCACAGCGCCGAGGCCCAGGGCACCCGGGGCCGGAAACCAGAGAAAGCCGGAGACAACGGGGGCGCACAGGGGAAGAAGGGGAAGAAAAAAAAAGGAAAAAAAAAGAAAAAAAAAACAACACCAAGGCACCATGAAGGAGCGACGAAAACCGCGAGACACAAAAAGGGAGGGGGGGGGGGAGAAACCACCAAAGAGCAGCCAACGGCCAAGCGGGAGACACAAACGAGGCGCGAGCGCACGAAGAGCCAGGCAGCGGGGGGCCGAGAAAATCAACCAAAGCACAACGCCAAGGCAACGAAGAACGGCAAGGGCAGCGAGAGAGAGGGGGGCAACCCCAGCCCGGAGGGGGCCAAGCAAAGCAGAGAGACGAAGCGGCCAAAGGAAAAGGTGAGGCGCACCACAACGCGCCCGGGAGGCCGGCCCGCCCGACCCGGCCACAAAGAGCAAGCACACGAACGCCAGCCGCCGTCCGGATGGACGAGTGCGCGCCCGGAGGGTACCCAGCCCCTGCCGGCTACGAACAGCCGCCGTCCAGATGGACGAGTGCGCGCCCGGAGGGTACCCAGCCCCTGCCGGCTACGAACAGCCGCCGTCCGGATGGACGTGTGTGCGCCCGGAGGGTACCCAGCCCCTGCCGGCTACGATAGCGGCCGTCCGGATGGACGAGTGAGCGCCCCACAGCGACGCCCCGCACAGCAACACAACACACCGAGCGGGCACACCGGTGAACAGGAGCCGGGAGGCCCAGGACACCGCACACGCAAAACAACACACCGAGCGGGCACACCGGTGAACAGGAGCCAGGTGGCCCAGGACACCACACACCCAACACGACACACCGAGCGGGCGCACCGGTGAACAGGAGCCAGGAGGCCCAGGACACCGCAGAACACAAAACAACACACCGAGCAGGCACACCGGTGAACAGGAGCCAGGTGGCCCAGGAAACCGCACACGCAACACAACACATCGAGCGGGCGCACCGGTGAACAGGAGCCGAAAGGCCCAGGACACCGCACACGCAACACAACACACCGAGCACGCACACCGGTGAACAGGAGCCGGGAAGCCCAGGACACCGCACAGGCAACACAACACACCGAGCGGGCACACTGATGAACAGGAGCCGGGAGGCCCAGGACACCGCACACGCAACACACCACACCGAGCGGGCACACCGGTGAACAGGAGCCGGGAGGCCCAGGACACCACACACGCAACACAACACAGCGAGCGGGCGCACCGGTGAACGGGAGCCGGTAGGCCCAGGACACCGCACACGCAAAACAACACACCGAGCGGGCACACCGGTGAACAGGAGCTGGGAGGCCCAGGACACCGCACACGCAACACAACACACCGAGCGGGCACAGCGGTGAACAGGAGCCAGGAGGCCCAGGACACCGCACACCCAACACAATACACCGAGCGGGCACACCGGAGAACAGGAGCCGGGAGGCCCAGGACACCGCACACGCAACACAACACACAGGGCGGGCGCACCAGTGAACAGGAGCCGGGAGGCCCGGGACACCGCACACGCAACACAACACACCGAGCGGGCACACCGGTGAACAGGAGCCGGGAGGCCCAGGACACCGCACACACAACACAACACACCGCGCGGGCACACCGGTGAACAGGAGCCTGGAGGCCCAAGACACCGCACACGCAACACAACACACCGAGCGGGCACACCGGTGAACAGGAGCCGGGAGGCCCAGGACACCGCACACCCAACACAACACACCGAGCGGGCACACCGGTGAACAGGAGCCGGGAGGCCCAGGACACCGCACACGCAACACAACACACCGAGCGGGCACACCGGTGAACAGGAGCCAGGTAGCCCAGGACACCGCACACGCAAAACAACACACCGAGCAGGCACACAGGTGACCAGGAGCCGGGAGGCCCAGGACAGCGCACACGCAACACAACACACCGAGCGGGCACACCGGTGAACAGGAGCCGGGAGGCCCAGGACACCGCACACCCAACACAACACACCGAGCGGGCACACCGGTGAACAGGAGCCTGGAGGCCCAGGACACCGCGCACACAAAACAACACACCGAGCGGGCACACCGGTGAACAGGCGCGAGAAGGCCCAGGACACCGCACACGCAACACAACACACCGAGCGGGCACACCGGAGAACAGGAGCCAGGTGGCCCAGGACGCCGCACACGCGAAACAACACACCGAGCGGGCACACCGGTGAACAGGAGCCAGTAGGCCCAGGACACAGCGCACAGAACACAACACAGCGAGCGGGCACACCGGAGAACAGGAGCTGGGAGGCCCAGGACACCGCACACGCAACACAACACACCGAGCGGGCACACCGGTGAACAGGAGCCGGGAGGCCCAGGACACCGCACACGCAACACAACACACCGAGCGGGCACACCGGTGAACAGGAGCCGGGAGGCCCAGGACACCGCACACGCAACACAACACACCGAGCGGGCACACCGGTGAACAGGAGCCAGGAGGCCCAGGACACCGCACACGCCACACAACACACCGAGTGGGCACACCGGTGAACAGGAGCCAGGAGGCGCAGGACACCGCACACCCAACACAACACACCGAGCGGGCACACCGGTGAACAGGAGCCAAGAGGCCCAGGACACCGCACACGCAACACAACACACCGAGCGGGCGCACCGGTGAACAGGAGCTGGCAGGCCCAGGACAGCGCACACGCAACACAACACACCGAGCGGGCACACCTGTGAACAGGAGCCGGGAGGCCCAGGACACGGCACACGCAACACAACACACCGAGCGGGCACATCGGTGAACAGGAGCCTGGAGGCCCAAGACACCGCACACGCAACACAACACACCGAGCGGGCACACCGGTGAACAGGAGCCGGGAGGCCCAGGACACCGCACACGCAACACACCACACCGAGCGGGCACACCGGTGAACAGGAGCCGGGAGGCCCAGCACACCGCACACCCAACACAACACACCGAGCAGGCACACCGGTGAACAGGAGCCGGGAGGCCAAGGGCACCGCACACACGTAGGGCGGCCGGGGGACAGGAAAGAACCAACACCCCATGGGTCGGACACACTGGGGCGACCCAGCCGACCCACCGGGCCAGTGGCAGGAGCGGTACTCCAAGGCTGCTGGTCCGAGCCCGGCCAGGCTGCATCGGGGACCATGGCAAACGTCACCCGGAGCCATGGATGCAACCGGTGACAGGCGAGCCGGTACACAGTCCAGGAGGGGGTCGCCTGCCAAGCGGAGCGGCCCCGCAACTCAAGCCACAAGGGTGAGGCGGTCGTACCGTAGACAAGCGGGAGCAATACCCCTTGCGGTGAGAGATACTCCACACGGCTGGGCAGCCCCCAGATCTGCCGCCCGAAGGAGGGGGCGTGTGGCCCTACTCATGGACACATGTGGGGACACCCTCCCACCTGGGACACATGGACCGGGTGGCCGCGACAATGCCTTCCCAAGCACATGCGGGAGCGGCTCAAGAGGCACCTAACATAGGGCAGTGGGAGGGACAGGACGTCCCCTTGGTAAGACCTTCTTCCTGCACCGTCAATAGAGGCATCCCGAGCTCCCAAAGATACCTACCTACCTACCTACCTTTGACTTTGTCGTCTTGTTTGGGGACCCCCGAGAACGCAGGCGTGATGTAGCACTTCCTCCCACTTGTGGGCCCCCTTTGACGTTGTCTCCGTGTTTGGGGACCCCCGAGAACGAAGGGGTGATGTAGCACTTCCGCCCACTTGTGGGCCACCTTTGACTTTGTCCCCGTGTTTGGGGACCCCTGAGAACACAGGGGTGATGTAGCACTTCCGCCCACTTGTGGGCCACCTTTGATTTTGTCCTCTTGTTTGGGGACCCCCGAGAACGCAGGGGTGATGTAGCACTTCCGCCCACTTGTTGGCCACCTTTGACTTTGTCCCCTTGCTTGGGTACCCCCGAGAACGCAGGGGTGATGTAGCAGTTCCGCCCACTTGTGGGCCACCATTGACTTTGTACCCTTGTTTGGGGACCCCCGAGAACGCAGGGGTGATGTAGCACTTCCGCCCACTTGTCGGCCACCATTGACTTTGTCCCCTTGTTCGGGGACCCCCAAGAATGCAGGGGTGATGTAGCACTTCCGCCCACTTGTGGGCCACCTTTGACTTTGTCCCCTTGTTTGGGGAACCCCGAGAACGCAAGGGTGATGTAGCACTTCCGCCCACTTGTGGGCCACCTTTGACTTTGTCCCCTTGTTTGGGGAACCCCGAGAACGCAAGGGTGATGTAGCACTTCCGCCCACTTGTGGGCCACCATTGACTTTGTACCCTTGTTTGGGGACCCCCGAGAACGCAGGGGTGATGTAGCACTTCCGCCCACTTGTCGGCCACCATTGACTTTGTCCCCTTGTTCGGGGACCCCCAAGAATGCAGGGGTGATGTAGCACTTCCGCCCACTTGTGGGCCACCTTTGACTTTGTCCCCTTGTTTGGGGAACCCCGAGAACGCAAGGGTGATGTAGCACTTCCGCCCACTTGTGGGCCACCATTGACTTTGTCCCCTTGTTTGGGGACCCCCGAGAACGCAGGGGTGATGTAGCACTTCCGCCCACTTGTGGGCCACCATTGACTTTGTCCTCTTGTTTGGGGACGCCTGAGAACGCAGGGGTGATGTAGCACTTATGGCCACTTGTGGGCCACCATTGCCTTTGTCCCCTTGTTTGGGGACCCCCTAGAAGGCAGGGGTGATGTAGCACTTCCGCCCACTTGTGGGCCACCATTGCCTTTGTCCCCTTGTTAGGGGACCCCCTAGAATGCAGGGGTGACGTAGCACTTCCGCCCACTTGTAGGCCACCATTGACTTTGTCCCCTTGTTTGGGGACCCCTGAGAACGCAGGGGTGCTGTAGCACTTCTGCCCACTTGTGGGCCACCATTGCCTTTGTCCCCTTGTTTGGGGACCCCCTAGAACGCAGGGGTGATGTAGCACTTCCGCCCACTTGTGGGCCACCTTTGACTTTGTCCTCTCGTTTGGGGACCCCCGAGAACGCAGGGGTGATGTAGCACTTCCGCCCATTTGTGGGCCACCATTGACGTTGTCCTCTTGTTTGGGGACCCCCGAGAACGCAGGGGTGATGTAGCACGTCCGCTTACTTGCGGGCCACCTTTGATTTTGTCCCCTTGTTTGCGGACCCCCGAGAACGCAGGGGTGATGTAGCACTTCCGCCCACCTGTGAGCCACCATTGCCTTTGTCCCCTTGTTTGGGGACCCCCTAGAACGCAGGGGTGATGTAGCACTTCCGCCCACTTGTGGGCCACCTTCGAGGTTGTCCCCGTGTCTGGGGACCCCCGAGAACGCAGGGGTGATGTAGCACTTCCGCCCACTTGTGGGCCACTTTTGACTTTGTCCCCTTGTTCGGGGACCCCCGTGAACGCAGGGGTGATGTAGCACTTCCGCCCACTTTTGGGCCACCATTGACTTTGTCCCCTTGTTTGGGGACCCCCTAGAACGCAGGGGTGATGTAGCACTTCCGCCCACTTGTGGGCCACCTTTGACTTTGTCTCCCTGTTTGGGGAGCCCCGAGAACGCAGGGATGATGTAGCACTTCCGCCCACTTGTGCGCCACCTTTGACTTTGTCCCGCTGTTTGGGGAACCCCTAGAATGCAGGGGTGATGTAGCACTTCCGCCCACTTGTGGGCCACCTTTGACTTTGTCCCCTTGTTTGGGGAACCCTGAGAACGCAAGGGTGATGTTGCACTTCCGCCCACTTGTGGGCCACCCTTGACTTTGTCCCCTTGTTTGGAGACCCCCGAGAACGCAGGGGTGAAGTAGCAGTTCCGCCCACGTGTGGGCCACCTTTGACTTTGTCCCCTTGTTATGAGACCCCCTAGAACGCAGGGGTGATGTAGCACTTCCGCCCACTGGTGGGCCACCATTGACTTTGTCCCCTTGTTTGGGGACCCCCCAGAACGCAGGGGTGATGTAGCACTTCCGCCCACTTGTGGGCCACCATTGCCTTTGTCCCCTTGTTTGGGGACCCCCTAGAACGCAGGGGTGATGTAGCACTTCCGCCCACTTGTGGGCCACCATTCCCTCTGTCCCCTTGTTTCGGGACCCCCTAGAACGCAGGGGTGACGTAGCACTTCCGCCCACTTGTAGGCCACCATTGACTTTGTCCCCTTGTTTGGGGACTCCTGAGAACGCAGGGGTGATGTAACACTTCTGCCCACTTGTGGGCCACCATTGCCTTTGTCCCCTTGTTTGGGGACCCCCTAGAACGCAGGGGTGATGTAGCACTTCCGCCCACTTGTGGGCCACCTTTGACTTTGTCCCCGTGTCTGGGGACCCCCGAGAAAGCAGGGGTGATGTAGCACTTCCGCCCACTTGTGGGCCTCTTTTGACTTTGTCCCCTTGTTGGGGGACCCCCGAGAACGCAGGGGTGATGTAGCACTTCCGCCCACTTGTGGGCCACCATTGACCTTGTCCTCTTGTTTGAGGACCCCCGGGAACACAGGGGTGATGTAGCACCTCCGCCCACTTGTGGGCCACCTTTGACTTTGTCCCCTTGTTTGGGGACCCCCTAGAACGCAGGGGTGATGTAGCACTTCCGCGCACTTGTGGGCCACCTTTGACTTTGTCTCTGTGTTTGGGGACCCCCGAGAACGCAGGGATGATGTAGCACTTCCGCCCACTTGTGGGCCACCATTGACTTTGTCCCCTTGTTTGGGGACCCCCGAGAACGCAGGGGTGATGTAGCACTTCCGCCCACTTGTGGGCCACCATTGACTTTGTCCCCTTGTTTGGGGACCCCCGAGAACGCAGGGGTGATGTAGCACTTCCGCTCACTTGTGGGCCACCTTTGACTTTGTCCCCTCGTTTGGGGACCCCCGAGAACGCGGGGGGGATGTAGCACTTCCGCCCACTTGCGGGTCACCATTGACTTTGTCCCCGTGTTTGGGCACTCCCGAGAACGCAGGTGTGATGTAGCAGCTCCGCCCACTTGTGGGCCATCATTGACTTTGTCCCCTTGTTTGGGTACCCCCGAGAACGCAGGGGTGATGTAGCACCTACGCCCACCTGTGGGCCACCTTTGACTTTGTCCCCTTGTTTGGGGACCCCCCATAACGCAGGGGTGATGTAGCACTTCCGCCCACTTGTGGGCCACCATTGACTTTGTCCTCTTGTTTGGGGACCCCCTGGGACGCAGGGGTCATGTAGCACTTTTGCCCACTTGTGGGCCACCTTTGACTTTGTCCCCGTGTTTGGGGACCCCCGAGAACGCAGGGGTGATGTAGCACTTCCGCCCACTTGTGGGCCACCTTTGACTTTGTCTCCTTGTTTGGGGACCCCCGAGAACGCAGGGGTGATGTAGCACTTCCGTCCACTTGTGTGCCACCATTGACTTTGTCCCCTTGTTTGATTACCCCCGAGAACGCAGGGGTGATGTAGCACTTCCGCCCACTTGTGGGCCACCTTTGACTCTGTCCCCTTGTTTGGAAACCCCCGAGAACGCAGCGGTGATGTAGCACTTCCGCCCACTTGTGCGCCACCTTTGACTTTGTCCCGCTGTTCGGGGAACCCTTAGAACGCAGGGGTGATGTAGCACTTCCGCCCACTTGTGGGCCACCTTTGACTTTGTCCCCTCGTTTGGGGACCCCCGAAAATGCAGGGGTGATGTAGCACTTCCGCCCACTTGTGGTCCACCATTGACTTCCTCCCCGTGTTTGGGGACCCCTGAGAACGCATGGGTGATGTAGCAGCTCCGCCCACTTGTGGGCCACCATTGACTTTGTCCCCTTGTTTGGGTACCCCCGAGAACGCAGGGGTGATGTAGCACTTACGCCCACCTGTGGGCCACCTTTGACTTTGTCCCTTTGTTTGGGGACCGCTGAGAACGCAGGGCTGATGTAGCACGTCCGCCCACTTATGGGCCACCTTTGACTTTGTCTCCTTGTTCAGGGACCCCCTAGAACGCAGGGGTGATGTAGCACGTCCGCCCACTTGCGGGCCGCCTTTGATTTTTTCCCCTTGTTTGGGGACCCCCGAGAACGCAGGGGTGATGTAGCACTTCCGCCCACTTGTGGGCCACCTTTGACTTTGCCCCCCTGTTTGGGGACCCCCGAGAACGCAGGGGTGATGTAGCACTTCCGCCCACTTTTGGGCCACCATTGACTTTGTCTTCTTGTTTGGGGACCCCCGAGAGCGCAGGGGTGATGTAGCACGTCCGCTGACTTGTGGGCCACCTTTGACTTCGTCCCCTTGTTCAGGGACCCCTCAGAACGCAGGGGTGATGTAGCAGGTCCGCCCACTTGCGGGCCACCTTTGATTTTGTCCCCTTGTTTGGGTACCCCCGAGAACGCAGGGGTGATGTAGCACTTTCGCCCACTTGTGGTGAAGCGGTACCCAGAACCCCATGACCATGGTGGGGTATACAACCGGTCTCCTTGTGCCCACTAACCCCATGTACGGAGGGGAAGACGCCCGGTGAAGCCCAGTGAGAGCCCGGCAGGAGCGTGTCCCTTGCCGTAAAGCCCGCGTGACGGCATTCCGGCCACTTGGGGCATGTTACCATGTACCGGCAAACTGCCATTTGCCGGTATCTTATTATTTCACGCCAATCTGCCCAGCACCGCCTTCGGCCGTCGATTCGGCAACCTAACCCTAACAACAGATGTAGGCAAGACGTGTTTGTGTGAGAGATCTGGGCATTTCAGCTATCAGCGGCTGCATCGCCAACCGATGCGTCGCCCGCTGAGATTTACACATCAGAATATCAGGAATCAACAGGGTTTTATTTTCATATTGTTTCCGTCAATTTTCACGCTTCCGTTCTGGTAATCAATGTTTTGACTGCTGGCGGTTGGCTCGCAACTTTAGCGTAACCGCCAGTTTAACTGTTATTTACAGACATTTTAGCGCAATCCGTGACGAAGACTCTAAAGTCTTCAGGAATTGCATTGATGCATCTGCAATTTTCACATTGTACACTCGCAACCTTAATCCAAACTTTTCAGGATGTCGAAATCGGATTTTCGACTTCGACATCCCCGCACTTGATTTGACCTCTTTCGAGTGGACCTACGTGCTTCCCTATGCACGAATCAACTTTCCTTTTGTCTTGCCCTCCATTTGTCTTAGAGATATGGGCAAAACAAAGTTGATTCGTGAGGCCACTTGTGAGGGTCTTATTTCGTGCTGCTTGCGAGGAATGACAATAAGGAAGCATGGGATGTATTCACAATACTCCCGACGTAATTTAGGAAGCTTTATACGCCTGGCGTCTCCACACGTGCGCGCTAGCGTAATGGATCATGGTCAAGAGGGTAGAGTTTGCGTTATAACTCTTTGGCCATGATATTGCGTGCGTTAAGATAACTTTCGAGTGTAGCGCGCGAGTGTTGGTGTTGCATAGGAACTTTACTTGAGTTCCTATGAGCGATTGACACAAAGTTATGCCCTTGGAGGGGCATGATATATGGTGGGGGGAGCTACCTTTTTGGGCAGCATGTGGTATGTGCCATGTGTTGTATTGCGTGCCCATTTGGCGGGTTTGGCTGAGAGCGATACACCCACCAATGGACCTCATATTGCACGAGGCCCTTCCTTATACTTCCCACAATCAATTGCAAGCCTAACTCTCGTAGAGGAAAACTTGTGTGGCGATCCCAA
Source organism: Eutreptiella sp. 'Long Island Sound 2002' (assembly GCA_964036045.1). Lineage (NCBI taxonomy): Eukaryota > Euglenozoa > Euglenophyceae > Eutreptiales > Eutreptiaceae > Eutreptiella > Eutreptiella sp. 'Long Island Sound 2002'. Next base: position 25,174,648 of record OZ038388.1, read on the forward strand.
AGCGATGCGTTGGGAGCAAGGTGTGTGTTTTTTGCAATTTTCCATATTTTCATGTGCCCACCTGGGAAGTAGCGCTCGTGACCTTTCAAAGCGCCCCAAGTGGAGCACATATGTGGAATCGGAGGTCATTGCTGTCAAGTCATTGTGTTTAGAAGGATTGGTCGATTACTCAATCCAAGCCGAAAATATTATAATATATTTGTGCGCCTTTCAAGGCCCTTTTGGGTGTTTTTTCGCCAATAATGATGTTTTTTCCCCGTCATGATGTCAAGTGGCGACCGTGTATCTCAACGTTGCGCTCAATTGACATCGAGACCCAAGTATGTTATGAGGGTACATACTTCGGTGCCCAACATATCTTGAACCCGGCGACTAACTCCTCTTGGGCTTGGCATACCGTGGCCGCCGTGTTGGCGATTTGGGACTATCCCAAATCATGGGCTCACTTGGCGACCCTGCCATTCCCAAAACCGGAGGAGTTGGGCGACGCCCAAAAGATATGTTGGACACATGTGACTTGATACCAATCCTATGGCACACTCCGGTCCGAGTCGGGCATGTGCCTCATTTGCCCCAACCATGAGTGTGCGCATTTTTGGCCATTTTGAGCATTTTTCCACTTTTGCTGCCCGCCGTGCACCATGTTCTAACCTTCGTGCACGCCGGACGCTCGGACCAATGGACCATATATGACATGGGTGATGGGGACATTGGTCCCCATGGTTCACACACCACGTGGGCGAAGCGGAGCAACCTTCGTTAAGGCGCTAGCCCAAAGTGAGTGTGGGCAATTTTGCCATTTTGGCATTTGTCGACCCAATTGGGATCGTCACCATGCCAAGTGGCATGGAGATCTTTGAGAGCCAAGGGCATGGGAGTCTCCGTTCGACTCCCGGTGGACCGCGTATGGAATGGCGGATCCGATCTCGAAGCCGGCGTGGAGATATACTATTGGGAGCACCCCCGAGTTTTGGCTCATTTTGAGTAGCCAAAAAGACCCCCTTTTGGGACCCTAATTTCACCCACCCGTCTGGTCAATTGGCGGTCCCATATCTCTATGCCCACGCGGAGCCCAGACCCAATTCCGGGTTGTGCACTCAGATAGAGGTCCTAGGTCCTGCCTCCTATCCTGTGAGTCATTGGCCTTACCCTGGCCGGGCGATCCACGCGTGGGAATGACGCCAATTTTAGTCATTTTGGCATCATGACCCCACATGACGAACCCGTGGTGCCCTGATGCCAGAACCTCAGAGGGAACCAGGTTGGGTGAGGGCTCCAGGGAGTTCGTAGTCGAAGGGCATAGGGTCAGTTGCTTCGTCCCTACCTCTGGCGGGTCCCGACAGGGGGTCAATTTTGGAGATTTTTGAGCTAATATCAGTTTGGGCTGAAACAGCCCATTTTCAGCTACTAACTCCTGGGGGATATTGACGGGGCCATATCTCTGGCTCAGAAGAAAAATTTGGACTTGCCGTTGAGGGAGCATAGGGAGCCACTGTCGGTTGGCCTTGGAGTTCCTTGGTTCCCAGGAACTCGCTCGTGGCTGGGCGGGACGCCTCCCCTGCTGGCAGGGTTTCAGGGTCCGGATATGCAGGGCATGGGTTGTGTTTGAGCCCCCGCCCCTACCAGCCACTGAAAGGGTCGGACCTGGGATTGGGATATGAGTTGGGACTGAGTGTCTATTGTATTGTGATGCCCTTACCCCAGTCCAGTCTTAACCCCATGTGTACATATCCTGATGTGTTGCTGTACTTACTTTTGTTCCCTTGTTTCAGAGTGGCAAGGATCCTGAAACGCTTTGTCTCATGACACGAGCGTAATGATGCCCCTGTGAGCGCAGTGCTTTGCCTGCCTGCTTGCCTGTGCGTGTCACCGCAGCGTCCTGTGGCCAGGCCCCCCACAGGAACGCGTCAAAAGCGTTTCACCGCCGCAGGGTTACCAATCCCCTGCGTGCCACTCGGGGCCACCAACGCCGAGCAGCGCGGCGCAGCAGCTCGCAGCTCGCAGCTCGCAGCGCAGCGCAGCGGCTCGCAGCGCCGCCAAGCGACAGCGCCGAGTCCGTGAAGGAAGTGCGGGGACGGGAACTCCGTCATCAACGAGTTCCCTCGGCCGACCAGCAAGGCCGCACTCCCAGCTACAGCAACCACTTCCACAACCACCGGCCGACCAGCACCAGCCGCACTCCCAGTCCAGTGCTACGTCATCCGCTTCAACAACCACCACCAGGACCAGTCCGTTGAGCAGAACGAGAGCCCGCCAAGGACCTCAAGACCAAGTACGCCCCCCGCCGCCATGGTAAACTGGCAAGAAGCGGGTAAGACGTGGCCGCCGCCCCACCCCCATGCGGTGCGCCTACTGCGTGGGTTGGTGTGGGACCAGCACTACCGCCACAGCCACCCCCAATGCGAAAGCGGCATGCCCGGGAGCTTCGAGCTCCGCCAGGACATGGGCCCCGACCGCCTGCAGGCAGTCGAAGACTGGCTGCGGGTGGAAGGGTTTGCCTTCCGCTTCCAGCAGAGGCGCTGGAGGGTCTGGACCCGGCCGGACAGGCCCGGCGAAGGGCTGCGCCCCGACAGGATTGAGGAGGACGAGAAGCCCAACGAGTACCCGTCGGGCGCCACGATCAACGTCTCCATGTGGGACATGATCGAGAAGAACTTCCCAGAACCGGGGAGCGAGCGCAGGCTGCAGGGCAGCAGCAGCAGTGCGTCTCCGGGGAAGGAGAAGCGGTCCGCCGGGGACAGGAAGCGGGACCGGAAGTGGCGGGAGTACCAGGAGTCCCTGGCCGCCGAAGCCGCCGAAGGCGCCAAGGGCGGAACCCCAGCCCCCAGTCCCCAACGAGCCAGTGGCGTCCACCACCCCGGCGACACCACCCTTGGTGACCTCCTCCAAGTCGCCAAGGCTGCCAAGGCCAAGCCCCGTCAGCTGCACCTGAGGAAGTCAGGCCCCAGCAGCGACTTGGAGTCTGCCCACCGCGGGAGGATGCCGGCTGACCAGGCCAGCTCCAGCAGCAGTGACAAGGGGGGTGCCCTGCAACCTTCGGGTTGCCCGGCAACGGGCCACGCAGCAGAACGCTGCCGTGGAGGGCGCCGTCGGCATCGCCCATGAGGAGGCCACCGAGTGGGGCAGAGGCATGGACTACCACGCCTCGACCGTGGCAGCCATCGCGGCCGGTCTCACGGCTGCTGCCGCCCATGAGGCAGTGGCTGCCCGAATCAGGGGTGAGGTGGCGGCAACCGCCGAGGAAGCCCGCCTGACCCAGGAGGCCATTGCCTGCAAGGAGGCGGAGGTGAAGGCGCTGGAAGAGGCGCTTGCCCAAGAGAGGGCAAAGAAGGAGGCGGAGGAAAGGGCCCACGCCGAGGCAACGGCCAAGGCCCAAGCGGACGCCGCCAAGAAGGACGCCATCGAGGCCGCGCGACGGAAGGTCGCCGAGGAGAGGGCTCGGCTGCAGCAGGCCCGGAAAGCCGAGGCGGCTCGTGCCCGGGAGGAGGCCGATAGGCGAGCTGCTGCAGCCACGGCCGCCGCAATGGAGGAGGCGGAGGCCAAGCTCCGCCGCGAGACTCCCCCGAGAGGATCCCGAGTGGAGACCCTTCGAAAGCTTTTCGAAAGGGACGCCTCCTCCAAGATGACGCTGGACGAGGTCGACACAGGCAGCAGTAAGAGCAGTGGCCCCACTGCCCATCGACGGAGGAAGGGCAAGGGGAAGACCCTCGAGAGGTCACGGAGGCCAGCGGGTGGACACCCCCACGACAGCGACCCCTTCTTCACCGCCAGCGACGGGGATGAACGAGGCCGCCGACATCGCCGAGGAGTGGCTGGCGGAGGAGGCGGAGACGTCCCCATGGAGCCGGAAGGTGAGGATGAGGATCCCCCTCCTCCCTACCGGAGCCAGGAGTCTTCCGAGACCGAGACGCCTAGGTGGGGAGACATGGACGAGGATGATGACATGGACTTCGACTACACAAAGAAGCCCCCATCCTCGGACCCACCGAGGCGACCTGGTGGAGACCCACCGGGACCCCCTGGCAGAGGACCATCAGGACCCCCTGGAGGACGCCCATCAGGTGGACCCCCCGGAGGCGTACCCCCTGGCGGAGGAGGACCCCCTGGACCGGGCGGACCCGGCAGAGGCCCTCCTTGAGGACCCCCTGGAGACACGACGACCCACCAGGGGACGGCCACCCGGATGCCACCCGGCGGTGGATTGTCTACCTCCGCAGGAGGGTCCAGTCCCTCGAGCGCGAGGTAGACACGGGCAAGGGCGAGATGACTCGCATCGCCAGGGTCGCCGCGCGCGCTCAGAGGGAGCTGGACATCGCCAAGATCGAGATGGTCAAGAGCACCCAGGTCGCCACTGCCACCCAGAAGCTGCTGGACATCGCCAGGGGCGAGACCAGGTCGCTGAACAAAGTCATCAGCGGCCTGCAGCAGAGGCTGGACGCGCTGAAAGCCCGTGGGAGCGTCGGCAGCGACCAACGACCCCTGGAGTCTGGCTCGTCGGACGACGGCTGGGGACCTGGATCAGGTCCAGGCAGACCCAACGCCCCCGGCGGAGCCCCCAGGAGTCGCCCCAGCGCCAGTGCCCCCTCTCTCACCGCCCCCTCTCACCACAGCGCGGGCCGCCGCAACGAGCGTGTGCCGCCCGGCAGTGGCAGTGAGGAATGGCGTGATGAGTGGCTCAGCGCGGAGTACCACAACCGCCGTGCTCCACCGCGGACACCAGTACGCCCCCGATGCCCCGCACCAGCCCCGGAGCCAATCCCAATGGCTGGTGGACGTTATGGTGGACTCAGGGATGAGGTCCCCAGAGGAGACGTGGAGTGGGACGTCGGCGGAGGTGAGGACCTGGACCTGAACCTGGAGGAGTTCGACATCTCCCCGCCGCGTGGTGTACGACCGGAGGCCACTGAACGCAGCCGCCGGCGCCGTGATGAGGAGGCATACATGGAAGGAGTACGGCGTGAACATCTAGGTTCAGCGTACATGGAGGAACCACGGCGTGGCCACGCGGATACCGGGGAGGAGATGGAAGTGGCAGCCGTGGGAGTCCGTGGGAGAGGCCGATGGGAACCTCGGTCGACCTCGCGGCCGGCGTTCATGGTCTCCAGGGCCGCGGATGCCGCCGTGTGGGAAGACTTGAAGGACACCAAGCCCCCCATGTACGATGGCAACCCCCTCAACCTCGACCGCTTCTTGGAGAAGCTGGAAGATTGGGGGGTGACCGTTACTGAAGACATGGATCCCGCGGATGCGGAGAAATATGTCTTCAGACGGTTCAGCTACCGCCTGCCGGAAGTGCTCCAAGAGCTATACTTCGTGGCAACCAAGGAGGGGAAGATCAAGACCCTCAAGGAAGCCAAGAAGTGGCTCAACGAGCAGGAGCGGGTGGACGCTCCGCAGGTGGCTGCCAAGCGGTGGAAGTCCATCAAGCTTTAACATGATGGACGGGAGATCCGCCTACGAGATTGGCGGGACTTCCGGGGGCAATACACCCTCTTCCGCCGCAACGTGGAGGATTGGAACGAGGGTGACGAGCAGGCTCGCCTGCTCTCCATGCTGCCGGAAGCATGGATCAAGAGGGTAACCAAGGAGGAAGCCAAGCGGGCCAAGTCCAACCACACGGTCAAGATGATGCTCCCCAAAGAGTATCATACGAACGTGGTGGCTTGGACGAGGAAGAACGTGGCCCGGGATGTCAAACTGCACTCCCTGCGGAACGCTCTCCTCATCATCGTCTCGGGCGATCGCGAGAAGACCGCGATGTGGCGCCTTGACGAGTGTGACGTGAGTGGCCAGACCATCCGTCTGCAGGCCATCCCGGCGCGGATGAGCTGCGACGAGATCCTGGACTGGGTTGGAGAGGAAGTACTCAAGGAGTACCGGAACCTCCACCACACCCGCGGGTTGAGGCCCGGCAACCGCGACGTCAACTACGTTGCCGAGGGGCCTGGCGGGGAAGCTGCCATGGACCCAGCGGGAGCCGATGGCGATGAAGCTCCCGTCGACGATAGCGACGACGATGAGCCCGCCAAGACGGCCGTTTGTGCCTTCGTGGCCCACAACGGCGCGGGGAGCAACCGGGGAAGCTGGAAGCCCCTGCAGCCGGGTTGGAAGAAGAAGGAGAAGAGGGACCCCCGCCGCATTGGCGACCCTCCGCTATCCTTTGGGGAGTTCATACGAGCTCACCCTCAGGGCTGTTTCGTGTGTTATGGGAGGAAGAAAGGCTTCAACCATGACCACCGAACTTGCCCCACCCACCAGGCCGACCCGGAGGCCTACAAGAAGGCGCACAGGTCGAAGAAGCGTGCAGCCGCGGGTATCAGGGAGGCCAAAGTGGAGGTGGACAAGGACGAGCTCTCCAAGCTGATGTCGGTGGGGACCGAGTTGGCTAAGGAGATCCAGGAGATCAAGAGGAACTGGGTCCCCAGGTCGGACAACAATAACAAGGAGAACAACCAGAACGACCAGAACGGGGACAAGGACAAGAAGCCTAGGAATAGGAGGAAGAAGGGTGTCAACGAGGTTGATGCGGAGGAGAATACGCCTACTTCCACCACAACCGACGCCCCCTAGCAGAGCCCCTGCAGCCAAGGGCCCAAGCTAGGGCGGTCGCAGGACGGTGTCGTGGGAAGCGCCACACCATCCCAGTCGGGAGTCGGTAAGCACAAAGGGACTGCCGCGGGCGGAAGGCCCGGTCCGGCGGCCAGTCGCGGTGGCGGGGTGAGGGCAAGTGAAGGCACGAACCCTTGCACCCGTCCATCCTTCGCGACCAAGAATGTGTTTGATGTACTTCAAGATCTATCCGAGAGTATCGGAGGATCACCCGGACCGCAGCTGGACGCTGCAGATGGGCAGCCTGAGCCCATTGTCCACGACCTGCACCAGTCGCTTGTTGAGCTTCTGGAACGGCCGGAGATCCTGAGCTTGCACGCCGTGCGCCGAGTTGGGCGTGAGCGGCAGTTGCACCTTAAGGTCCGTGCCTTATGCGGAGAAGTTGAAAAGGTCTTCGACGTGTTGGTCGACACGGGAGCACAGGTCAATTTGGTCAAGGCTGGCCTACTTCCGCCAGAGTGTCTGACCGACAGTCGGAAACCCTGTCACGCTGAAGGTGGCGAACGGCCAGTACATGGTGGGAGGCACGAAGGAAGCGGCCATTGGGCTGCAGTTCGTGAACCACCGTGAGCTGAGCCGACCAGACCTTTGCAAGAAAATCCTCCTGCACGGTCGCTTCTACGACGCCGAGATGGACTGGGACATGATCGTTGGGTACGACTTCATGATGGAGAGGGACACCGGCGTACTCCCGGCCCAGGCCTCAATGACCCTGTACCAGGACGACCAGCTCTCGTGGCTTTCGTCACCTGAGCACCATGTGGAATGCCAATGGATCCACCCCGAACGCAATCAGCTCGAAGTGGCCGCGCTCGACACTGAGCCAACTGGGCCAGCAAACCAGGAGTACGGCGTAATGCCGGAAGTGGCGAGCCGAGTGGTTGCGGACCTGGGAGCTTCAGATCTGGCCCTGGATGCGTTCTCCTCAGGAACCTCCGCCCATCTTCGGGTTTGTGAGAAGTACTGGAGCGCCCAGGACTCCGCGTGGAAGAAGCACTGGGGTCCGCATCAGTGCTTGATGTGGATCCATTGCCCTCGATGGGACATCCCAAGGGCGGTAGCGAAGATACGCAAGGACCGCTCCAAGGCAGTGCTGGTTGTTCCTATGGGATGCACCGAGGAGGAAAGTACCCGACATTGGGTAGTCTCATTCACCAACATGACCTTAAACAAGGTCGTCCTACCGGCTGGAGAGAGTGTCTATCAGGACGCTAAGGGACAGCCCAGGCCACCCCAGAGATGGCCAACGGAATTCCACTATGTGGATGGGGGCCTTGATCAGGCCGACACCACAGATTTCGTGTGTGTCAACCGCATCATAGCGGAGCCATGGCGGAAATGCTTTGCGGTTCCCCCTGTTGACATCGGAGAATCAGAAGACCCCCTCACTGAAGAGGAGTTGGATCTGGGTCAGGGGTATATGGATCAGCCCTTTCACGACTGGGGAAACCAGCGTGAGGGCAAAGGCCAGGACAAAGCCTGGTGGGAAGTGGACTCCATCGTCTCTGGTTCCTATGATGGGGATACCTTCGTACGGAGGGTACTGGATCACATGTCCAGCCAGGACGAGCCAATCGGCGGGAACCCACCCACCTACGGCGATCTGTTCCGAGGCAAGACCAGAGATGGCCCTTTGGGCCACCTGGGAAGACCACCTGAGCTGAAGCCGAGCGGGGTCGATACCCCTCAAGTAAGCTCAGTGGTCCAGGTGCCAAGAAAAGCCAAGGCGGAGTCCGATGATTGCCCCAAGATCCAGGCGTTGAGGGCCAGGCTGAAGCAGAAGTATGGGGACACCTTCTTGAGCGGAAAGCCTGTGTTTCCCCCACCGGTGCGTGGACCGTATGGCGAGGCCAAGATACGACTGAAGCAGGACCCCCGTGTGTATCGGCACCGGGAGTTTGCCCTGAGGGGCGAGAGGAAAGAGGCCATGGAGAAGATCCTCCGTGACTTCATCGAGAGAGGCTGGCTTGAGCCGTGCCACTCCGAGTGGGCCTCTCCCTGCTTCGTCGTCCCCAAGAAGATTGCCGCTGAGTGGCGGCTCGTGGTCGACTACCGCGGCCTAAACGCCCAAACGCAGCACGACAGCTATACGCTGCCCCTCATTGAGGACATGCTGCAAAAACAACACCGGCGGAGGATCTTCACGGTGATTGACTTGAAACATGGTTATCATCAGATGCCTCTCGCCGAGGAGTCCCGTGCCTGTACAGCCATGAGCACCCCACTTGGACTTCTCCAGTGGAAGGTGATGCCCATGGGCGTTACCAACGGCAATGCGGCCTTTCAGCGGATGCTGGAGAACCTGCTTGAGCCGGTGCGTGACTGTGCCGACCCCTTCGTCGACGACGTGATCATCGCGTCCGGGGACCCCAGTATGAGCTACGAGGAGCTCCTGGAGGCACATGAGAGGGACGTCACTGGAGTGCTGGACCTCCTGGTTCGGCACAAGCTCACTGGCAGCAGTGACAAGGCCACCATTGCGGTAAGCAAGGTGGTCTTCGCTGGCCACATACTCGGGAACGGGCAGCGAAAGCCCATACCTGGCAAGGTTGCTGCGATCGAGCACTGGGAGAAGCCCAAAACGGTCTCTGAGCTACGGGCGTATCTCGGGATCTGCAACTACTACTCGGGGTATGTCAAGATGTATGCCGAGTATGCAGCCCCCATGACGACCATGCTCAAGGGCAACCGAGAGGAGACCAAAAAGGGTTCCAGGAAGGCTCTGGTCTGGACTGAAGAGTCCGACTGTGCCTTTGAGAGGATGAAGCAGGCGCTGCTATCCGCAGTGGGTCTGCACCTCTTGGATCCTGACCGAGGGTTCGTCCTGCGCACCGACGCTTCCAACTACGCCGTTGGCGCTGTGTTGGAGCAAGTGCTTGACGATGGGAGGCACGTGCCCGTGGCTTTCTGGAGCCGAGTCCTGGCGGAAGGCCAGAGACGGACGTGGACGCCCCGAGAAGAGGAGGCGTATTCCATCGTCATGGCTCTCAGGAAATGGGCTGGGTACATAGCCCTCCATCCCGTCACCCTCTGCACCAACCATCAGAGTCTGCAGTCTTGGCACAAGAAGCACGTGGACACCCCCTCTGGCCCCGCCTCCGGACGGGCAAGATGGCATGAGACCTTGGCCAAGTTCGACCTAACGGTTGTGTATATTCCTGGAAAGGACAACGGGGTGGCGGACTGTCTCAGTAGGTGAGCCTATCCCGCCAGGAAGGGCATGACGGATATCTCTGCCCATGGCGATGAAGCTGAGACCGCTGAAGCCAAGAAGATCATTGAAATGGAGCGCCTGATGGAGGAGGAGGGTGTTAAATGCTTCGTCGTCATGGCTGCGGATGCCCCCCTCGGAATGAAGGTTGGGCAGAGCGGTCAGAGTACTCGCCCCTGATGGAGCTGAGTCCGACAAGCACCTCTTCACTGAGTCTTGCCTCATGGACGACTGGACCGACGACTACGCTAAGTCTGAGGCCTTTGCGGCCGAGTATAGGGCTGTGACCTACCCTGATGACGGGCAGAAGTGGCCAAAGGGGCTGACTGAGAAGGATGGCAAGCTCTACCGGGACGGTAAGCTGCTAGTACCAGAGTCCCGAGTGCTCGAGCTATGTGAAGCTTGGCACCACCACATGCTGCACCCAGTGGTCAAGAAGCAAGCCCTTGACATGCAGCGCCGGTTCGAGATCGACCATATCGGTCTCTACACCGCCATCAAGAAGGTCAGGAAGGGTTGCTCGGTCTGTCAGGCCTGCAATCCCGACAACCGGAACGTCAAGGGGGAAGCCCAATGGACGCCGGTGCCTGACCAGCCCATGGAGAGCGTGGCCATGGATGTCTTCTCCATGCCCGAAGTGCACATTGGCAAGGAGACCTTTGACTGTGTGGTTATTTGTGTGGATCGCCACAGTGGCTACGTAGTAGCCGCTCCGGCACGCAAAAAGGGGTTGCTTGCCAAGGAAGTGGCAGTCATGATGATTCGTCATTGGCTGACTGTCTTTGACATCCCGCGCACCATTTGCAGTGACCGAGGGCCGCAGTTTACTGGTGGCTGGTTCAAGGCCATGTGTTCCCTCATGGGAATACGTCCCGCCAAGAGCGTCGCCTATCTCAGCCGGTCTAGCGGCGGAGCTGAAGTGGCTGGACAGCAGCTGTTCGAGAAGCTGCGCAAGATTCACATCACCAATCCACGTCGGAACTGGTTTGAGGAGATGTGGCCCGCTCTGAAGGCCCATCATGACACCCCCACTCCGGGTGGTTTGTCCCCTCACCAGATTCTGTTCGGCAGGGACCCCCTGGGTCGGGGACTTCCCCTGTCTGGTGATGGTATGGCGATGGACGCCAAGGAATTCTTTGCGCGGCAAGAGGCAACGGCGCGGGATATCCGCCAGCAGCTCGAGAAGAAGCATGCTGAGCGTCAGAAGTCCGCCCCGAGCTCGACAGCGCAGAAGTTCAGGGTGGGAGACCCGGTGTGGGTGATCAGACCCCGCCCTATGGGCACCCATCGCACCAAAACCTGGTTCACACCCGGAGAGGTGGTCCGCAGGATTGGTGAGGACACCTACCGCATCAAGGTGGGTCACGGACAGTTCCGGGAGCGCCACGAGAGTCAGCTCCGTGTGCGGGAACCCGACCTCCGTGGCCAACATGTGTCCCTGAAATACGCCGCACATGAGGCTGATTCGGACGACGACTATGCTGAGCAGGACGACTATACTGTGGAGAAAATCATGGCCCAGCGTCCGAACGCCTCAGCACCCGGAGGCTTGGAGTTCAAGGTTCGTTGGCGAGGCTATGGGACGTCCCACGATACCTGGGAACCCGTCTCCTCGTTCGTGCCGCGGATTGACACTCCCTTCATGGATCACATCGGCAAGCACAAGACCAAGATCCATGTCTCGGACTTGGCAGCGTTCACCCGGGCGATTGCAGCCAGGGGCGCCTGATTGCCGCCCTGAGCTCTCCCCTGATGCAGTTTGAGCGCTTGTGTGGTCGACGGATCGTCCCTCGCTTGCTTGCTCTCTTACATCTTCCGGTGACCTGCCATCAGAGTGGCCATATACCCCTCCCTGCTGAATCCAGAGGAGGATGGCCCCTCTCTTCTACTCCTGTTCGTCACTCCCCCCCTGCTGAATCCTTGGGAAACCAGGTAGGGCGACTGATCTATTTTCTGGACTCTTAGGGCCTTGAAGCCCATACGACGTTGCGCAACGGATGCCGCTGTCATCGGCATTGCGATTTTTTGGTGTGTGGTCTGGTCCCATGGCACCCGCGGGATCCAGACCAGTCGACGTGTGTCTGCAGACTATATATGGCCTGAACTCAGGCGTTTTCCTGTCCACCCTCCTGCATATGCCTTATCCTTACCGGGGCGTGGTTTGGCGCTCTGTCCAGAGTGTGTTTACACACCTATTACCCCGTTTATTGCTTACTTTTCTGCCCCCCCAGGATATGTGCATTTGTATGTCAGCCCATCACCGAAGTATGGACTGTTTTTTTCCCCCCGATGGGATGCGAATCGACTACGAAGGCGCCCTGAGTCGCCGTATACATGCTCTTACGTAAGGTCCAGCCTGGACCAGTACCTAAGTACAGATTCTTCTGTTTGAGTGCCCGTGATACCGTGTGCCCTGGTGGCTGTGATGTGCTGAGATTCTGATGGCGCCAGGCGGGAAGCCCAGTTGCCTGAATGCACTCCCAGCGGTCCGCCACTGTCAGTCCCAGTGTGAGCCTACCGACTCGCAGACGCACTTGCAGTCGGGTGGCGACCTCCGGTGTTCCTGACCTCGGTCAGTCTGCCTGGGAAACTGGTGTTTGAGGAGTCGACGCCTCCGCCCACACTGCATGAGGACTCCCTCATGTATGGCCTTCGTGGTAATAGGGCGAGGGAAAAGACGGCCTTGATGCCCGATCCCTTAAGGAGGAGCTCGTTCGGCTGTACCACTCTGGACTTGCGTCGTGGATATGGACATGGTGCGCCCGAGGAAAGACCTGTGGGGACTCTCCCCCAGCCGGCGGGCCTTGGGAAGCTTGGGGTAGCCTGATGGATCCTTGTGGTCGCTTTTGACCTGTGGGACCACCTCGGTCGTCGTGTGACGCCTATGTTGGCCGTGTATGCCACTGCCACTGTGGTAGTGACCGTCGCAGCCGGCACCCGGTGCGCCTGGTATGGGTTAACGGGTCCTTTGGATGCCGAACAATCGCCGCCAGGACCCGGGACTTGATACTTGATACTATACTTGAAGTTACAAGACCCTACAGCACTATACCTGTCTTACCGTGGGTTGACGTGGGCAACCTGGCCCGAGACTAGCTTGAGGTGTGTGGTACGACTATCCCCCCCCCAGGGGATGGTCCGGGGATACCCCCCTCAGGGGATGGTCCTGGGTACCCGCTGCCATGCGTGGTGTTATCGAGCCCCCCCCAGGGTTTGCTCTAAGGAGGGGGGTGAAGCGGTACCCAGAACCCCATGACCATGGTGGGGTATACAACCGGTCTCTGTGTGCCCACCAACCCCATGTACGGAGGGGAAGACGCCCGGTGAAGCCCGGTGAGAGCCCGGCAGGAGCGTGTCCCTTGCCGTAAAGCCCCCGTGACGGCATTCCGGCGACTTGGGGCATGTTACCATGTACCGGCAAACTGCCATTTGCCGGTATCTTACTATTTCACGCCAATCTGCCTCGCACCGCCTTCGGCCATCGATTCGGCAACCTAACCCTAACAACAGATGTAGGCAAGACGTTTTTGTGTGAGAGATCTGGGCATTTCAGCTATTAGCGGCTGCATCGGCAACCGATGCGTCGCCCGCTGAGATTTACACATCAGAATATCAGGAATCAACAGGGTTTTATTTTCATATTGTTTCCGTAAATTTTCACGCTTCCGTTCTGGTAATCAATGTTTTGACTGCTGGCGGTTGGCTCGCGACTTTAGCGTAACCGCCAGTTTAACTGTTTTTTACAGACATTTTAGCGCAATCCGTGACGATGACTCTAAAGTCTTCAGGAATTGCATTGATGCATCTGCAATTTTCACATTGTACACTCGCAACCTTAATCCGATTTTTTCAGGATGTCGAAATCGGATTTTCGACTTCGACATCCCCGCACTTGATTTGACCTCTTTCGAGTGGACCTACGTGCTTCCCTATGCACGAATCAACTTTTTTTTTGTCTTGCACTCCATTTGTCTTAGAGATATGGGCAAAACAAAGTTGATTCGTGAGGCCACTTGTGAGGGTCATACCTCGTGCTGCTTGCGAGGAATGACAATAAGGAAGCATGGGATGTATTCACAATACTCCCGACGTAATTTAGGAAGCTTTATACGCCTGGCGTCTCCACACGTGCGCGCTAGCGTAATGGATCATGGTCAAGAGGGTAGAGTTTGCGTTATAACTCTTTGGCCATGATATTGCGTGCGTTAAGATAACTTTCGAGTGTAGCGCACGAGTGTTGGTGTTGCATAGGAACTTTCTTTGAGTTCCTAAGAGCGATTGACACAAAGTTATGCCCTTGGAGGGGCATGACATATCGTTGGGGGAGCTACCTTTTTGGGCAGCATGTGGTATGTGCCATGTGTTGTATTGTATGCCCATTTGGCGGGTTTGGCTAAGAGCGATACACCCACCAATGGACCTCATATTGCACGAGGCCCTTCCTTATACTACCCACGATCAATTGCAAGCCTAACCTTCGTGGAGGAAAGCTTGTGTGGCGATCCCCAAGCGATTCGTTGGGAGCAAGGTGTGTGTTTTTCAATTTTCCATATTTTCATGTGCCCACTTAGGAAGTAGCGCTCGTGACCTTTCAAAGCGCCCCAAGTGGAGCACATATGTGGAATCGGAGGTCATTGGTGTCAAGTTGATTACTCAATCCAAGCCGAAGATATTATAATATATTTGTGCGCCTTTCAAGGCCCTTTTGGGTGTTTTTTCGCCAATATTCATGTTTTTTGCCCGTCATGATGTCAAGTGGCGACCGTGTATCTCAAGGTTGCGCTCAATTGACATCATGACTCAAGTATGTTTTCGGGGTACATACTTCGGTGCCCAACATATCTTGAACCCGGCGACTAACTCCTCTTGGGCTTGGCATACCGTGGCCGCCATGTTGGCGATTTGGGACTATCCCAAATCATGGGCTCACTTGGCCACCCTGCCATTCCCAAAACCGGAGGAGTTGGGCGACGCCCAAAAGATATGTTGGACGCATATGACTTGATACCAATCCTATGGCACACTCCGGTCCAAGTCGGGCATGTGCCCCATTTGCCCCAACCATGAGTGTGCGCATTTTCGGCCATTTTGAGCAGTTTTCCACATTTTCTGCCCGCCGTGCACCTTGTTCAGCCTCCTCGTGCACGCCGGACTCATGGACCAATGGACCATATATGACATGGGTGTTATGGACATTGTTCCCCATGGTTCACACACCACGTGGGCGAAGCGGAGCAACCTTCGTTAGGGTGGTAGCCCAACGTGAGTGTGGACAATTTTGCCATTTTCCCATTTGTCGACCCAATTGGGACCGTCACCACGCTGAGTGGCATGGAGACTTTTGAGAGCCAAGGGCATGGCAGTCTCAGTTGGACTCCTGGTGGATCGCGTATGGAATGGCAGATCCGATCTCCAAGCCGGCGTGGAGATATACTATTGGGAGCACCCCCGAATTTAGGCTCATTTTGAGTAGCCAAAAAGACCCCCTTTTGGGACCCCAATTTCACCCACCCGTGTGGTCAATTGGCGGTTTCATATCTCTATGCCCACGAGGAGCCCAGACCCAAATTTAAGTTGTGCACTCACAGAGTGGTCCTACGTACTGCCTCCTATCCTGTGGGCCATTGGCCTTACCTTGGCCGGGCGGACCACGCGTGGGAGTGACGCCAATTTTGGTGATTTTGGCATCATGACCCCACATGACGAACCCGTGGTGCCCTGATGCCAGGACCTCAGAGGGAACCAGGTAGGGTGAGGGCTCCAGGGAGTTCGTACTCGAAGGGCATAGGGTCAGTTGCTTCGTCCCTACCTCTGGCGGGTCCCGACGAGGGGTCAATTTTGGAGACTTTTGAGCTAATATCAGTTTGGGCTGAAACAGCCCATTTTCAGCTACCAACTCCTGGGGGATACTGGCGGGGCCATATCTGTGGCTCAGAGAGGAGTTGAGACGTGCCGTTGAGGGAGCATGGGGAGCCACTGTCGGTTGGCCTTGGAGTCCCTTGGTTCCCAGGAACTCGCTCGTGGCTGGGCGGGAGGCCTCCCCTATTGGCAGGGTTGCAGGGTCTGGACTGAGCAGGGCATGGGTTGTGTTTGAGCCCCCGCCCCCACCAGCCACTGAGAGGGTCGGACCTGGGATTGGGATATGAGTTGGGACTGAGTGTCTATTGTTCTGTGATGCCCTTACCCGAGTCCAGTCTTAACCCCATGTGTACATATCCTGATGTGTTGCTGTACATACTTTTGTTCCCTTGTTTCAGAGTGGCAAGGATCCTGAAACGCTTTGTCTCATGACACGAGCGTAATGATGCCCCTGTGAGCGCAGTGCTTTGCCTGCCTGCTTGCCTGTGCGTGTCAGCGCAGCGTCCCGTGGCCAGGCTTCCCACAAGAGCACGTCAGTGGGCCACCTTCGACTTTTTCCCGTTGTTTCGGGACCCCCTAGAACGCAGGGGTGATGTAGCACTTCCGCCCACTTGTTGGCCACCTTTGACTTTGTCCCCTTTTTTGGGGACCGCCGAGAACGAAGGACTGATGCAGCACTTCCGCCCACTTGTGGCCCACAATTGACTTTGTCACCTTGTTTGGGGACCCCCGAGAACGCAGGGGTGATGTAGCACTTCCGCCCACCTGTGGGCCACCATTGACTTTGTCCCCTTGTTGGGGGACCCCCGAGAACGCAGGGATGATGTAGCACTTCCGCCCACTTGTGGGCCACCTTTGACTTTGTTCCCTTGTTTGGGGACCCCCCAGAACGCAGGGGTGATGTAGCACTTCCGCCCACTTGTGCGCCACCTTTGACTTTGTCCCGCTGCTTGGGGACCCCCTAGAACGCAGGGGTGATGTAGCACTTCCGCCCACTTGTGGGCCACGATTGACTTTGTCCCCGTGTTTGGGGACCCCCGAGAATGCAGGGGTGATGTAGCACTTACGCCCACCTGTCGGCCACCTTTGACTTTGTCCCCTTGTTTGGGAACCCCCGAGAACGCAGGGGTGATGTAGCACTTCCGCCCACTTGTGGGCCACCATAGACTTTGTCCCCTTTTTTTGGGGACCCCCTGGAACGCAGGGGTGATGTAGCACTTCCACCCACTTGTGGGCTTGTTTGGAGACGCCCGAGAACGCAGGGGTGATGTAGCACTTCCACCCACTTGTGGGCTTGTTTGGAGACCCCCTAGAACGCAGGGGTGATGTAGCACTTCCGCCCTTTTCTGGGCCACTTATGTTTCCGTCCCCTTTTGTAGGGGACCCCTGAGAACGCAGGGGTGATATAGCACTTCTGCCCACTTGTGGGGCACCATTGACTTTGTCCCCTCGTTTGGGTACCCCCGAGACCACAGGGGTGATGTAGCACTGCCGCCCTATCGTGGGCCACTTTTTTTACCGTCCCCTTTTGTAGGCGACCCCCGAGAACGCCGGGGGGATGTCGCACTTCCGTCCACTTGTGGGCAACCTTTGACTTTGTCCCCTTGTTTGGCGCCCCCCGAGAACGCAGGGGTGATGTAGCACTTCCATTCTTGGGCCACTCTTGATTTGTCCCCTTGTTCGGGGACCTCCAAAAGCGCAGGGGTGATGTAGCACTTCTGCCCACTTGTCGGTCACCTTCTACGTTTTCCCCTTGTTTGGGTACCCCCGAGAACGCAGGGGTGGTGTAGCACTTCCGCACACTTGTGGGTCACCTTCGATTTTTTCCCCTTGTTTGGGGACCGCCGAGAATGCATGGGTGATGTAGCACTTCCATTCTTTGGCCACCTTTGATTTGTCCCCTTGTTCGGGGACCTCCGAAAACGCAGGGGTGATGTAGCACTTCCGCCCACTTGTGGGTCACCTTCCACTTTTTCCCCTTGTTTGGGTACCCCCGAGGACGCAGGGGTGATGTAGCACTTCCGCACACTTGTGGGTCACCTTCGATTTTTTCCCCTTGTTTGGGGACCCCCGAGAATGCATGGGTGATGTAGCACTTCCATTCTTTGGCCACCTTTGATTTGTCCCCTTGTTCGGGGACCTCCGAAAACGCAGGGGTGATGTAGCACTTCCGCCCACTTGTGGGTCACCTTCCACTTATTCCCCTTGTTTGGGGACCCCCGAGAACGAAGGACTGATGCAGCACTTCCGCCCACTTGTGGCCCACAATTGACTTTGTCACCTTGTTTGGGGACCCCCGAGAACGCAGGGGTGATGTAGCACTTCCGCCCACCTGTGGGCCACCATTGACTTTGTCCCCTTGTTGGGGGACCCCCGAGAACGCAGGGATGATGTAGCACTTCCGCCCACTTGTGGGCCACCTTTGACTTTGTTCCCTTGTTTGGGGACCCCCCAGAACGCAGGGGTGATGTAGCACTTCCGCCCACTTGTGCGCCACCTTTGACTTTGTCCCGCTGCTTGGGGACCCCCTAGAACGCAGGGGTGATGTAGCACTTCCGCCCACTTGTGGGCCACGATTGACTTTGTCCCCGTGTTTGGGGACCCCCGAGAATGCAGGGGTGATGTAGCACTTACGCCCACCTGTCGGCCACCTTTGACTTTGTCCCCTTGTTTGGGAACCCCCGAGAACGCAGGGGTGATGTAGCACTTCCGCCCACTTGTGGGCCACCATAGACTTTGTCCCCTTTTTTTGGGGACCCCCTGGAACGCAGGGGTGATGTAGCACTTCCACCCACTTGTGGGCTTGTTTGGAGACGCCCGAGAACGCAGGGGTGATGTAGCACTTCCACCCACTTGTGGGCTTGTTTGGAGACCCCCTAGAACGCAGGGGTGATGTAGCACTTCCGCCCTTTTCTGGGCCACTTATGTTTCCGTCCCCTTTTGTAGGGGACCCCTGAGAACGCAGGGGTGATATAGCACTTCTGCCCACTTGTGGGGCACCATTGACTTTGTCCCCTCGTTTGGGTACCCCCGAGACCACAGGGGTGATGTAGCACTGCCGCCCTATCGTGGGCCACTTTTTTTACCGTCCCCTTTTGTAGGCGACCCCCGAGAACGCCGGGGGGATGTCGCACTTCCGTCCACTTGTGGGCAACCTTTGACTTTGTCCCCTTGTTTGGCGCCCCCCGAGAACGCAGGGGTGATGTAGCACTTCCATTCTTGGGCCACTCTTGATTTGTCCCCTTGTTCGGGGACCTCCAAAAGCGCAGGGGTGATGTAGCACTTCTGCCCACTTGTCGGTCACCTTCTACGTTTTCCCCTTGTTTGGGTACCCCCGAGAACGCAGGGGTGGTGTAGCACTTCCGCACACTTGTGGGTCACCTTCGATTTTTTCCCCTTGTTTGGGGACCGCCGAGAATGCATGGGTGATGTAGCACTTCCATTCTTTGGCCACCTTTGATTTGTCCCCTTGTTCGGGGACCTCCGAAAACGCAGGGGTGATGTAGCACTTCCGCCCACTTGTGGGTCACCTTCCACTTTTTCCCCTTGTTTGGGTACCCCCGAGGACGCAGGGGTGATGTAGCACTTCCGCACACTTGTGGGTCACCTTCGATTTTTTCCCCTTGTTTGGGGACCCCCGAGAATGCATGGGTGATGTAGCACTTCCATTCTTTGGCCACCTTTGATTTGTCCCCTTGTTCGGGGACCTCCGAAAACGCAGGGGTGATGTAGCACTTCCGCCCACTTGTGGGTCACCTTCCACTTATTCCCCTTGTTTGGGGACCCCCGAGAACGCAGGGGTGATGTAGCACTTCCGCCCACTTGTGGGTCACCTTCGATTTTTTCCCCTTGTTTGGGGACCCCCGAGAACGCGGGGGTGATGTAGCAGTTCCGCCCTTTTTTGGGCCACTTTTGTTCTCGTCCCCTTCTATGGGGGACCGCCGAGAAAACAGGGGAGACATACCACTTCCGCCCACTTGTCGGCAACCTTTGACTTTGTCCCCTTGCTTTGGGACCCCTGAGAACGCAGGGATGATGTAGCACTTTCCCCGGATTTGAGTGTACAAGACTTTATTGCTGTTGGCCACTGTGATTTGGTGTGTGTGACCAGTCACCGAAATTTGTAGGTTGCCATGGCATCTTCTTGCGTTGTTAATTGTTGCCTTTGCTCGCCAGTCGCTTCGTAGTTTGTGTGCTTGGTCGCCATTTGTCCTAGTTTGTGCATATAATGGTCTGTTTTTTGTGTAGTCCATGTTTGGGTTGATGACGCTGCTTGATGGCAGCAATGTGCATACCTTATAGTGTTCGGGACGCTCGAAGTTCTCTTTGACCAGTGCATCATTGGCCGAGGCTTCTTGCTTTGCTATCGTGTACTAAGGGCACAAATTGGTTCTCAATTCGACGCAATTTTCGTTTCAAACCAAATGGTTTGAGCGTGAGAGGGGCAAAGGGTGACCTTATGGGGCGGGTGAGGGTACATTTCCAACAGATTTTCCTAGTGTAGGGATCGTCGGCTGCGCCACTGGCGATGGAACATTTGGGTGGTCGGACGCTGTGGCAGTTCATTTGATGCCTAACAATTGTGATCTTCTCCGTTTTGAATTGTGCAGGGTTTGAGGTAGGGTTCGGATGCTACCTTTGAACACATTTGAGGGCAAGAACAAATGCTTCAAAAATTGCACCCATGAGGAGATGGGAACCAATGGTTGAGCAGTCGGGAACCCATGACATATAGGGCTAGGAACAAATTGTGAAATGGAGGGCCCGCGGGCCTTCTTGGGAATTGTGTGTACATGAACACTTTTTTTCGTGTTAAGGACCGCCCTGATGCCGACCCATTCGTCCCCCCTTAAATTCGTGTTATCATCCATGTGCGCCACGGCTCCATTGCCTTGCCCATGCTTGGTGTACGCATAATGTCCGTGGGGGTGAGGTTGCCTCACTTCGCCTCTCCAAGTCGCAATCGTAGTTAGATTGGATTTTTTCTTCATCGGTGCTCCCACTGACACTAAAAAAAACCTGGGGGTACACGCGCTGACACAAATAAATTATATCAACCATATACTTTCCCCTTGAGTGTCACGCGAGTACGCTCGCGTGACATTTCTTTACACTCGCCTGACACTTCCCCTGTGCACGGTGCTGGTACCCCACCAATGGTGTTTTAGCAAACAGAAATTTTGAAGACGGTAACGGTGCATGCTAGATAAGTTGTGTGGCTGGTCCACAAAGAGGCACACAAACCTCTTTGGTCCTGTGAGGAGGGGCGGGTCACCTCTCATGCGGTGTTGGACCGTTCCTCAGACACCACACCAGTTGAACCTGAAGGAGCGCACTTGCGGAAGGTGTTCACTGTCTTGCCGCTCCTGCAGTCAAGTTGGTGCCTACCTTACATGCACGTTGAAAGCAAGCACATTTGTATTTGTCTTTGCAGCATCTTTGCAGCATCACCATGCCTGAAAATGTGTGCAACTTGCTGCTGAAGGAGCACGAGATGAAGAGGCGGGAGGAGGAGAACATACCTTCTCCCACACCCGAACCCACGCCGACTTCATCCCAAACCCTTGCGCCCGCACCCACGGCCGCGTCCACGCCCCTGGCCTCCTCCAGCCCCAGCCACTCCAGCCCAACCGTTTCTAATCCTGGCGAAGATCGGGAGCTGCCAAACGCAAATGAGGTGCAAACTTCAGCTCGCGTGCTGTGAAAACGTTGTAGGGTCTGCATGTGCCATAGGGGTCAAAGGGGCGGATTTGTCCAAGGATCAGGATGGATCAAGCAGTGTTCGAATTCTCGTCATTAATGGCTTTTGGGTGATAGTGTAATAATTGTGTAGACAAATGTGACATTATCATGTACACAGGTGTGCGCAGGCATTCCCTGTTTCCTCACCAACTCCTCAACTGCATTATTCCTCGCCCGCCCCCTCCCCACCCTAGCGGCCTGCCGTGCAGCCGATAGACCCAAACATAGCCATGTTTCAGGGTTTTGCCCTAGTTAAAAAGGAAGAAATGGCGCTTCCACGGGCCTGTCCGATTCCATCCTCTTGTAATTACAGGCATTGGGCCAGACTGTCACGCATTCCTCCGTCTTGTGCCCAACTCAAAACATTCCCCGGAACCGATGGCCTCACTTGGTCCTTGTATGAGACCCCCCCCCCCACCCCCTCCCTGGGCTTCAATGGACTGACTTGACACAATTTGCAGTGCGGTTGAACAATGATTGAGCGATGAGAGGTTGGTATGTGTCATGGGGGCCTTTCAGTAGCTAAGTATCCGTTGCTTCTTGGCCTTGGGCTCCGAGAGCTAGTGGTCTGTGTCCCTGGCGCCAACGAATTTTTTTTATGCCCGGCCTAAAGTAATTTTTAGGTTCCTAGCCATGTGCCTATAGCCCAAATGCTTGGCATCGAATGCATACTTGAAATGCAAAAGAAATTTCTGCACATAAGATTTTTGTAATTCCTCTCCTCTGTGCTGACCCCAAGACGGCAAGCCTCACGTAAACCAGTACGTAGCCTATTTGGATCAACCTTCCCCCCCTTGGAGTTCCACAAGACTTTTGGGCCAGGTTGCATTTGGACCAATCTAAACCCCCCCCTCTTGCCTCAGGGTATGCACACGTGGTGTGTGATATGTGCTATATGCAAATGGGATTACACATGTACATCCCTCGAACACCCATGAAGTGACGTAGTGCTAAAGAAAATTGTGCCCCGTGGGATGGGCCTCACGGTGGTGTAGCCCCAAGCTCCCCCTATCTCACTTGAGCTGTCCTTGTTTTCTTCACATGGAACTGAATTGTGTTGGTATTCTGCTGCCGGACGATAAATGGGCAGAACAGTTGGCGGCCCTCATCCTCCACATACAAAACAGGGCCCGGCTGGAGGAGCTCAAGATGACCCCAGAACAATGGGTCATCCACAAGAATGAGTCTTTCAAGCCGTGGGAATCAGACGGGTGGCGCTTCAGACTGCGCCGTCGGTGGGACGCGTGGTGGCAAAAGCGGCGGGAGAAGAAAAAGTTGCGCGAGGCCCGCAGTGAGGTATGGAGTGTGCACGATCGATCCATGCATCCTGCTTCGATCATGTGTACCTTGTTCATTCCGCATGAGCTCTGGGGCCGGAAACGATGATTGCTCCTTATCTGTCATCATACAGCTCTTTCGTCACCCTTCATCCCTCTCCAAGAGCGCGATTTGATGTGAAATGAATCATTTTGTGCCTTACGGCAAACATAGACCCCAGCTGTTGGAGACTGGAGCCAAAAAAGCTATAAAAGACCTAGAGAGACACACATCAACACACAAGCAAGTTTTTCACACACAAACAATTTTTGCCCAAGCGGGGGGGCCCATGTGTGGGGCCGGATCCCCCTCCCCTCCCTCTGGACGTACCAACCCACACCGATGGTGAACGATGGAGAACAGCCAGTTTGGGTGCCAATGGCGCCGCGAACTGAAGAGCCCCTCATGAACCTTTGCTCCAAGGACTCCAATGCAGCCACCCATTGCGACTGATATGGCTTCTTTCCCCAAGGGACACACAACAGCATTTTTGTAGATTTTGGCCTAGCTGTCTTGGTTGCCCTGAACAAAAGGTGTCCGGAGACGTAATATTACACGAGTGTATGCGGATGGGTGGAACGACGGGGTGTTCATGTGTTGGGGCCTCCCTGGCTCCAACCTACAGTTAGAAACCCCTCTCGCACGGCGCAGGAGCCGGCTGCAAACCTCTGTGGTGGGCCTTAACCTTAGGGGGCGTGGAGGGGGGGGGGTACGACAACGAAGGTACCCTGCAATTCCAATCCCAATCACCTACAACTCCCACAGCAACTCAAACGCAAGCCGCCGCATCACCATTGAGACCAGGGCTTGGTACTTTTGCTGCTCGTTTTGCTACCTCACAGCCCCCGCCCCCCCCCCCAAGGCTTCAGGAGGGGTGGCGAGCGATGTCACCCTCGGGGTCCCACCTCGTCAGAGGTGACCAAGACGCAGCAGGCTCACTGGGAGCTCCGCTCCCTTGAGTGCGCCTGGGGCAGGGAAGTGCTCAGCACGCCCCAGGACCTTCCTTCCACTGGGACGCTCCCAGACAGTCTGGCACTCTGTGCAATCCTACCTATGACCCTCTGGGTCAGTCAAGGAGCACCTCAGACGACAAGCCCCGTGCACCTCTCTGGGGTTCAGTCGTGGGATAGGGAAAGCTGCCGGTCACCCAACCCACAGACCCCCTCAGCAGCCACGTGGTAGGGCACCCATGCCCCGCTGCCGGGGCCCGGAGCACCCGGCACACACAACCCCCCACACGCACCAACCACGGCTTAGTGGAGAACGACAAAGGTGTGCCCCTGCCTTGAATTCCCCCCCCCCAGAGGACCCCAGCCCGCGCGGACACACAGGCATGGCGGCGTCTCCCTCCCACCAGCACCTTGGTGGGGTACGGGGGTCGTCAGCAGTGTGGACGCCTTTGAGACCAGACAACCAGCGGGGGGTTACCCAGTCGAGCCGGTGAGATACGGGCACACGGGCCGTGGGTCACCACCTTTGGCGCAAGCCGAGACCCAACCCAACCCAAACCCCCTAAGGCGGCCCCCTGAACCCACCCCCGGTTTCAACAAGTAGCTGGGGGGTGGGTCGCACCGGGACCGCTTTGTGGTCACCCCCCCATTTGACCCCCCCCCCCCTGGACCAAAGTGACCATCGTGGGAAAAAACGAAATTTACAATGGGGAAAATGTTGTTGGGCCATTTTTGATCCACACCCTTTTGGGTCCTAGACAACCCCCCCCCCCCTCTCTTACTCCCCTGCCGTGCCCAGAGTGGCCTGGTATGTTCCGGTATTGCTTTGGGCATGATTCTGCATGTGCCATAGCACATGGCACACGGGGGTTCGTGGGGGAGAAGGAGGGGGGGACAGCCGCCGTGGCCCTTGCGCCACCTGTCTTACCCGTGCTGCTGCCTCGGAATCGGGGACAGGGGCTGTCAACCGAACTTGTGCTGTGGATCGCCCCAGCCCTGATATTGTTACTGCAGGTCCTGTGCCCCGCTGATTCTCAAGGAACGGACGTTGAGTGTCCCATCGCTGCCATTCCAACGCATGGAATAGTTTATCCGGGCTGCTCAGACTCCCTCGTTCAGGAAGACCCTCTCAGAAAAAGCCAGCGATGCAGACGCCTTCATGGCACGGGGCAAGACCGCCCCCTCCCATATGCGCATGCACCGCCTAGAGGCGACAACCCTGAGATGGAGATCCGGGCTCGGGCACTGTCTCGCCTGCACGCACCGCATCGCCCACTGCCCACTGCCCAACGGTCCACAACACACAAGCCCAAGGACAACGTTGCGGTGGCCGCGTTGTAGCCGTGATCCCTATTGCTGTGCAAGACATGGGCTCTGTCTGTGTGCCCACAGTCCAGCTGGGCAGACTTCCAGGCCACATTCTTCCGCCCGCACCACCTCCGAGAGGCCATTCAAGACCTATTGGGTCTGCAGAAGGTTGGAAGTACGCGGCAGCCCCCGGACCGCGAGAACGCCTGCATCGCCCGGGGAGACTTCGCCCATGCCACAGGGATCTCCATGCTCTCGGTCTGCAGCGTCGAGAGCATCACCTCCATGCTGCACACTGGCCTGCAGTCCGCGGTTGCGGCCGTGCTGTGGCCGTGATCCCTGTGACCGTGCAGGACATGGGCACTGTGTGTTAGGCCATAGTCCGGCACCACAGTGGAGGTGCTTGAGCGAAGTCCATTTTCTTACAAGAACCTACACGTGCTTGCAATGCATGCAGTTGTGTGTATATGCATGTGATAGCCCCGCCAATTCCTGGTCTGTATGGTAGGCCATGTACAGTTCAGTGTCCTCTCAAGGCACACTCCGGTTGCATTCCGGCTACATTCCACGATACTTGAATCTTGTAGTCCTATATACCCATGACTATGCATTGTGTCTACCAGGGTCTGATCATGTACAAGCAAGACGCACTTGATCTTACCGTGTTCAACATGAAGCAGCTCCTGAGGGGGTCATGCCTGTTGTACACGTTTGGCAGTGGTCATGACGCTACCTTTGTGCAGCCTACGTTTACGGTGGCTTTGATGGCTGATGCCTCTCGAGCTGGTTTGTGGCTGTGTGGGTGTTTCCAATTAGGCACTAACCCACGAAATTATCGCAAAAAAAAAACAGCAGAAAAAGAATCAAAACACCCCAAAAAACTTCCGCCTCAGACCCCGACTTTCAAGGTGGGAAGAATGCCAATGCAGAGCAACCTTGAAAACCCACCACAAGCAGATGGTGTACACAAAACACAAGTACACAACCCTTACTTTTGCTGAGGGTAGCGACAGCATATCAAAGTCAGGAATGCCAAAAGTGCTGACGGCCAACTCTCAGCATACTTCCTCCTGTCTGCGATGTCCAGTCTCTATCCTTTCAACTCTTTACCTCAACCATCCAACAAGCCCCTCCCCCTTGACACCCAACATGGTTGCGTGTCCAGTTTAAGACACCCAACATGCGTCACAGCTCCAGGCTGCATTGTGCGGAAGCAGTTGAGGTGCTCGTGTGAAGTCCATTTTCTTACAACAGGATATGCATGCATATGTGTATATATGTGCCTGTATATATGTTCAGGCAAACCCCACACACCCCCATATTGGATGGTAGGCAGTGTACAGTTTGGTGTGAGCCATCCAACTGCTCATGCCTGCCGCTTTCTTGCTTCTTGGGGCTGCCCCTTTCGCTACTCCTGTACATCCATGGCTGTGGACCAGCCCTTTTTCAACAAAACTTGTAGCTGCATTTACTCAGCCATTGAGTCCAACTGCAGCTGTGCTCCGTTTGCTTCCATGGCTTTTTGGCCGGCCAGAAATTCCCACGAAGCTCCGTCCCTCTCACCATACTCCAAGTCCACAAGGGGACTTTTTCTGCAGCTCACCCCTTTGTGACCCCTCGCCTTCCCATGCTGCATGGTGCAGTAGGACGTGGGCACTGTGTGTGTTCCTACAGTCCAAGGTCCTGCTTCACCTTCTCCACCAATCAGCCGCGCCCCGTCTCTGTGGCACAGTGTTGATTATCCCTTCTTCCAGCAATCAGGTATTACCCAATGCTTTGGTTTATTCCTCGAAGTATTGAGTCGCTTCCCAATGGTGTTGCCTGGCCTCTCACCACAGTCAGCCGCATCGTGTCGCGGCACGGCCTGGCTCTGCAGGATCCAGCACCAGCATTCTGTAGAAGGGGTGATTGGGAGCACAGAACGAGGTGCATTAATAGGCCTTTATGTTGTACAGCGCTCTGAGGTGTGAGCTGGACTGTGCTGATATTTGGGTGTTGGATTGGAAAGGGGGCACACATATATTCATATGTAGTGTCCTATCCATGGGCATATATATATTTCGGATATTGACCTCCGTGGGATGGTATTATTTACATTCGCCATTGCTCTCTCACATGCCTACATACCTCAAGGCATTTGCGGAGTAAATGGTCTTCGTTCAGGGCATTGAATTGGCATCTTTTTCTTTCCATCGTGGTTGAATTCCACCGCTTTCTATGAGTAAGCCCTGGTGCCCATGTTTGTAGAGGTTCTGAACAATGCAAGCCATGCCAGTGGCCTGCAGCGTGTTGAGAACCGTTCGTGGTGCAATTGCAGTGCACATAGCCTGCGCACTCCCCCCATTTTTCACCACTGTAGAGGAAATCTCACACACCCAGCAACACAACAACACAGGTAACAATTGTTGATTGTAGCAAAACAGGCAGGAGAGCAGCTACCACTGTTCGATGTTCCGCATGGCAATCCATTGACCTGCTTGTGTGCTGATTCTTCTGGGCCTCAAAGACAGAGTTGTAGCCGTGTTTGGTCCCTTGGACATCCCAGCTTCATTGCTCTGCTCTGTTTCTCATATGCACATGGCAGGATAGCGAATCTATGGATACCTAGCACCGTTGAACGTGCTTGTGTTATTGACCTCAGCAGCCGGTTCCGAGTCAGAGGCCGTTTGCTTTCGCTTGGGGATTATAAATGATGTGTCGTCTGACGGCATACTCCAGCCGCATTCAGGCGGCTGCATTCAATGGTACTTTAATCCCGTAGTCCTATATACCAATGGCTATGATGCAACCTCCCCCCCCCTCTCGATACAGCTACCGTAGAATATCATGTGCTCGTAGAATTTTACCTGCTCAGCCAGTGAGTCGGACGGGAGCTATATACATATCTATATATCTATATATACATATATTACTACACCCCTCTCCCCTTAAATTTAGGTAACAACAACACCAACAACATCACGTATCCGTGCTGTTTTGGCAATTGCTGGATCCCAACGCTTCAGATTTTTTGCCCATGTATTCATCTTGGAGCCCAGGGGGTGCCCTTGCCAAATCCAAGTTTTGAGCCAGGAACTCACCGGTAGCGGCCCGGAGCAGTGGCGCCAAGTCAGGAGGTGCCCTCCCAAATCTGCCCTGCTTTCGGCCAAAGACAGCCATTTTTCGCCCAAAACAGCCCTAGTACGGGTTCAAAACAGCCAAACGAAGGCAAACGGCTCCTACACTTCACGTGTGGCTTGACTTTCCCGTGACCGAGGGACCTTTGTTGCCCTCTAACTCCACGGTATGTCCGAGAAACGGCCCAAAAAGGCGCCAAAAAGCCCCAAAAACTGCGCAATGTGCACCAGCACCCCGAAACCAAGAACGGGCCGTATCTTGGGCTACGTGGCTCAAAAACGAATTCCGAGGGCACCTAGTCCACCAACAACCCCCCAATTTTTATGGTTTCCAAGCCTCAGAAACGCCTGACGAGACATGTAGACCCCCGTACCAGTGATCACTTGGTGCAACCTGAGGGCCGGCCAGCCCACGCACAGTGGGGGCCAACGGTGGGTCCACCAGGGTCCCCAGGGCGAAAAAAATGATTTTTTCCAAAGTTGTTCCTAGACCACTTGGGATGCTCAAACAAGTGATTTGGGTCCGTTTCGAGCCCGTGGTGGCGCGTTTTGGGCCATGGCAAATCCCAAAATGCCTTGAAAATGGGCAGTTTTGGGACCAACAATGCGTCAAAAATGGGTCAAAAACGCGGTTTTCCAAAAATGATCCTGGACCATTTCTGATGCTCAAACAAGTGGTTTTAGCCCATTTTGAGCCTGTGGCGACGGGTTTTGGCTCATGGAGAATCCCAAAATGCCTTGAAAATGGGCCATTTTGGGACCAAAAATGGGTCAAAAATGGGTCAAAAACGCGTTTTTCCAAAAGTTATCCCGGACCATTTGGGATGCTCAAACAAGTGTTTTTAGCCCATTTTGAGCCTGTGGCGACGGGTTTTGGCTCATGGAACATCCCAAAATGCCTGGAAAATGGGCCATTTTTGGACCAAAAATGGTTCAAAAATGGGTCAAAAACGCGTTTTTCCAAAAGTTATCCCGGACCATTTGGGATGCTCAAACAAGTGTTTTTAGCCCGTTTTGAGCCCGTTTTGACCGAGTTTAGCCCCTTCCACCAAATGTATGCACCACTTTGTGCCCTTCGCAAGTACCTTAGAGCTGTGTGGTGGAGCCACCTAGAGTTGGGAGAGGGGTGTAGATTGGAGGATATATATATATATATATAGAGAGAGAGAGAGATATATGTACATATTGGAGGATGTATATGTCCGAAAACCTGGGGGGGGGGGGTTCATGACGCGTTCCCGTGGGGGGCCGGCCACGGGACGCTGCGCTGACACGCACAGGTGAGCAAGCAGGCAAGGCACTACGCTCACAAGAGCATCAATACACTCGTGTCATGTGACAAAGCGTTTCAGAATCCTTGCCACTCGGAAATGAGGAAACGAAAGTATGTACAGCAACACATCAGGATACGTACACATGGGGTTAAGACTGGACTAGGGTAAGGGCATTACAGGACAATAGACACTCAGTCCCAACTCATATCCCAATCCCAGGTCCGACCCTCTCAGTGGCTGGTGGGGGCGGGGGCTCAAACTCAACCCGTGCCCTACTCAGTCCTGACCCTGAAACCCTGCCAATGGGGGAGGCGTCTCGCACAGCCACAGGCGAGTTCCCGGAAACCAATGAGCTCCAAGGCGGACCGATGATGGCCCCCCATGCTCCCTCAACGGCGGGTCCCACCTACTCTCTGAGCCAGAGATATGGCCCCGCCATTCTCACCCAGGAGTTGGTAGCTGAAAATGGGCTGTTTCAGCCGAAACTGATATTAGCTCAAAAATCTCCGAAATTGACCCCTCGTCGGGACCCGCCAGAGGTAGGGACGAGGCAACTGACCCCATGCCCTTCGAGTAGGAACTCCTCGGAGCCCTCACCCAACCTGGCTTCCTCTGAGGTCCCGGCATCAGGGCAACACGGATGAGTCATGTGGGGTCATGATGCCAAAATCACCAAAACTGGCGTCATTCCCACGCGTGGCTCGCCCGGCCAAGGTAAGGCCAATGGCTCACAGGGTAGGAGGCAGGACCTAGGACTCATATCTGAGTGTACAACTTGAATTTAGGTCCGGGCCCCCTATGGGCCCGCCAATTGACCACACGGAAGGGGGAAATTGGGGTCCCAACATTGGGTCATTTTGGCTGCTTGAAATGAGCCAAATTTCGGTGTGCTCCTAATAGTGTATCTCCACGCCGGCTTGGAGATCGGATCCGCCATTCCATACGCGATCCACCGGGAGTCGAACAGAGACTCCCATGCCCTTGGCTCTCAAAGATCTCCATGCCACTTGGCGTGGTGACGATCCCAATTGGGTCGACAAATGCCAAAATGGCAAAATTGCCCACACTCACTTTGGGCTAGCGCCTTAACGAAGGTTGCTCCGCTTCGCCCACGTGGTGTGTGAACCATGGGGACCAATGTCCCCATCACCCATGTCATATATGGTCCATTGGTCCGAGCGTCCGGCGTGCACGAAGGTTAGAACATGGTGCACGGCGGGCAGCAAAAGTGGAAAAATGCTCAAAATGGCCAAAAATGCGCACACTCATGGTTGGGGCAAATGAGGCACATGCCCGACTCTGACCGGAGTGTGCCATAGGATTGGTATCAAGTCACATGTGTCCAACATATCTTTTGGGCGTCGCCCAACTCCTCCGGTATTGGGAATGGCAGGGTCGCCAAGTGAGCCCATGATTTGGGATAGTCCCAAATCGCCAACATGGCGGCCACGGTATGCCAAGCTCAGGAGGAGTTAGTCGCCGGGTCCAAGATATGTTGGGCACCAAAGTGTGTACCCTCCTAACATACTTGGGTCATGATGTCAATTGAGCGCAACGTTGAGATACACGGTCGCCACTTGACATCATGACGGGCCAAAAACGGCAAAATTGGCACAAAGACACACAAAGTGCATTGAAAGGTGCACAATTATATTATAATATCTTTGGCTTGGATCGTGCAATCAACTAGTCCTTCTAAACATAATGACTTGACACCAATGACCTTCGATCCCACATATGTGCTCCACTTGGGGCGCCTTGAAAGGTTACGAGCGCTACTTCCCAAGTGGGCACATGAAAATATGGAAAATTGCAAAACACACACCTTGCTCCCAACGCATCGCTTTGGGATCGCCACACAAGCTTCGCTTCACGGAGGTTAGGCTTGCAATTGATCGTGGGGAGTATGGAGAAGGGGCTTACATAATATGAGGTCCATTGGCGGGTTCGGCTTGGAGCAAAGGACCCGCCAAATGGGCACGCAACACAACACATGGCACATACCACATATTGCCCAAAAAGGTAGCTCCCCCCACGATATGTCATGCCCCTCCAAGGGCATAACTTTGTGTCGTTCGCTCATCGGAACTCAAGAAGAGTTCCTATGCAACACCAACACTTGCGCGCTACACTCGAAAGTTATCTTAACGCACGCAATGTCATGGCCAAAGAGTTATAACGCAAACTCTACCCTCTTGACCATGATCCATTACACTAGCGCGCACGTGTGGAAACGCAAGGCATATGATGCTTCCTAAATTACGTCGGGAGTATTGTGAATACATCCCACGTTTTCTTATTGTCATTCCTCGCAAGCAACACGAGATATGACCTTCACAAGTGGCCTCACGAATCAACTTTGTTTTGCCCATATCTTGGAGACAAATGGAGGGCAGGATAAAAGGAAAGTTGATTCGTGCATAGGAAAGCACGTAGGTCCACTCGAAAGAGGTCAAATCAAGTGCGGGGATGTCGAAGTCGAAAATCCGATTTCGACATCCTGAAAAATTCGGATTAAGGTTGCGAGTATTAATTATGAAAATTGCGGATGCATCAATGCAGTTCCTGACGACTTTAGAGTCTTCGTCTCGGATAGCGTTAAAATTTCCATTATAAACAGTTAAACTGGCGGTTACGGTAAAGTTGCGATCCAACCGCCAGCAGTCAAAACAGTGAATATCAGAACGGAAGCATAAAAATTGACGGAAACAATATGGAAATAAAACCCTGTTGATTCCTGATATTCTGATATGCAAATCTCCGCTGGCGGTGCATCGGTTGCCGATGCTGGGCTTTACGGCACGGAACGGAGCGTCAACGGGCGTCTTCCCTTTCGTGGATGGGGTTAGTGGACCGGAGACCGGTTGTATGCCGTAACCTAGCCATGGGGTTCTTGGTACCGCTTCACCCCCCTCCTTAGAGCAAACCCTGGGGGGGGCTCGAAAACACCCAAGCATGGCAGCGGGTACCCAGGACCATCCCCTGAAGGGGGGGTGTCACATCCTCACTTCAGGCTGATTCCCGGTTAGGCTGCCCATTCCAACGCATAGTAAAACAGGTATGATGCTGTAGATGTTAGTAATAAGAGGTACAGTATCAAGTATCAAGTCCCGGGTCCTGGCGGTGATTGTTCGGCATCCAAAGGACCCGTTAACCCATACCAGGCGCACCGGGTGCCGGCTGCTACGGTCACCACCACAGTGGCAGTGGCATACACGGCCAACATAGGCGACACACGACGACCGAGGTGGTCCCACAAGTCGAGAGCGACCACAAAGATCCATCAGGCTACCCCAAGCTTCCCAAGGCCCGCCGACTGGGGAGAGTCCCCACGGGTCCTTCCTCGGGCGCACCATGTCCATATCCATACGACGCGAGTCCAGAGTGCCATAGTCGAACTCCTTAAGAACCCCAGATCTTAAGGGAGCTCCTCCTTAAGGGATCGGGCATCAAGGCCGTCTTTTCCCTCGCCCTACTGCCACGAAGGCCATACATGAGGGAGTCCTCATGCAGTGTGGGCGGAGGCGTCGACTCCTCAAACCACCAGTTTCCCAGGCAGACTGACCGAGGTCAGGAGCACCGGAGGCCGCCATCCGAATGCAAGTGCGTCTGCGAATCGGTAGGCTCACACTGGGACTGACAGTGGCGGACCGCTGGGAGTGTAGTCAGGCAACTGGGCTTCCCGCCTGGCGCCATCAGGATCTCCACATACACAGCGAATAGGGCAACACGGTATCACGGGCACTCAAACAGTAGAATATGTTCTGCGGTACTGGTCCAGGCCGGACCATATGTAAAAACATGTGAACGGCGACTCAGGGCGCCTCTGTATCCCGATTCGTGGTGAAAAACAGTCCATCCCTCAGCGATGGGCTGATGACACTTAACATACAGATGCACATATCCTGGAGGGCAGAAAAGCACAACAAGCGGGGTAAATAGGCGTGTAAACACACTCTGGACAGAGTGCCAAACCACGCCACGGTCAGGATAAGGCAAATGCAGGAGGGTGGACGGGAAAACGCCTGAGTTCAGGCCATATATAGTCAGCTGACACACGTCGACTGGTCTGGATTCCGCAAGTGCCATGGAACCAGACCACACACAAAAAAAATCGCAATGCCGATGAAAGCGGCATCCGTTGCGCAACGTCGTATGGGCTTGAAGGCCCCAAGAGCTCAGAAATATGAAAGTCAGTCGCCCTACCTGGTTTCCCAAGGATTCAGCAGGGGGGGGAGTGACGAATAGAAGAAGAGAGGGGCCATCCTCCTCTGGATTCAGCAGGGGGGGGTATATGGCCACTCTGATGGCAGGTCACCGAAAGATGAGAGAGAGCAAGCAAGTGAGGGACGATCCGTCGGCCCCACAAGCGCCTCAAAGCACATCAGGGGAGAGCTCAGGGCGCTGATCAGGCACCCCTGGCAGCAATCGCCCGGGTGAGTGCTGCCAAGTCCGAAACATGGATCTTGGTCTTGTGCTTGCGGATGTACTCCATGAAGGGAGTATTGACCCGCGGCACGAACGAGGAGACGGGTTCCCAGGTGTCGTGGGACGACCCATAGCCTCGCCAACGAACCTTGAACTCCAGACCTCCAGGTGCTGAGGCTCTTCTCGACAGTATAGTCGTCCTGCTCAGCATAGTCATCATCCGAATCAGCCTCATGTGCGGCATAGCTCAGGGACACATGTTGGCCACGGAGGTCGGGTTCCCGCACACGGAGTTGACTCTCGTGGCGCTCCCGGAACTGTCCGTGACCCACCTTGACGCGGTAGGTGTCCTCACCAATCCTGCGGACCACCTTGCCGGGTGTGAACCAGGTCTTGGTGCGGTGGGTACCCATGGGGCGGGGTCTGATCACCCACACCGGGTCTCCCACCCTGAACTTCTGTGCTGTCGAGCTCGGGGCGGACTTCTGACGCTCAGCATGCTCCTTCTCAAGCTGCTGGCGGATGTCCCGCGCCGTTTGCTCTTGCCGCGCGAAGAATTCCTTGGCATCCATAGCCATGCCATCACCAGACAAGGGAAGTCCCCTACCCAGGGGGTCCCTGCCGAACAGAATCTGGTGAGGGGACAAACCGCCCGGAGTGGGGGTGTCATGATGGGCCTTCAGAGCAGGCCACATCTCCTCAAACCAGTTCCGACGTGGATTGGTGATGTGGATCTTGCGCAGCTTCTCGAACAGCTGCCGTCCAGCCACTTCAGCACGGCCGTTAGACCGGCTGAGATAGGCGACGCTCTTGGCGTGACGTATTCCCATGAGGGAACACATAGCCTTGAACCAGCCACCAGTAAACTGGGGCCCTCGGTCACTGCAAATGGTGCGGGGGATGTCAAAGACGGTCAGCCAATGACGAATCATCATGACTGCCACTTCCTTGGCAAGCAACCCCTTTTTGCGTGCCGGAACGGCTACAACGTAGCCGCTGTGGCGGTCCACACAGAGAACCACACAGTCAAAGGTCTCCTTGCCAATGTGCACTTCGGGCATGGAGAAGACGTCCATGGCCACGCTCTCCATGGGCTGGTCAGGAACCGGGGTCCATTGGGGTTCCCCCTTGACGTTCCGGTTGTCGGGATTGCAGACCTGACAGACCGAGCAACCCTTCCTGACCTTCTTGATGGCAGTGTAGAGAACGATATGGTCGATCTCGAACCGACGCTGCATGTCAAGAGCCTGCTTCTTGACCCCTGGGTGCAGCATGTGGTGGTGCCAAGCTTCACACAGCTCGAGCACCCGGGACTCTGGTACTAGCAGCTTACCATTCCGGTAGAGCTTGCCATCTTCCTCAGTCAGCCCCTTTGGCCACTTCTGCCCGTCATCAGGGTCGGTCACAGCCCTATACTCGGCCGCAAAGGCCTCAGACTTGGCGTAGTCGTCGGTCCAGTCGTCCTGGAGGCAAGACTCCGGGAAGAGGTGCTTGTCGGACTCAGCTCCATCAGGGGCGAGTACTCTGACCGCTCTGCTCACCCTCGACGCGAGGGGGGCATCCGCAGCCATGACGACGAAGCATTTAGCACCCTCCTCCTCCATCAGGCGCTCCATCTCGATGATCCTCTTGGCTTCAGCGGTCTCAGCCTCATCGCCATGGGCAGAGATGTCCGTCATGCCCTTGCTGGCGGGATAGGCCCACCTACTGAGACAGTCCGCCACGGTGTTATCCTTTCCAGGAATATACACAACCGTGAGGTCGAACTTGGCCAAGATCTCATGCCATCTTGCCCGTCGGGAGGCGGAACCTGAGGGGGTGTCCACGTGCTCCTTGTGCCACGACTGCAGACTCTGATGGTCGGTGCAGACGGTGACGGGATGGAGGGCTATGTACCCGGCCCATTTCCTGGAAGCCATGACGATGGCATACGCCTCCTTGTCACGGGGCGTCCACGTCCGTCTCTGGCCTTCCGCCAGGACTCGGCTCCAGAAGGCCACGGGCACGTGCCTCCCGTCGTCAAGCACTTGCTCCAACACAGCGCCAATGGCGTAGTCGGAAGCGTCGGTGCGCAGGACGAACCCTCGGTCGGGATCCACGAGGTGCAGACCCACTGCGGATAGCAGCGCCTGCTTCATCCCCTCAAAGGCACGGTCGGACTCAGCTGTCCAGACCAGAGCCTTCTTGGACCCCTTCTTGGTCTCCTCTCGGTTGCCCTTGAGCATGGTCGTCATGGGGGCTGCATACTCGGCATACATCTTGATATACCCCGAGTAGTAATTGCAGAATCCCAGATACGCCCGTAGCTCAGAGACCGTCTTGGGCTTTTCCCAGTGCTCAATCGCAGCCACCTTGCCAGGTATGGGCTTTCGCTGCCCGTTCCCGACTACGTGGCCAGCGAAGACCACCTCGCTTACCGCAATGGTGGCCTTGTCACTGCTGCGCGTGAGTTGGTGCCGAACCAGAAGGTCGAGCACTCGAGTGACGTCCCTTTCATGTGCCTCCAGGAGCTCCTCGTAGCTCATACTGGGGTCCCCGGACGCGATGATCACGTCGTCCACGAAGGGGTCCGCACAGTCGCGCACCGGCTCAAGCAGGTTCTCCAGCATCCGCTGAAAAGCCGCATTGCCGTTGGTAACGCCCATGGGCATCACCTCCCAGAGAAGAGGTCCAAGTGGGGTGCTCATGGCTGTGCAGGCACGGGACTCCTCGGCGAGAGGCATCTGATGATAACCATGTTTCAGGTCAATCACCGTGAAGATCCTCCGCCGGTGTTGCTTTTGCAGCATGTCCTCAATGAGGGGCAGCGTATAGCTGTCGTGCTGCGTTTGGGCGTTCAGGCCGCGGTAGTCGACCACGAGCCGCCACTCACCGGCAACCTTCTTGGGGACGACGAAGCCGGGAGAGGCCCACTCGGAGTGGCACGGCTCAAGCCAGCCTCTCTGGATGAAGTCACGGAGGATCTTCTCCATGGCCTCTTTCCTCTCGCCCCTCAGGGCAAACTCCCGGTGCCGATACACACGGGGATCCTGCTTCAGTCGTATCTTGGCCTCGCCATACGGTCCACGCACCGGTGGGGGAAACACAGGCTTACCGCTGAAGAAGGTGTCACCATACTTCTGCTTCAGCCTGGCCCTCAATGCCTGGATCTTGGGGCAGTCATCGGACTCCGCCTTGGCTTTTCCAGGCACTTGAACCACGGAGCTTACTTGAGGGGTAGCGACCCCGCTCGCTTTCGGCTCAGGTGGTCTTCCCAGGTAGCCCAAAGGGCCATCTCTGGTCTTGCCTCGGAATAGATCGCCGTAGGTGGGTGGGTTACCCCCGATTGGCTCGTCCTGGCTGGACATGTGGTCCAGCACCCTCTGAACGAAGGTGTTCCCGTCATAGGAACCAGAGACGATCGAGTCCACTTCCCACCAGGCTCTGTCCTGGCCTTTGCCCTAACGCTGGTTTCCCCAGTCGTGGAAGGGCTGATCCATATACCCCTGAACCAGATCCCACTCCTCTTCAGTGAGGGGGTCTTCCGAATCCGATTCTTCGATGTCAACAGGGGGAACCGCAAAGCATTGCCTCCAAGGCTCCGCTATGATGCGGTTGACACACACAAAGTCCGTGGTGTCGGCCTGATCAAGGCCCCCATCCACATAGTGGAATTCCGTTGGCCATCTCTGGGGTGGCATGGGCTGTCCCTTAGCGTCCTGATAGACACTCTCTCCAGCCGGTAGGACGACCTTGTTTAAGGTCATGTTGGTCAATGAGGCTACCCAATCTCGGGTACTTTCCTCCTCGGTGCATCCCATAGGAACAACCAGCACTGCCTTGGAGCGGTCCTTGCGAATCTTCGCTACCGCCCTTGGGATGTCCCAACGGGGGCAATGGATCCACATCAATCCCTGATGCGGACCCCAGTGCTTCTTCCACGCGGAGTCCTGTGCGCTCCAGTACTTCTCACACACCCGCAGATGGGCGGAGGTTCCTGAAGAGAACGCATGCAGGGCCAGATCCGAAGCTCCCAAGTCCGCGACAACTCGGCTCGCCACTTCCGGCCTTACGCCATACTCCTGGTTTGCACGACCAGTTGTCTCAGTGTCCAGCGCGGCCACTTCGAGCTGATTGCGTTCGGGGTGGATCCATTGGCATTCCACATGGTGCTCAGGTGACGAAAGCCACAAGAGCTGGTCGTCCTGGTACAGGGTCATGGAGGCCTGGGCCGGGAGGACGCCGGAGTCCGTCTCCATCATGAAGTCGTACCCAACGATCATGTCCCAGTCCATCTCGGCCTCGTAGAAGCGACCGTGCAGGAGGATTTCCTTGCCGAGGTCTGGGCGGCTCAGCTCACGATGGTTCACGAACTGCAGCCCGATGGCCGCTTCCTTCGTGCCTCCCACCATGTACTGGCCGTTCGCCACCTTCAGCCTGACAGGCTTCCGACTGTCGGTCAGACACTCTGGTGGAAGTAGGCCAGCCTTGACCAAGCTGACTTGAGCTCCCGTGTCGACCAACACGTCGAAGACCTTTTCCACTTCCCCGCATAGGGCACGGACCTTAAGATGCAACTGCCGGCCGCGACCGACAGGGCGCACGGCGTGCAAACTCAGGATCTCTGGCCGTTCCAGAAGCTCCACAAGCGACTGGTGCAGGTCGTGGACAATGGGCTCAGGCTGCCCATCTGCAGCATCCAGCTGCGGTCCGGGTGATCCTCCGATACTCTCGGAAAGATCTTGTAGTACATCAAACACATTCTTGGTCGCGAAGGACGGACGGGTGCAAGGGTTCGTGCCTTCACTTGCCCTCACCCCGCCTCCGCGACTGGGCGCCGGACCGGGCCTTCCGCCCGCGGCAGTCCCCTTGTGCTTATCGACTCCCGACTGGGATGGTTCGGCGCTTCCCACGTCACCATCCTGCGACCGCCCTAGCTGGGGCCCTTGGCTGCAGGGGCTCCGCTAGGGGGCGTCGGTTGTGGAAGAGGGGGTGTTCTCCTCGGCCTCAACGTCGTTGACGCCCTTCTTCCTCCTCTCACCATGAGTAGGCTTCTTGTCCTTGTCCTTGTTCTGGTTGTTCTGGTTGTTCTCCTTGTTCTTGTTGTCCGACCTGGGGACCCAGTTCCTCTTGATCTCCTGGATCTCCTTGGCCAACTCGGTCCCCTGCGACACCAGCTTGGAGAGCTCGTCCCTGTCCACCTCCACCTTGGCTTCCCGGATACCCGCGGGCGCACGCTTCTTCGACCCGTGCGCCTTCTTGTAAGCCTCCGTGTCGGCCTTGTGGACGGGGCATGTTCGGTGGTCATGGTTGAAGCCCCGCTTCCTCCCATAACACACGAAACAGCCCTGCGGATGAGCTCGTATGAACTCCCCAAAGGACAGCAGAGGGTCGCCAATGCGGCGAGGGTCCCTCTTCTCCTGCTTCCTCCAACCCTGCTGCAGGGGCTTCCAGTTTCCCGGTTTGCTCCCCGCGCTCAGGTTCCTGGCCACGAAGGCACAAACGGCCACTTCGGCGGGCTCATCGTCGTCGTCATCGTCGACGAGAGTCTCATCGCCGCCGGCTCCCGCTGGGTCCATGGCATCTTCCCCGCCAGGTCCCTCGCCAACGTAGTTGACGTCGCGGTCGCCAGGCCTCAACCCGCGGGTGTGGTGGAGGTTTCGGTACTCCTTGAGTACTTCCTCGCCAACCCACTCCAGGATCTCGTCGCAGCTCATCCGCGCCGGGATGGGCTGCAGACGGATGGTCTGGCCGCTCAACTCACAATCGTCAAGGCGCCACATCGCGGTCTTCTCGCGATCGCCCGAGACGGTGATGAGAAGAGCGTTCCGCAGGGAGTGCCGTTTGACATCCCGGGCCACGTTCTTCTTCGCCCAAGCCACCACGTTCGTATGATACTCTTTGGGGAGCATCATCTTGACCGTGTGGTTGGACTTGGCCCTCTTGGATTCCTCCTTGGTGACCCTCTTGATCCATGCTTCCGGCAGCATGGAGAGCAGGCGAGCCTGCTCGTCACCCGCGTTCCAATCCTCCACGTTGCGGCGGAAGAGGGTGTATTTCCCTCGGAAGTCCCGCCAGTCCCGTAGGCGGATCTCCCGTCCATCATGCTCAAGCCTGATGGACTTCCAGCGCTTGGCAGCCACCTGCGGAGCGTCCACCCGCTCCTGCTCGTTGAGCCACTTCTTGGCTTCCTTGAGGGTCTTGATTCTCCCCTCCTTGGTCGCCACGAAGTATAGCTCGCCGAGCACTTCCGGCAGGCGGTACCTGAACCGTTTGAAGACATATCTCTCCGCATCCGCGGGAGGCAGGTCTTCAGTGACGGTCAGCCCCCAGTCGTCCAGCTTCTCCAGGAAGCGGTCGAGGTTGAGGGGGTTGCCGTCGTACATGGGGGGCTTGATGTCCTTCAAGTGTTCCCACGGGGCGGCATCCGCGGCCTTAGAGACCATGAACGCCGGCCGCGAGGTCGACCGAGGTTCCCATCGGCCTCGCCCACGGACTCCCACGGCCGCCACGTCCATCTCCTCCATGGAATCCCTGTGGCTACGCCGTGGTTCCTCGACGTACGCTGAACCAAAATGTTCACGCCGTACTCTTTCCATGTACGCATCCTCGTCACGGCGCCGGCGGCTGAGTACACCACGCGGCGGGCTGATGTCGAACTCCTCCAGGTCCAGATCCAGGTCCTCACCTTCACCGACATCCCACTCCACGTCTCCTCTGGGGACCTCGTCCCTGAGTCCACCATAACGTCCTCCAGCCATTGGGATTGGCACCGGGGCTGGTGCCGGGCGTCGGGGGCGTACAGGCGTCCGCGGTGGAGCACGGCGGTTGCGGTACTCCGCGCTGAGCCACTCATCACGCCATTCCTCACTGCCACTGCCGGGCGGCACGCGCTCGTTGCGGCGGCCTGCGCTGTGGTGAGAGGGGGCGATGAGAGAGGGGGCACTGGCGCTGGGGCGACTCCTGGGGGCTCCGCCGGGGGAGTGGGGTCTGCCTGGACCTGGTCCGGGTCCCCAGCCGTCGTCCGACGAGCCAGACTCCAGGGGTGGGTGGTCGCTGCCGACGCTCCCAGGGGCTTCCAGCGCGTCCAGCCTCTGCTGCAGGCCGCTGACGACGTTGGTCAGCGACTTGGTCTCGGCCCTGGCGATGTCCAGCTCTTTCTGCGCGCGCGCGGCGACCCTGGAGATGCGAGCCATCTCGCCCTTGCCCGTGTCTACCTCCAGCTCGAGCAACTGGACTCTCCTGCGGAGGTAGACAATCCACCGCCAGGTGGTATCCGGGTCGCCGTTCCCTGGTGGGTCGTCGGGGTCCCCAGGGGGTCCTCCAGGAGGGCCTCCGCCGGGTCCGCCCGGTCCAGGGGGTCCTCCCCCGCCCGGTGGTCCGCCTCCAGGGGGTCCACTTGGTGGGCGTCCTC
Organism: Eutreptiella sp. 'Long Island Sound 2002'; assembly: GCA_964036045.1. Classification (NCBI taxonomy): domain Eukaryota; phylum Euglenozoa; class Euglenophyceae; order Eutreptiales; family Eutreptiaceae; genus Eutreptiella; species Eutreptiella sp. 'Long Island Sound 2002'. The sequence goes on from OZ038388.1 coordinate 25,215,855, forward strand.
CAGGGGGTCCTGATGGTCCTCCGCCAGGGGGTCCCGGTGGGTCTCCGCCGGGTCGCCTCGGTGGGTCCGAGGATGGGCGCTTCCTCGTGATGCCGAAGTCCATGTCGTCATCCTCGTCCATGTCGCCCCACCTGGGCGTCTCGGTCACGGAAGACTCCGAGCTCCGGTAGGGAGGAGGGAGATCCTCATCCTCACCTTCCGGTTCCATGGGGACGTCTCCGCCTCCTCCGCCCGTCCAAGCCACCACTTGGCGATGTCGGCGGCCTCGTTCATCCCCGTCACTGGCGGTGAAGAAGGGGTCACTGTCGTGGGGGTGTCCACCCGCTGGCCTCCGCGGCCTCTCGGGGGTCTTCCCCTTGCCCTTCCTCCGTGGACGGGCGGTTGGGCCACTGCTCCCACTGCTGCCCGTGTCCGCCTCATCCAGCGTCATCCTGGAGGAGGCGTCCCCTTCGAAAAGCTTTCGAAGGGTCTCCACTCGTGATCCTCCCGGGGGAGTATCGCGGCAGAGTTTGGCCTCTGCCTCCTCCATTGCGGCGGCGATGGCTGCGGCAGCTCGCGCTTCGGCTTCCTCCCGAGCACGAGCCGCCTCGGCTTCCCGGGCCTGCTGCAGCCGCGCCTTCTGCGCTTCCAACGCTGCCAGCTCCGCCTCCGTCTTGGCCTTCTCCTCAGCGACCTTCTGTCGCGCGGCCTCGATGGCTTCCTTCTTGGCGGCGTCCTCCTGGGCCTTAGCCGTTGCTTCGGCGTGGGCCCTTTCCTCCGCCTCCTTCTTTGCCCTCTCTTGGGCAAGCGCCTCTTCCAGCGCCTTCACCTCGGCCTCCTTGCAGGCAATGGCCTCCTGCGTCCGGCGGGCTTCCTCGTCGGCTGCCGCCAACTCACCGTTGACCTGGGCAGTCGCTGCCCCATGGGCGGCCACGGCCGTGAGTCCGGCCGCAATGGCCGCCACGCTCCGGGCGTGGATGGCCATGCCATGCGCCCACTCCGCAGCCTCCTCCTGGGCGATGCCGACGGCGCCCTCCACGGCAGCGTTCTGCTGCGTGGCCCGTTGCCGGACAACCCGAAGGTTGCAGGGCACCCCACAGACGCGCTCACAGGCGCGCGCCACGTCCCTGTCGGGAGCGACGCTGCTGCTGGAGCTGGCCTGGTCGGCCGGCATCCTCCCGCGGTGGGCTGACTCCACGTCGCTGCTGGGGCCTGCTGAGGCCTGCTGGGGCTTCAGGAGCAGCGGACAGGGGTTTGGCCTTGGTCTGCCTGGCGACTTTGATGTAGTCGCCAAGGGTGGTGGAGCCGGGGTGATGACCACCATTGGCCCCTTGGGGACTGGGGGCTGGGGTTCCGCCCTTGGCGCCTTGGGCGGCTTCGGCGGCCAGGGACTCCTGGTACTCCCGCCACTTCCGGTCCCGCTTCTTGTCCCCGGCGGACCGCTTCTCCTTCGCCGGAGACGCGCTGCTGCTGCCCTGCAGCCTGCGCTCGCTCCCCGGTTCCGGGAACTTCTTCTCGATCACGTCCCACAGGGAGACGTTGATCGAGGCGCCCGACGGGTAGCCGTTGGGGTCCTCGTCCTCCTCAATCCCGTCGGGGCGCAGGCCTTCGCCAGGCCTGTCCGGCCAGGTCCACGTCCTCCAGCGCCTCTGCTGGTGGCGGTACTCGTACCCTTCCTCCCGCAGCCAGTCCTCCACGGCCTGCAGGCGGTCGGGGGCGATGTCCGTGCGGAGCTCAAAGCTCCTGGGCATGCCGCCTTCGCACTGGGGGTGGCTGTGGCGGTAGTGCTGGTCCCATACCAACCCACGCAGCAGTTGCGCTGCATGGGGGTGGGGCCGCGGCCACGTCCTGCCCGCTTCTTGCCAATTCACCATGGCAGCGGGGGCGTAGTTGGTCTTGAGGTCCTTGGTGTGCACTCGTTCAACTCAACGAACTGGTGGTGGTTGTTGAGGCGGGTGCTGCAGCACTGGATTGGGAGTGCGGCTGGTGCTGGTCAGCCGGTGGTTGTGGAGGTGGTTGACGCGGCCTTGCTGGTCGGCTGATGGAACTCCGGGTCGGCCGATGGGGCTGATGCAGGAGTCCTGGTCTGTGCACCTCTTTCACGGTCGCTGCGCGGTCAGGGCGATGCTCTGAACGGCGCTGCGGGCTCCGTGACGAACTCGGCGCTGTCGCTGGGCGGCGCTGCAAGCCGCTGCGCTGCGCTGCGAGCTGCTGCGCTGCTCTGCGAGCTGCGAGCTGCGAGCTGCTGCGACGCGCTGCTCGGGGTTGGTGGCCCTGAGTGGCACGCGAGGGTTGGGTAACCCCGCGGCGGTGAAACGCTCTTGAAGCGTTCCCGTGGGGGGCCGGCCACGGGACGCTGCGGTGACACGCACAGGTGAACAGGCAGGCAAGGCACTACGCTCACAAGGGCATCAATACGCTCGTGTCATGTCACAAAGCGTTTCAGAATCCTTGCCACTCTGAAATGAGGCAGCGAAAGTATGTACAGCAACACATTAGGATGTGTACACATGGGGTTAAGACTGGACTGGGGTAAGGGCATTACAGGACAATAGACACTCAGTCCCAACTCATGTCCCAATCCCAGGTCCGACCCTCTCAGTGGCTGGTGGGGGCGGGGGCTCAAACTCAACCCATGCCCTGCTCAGTCCGGACCCTGAAACCCTGCCAATGGGGGAGGCGTCCCGCACAGCCACAGGCGAGTTCCTGGGAACCAATAGGCTCCAAAGCCAACCAACAGTCGCTCCCGATGTTCCCCACACGGCAGGTCCCAACTCCCCTCTGAGCCAGAGACATGGCCCCGCCATTATCACCCAGGAGTTGGTAGCTGAAAATGGGCTGTTTCAGCCCAAACTGAAATTAACTCAAAAATCCCCAAGATTGACCCCTCGTCAGGACCCGCCAGAGGTAAGAACGAGGCAACTGACCCTATGCCCTTCGAGTACGAACTCCTTGGAGCCCTCACCCAACCTGGCTCCCTCTGAGGTCCCGGCATCAGGGCAACACGGATGAGTCATGTGGGGTCATGATGCCAAAATCACCAAAATTGGCGTCATTCCCACGCGTGGCTCGCCCGGCCAAGGTAAGGCCAATGGCACACAGGGTGGGAGGCAGGACCTGGGACTCATATCTGAGTGTACAACTTGAATTTAGGTCTGGGCTCCCTATGGGCTTAGAGAAATGGGCCCGCCAATTGACCACACGGAAGGGGGAAATTGGGGTCCCAAAATTGGGTCATCTTGGCTGCTTGAAATGAGCCAAAATTCGGTGTGCTCCCAATAGTGTATCTCCACGCCGGCTTGGAGATCGGATCCGCCATTCCATACGCAATCTACCGGGAGTCCAACTGAGACTGCCATGCTCTTGGCTCTCAAAAATCTTCATGCCAAATGGCGTGGTGACGATCCCAATTGGGTCCACAAATGCCAAAATGGCAAAATTGCCCACACTCACTTTGGGCTAGCGCCTTGACGAAGGTTGCTCCGCTTCGCCCACGTGGTGTGTGAACCATGGGGACAAATGTCCCTATCACCCATGTCATATATGGTCCATTGGTCCAAGCGTCCGGCGTGCACGAACGTTAGAACATGGTGCACGGCGGGCAGCAAAAGTGGAAAAATGCTCAAAATGGCCAAAAATGCGCACACTCATGGTTGGGGCAAATGAGGCTCATGCCCGACTCGGACGGGAGTGTGCCATAGGATTGGTATCAAGTCACATGTGTCCAACATATCTTTTGGGCGTCGCCCAACTCCTCCGGTATTGGGAATGGCAGGGTCGCCAAGTGAGCCCATGATTTGGGATAGTCCCAAATCGCCAACATGGCGGCCACGGTATGCCAAGCTCAAGAGGAGTTATTCGCCGGGTTCAAGATATGTTGGGCACCGAAGTGTGTACCCTCCTAACATACTTGGGTCATGATGTCAATTGAGCGCAACGTTGAGATACACGGTCGCCACTTGACATCATGACGGGCCAAAAACGGCAAAATTGGCACAAAGACACACAAAGTGCATTGAAAGGTGCACAATTATATTATAATATCTTTGGCTTGGCTCAACTAATCCTTCTAAACATAATGACTTGACACCAATGACCTTCGATCCCACATATGTGCTCCACTTGGGGCGCCTTGAAAGGTTACGAGCGCTACTTCCCAAGTGGGCACATGAAAATATGGAAAATTGCAAAACACACACCTTGCTCCCAACGCATCGCTTTGGGATCGCCACACAAGCTTCTCTTCACGAAGGTTAGGCTTGCAATTGATCATGGGGAGTATGGAGAAGGGGCTTACACAATATGAGGTCCATTGGCGGGTTCGGCTTGGAGCAAAGGACCCGCCAAATGGGCACGCAACACAACACATGGCACATACCACATATTGCCCAAAAAGGTAGCTCCCCCCACGATATGTCATGCCCCTCCAAGGGCATAACTTTGTGTCAATTGCTCATAGGAACTCAAGAAGAGTTCCTATGCAACACCAACACTTGCGCGCTACACTCGAAAGTTATCTTAACGCACGCAATGTCATGGCCAAAGAGTTATAACGCAAACTCTACCCTCTTGACCATGATCCATTACACTAGCGCGCACGTGTGGAAACGCAAGGCATATGATGCTTCCTAAATTACGTCGGGAGTATTGTGAATACATCCCACGTTTCCTTATTGTCATTCCTCGCAAGCAACACGAGATATGACCTTCACAAGTGGCCTCACGAATCAACTTTGTTTTGCCCATATCTTTGAGACAAATGGAGGGCAGGATAAAAGGAAAGTTGATTCGTGCATAGGGAAGCACGTAGGTCCACTTGAAAGAGGTCAAATCAAGTGCGGGGATGTCGAAGTCGAAAATCCGATTTCGACATCCTGAAAAACTCGGATTAAGGTTGCGAGTATTAATTATGAAAATTGCGGATGCATCAATGCAGTTCCTGACGACTTTAGAGTCTTCGTCTCGGATAGCGTTAAAATTTCGATTATAAACAGTTAAACTGGCGGTTACGGTAAAGTCGCGATCCAACCGCCAGCAGTCAAAACAGTGAATATCAGAACGGAAGCGTAAAAATTGACGGAAACAATATGGAAATAAAACCCTGTTGATTCCTGATATTCTGATATGCAAATCTCCGCTGGCGGTGCATCGGTTGCCGATGCTGGGCTTTACGGCACGGAACGGAGCGTCAACGGGCGTCTTCCCTTCCGTACATGGGGTTAGTGGACCGGAGACCGGTTGTATGCCGTAACCTAGCCATGGGGTTCTGGGTACCGCTTCATTCATTGGCCCTTTTCGGTGGTTTTGATGGTTTCGGGTCCAGGGGGGGTTGAACATTTCGAGCATTATGGGGTGTTGAGGGTACCCCCCCCTATTTTGAGGTTGCCTAATTCATGTCCGAAGTTCTCAGCTCATGTTTTGACGATATGTTTGAGAAAATTCAGACTTCGTTGAAATTTTGGCCATTTTCGGCTGCAAGTGCCACGCTGGTGCTCCGGCAAAAATTGCAATATCCACGTCACCGGCACCGCTTTTTGTAGGTTTTTGGTGGGTTAGGCACCCCCCCCCCCATTCTGGGGGTGCAGAATCCATTTTTGAAGGTGTTGGGGTGTGGTCTATAGGTATGTTGCGGCTATTCCCGCCTTCTTTCTCTTTGTTGCATGTTCTTGGTGCTCAGAGATTGACAAATCCAAACGCGACAGAACCCGTGACCATCCCGGCCCAATTTCTCAAACATATCGTCCCCTACCCCACCCCAACCTATACATCCCTGAAAGGCCTCTCCAACATTGTTCTGAAAAGGTACAGTACACCCCCCTTCCGGAACACCATGCTCCGTAAAATCAACCGACACTGTACGGAACGCCAAAGCAGGGCAGTAGAACCCTGCGTAGACCTGCCAAAAACCCCCGAACCTCGGACAATCCCGGCCGACTTCCTCAAAAATAAGGTCACCTACCCACCCCCAACCCATACATCTCCAAAAGGCCCCTTTCAAGGCCACTTCAGAAAGGTGTAATATACCCCCCCCCTACTAGACACATAGCAACGGGAAAAAGGCCAACACTCGCAAAAATCCATCAAAACCATCAATGAACCCCCCCCCCAGGTTTTCGGACATATATATATGTGTGTGTGTGTGTGTGTATACATATCTGATGGAGTTCTGTGTCTGTCAGCAAACACATGGCCCCAAGGCATTCCCTAATGGTTGTTTATACCTGTACTGGGAATTCGGGGGCTGTTTTTTCAAATGCCCTAAACAGACAACCACGTCAAACCCTTGCGGACCACGGCATAGTCATGATTCTGCTCCATCATAGGATAGGGGCCACTCTCAGGTCTGGTGGATGAACAACACTAATATGAGAGTGGATGTGAGCACTGTTGTCGAACCCTATTCCTTGCATGCAGCCCACTCACATGCTGACAGCCACATGTCAAGATGTTTTTGGGGCACATACTCGTCGCTGAGGGAAGGCCTTCCCAAGGCCTCGCATTAGGATCCTGTTTGTAAGTTGAGGTCTGCCTCCGGCCCCTTTGGTTCAGTATTATTCCGTTTGGGTAAGCACCATTGTTGCAACCGGCTGCCATTCCCTCTCAGCTGTTTTGCGTGGCTGAGTTGGGCGCTTGGGGCTTTGAGATCTGGCTCTGGCCCTGTTTCTTGCTGATTCGTGTGATCAATCCGGTCTCCCCCTCTGAGGGTTGTGGGTGTAAACAGCACCAGTCCCACAGCCCTGGCAGTCGGGGAAAGCCTCCTTGGGATGGGAGTAAGCCGTGGTAACCATCCCGCCTGATTGCAATGCTGTAATATCAGAGTGGATGTGGGCATTGTTGTCGAATCCTTTTCTTTGCATGCATCATCACTCACATGTGTGCCAGCCACATGTCGTCATGTTTTTTGGGGGCAAATACTCGTCACTGAGGAAAGAGCCTGCCAAGGCTTGGCAGTAGCATCTCTCTTTTACAAGTTCAGGTCCGCCACCAGCCACTTTGGTTCACCATTCTTCATGTTGGGTGGGCACCATTGTTGCAACGGACTGCCATTCCCTCTCAGCTGTTTTGGGTGGCTGAGTTGAGCGCCTGGGGCTTTGAGATCTGGCTCTGGGCCTGTTTCTTGCTGATTCGTGTGATCAATCTGGTCTCTCCGTTTGAGGGCTGTGGGTGTAAACAGCACCAGTTCCACAGCCCTGGCAGTCCGGGAAAGCCTCCTTGGGATGGGGGTAAGCCGTGGTAACCATCCCGCCTGATTGCAGTGCTGTAACATCAGAGTGGATGTAGGCATTGTTGTCGAATCCTATTCTTTGCATGCATCATCACTCACATGTCTGACAGCCACATGTGAAGATGCTTTGGGGGCACATACTCGTCGCTGAGGGAAGGGCCTGCCAATGACTTGCATAAACATCTCTCTTGTAAGTTCAGGTGCGCCACCAGCCCCTTTGGTTCAGTATTCTTCTTTTGGTGTAGGCACCATTGTTGCAACGGACTGCCATTCCCTCTCAGCTGTTTGGCGTGGCTGAGTTGAGCGCCTGGGGCTTTGAGATCTGGCTCTCGGCCTGTTTCTTGCTGATTCGTGTGATCAATCCGGTCTCCCCGTCTGAGGGCTGTGGGTGTAAACAGCACCAGTCTCACAGCCCTGGCAGTCGGGGAAAGCCTCCTTGGGATGGGAGTAAGCCGTGGTAACCATCCCGCCTTAATGCAATGATGTAATATCAGAGTGGATGTGGGCATTGTTGTCGAATCCTTTTTTTGCATGCATCGTCACTTACATGTCCGACAGCCACACGTTAAGATGTTTTTGGAGCACATACTCGTCACTGAGGGAAGGGCCTACCAAGGCCTTGCAGTAGCATCTCTTCTTTAAGTTCAGGTCCGCCACCAGCCCCTTTGGTTGAGTATTCTACTTCTGGGGTAGGCACCATTGTTGCAACAGGGGGAGCTTTAACTTGCCGGGCGTGCGCCCGGCATCTTTTTTGAAGCATTCCCCACCAGTCACCTTTTAGGGGGTGCCCTCAGTGCGGTGTGCGCGCAGTGCAACTATTCGGACGTCTAGCCCTCCTACAGCCCCATACTTTGTGATACTATGGGCATTATTGTTGTTTGAAAAAGGGTATTTTGATGCTTCTTTCCCATTTTCACAGACTCCATGCCCATCAAATCCATTGGTGGAATATGGAGTGCCGATCTGTGGAATCCTAAGTATGTGTCGCATGTCTGTAAGGTGACTGTTGCCGTTCATATGTTGGCAATATGATATGGATTTGCCCCTTGGCCCCCGGGACATCGACTGATGTTTTCATTGGGGATGGGTATGGACCTTCTCGTACTCGAGGTGATTTCTTTGATTTGGAGTTGTTGAATTCGCAGCTATTGCTTTATTATGCAACGTGCTTTGTCGGGAAGGTGTGCAGTCCAACGTGGTCTACTTGGGGGGCTTCTCCATGAGAGGATAAATCTGGAGATGAAGTCGGGATAGGTAATAGAAAAGTAGTGCGCTGGGCGCGCGCCGGGTAAACATTCCGCCCTAGACCGCCATTCCCTCTCAGCTGTTTTGCGTGGCTGAGTTGAGTGCCTGGGGCTTTGAGATCTGGCTCTGGGCCTGTTTCGTGCTGATGTGTGTGATCAATCTGGTCTCTCCGTCTGAGGGCTGTGGGTGTAAACGGCACCAGTCCCACAGCCCTGGCAGTCGGGGAAAGCCTCCTTGGGATGGGAGTAAGCCGTGGTAACCATCCCGCCTGAATGCAATGCTGTAATATCAGAGTGGATGTGGGCATTGCTGTCGAATCCTATTCTTTGCATGCATCATCACTCACACGTGGGCCAGCCGGATGTCAAGATGTTTTGGGAGCACATACTTGTCACTGAGGGAAGGGCCTGCCAAGGCCTTGCATAAACATCTCTCTTTTGTAAGTTCAGGTCCGCCTCCAGCCCCTTTGGTTCAGTATTCTTCTTTTCCGGTAGGCATGATTGTTGCAACAGACTGCCATTCCCTCTCAGCTATTTTGCGTGGCTGAGTTGAGCGCTTGGGGCTTTGAGATCTGGCTCTGGGCCTGTTTTGTGCTGATGTGTGTGATCAATCCGGTCTCCCCGTCTCTGGGCTGTGGGTGTAAACAGCACCAGTCCCACAGCCCTGGCAGTCGGGGAAAGCCTCCTTGGGATGGGAGTAAGCCGTGGTAACCATCCCGCCTAAATGCAATGCTGTAATATCAGAGTGGATGTGGGCATTGCTGTCGAATCCTATTCTTTGCATGCATCATCACTCACACGTGGGCCAGCCGGATGTCAAGATGTTTTGGGAGCACATACTTGTCACTGAGGGAAGGGCCTGCCAATGCCTTGCGGTAGCATCTCTCTTTTGTAATTTCACGTCCGCCTCCAGCCCCTTTGGTTCACTATTCTCCCATTTTTGTAAGCACCATTGTTGCAACAGACTGCCGTTCCCTCTCAGCTGTTTTGCGTGGCTGAGTTGAGCGCTTGAGGCTTTGAGATCTGTCTCTGGGCCTGTTTCTTGCTGATTCGTGTGATCAATCCGGTCTCCCCGTCTCAGGGCTGTGGGTGTAAACAGCACCAGTCCCACATCCCTGGCAGTCGGGGAAAGCCTCCTTGGGATGGTAGTAAGCCGTGGTAACCATCCCGCCTTAATGCAATGCTGTAATATCAGAGTGGATGTGGTGCACCGGACTGCCATTCCCTCTCAGCTGTTTTGCGTGGCCGAGTTGAGCGCCTGGGGCTTTGAGATCTTGCCTTGGGCCTGTTTCTTGCTGATTCGTGTGATCAATCCGGTCTCCCCATGTGAGGGCTGTGGGTGTAAACAGCACCAGTCCCACAGCCCTGGCAGTCGGGGAAAGCCTCCTTTGGATGGGAGTAAGCCGTGGTAACCGTCCCGCCTGAATGCAATGCTGTAATATCAGAGTGGATGTGGGCATTGCTGTCGAATCCTATTCTTTGCATGCATCATCACTCACATGTGTGCCAGCCACATGTCAAGATGTTTTGGGGGCACATACTTCTCTCTAAGGGAAGGGCCTGCCAATGCCTTGCAGTAGCATCTCTCTTTTGTAAGTTCACGTCCGCCACCAGCCCCTTTGGTTCACTATTCTTCCGTTTTTGTAAGCACCATTGTTGCAACGGACTGCCATTCCCTCTCAGCTGTTTTGCGTGGCTGAGTTGAGCGCCTGGGGCTTTGAGATCTGGGTTCGGGCCTGTTTCTTGCTGATTCGTGTGATCAATCCGGTCTCCCCGTCTGAGGGCTCTGGGTGTAAGCGCCACCAGTCCGACAGCCCTGGCATTTGGGGAAAGCCTTCTTTGGATGGGAGTAAGCCGTGGTAACCATCCCGCCTTAACGCAATGCTGTAATATCAGAGTGGATGTGGGCATTGTTGTTAAATCCTGTTCTTTGCATGCATCATCACTCACATGTGTGCCAGCCAGATGTCAAGATGTTTTGGGGGCACATGCTTCTCTCTAAGGGAAGGGCCTGCCAATGCCTTGCAGTAGCATCTCTCTTTTGTAAGTTCACGTCGGCCACCAGCCCCTTCGGTTCACTATTCTTCCGTTTTTGTAAGCACCATTGTTGCAACGGACTGCCATTCCCTCTCAGCTGTTTTGCGTGGCTGAGTTGAGCGCCTGGGGCTTTGAGATCTGGCTCTGGGCCTGTTTCTTGCTGATTCGTGTGATCGATCCGGTCTCCCCATCTGAGGGCTGTGGGTGTAAACGGCACCAGTTTCACAGCCCTGGCAGTCGGGGAAAGCCTCCTTGGGATGGGAATAAGCCGTGGTAACCATCCCGCCTGATTGCAATGCTGTAATATCAGAGTGGATGTGGGCATTGAAGTTAAATCCTATTCTTTGCATGCATCATCACTCACATGTCCGACAGCCACATGTCAGGATGTTTTTGGGGGCACATACTCATCACTGAGGGAAGGGCCTACCAAGGCCTTGCAGTAGCATCTCTTCTTTAAGTTCAGGTCCGCCACCAGCCCCTTTGGTTGAGTATTCTACTTCTGGGGTAGGCACCATTGTTGCAACAGGGGGAGCTTTAACTTGCCGGGCGTGCGCCCGGCATCTTTTTTGACGCATTCCCCACCAGTGACCTTTTAGGGGGTGCCCTCAGTGCGGTGTGCGCGCAGTGCAACTATTCAGACGTCTAGCCCTCCTACAGCTCCATACTTTGTGATACTATGGGCATTATTGTTGTTTGAAAAAGGGTATTTTGATGCTTCTTTCCCATTTTCACAGACTCCATGCCCATCAAATCCATTGGTGGAATATGGAGTGCCGATCTGTGGAATCCTAAGTATGTGTCGCATGTCTGTAAGGTGACTGTTGCCGTTGATATGTTGGCAATATGATATGGATTTGCCCCTTGGCCCCCGGGACATCAACTGATGTTTTCATTGGGGATGGGTATGGACCTTCTCGTACTCGAGGTGATTTCTTTGATTTGGAGTTGTTGAATTCGCAGCTATTGCTTTATTATGCAACGTGCTTTGTCGGGAAGGTGTGCAGTCCAACGTGGTCTACTTGGGGGGCTTCTCCATGAGAGGATAAATCTGGGGATGAAGTCGGGAAAGGTAATAGAAAAGTAGTGCGCTGGGCGCGCGCCGGGTAAACATTCCGCCCTAGACCGCCTTTCCCTCTCAGCTGTTTTGCGTGGCTGAGTTGAGTGCCTGGGGCTTTTGAAGCGGTACCCAGAACCCCATGGCTAAGGTAGGGCATACAACCGGCCTCCGGTCAACTAACCCCATGTACGGAAGGGAAGACCGGTCTCCGGTCCACTAACCCCATGTACGGAAGGCGCCCGTTGACGCCCGGTGCGAGCCCGGCGGGAGCGTGTTCCGTGCCGTAAAGCCCCGCATCGGCAACCGATGCACCGCCACCGGAGATTTGTGTATCAGAATATCAGGAATCAACAGGGTTTTATTTTCATATTGTTTCAATCAAGTTTTACGCTTCCGTTCCGATATTCACTGTTTTGACTGCTGGCGGTTGGATCGCGACTTTACCGTAACCGCCAGTTTAACTGTTTATAATGGAAATTTGAACGCAATCCGTCACAAAGGCTCCAAAGCCTTCAGGAACTGCATGGACGCTTCCGCAATTTTCACATCTTACACTCGCAACCTTAATCCGAATTTTTCAGGATGTCGAAATCGGATTTTTGACTTCAACATCCCCGCACTTGATTTGACCGCTTTCGAGTGGACCTACGTGCTTTCCTATGCACGAATCAACTTTCCTTTTATCCTGCCCTCCATTTGTCTTAAAGATATGGGCAAAACAAAGTTGATTCGTGAGGCCACTTGTGAAGGTCATATCTCGTGTTGCTTGCGAGGAATGACAATAAGGAAACGTGGGATGTATTCACAATACTCCCGACGTAATTTGGGAAGCATTATATGCCTTGCGTCTCCACACGTGCGCGCTAGTGTAATGGATCATGGTCAAGAGGATAGAGTTTGCGTTACAACTCATTGGCCATGATATTGCGTGCGTCAAGATAATATTCGAGTGTAGCGCGCAAGTGTTGGTGTTGCATAGGAACTCTTCTTGAGTTCCTATGAGCGATTGACACAAAGTTATGCCCTTGGAGGGGCATGACATATCGTGGTGGGAGCTACCTTTTTGGGCAATATGGAGTATGTGCCTTGTGTTGTGTTGCGTGCCCATTTGGCGGGTCTATCGCTCCAAACCAAACCCGCCAATGGACCTCATATTGTGCAAGCCTCTTATCCATACTCCCCACGATCAATTGCAAGCCTAACCTTCGTGGAGGAAAGCTTGTGTGGCGATCCCAAAGCGATGCGTTGGGAGCAAGGTGTGTATTTTGCAATTTTCCATATTTTCATGTGCCCACTTGGGAAGTGTCGCTCGTAACCTTTCAAGGCGCCCCAAGTGGAGCACATATGTGGGATCGAAGGTCATTGGTGTCAAGTCATTGTGTTTAGAGAGATTAGTTGATTGCACGATCCAATCCGGAGATATTATAATATAACTGTGTGCCTTTCAAGGCACTTTTGTGTGTCTTTGTACCAATTTTGCCGTTTTTGGCCCGTCATGATGTCAAGTGGCGACCTTGTATCTCAACATTGCGTTCAATTGACATCAGGACCCAAGTACGTTATGGGGGTACATACTTCGTTGCCCAACATATCTTGGACCCGGCGAATAACTCCTCTTAGGCTTGGCATACCGTGGCCGCCATGTTGGCGATTTGGGACTATCCCAAATCATGGGCTCACTTGGCGACCCTGCCATTCCCAATACCGGAGGAGTTGGGCGACGCCCAAAAGATATGTTGGACACATGTGACTTGATACCAATCCTATGGCACACTCCAGTCCGAGTCAGGCATGTGCCTCATTTGCCCCAACCATGAGTGTGCGCATTTTTGGCCATTTTGAGCATTTTTCCACTTTTGCTGCCCGCCGTGCACTATGTTCTAACCCTCGTGCACGCCGGACGCATGGACCAATGGACCATATATGACATGGGTGTTATGGGTAATGGTCCCCATGGTCCACACACCACGTGGGCGAAGCGGAGCCACCTTCGTTAAGGCGCTAGCCCAAAGTGAGTGTGGGCAGTTTTGCCATTTTGGCATTTGTGGACCCAATTGGGATCGTCACCACGCCATTTGGCATGAAGATTTTTGAGAGCCAAGAGCATGGCAGTCTCAGTTGGACTCCTGGTGGATCGCGTATGGAATGGCGAATCTGATCTCCAAGCCAGCGTGGAGATACACTATTGGGAGCACACCGAATTTTGGCTCATTTCAAGCAGCCAAAATGACCCAATATCTCTGGCTCAGAGAGGAGTTGGGACCTGCTGTTAAGGGAGCATAGGGAGCCACCGTCAGTTGGCCTTGGAGCTTATTGGTTCCCAGCAACTCGCCTGTGGCTGTGCGGGACACCTCCCCCACTGGCAGGGTTTCAGGGTCCGGACTGAGCAGGGCATGGGTTGTGTTTGAGCCCCCGCCCCCACCAGCCACTGAGAGGGTCGGACCTGGGATTGGGATATGAGTTAGGACTGAGTGTCTATTGTCCTGTGATGCCCTTACCCCAGTCCAGTCTTAACCCCATGTGTACATATCCTGATGTGTTGCTGTACATACTTTCGTTCCCTTGTTGCAGAGTGGCAAGGATCCTGAAACGCTTTGTCACATGACATGAGCGCATTGATGCCCCTGTGAGCGTAGTGCTTTGCCTGCCCGCTCACTTGCGCGTGTCCACCGCAGCGTCCCGTGGCCGGCCCCCCACGGGAACGCGTCAAAAGCGTTTCACCGCCGCGGGGTTACCCAGCCCCCGCGTGCCACTCGGGGCCACCAACCCCGAGCAGCGCGGCACAGCTCGCAGCTCGCAGCGCAGCGCAGCGTCTCGCAGCGCAGCGCAGCGGCTCGCAGGGCCACTCAAGGACAGCGCCGAGTTCGTCACGGAGCCCGCAGCGCCGTCCAGAGCATCGCCCTGACCGCGCAGCAACCCTGAAAGAGGTGCACAGACCAGGACTCCTGCATCAGCCCCATCGGCCGACCCGGAGTCCCATCGGCCGACCAGCAAGGCCGCATCAACCACCTCCACAACCACCGGCTGACCAGCACCAGCCGCACTTCCAATCCAGTGCTGCAGCACCCGCCTCAACAACCACAACCAGTTCGTTGAGTTGAACGAGTGCACATCAAGGATCTCAAGACCAACTACGCCCCCGCTGCCATGGTGATTTGGCAGGAAGCGGGCAGGACGTGGCCGCGGCCCCACCCCCATGCAGCGCAACTGCTGCGTGGGTTGGTATGGGACCAGCACTACCGCCAAAGCCACCCCCAGTGCGAAGGCGGCATGCCCAGGAGCTTCGAGCTCCGCACGGACATCGCCCCCGACCGCCTGCAGGCCGTGGAGGACTGGCTGCGGGCGGAAGGGTACGACTACCGCCACCAGCAGAGGCGCTGGAGGACGTGGACCCGGCCGGACAGGCCTGGCGAAGGCCTGCGCCCCGACGGGATTGAGGAGGACGAGGAGCCCAACGTGTACCCGTCGGGCGCCTCGATCAACGTCTCCTTGTGGGACGTGATCGAGAAGAAGTTCCCGGAACCGGGGAGCGAGCGCAGGCTGCAGGGCAGCAGCAGCGCGTCTCCGGCGAGGGAGAAGCGGTCCGCCGGGGACAAGAAGCGGGACTGGAACTGGCGGGAGTACCAGGAGTCCCTGGCCGCCGAAGCTGCCCAAGGCGCCAAGGGCGGAACCCCAGCCCCCAGTCCCCAACGGGCCAATGGTGGTCACCACCCCGGCCACGCCACCCTTGGTGACTTCATGGAAGTCGCCAAGCAGACCAGGGCCAAGCCCCGTCAGGTGCTCCTGAGGCCCCAGCAGGCCCCAGCAGGCCCCAGCAGCGACGTGGAGTCGGCCCACCGCGGGAGGATGCCAGCCGACCAGGCCAGCTCCAGCAGCAGCGCCGCTCCCGCCCAAAGGGACGTGGCGCGCGCCTGTGAGCGCGTCTGTGGGGCGCCCTGCAACCTTCGGGTTGCCCGGCAACGGGCCACGCAGCAGAACGCTGCCGTGGAGGGCGCCGTCGGCATCGCCCGTGAGGAGGCAGAGGCATGTACTACCACGCCTCGAAAGTGGCAGCCATCGCGGCCGGTCTCACGGCTGCGGCCGCCCATGAGGCAGTGGCTGCCCGGATCAGGGCAACCGACGAGGAAGCCCGCCGGACGCAGGAGGCCATTGCCTGCAAGGAGGCCGAGCTGAAGGCGCTGGAAGAGGCGCTTGCCCAAGAGAGGGCAAAGAAGGAGGCGGAGGAAAGGGCCCACACCGAAGCAACGGCTAAGGCCCAGGAGGACGCCGCCAAGAAGGAAGCCATCGAGGCCGCGCGACGGAAGGTCGCTGAGGAGAAGGCCAAGACGGAGGCGGAGCTGGCAGCGTTGGAAGCGCAGAAGGCGCGGCTGCAGCAGGCCCGGGAAGCCGAGGCGGCTCGTGCTCGGGAGGAAGCCGAAGCGCGAGCTGCCGCAGCCATCGCCGCCGCAATGGAGGAGGCAGAGGCCAAACTCCGCCGCGAGACTCCCCCGGGAGGATCACGAGTGGAGACCCTTCGAAAGCTTTTCGAAGGGGACGCCTCCTCCAGGATGGCGCTGGATGAGGCCGACACGGGCAGCAGTGGGAGCAGTGGCACCACCGCCCGTCGACGGAGGAAGGGCAAGGGGAAGACCCCCGAGAGGCCGCGGAGGCCAGCGGGTGGACACCCCCACGACAGTGACCCCTTCTTCACCGCCAGTGACGGGGATGAACGAGGCCGCCGACATCGCCAAGTGGTGGCTTGGACGGGCGGAGGCGGCGGGGACGTCCCCATGGAACCGGAAGGTGAGGAAGAGGATCTCCCTCCTCCCTACCGGAGCTCGGAGTCCTCCGTGACCGAGACGCCCAGGTGGGGCGACATGGACGAGGATGACGACATGGACTTCGGCATCACGAGGAAGCGCCCATCCTCGGACCCACCGAGGCTACCCGGCGGAGACCCACCGGGACCCCCTGGCGGAGGACCATCAGGACCCCCTGGAGGACGCCCACCAAGTGGACCCCCTGGAGGGGGACCACCGGGCGGGGGAGGACCCCCTGGACCGGGCGGACCCGGCGGAGGCCCTCCTGGAGGACACCCTGGGGACCCCGACGACCCACCAGGGAACGGCGACCCGGATACCACCTGGCGGTGGATTGTCTACCTCCGCAGGAGAGTCCAGTTGCTCGAGCTGGAGGTAGACACGGGCAAGGGCGAGATGGCTCGCATCTCCAGGGTCGCCGCGCGCGCGCAGAAAGAGCTGGACATCGCCAGGGCCGAGACCAAGTCGCTGACCAACGTCGTCAGCGGCCTGCAGCAGAGGCTGGACGCGCTGGAAGCCCGTGGGAGCGTCGGCAGCGACCACCCACCCCTGGAGTCTGGCTCGTCGGACGACGGCTGGGGACCCGGACCAGGTCCAGGCAGACGCCACGCCCCCAGCGGAGCCCCCAGGAGCCGCCCGGGCGCCAGTGCCCCCTCTCTCACCGCCCCCTCTCACCACAGCGCGGGCCGCCGCAACGAGCGCGTGCCGCCCGGCAGTGGCAGTGAGGAATGGCGTGATGAGTGGCTCAGCGCGGAGTACCGCAACCGCCGTGCTCCACCGCGGACGCCTGTACGCCCCCGACGCCCGGCACCAGCCCCGGTGCCAGTCCTGATGGCTGGAGGACGTTATGGTGGACTCAGGGACGAGGTCCCCAGAGGAGACGTGGAGTGGGATGTCGGCGAAGGTGAGGACCTGGACCTGGACCTGGAGGAGTTCGACATCAGCCCGCCGCGTGGTGTACGACGGGAGGCCGCTGAACTCAGCCGCCGGCGCCGTGATGAGGATGCGTACATGGAAAGAGTACGGCGTGAACATTTTGGTTCAGCGTACGTGGAGGAACCACGGCGTAGCCACAGGGATTCCATGGAGGAGATGGACGTGGCGGCCGTGGGAGTCCGTGGGCGAGGCCGATGGGAACCTCGGTCGACCTCGCGGCCGGCGTTCATGGTCTCCAAGGCCGCGGATGCCGCCGTGTGGGAAGACTTGAAGGACATCAAGCCCCCCATGAACGACGGCAACCCCCTCAACCTCGACCGCTTCTTGGAGAAGCTGGACGATTGGGGGCTGACCGTCACTGAAGACCTGCCTCCCGCTGATGCGGAGAAGTATGTCTTCAAACGGTTCAGGTACCGCCTGCCGGAAGTGCTCGGAGAGCTATACTTCATGGCAACCAAGGAGGGGAAAATCAAGACCCTCAAGGAAGCCAAGAAGTGGCTCAACGAGCAGGAGCGGGTGGACGCTCCGCAGGTGGCGGCCAAGCGCTGGAAGTCCATCAAGCTTGAGCATGATGGACGGGAGATCCGCCTACGAGAGTGGCGAGACTTCCGAGGGAAATACACCCTCTTCCGCCGCAACGTGGAGGATTGGAACGAGGGTGACGAGCAGGCTCGCCTGCTCTCCATGCTGCCGGAAGCATGGATCAAGAGGGTCACCAAGGAGGAATCCAAGAGGGCCAAGTCCAACCACAGGGTCAAGATGATGCTCCCCAAGGAGTATCATACGAACGTGGTGGCTTGGGCGAAGAAGAACGTGGCCCGGGATGTCAAACGGCACTCCCTGCGGAACGCTCTTCTCATCACCGTCTCGGGCGATTGCGAGAAGACCGCGATGTGGCGCCTTGACGATTGTGAGTTGAGCGGCCAGACCATCCGTCTGCAGCCCATCCCGGCGAGGATGAGCTGCGACGAGATCCTGGAGTGGGTTTGCGAGGAAGTACTCAAGGAGTACCGAAACCTCCACCACACCCGCGGGTTGAGGCCCGGCGACCGCGACGTCAACTACGTTGGCGAGCGACCTGGCAGGGAAGATGCCATGGACCCAGCGGGAGCCGGCAGCGATGAGACTCTCGTCGACGATGACAACGACGATGAGCCCGCCGAAGTGGCCGTTTGTGCCTTCGTGGCCAGGAACCTGAGCGCGGGGAGCAAACCGGGAAACTGGAAGCCCCTGCAGCAGGGTTGGAGGAAGCAGGAGAAGAGGGACCCTCGCCGCATTGGCGACCCTCCGCTGTCCTTTGGGGAGTTCATACGAGCTCACCCTCAGGGCTGTTTCGTGTGTTATGGGAGGAAGCGAGGCTTCAACCATGACCACCGAACATGCCCCGTCCACAAGGCCGACACGGAGGCTTACAAGAAGGCGCACGGGTCGGAGAAGCGTGCGCCCGCGGGTATCCGGGAAGCCAAAATGGAGGTCGACAAGGACGAGCTGGCCAAGCTGATGTCCTCGGTGGGGACCGAGTTGGCCAAGGAGATCCAGGAGATCAAGAGGAACTGGGTCCCCAGGGCGGACAACAAGAACAAGGACAACAACCAGAACAACCAGAACAAGGACAAGGACAAGAAGCCTACTCGTAGTGAGAGGAGGAAGAAGGGCGTCAACGACGTTGAGGCCGAGGAGAACACCCCCTCTTCCACAACCGACGCCCCCTAGCGGAGCCCCTGCAGCCAAGGGCCCCAGCTAGGGCGGTCGCAGGATGGTGACGTGGGAAGCGCCGAACCATCCCAGTCGGGAGTCGATAAGGACAAGGGGACTGCCGCGGGCGGAAGGCCCGGTCCGGCACCCAGTCGCGGAGGCGGGGAAGAGGGCAAGTGAAGGCAAGAACCCTTGCACCCGTCCGTCCTTCGCGACCAAGAATGTGTTTGATGTACTACATGATCTATCTGAGAGTATCGGAGGATCAGCCGGACCGCAGCTGGATGCTGCAGATGGGCAACCTGAGCCCATTGTCCACGACCTGCACCAGTCGCTTGTTGAGCTTCTGGAACGGCCGGAGATCCTGAGTTTGCACGCCGTGCGCCGTGTCGGTCACGAGCGGCAGTTGCATCTTAAGGTCCGTGCCTTATGCGGGGAAGTGGAAAAGGTTTTCGACGTGTTGGTCGACACGGGAGCTCAAGTCAGCTTGGTCAAGGCTGGCCTACTTCCACCAGAGTGTCTGACTGACAGTCGGAAACCTGTCAGGCTGAAGGTGGCAAACGGCCAGTACATGGTGGGAGGCACGAAGGAAGCGGCCATTGGGCTGCAGTTCGTGAACCATCGTGAGCTGAGCCACCCAGACCTCGGCAAGGAAATCCTCCTGCACGGTCGCTTCTACGAGGCCGAGATGGACTGGGACATGATCGTCGGGTACGACTTCATGATGGAGACGGACCCCGGCGTCCTCCCGGCCCAGGCTTCCATGACCCTGTACCAGGACGACCAGCTCTCGTGGCTTTCGTCACCTGAGCACCATGTGGAATGCCAATGGATCCCCCCGGAACGCAATCAGCTTGAGGTGGCCGCGCTGGACACTGAGCCAACTGGTCCCGCAAACCAGGAGTACGGCGTAAGGCCGGAAGTGGCGAGCCGAGTTGTCGCGGACTTGGGAGCTTCGGATCTGGCCCTGGATGCGTTGTCTTCAGGAACCTCCGCCCATCTTCGGGTGTGTGAGAAGTACTGGAGCGCACGAGACTCCGCGTGGAAGAAGCACTGGGGTCCGCATCAGGGATTGATGTGGATCCATTGCTCCCGTTGGGACATTCCAAAAGCGATAGCGAAGATTCGCAAGGACCGCTCCAAGGCAGTGCTGGTTGTTCCTATGGGATGCACCGAGGAGGAAAGTACCCGACATTGGGTAGCGTCATTGACCAACATGACCTTAAACAAGGTCGTCCTACCGGCTGGCGAGAGTGTCTATCAGGACGCTAAGGGACAGCCCATGCCACCCCAGAGATGGCCAACGGAATTCCACTATGTGGATGGGGGCCTTGATCAGGCCGACACCACGGACTTCGTGTGTGTCAACCGCATCATAGCGGAGCCTTGGAGGCAATGCTTTGCGGTTCCCCCTGTTGACATCGAAGAATCGGAATCGGAAGAGCCCCTCACTGAAGAGGAGTGGGATCTGGTTCAGGGGTATATGGATCAGCCCTTTCACGACGGGGGAAACCAGCGGGAGGGCAAGGGCCAGGACAAAGCCTGGTGGGAAGTGGACTCAATCGTCTCTGGTTCCTATGATGGAGATACCTTCGTAAGGAGGGTACTGGACCACCTGTCCAGCCAGGACGAGCCAATCGGGGGTAACCCACCCACCTACGGCGATCTATTCCGAGGCAAGACCAGAGATGGCCCTTTGGGCCACCTGGGAAGACCGCCTGAGCCGAAAGCGAGCGGGGTCGCTAGCCCTCAAGTAAGCTCCGTGGTTCAAGTGCCCGGAAAAGCCAAGGCGGAGTCCGATGACTGCCCCAAGATCCAGGCATTAAGGGCCAGGCTGAAGCAGAAGTATGGTGATACCTTCTTCAGCGGTAAGCCTGTGTTTCCCCCACCGGTGCGTGGACCGTATGGCGAGGCCAAGATACGACTGAAGCAGGACCCCCGTGTGTATCGGCACCGGGAGTTTGCCCTGAGGGGCGAGAGGAAAGAGGCCATGGAGAAGATCCTCCGTGACTTCATCCAGAGAGGCTGGCTTGAGCCGTGCCACTCCGAGTGGGCCTCTCCCTGCTTCGTCGTCCCCAAGAAGGTTGCCGGTGAGTGGCGGCTCGTGGTCGACTACCGCGGCCTGAACGCCCAAACACAGCACGACAGCTATACGCTGCCCCTCATTGAGGACATGCTGCAAAAACAACACCGGCGGAGGATCTTCACGGTGATTGACCTGAAACATGGTTATCATCAGATGGCTCTCGCCGAGGAGTCCCGTGCCTGCACAGCCATGAGCACCCCACTTGGACCTCTCCAGTGGAAGGTGATGCACATGGGCGTAATCAACGGCAATTCGGCTTTTCAGCGGATGCTGGAGAACCTGCTTGAGCCGGTGTGCGACTGTGCGGACCCCTTCGTGGACGACGTCATCATCGCGTCCGGGGACCCCAGTATGAGCTACGAGGAGCTCCTGGAGGCACACGAGAGGGACGTCACTCGAGTGCTGGGCCTTCGGGTTCGGCACAAGCTCACGGGCAGCAGTGACAAGGCCACCATTGCGGTAAGCGAGGTGGTCTTCGCTGGCCACGTAGTCGGGAACGGGCAGCGAAAGCCCATACCTGGCAAGGTGGCTGCGATTGAGCACTGGGAAAAGCCCAAGACGGTCTCTGAGCTACGGGCGTATCTGGGGTTCTGCAATTACTACTCGGGGTATATCAAAATGTATGCCGAGTATGCAGCCCCCATGATGACCATGCTGGAGGGCAACCGAGAGGAGACCAAGAAGGGGTCCAAGAAGGCTCTGGTCTGGACACCTGAGTCCGACCGGGCCTTTGAGGGGATGAAGCAGGCGCTGCTATCCGCAGTGGGTCTGCACCTCGTGGATCCCGACCGAGGGTTCGTCCTGCGCACCGACGCTTCCGACTACGCCATTGGCGCTGTGTTGGAGCAAGTGCTTGACGAAGGGAGGCACGTGCCCGTGGCCTTCTGGAGCCGAGTCCTGGCGGAAGGCCAGAGATGGACGTGGACGCCCCGTGAAAAGGGGGCGTATGCCATCGTCATGGCTCTCAGGAAATGGGCTGGGTACATAGCCCTCCATCCTGTCACTGTCTGCACCGACCATCAGAGTCTGCAGTCGTGGCACAAGGAGCACGTGGACACCCCCTCAGGTCCCGCCTCCCGACGGGCAAGATGGCATGAGACCTTGGCCAAGTTCGACCTCACGGTTGTGTATATTCCTGGAGAGGATAACACCGTGGCGGACTGTCTCAGTAGGTGGGCCTATCCCGCCAGCAAGGGCATGACGGACATCTCTGCCCATGGCGATGAGGCTGAGACCGCTGAAGCCAAGAGGATCATCGAAATGAAGCGCCTGATGGAGGAGGAGGGTGCAAAATGCTTCGTCGTCATGGCTGCGGATGCCCCCCTCGCAACGAGGGTGAGCAGAGCGGTCAGTGTACTCGCCCCTGTGGGAGCTGAGTCCGACAAGCACCTCTTCCCGGAGTCTTGCCTCCAGGACGACTGGACCGACGACTATGCCAAGTCTGAGGCCTTTGCGGCCGAGTATAGGGCTGTGACCGACCCTGATGACGGGCAGAAGTGGCCAAAGGGGCTGACCGAGGAAGATGGCAAGCTCTACCGGAATGGTAAGCTGCTAGTACCGGAGTCCCGGGTGCTCGAGCTTTGTGAAGCTTGGCACCACCACATGCTGCACCCAGGGGTCAAGAAGCAAGCTCGTGACATGCAGCGTCGGTTCGAGATCGACCATATCGTTCTCTACACCGCCATCAAGAAGGTCAGGAAGGGTTGCTCGGTCTGTCAGGCCTGCAATCCCGATAACCGGAACGTCAAGGGGGAACCCCAATGGGCCCCTGGTTCCTGACCAGCCCAAGGAGAGCGTGGCCATGGACGTCTTCCCCATGCCCGAAGTGCACATTTGCAAGGAGACCTTTGACTGTGTGGTTCTCTGTGTGGACCGCCACAGCGGCTACGTTGTAGCCGTTCCGGCACGCAAAAAGGGGTTGCTTGCCAGAGAAGTGGCAGTCATGATGATTCGTCATTGGCTGACCGTCTTTGACATCCCCCGCACCATTTGCAGTGACCGAGGGCCCCAGTTTACTGGTGGCTGGTTCAAGGCTATGTGTTCCCTCATGGGGATACGTCATGCCAAGAGCGTCGCCTATCTCAGCCGGTCTAACGGCCGTGCTGAAGTGGCTGGACGGCAGCTGTTCGAGAAGCTGCGCAAGATCCACATCACCAATCCACGTCAGAACTGGTTTGAGGAGATGTGGCCTGCTCTGAAGGCCCATCATGACACCCCCACTCCGGGCGGTTTGTCCCCTCACCAGATTCTGTTCGGCAGGGACCCCCTGGGTAGGGGACTTCCCTTGTCTGGTGATGGCATGGCTATGGATGCCAAGGAATTCTTCGCGCGGCAAGAGCAAACGGCGCGGGACATCCGCCAGCAGCTTGAGAAGGAGCATGCTGAGCGTCAGAAGTCCGCCCCGAGCTCGACAGCACAGAAGTTCAGGGTGGGAGACCCGGTGTGGGTGATCAGACCCCGCCCCATGGGTACCCACCGCACCAAGACCTGGTTCACACCCGGCAAGGTGGTCCGCAGGATTGGTGAGGACACCTACCGCGTCAAGGTGGGTCACGGACAGTTCCGGGAGCGCCACGAGAGTCAGCTCCGTGTGCGGGAACCCGACCTCCGTGGCCAACATGTGTCCCTGAGCTATGCCGCGCATGAGGCTGACTCGGACGACGACTATGCTGAGCAAGATGACTACACAGTCGAGAAGATCCTTGCTCAGCGTCCGAGAGCCTCGGCACCCGGAGGTCTGGAGTTCAAGGTTCGTTGGCGAGGCTCTGGGCCGTCCCACGACACCTGGGAACCCGTCTCCTCGTTCGTGCCGCGGGTCAATACTCCCTTCATGGAGTACATCCGCAAGCACAAGACCAAGATCCACGTTTCGGACTTGGCAGCACTCACCCGGGCGATTGCAGCCAGGGGTGCCTGATCAGCGCCCCGAGCTCTCCCCTGATGTGCTTTGAGGCGCTTGTGAGGCCGACAGATCGTCCCTCACTTGCTTGCTCTCTCTCATCTTCCGGTGACCTGCCATCAGAGTGGCCATATACCCCCCCCTGCTGTATCCAGAGGAGGATGGCCCCTCTCTTCTTCTATTCGTCACTCACCCCCCCTGCTGAATCCTTGGGAAACCAGGTAGGGCGACTGACCTTCATATTTCTGAGCTCTTGGGGCCTTGAAGCCCATACGACGTTGCGCAACGGATGCCGCTGTCATCGGCATTGCGATTTTTTTGGTGTGTGGTCTGGTTCCATGGCACTTGCGGAATCCAGACCAGTCGACGTGTGTCTCGAGACTATATATGCCTGAACTCAGGCGTTATCCTGTCCACCCTCCTGCATTTGCCTTATCCTGACCGTGGCGTGGTTTGGCGCTCTGTTCAGAGTGTGTTTACACGCCTATTTACCCCGCTTGTTTTGCTTTTCTGCCCTCCAGGATATGTGCATCTGTATGTTGCTGTCTTCAGCCCAACACCGGAGTGTGGACTGTTTTTCACTGATCGAATACGAAGGCGCCTTGAGTCGCCGTGTACATGTTCATACAGCCTGGTCCAGCCTGGACCAGTACCCGAATACGTATTCTACTGTTTGAGTGCCCGTGGTACCGTGTTGCCCTATTCGCTGTGATGTGGAGATCCTGATGGCGCCAGGCGGGAAGCCCAGTTGCCTGACTACACTCCCAGCGGTCCGCCACTGTCAGTCCCAGTGTGAGCCTACCGATTCGCAGACGCACTTGCATTCGGATGGCGGCCTCCGGTGCTCCTGACCTCGGTCAGTCTGCCTGGGAAACTGGTGGTTTGAGGAGTCGACGCCTCCGCCCACACTGCATGAGGACTCCCTCATGTATGGCCTTCGTGGCAGTAGGGCGAGGGAAAAGACGGCCTTGATGCCCGATCCCTTAAGGAGGAGCTCCCTTAAGATCTGGGGTTCTTAAGGAGTTCGACTATGGCACTCTGGACTCGCGTCGTATGGATATGGACATGGTGCGCCCGAGGGAGGACCCGTGGGGACTCTCCCCAGTCGGCGGGCCTTGGGAAGCTTGGGGTAGCCTGATGGATCTTTGTGGTCGCTCTCGACCTGTGGGACCACCTCGGTCGTCGTGTGTCGCCTATGTTGGCCGTGTATGCCACTGCCACTGTGGTGGTGACCGTAGCAGCCGGCACCCGGTGCGCCTGGTATGGGTTAACGGGTCCTTTGGATGCCGAACAATCGCCGCCAGGACCCGGGACTTGATACTTGATACTTGATACTATACATGTGCTACGAGCTTATACAACATCATACCTCTCTTACTGTGACTTACTGAAGTGGGGATGTGACACCCCTCCCCTTTCAGGAAGTGGTCCTGGGTACCCGCTGCCATGCGTGGGTGTTATCGAGCCCCCCCCAGGGTTTGCTCTAAGGAGGGGGGTGAAGCGGTACCAAGAAACCCATGGCTAGGGTAGGGCATACAACCGGCCTCCGGTCAACTAACCCCATGTACGGAAGGGAAGACCGGTCTCCGGTCCACTAACCCCATGTACGGAAGGCGCCCGTTGACGCCCGGTGCGAGCCCGGCGGGAGCGTGTTCCGTGCCGTAAAGCCCCGCATCGTCAACCGATGCACCGCCAGCGGAGATTTGTGTATCAGAATATCAGGAATCAACAGGGTTTTATTTTCATATTGTTTCAATCAAGTTTTACGCTTCCGTTCCGATATTCACTGTTTTGACTGCTGGCGGTTGGATCGCGACTTTACCGTAACCGCCAGTTTAACTGTTTATAATGGAAATTTTAACGCAATCCGTCACGAAGGCTCCAAAGCCTTCAGGAACTGCATGGACGCTTCTGCAATTTTCACATCTTACACTCGCAACCTTAATCCGAATTTTTCAGGATGTCGAAATCGGATTTTCGACTTCGACATCCCCGCACTTGATTTGACCTCTTTCGAGTGGACCTACGTGCTTTCCTATGCACGAATCAACTTTCCTTTTATCCTGCCCTCCATTTGTCTTAAAGATATGGGCAAAACAAAGTTGATTCGTGAGGCCACTTGTGAAGGTCATATCTCGTGTTGCTTGCGAGGAATGACAATAAGGAAACGTGGGATGTATTCACAATACTCCCGACGTAATTTAGGAAGCATTATATGCCTTGTGTCTCCACACGTGCGCGCTAGTGTAATGGATCATGGTCAAGAGGGTAGAGTTTGCGTTACAACTCATTGGCCATGATATTGCGTGCGTCAAGATAACTTTCGAGTGTAGCGCGCAAGTGTTGGTGTTGCATAGGAACTCTCCTTGAGTTCCTATGAGCGATTGACACAAAGTTATGCCCTTGGAGGGGCATGACATATCGTGGTGGGAGCTACCTTTCTGGGCAATATGGAGTATGTGCCTTGTGTTGTGTTGCGTGCCCATTTGGCGGGTCTATCGCTCCGAACCAAACCCGCCAATGGACCTCATATTGTGCAAGCCCCTTCTCCATACTCCCCACGATCAATTGCAAGCCTAACCTTCGTGGAGGAAAGCTTGTGTGGCGATCCCAAAGCGATGCGTTGGGAGCAAGGTGTGTATTTTGCAATTTTCCATATTTTCATGTGCCCACTTGGGAAGTAGCGCTGGTAACCTTTCAAGGCGCCCCAAGTGGAGCAGATATGTGGGATCGAAGGTCATTGGTGTCAAGTCATTGTGTTTTGAAGGATTAGTTGATTGCACGATCCAATCCGGAGATATTATAATATAATTGTGTGCCTTTCAAGGCACTTTTGTGTGTCTTTGTACCAATTTTGCCGTTTTTGGCCCGTCATGATGTCAAGTAGCGACCTTGTATCTCAACGTTGCGTTCAATTGACATCGGGACCCAAGTACGCAATGAGGGTACATACTTCGGTGCCCAACATATCTTGGACCCGGCGAATAACTCCTCTTAGGCTTGGCATACCGTGGCCGCCATGTTGGCAATTTGGGACTATCCCAAATCATGGGCTCACTTGGCGACCCTGCCATTCCCAATACCGGAGGAGTTGGGCGACGCCCAAAAGATATGTTGGACACATATGACTTGATACCAATCCTATGGCACACTCTGGTCCGAGTCGGGCATGTGCCTCATTTGCCCCAACCATGAGTGTGCGCATTTTTGGCCATTTTTGGCAATTTTCCACTTTTGCTGCCCGCCGTGCACTATGTTCTAACCCTCGTGCACGCCGGACGCATGGACCAATGGACCATATATGACATGGGTGTTATGGGTAATGGTCCCCATGGTCCACACACCACGTGGGCGAAGCGGAGCCACCTTCGTTAAGGCGCTAGCCCAAAGTGAGTGTGGGCAGTTTTGCCATTTTGGCATTTGTGGACCCAATCCGGATCGTCACCACGCCATTTGGCATGAAGATTTTTGAGAGCCAAGAGCATGGCAGTCTCAGTTCGACTCCCGGTGGATCGCGTATGGAATGGCAGATCTGATCTCCAAGCCGGCGTGGAGATATACTATTGGGAGCACACCAAATTTTGGCTCATTTCAAGCAGCCAAAATGACCCAATTTTGGGACCCCAATTTCCCCCTTCCGTGTGGTCAATTGGCGGGCCCATTCCTCTAAGCCCATAGGGAGCCCGGACCAAAATTCAAGTTGTACACTCAGATATGAGTCTCAGGTCCTGCCTCCTACCCTGTGAGCCATTGGCCTTACCTTGGCCGGGCGAGCCACGCGTGGGAATGACGCCAACCTTGGTGATTTTGGCATCATGACCCCACATGACTCATCCGTGTTGCCCTGATGCCGGGACCTCAGAGGGAACCAGGTTGGGTGAGGGCTCCAGGGAGTTTGTACTCGAAGGGCATAGGGTCAATTGCCTCGTCCCTACCTCTGGCGGGTCCGGACGAGGGGTCATTTTTGGGGATTTTTGAGTTAATTTCAGATTGGGCTGAAACAGCCCATTTTCAGCTACCAACTCCTGGGTGATGATGGCGGGGCCATATCTCTGGCTCAGAACGAAGTTGGGACCTGCTGTTAAGGGAGCATAGGGAGCCACCGTCGGTTGGCCTTGGAGCTCATTGGTTACCAGCAACTCGCCTGTGGCTGTGCGGGACACCTCCCCCACTGGCAGGGTTTCAGGGTCCGGACTGAGCAGGGCATGGGTTGTGTTTGAGCCCCCGCCCCCACCAGCCACTGAGAGGGTCGGACCTGGGATTGGGATATGAGTTAGGACTGAGTGTCTATTGTCCTGTGATGCCCTTACCCCAGTCCAGTCTTAACCCCATGTGTACATATCCTGATGTGTTGCTGTACATACTTTCGTTCCCTTGTTGCAGAGTGGCAAGGATCCTGAAACGCTTTGTCACAATACATGAGCGCATTGATGCCCCTGTGAGCGTAGTGCTTTGCCTGCCCGCTCACTTGCGCGTGTCCACCGCAGCGTCCCGTGGCCGGCCCCCCACTGGAACGCGTCACTTTGAGATCTGGCTCTGGGCCTGTTTCGTGCTGATGTGTGTGATCAATCTGGTCTCTCCGTCTGAGGGCTGTGGGTGTAAACGGCACCAGTCCCACAGCCCTGGCAGTCGGGGAAAGCCTCCTTGGGATGGGAGTAAGCCGTGGTAACCGTCCCGCCTGAATGCAATGCTGTAATATCAGAGTGGATGTGGGCATTGCTGTCGAATCCTATTCTTTGCATGCATCATCACTCACATGTCTGCCAGCCGGATGTCAAGATGTTTTGGGAGCACATACTTGTCACTGAGGGAGGGGCCTGCCAAGGCCTTGCATAAACATCTCTCCTGTAAGTTCAGGTCCGCCACCAGCCCCTTTAGTTCAGTATTCTTCTTTTGGTGTAGGCACCATTGTTGCAACGGACTGCCGTTCCCTCTCAGCTGTTTTGCGTGGCTGAGTTGAGCGCCTGGGGCTTTGAGATCTGGCTCTGGGCCTGTTTCTTGCTGATTGGTGTGATCAATCCGGTCTCCCCGTCTCAGGGCTGTGGGTGTAAACAGCACCAGTCCCACAGCCCTGGCAGTCGGGGAAAGCCTCCTTGGGATGGGAGTAAGCCGTGGTAACCATCCCGGCCGAATGGAATGCTGTAATATCAGAGTGGATGTGGGCATTGTTGTCGAATCCTATTCTTTGCATGCATCATCACTCACATGTGTGCCAGCCAGATGTCAAGATTTTTTGGGGGCAAATACTCGTCACCGGGCAGAGGGCCTGCCAAGGCCTTGCATAAACATCTCTCTTGTAAGTTCAGGTCCGCCACCAGCCCCTTTGGTTCAGTATTCAAAGGAGCAGGTCATCCCTGCCGCTCTGATGCATCAACAAACACCATGTCTACCAAGGTGTCAACATATACCAGCAACACACACCTGATCTGACTGTGTTCAACATGAAGCAGCTCCTGAGGGGGTCATGCCTGTTGTACACGTTTGGCAGTGGTCATGACGCTACATTTGTGCAGCCTACGTTTACGGTGGCTTTGATGGCTGATGCCTCTCGAGCTGGTTTGTGGCTGTGTGGGTGTTTCCAATTAAGCACTAACCCACGAAACTATCGCGAAAAAAAAACAAAAACAACAAAAACAGCAGAAAAAGAATCAAAACACCCCGAAAAAAATTCCGCCTCAGACCCCGACTTTCAAGGTGGGAAGAATGCCACTGCAGAGCAACCTTGAAAACCCACCACAAGCAGATGGTGTACACAAAACACAAGTACACAACCCTTACTTTTGCTGAGGGTAGCGACAGCATATCAAAGTCAGGAATGCCAAAAGTGCTGACGGCCAACTCTCAGCATACTTCCTCCTGTCTGCGATGTCCAGTCTCTATCCTTTTAACTCTTTACCTCAACCATCCAATAAGCCCCTCCCCCTTGACCCCCAACATGGTTGCGTGTCCAGTTTAGGACACCCAGCATGCGTCACAGCTCCAGGCTGCATTGTGCAGAAGCAGTTGAGGTGCTCGTGTGAAGTCCATTTTCTTACAACAGGATATGCATGCATATGTGTATATATGTGCCTGTATATATGTTCAGGCAAACCCCACACACCCCCATATTGGATGGTAGGCAGTGTACAGTGTGGTGTGAGCCATCCAACTGCTCATGTCTGCCCCTTTCTTGCTCCTTGGGGCTGCCCCTTTCGCTACTCCTGTACATCCATGGCTGTGGACCAGCCCTTTTTCAACAAAACTTGTAGCTGCATTTACTCAACCATTGTAATAGGACACGGTGTAAAGATCACTAACGCGATGGGTCGCGCATGCGCAAGGAGTACGTGCAGATGCGTAACAGCGATATGAAATAGACAATCAGAAATAATCTAGGTATTTTGCAGTGCATATGTGAATTTTATTGTTATACAGAGAACGGGAAGACATTACGTTTCGGGACAGTCTTCTGTTGTGTTCGCTGAGGGATACTAAGAGGATGCAAGGAGTTCAACAATTTGAGTGATTTTGAAAAAGCATTGCAGGATACCGAAAATCAATAACAGAGGATCAGTACCATTACAATCCCGTTCTCGAAAAATTCAAAAATCGCCGTGGAGAATTTTGGTATGTCTGCTGTGCAAGGGACGCCGTTGTCAAGGAGACCGCCATCCACTGGGGACAACGGCTTGTGTGAGAGCGATCTGCCCAGTTCAGCGTCCATGGCAACATGTGAGGGCTTGACGGACGCCAAGGATATGATCAGCCGATTACTTGAAGCGGCGCGCGCCCAGCACGCTGAGGAGCTGCGTACAGAGCGAAGGCGGGCTGACAAGGCCTGCAAGGGTCTTCATCGCAAAAAAATGATTCTTACCGCGCGTATGCAGCAGCGTCAACAGGATGACCGAGTACGCTTCAAAGCCGCTGAAACGAAGGTCGCTGAGCAGAGCGCGAGGATAGTTTTGTTGGAACGACGTTGGGCGGCCGGGGATGATGAGAACGCCGTCTTGCGGAATTGTGTGGAAACTTTGTTGACGGCGGTAAAAGAGACTGGCGCCATGGAGAGCGCCACAATGCAGCGTCAGGGTGACGCTGAACAAGGGTGAACAGTGCAGTTTGTAAGTCGAAGCAACCAGAGAAGTAATGTAGGTAAACTTACGAGTGCGTGGTATATATTTTTTCTTGTTGTGAACGCGTTAGACTTCGAATTTCAACGCGCTGCGCCTCGCTTCGCGACTTAGTATTTTAGAACTGCTGCTTTGCGTTTTGTCTTCTGCCCTGCCTTGCAGGTGGACGCAAAGAGCAGCAGCAAAGACGCGACACATGAGTATGGTGAGCAACGACAAACACATTTTCGGTGTGTTGTTTGTTGCACGCCTGCTTGGTGTTTCTTTTTGGTGAGGATTTTTTGTCTCTTTTCTTTGTCTTTCTTTTCTTTTTTAAGTATTTTTGGACTGGTTGTCTGCCTGCCTCCTTTGGGCAAAGACACGACCCTTATTTCATTTTTGATTTTCACTTTGTATTTCAATTATTAGGGGTGCGGCCTTCCATGGTGAGTTGGTAGGTGTTTCTGGGTTTCTATTTCTACATTTCAGGATGGGTGCTATTTTTCTGTTTCCTGCCTTCGGCGGCTGCTGCCCATCGTGGGCAACGATTAGAGGTACGGTAAACCCCCTACTGTCTAAGGAGCGTGAGGCTCCGAACCCCCTAACCCTAGGGTGTGCGCGTGATGCGCTTAGAAGTGTGTGAGGCACCCCGCCCGCGCTGCGTGATGCGGCGATTTTTTTTTGTGTGGCGTGCGAAGCACCCAGTCCTTCGGGTTGCGCGATGCTTCCCCCGGACACCCCTGCCTGTGAATGGTTAGTTTTTCTAGGGAGATTTTTCTTTTCGGAGTGGTGCGTGTGTTTCGCCCCGCTCCCTGGCTGTGGTGCGAGATGCACAGGGCCTGGTCTGAGGTATATAGTCACTGTGGGTCATTGAGCAGGGAATGTATACCCGCCTTTGTATGATATCTTTTGTGACCCTGTGTGTGTTCATGTCAGTTGTGTCATGAGTTGTGAGTTTTCTTCGTTGTTTGTGTTTCAGTATACTTTTACTTCTTACTTTAATTCTTTTACATTCAAAAATATTTTGTCTATGTTGGTCTTTCGCTTGTTCTTGCAAGTATGTGTGTGCATTTGCGCGTGCGCCAGGTGTGGCAAAGCGTTGGCGTAGGTTTGCGCAGTCCAGCTTGATTGGTTTTTGTTATAGATTTTACAAATACAGTTACGCATTTGACCACAGGATATAATGATAAAAATATTTCAGGCTGCCTTTCTTTGCGTTTTTATACATCGTGCGCATTGGCATAGTTGTCGTTTGCGTGTGTGTATTTTACAACCTCTGTGTGTGCTCTGCAGGCTGTTCAGGAATCAGGGGTGGGAATCAGGAGTTTCAGTATGGAATTTTCATCAGGTATGACTGACGATCTGACACGACGTTTTTTTTATATGACATGTGTGTTTTCTTTCTATTCTTTTGCTTTGCACAGGTGCAAAGAAGTTCAAGACAATGAGCGACACAGAACGTGGGAGCAGAGCACTTCAGGTGTGTTTCTGCTGCTCTGCAGTGTTCGGTCGTTTGTGCGTGAGCGGTTGCTTTGCATCGCTTTTCTGCGCTTTCGGTTTGCTTGCGTTTCGCTTTTTTCTTCTCTCCTTGTTTCTCTGCCTTGCTTGCTCTGCAGACTACGGCGCCAATGCAGACGGAAAACAAGTGAAGACAGAACTCAGAAGTCCGGTTAATCAGGTTAATGGGTTTTTGTACTTTACTTCAGGTTTGAAAAACTTCTGAGAAGTTTTAAGGAGAGAAAAAAAATTCTATGTGATGCTGTTACTGTCTGCAGGGTTGCAGGTGCAGGGATACAAATTTTTATTTGTAAAATATTCTAACCTTCTCAGGCAGGCAGAAAATTGTTACAGATTTTCTGACAGCCCCCCCCCCCCGCCGCCTCCTCTGCACAATGTCTAGTGCAGTGCGATGCCTGCTTAGCCATTGCTGCAGGCAGTTAGCTGTTTGTAGGCAGGTTAGTATTGTAGGGTTGCTGTGCAACTTAGGCCACCCACATTTCTACCCCCACACCCACTCTAACCAGCACGTAGGGCTGCAGTGCACTCTTGCACTGCGGCACACCACAGTAAATTTTTGTTTGGGGTGTCTGTTTGACTTTTTCTGTTTGACACCCTGCTCTGGGCTGTCTACAGCAGCTCAGCCCACCCCCCCTCCCACACTAGGGTAAAGATCTGAGTGTCTATTTTCCCTAGTCAGCCATTTGCTGAGGTAAACCCCAGCAAATAGCTTGGGAAGGGAGTGTAAGAGGACACGGTGTAAAGATCACTAACGCGATGGGTCGCGCATGCGCAAGGAGTACGTGCGGATGCGTAACAGCGATATGAAATAGACAATCAGAAATAATCTAGGTATTTTGCAGTGCATATGTGAATTTTATTGTTATACAGAGAACGGGAAGACATTACGTTTCGGGACAGTCTTCTGTTGTGTTCGCTGAGGGATACTAAGAGGATGCAAGGAGTTCAACAATTTGAGTGATTTTGAAAAAGCATTGCAGGATACCGAAAATCAATAACAGAGGATCAGTACCATTACAATCCCGTTCTCGAAAAATTCAAAAATCGCCGTGGAGAATTTTGGTATGTCTGCTGTGCAAGGGACGCCGTTGTCAAGGAGACCGCCATCCACTGGGGACAACGGCTTGTGTGAGAGCGATCTGCCCAGTTCAGCGTCCATGGCAACATGTGAGGGCTTGACGGACGCCAAGGATATGATCAGCCGATTACTTGAAGCGGCGCGCGCCCAGCACGCTGAGGAGCTGCGTACAGAGCGAAGGCGGGCTGACAAGGCCTGCAAGGGTCTTCATCGCAAAAAAATGATTCTTACCGCGCGTATGCAGCAGCGTCAACAGGATGACCGAGTACGCTTCAAAGCCGCTGAAACGAAGGTCGCTGAGCAGAGCGCGAGGATGATTTTGTTGGAACGACGTTGGGCGGCCGGGGATGATGAGAACGCCGTCTTGCGGAATTGTGTGGAAACTTTGTTGACGGCGGTAAAAGAGACTGGCGCCATGGAGAGCGCCACAATGCAGCGTCAGGGTGACGCTGAACAAGGGTGAACAGTGCAGTTTGTAAGTCGAAGCAACCAGAGAAGTAATGTAGGTAAACTTACGAGTGCGTGGTATATATTTTTTCTTGTTGTGAACGCGTTAGACTTCGAATTTCAACGCGCTGCGCCTCCCTTCGCGACTTAGTATTTTAGAACTGCTGCTTTGCGTTTTGTCTTCTGCCCTGCCTTGCAGGTGGACGCAAAGAGCAGCAGCAAAGACGCGACACATGAGTATGGTGAGCAACGACAAACACATTTTGGGTGTGTTGTTTGTTGCACGCCTGCTTGGTGTTTCTTTTTGGTGAGGATTTTCTGTCTCTTTTCTTTGTCTTTCTTTTCTTTTTTAAGTATTTTTGGACTGGTTGTCTGCCTGCCTCCTTTGGGCAAAGACACGACCCTTATTTCATTTTTGATTTTCACTTTGTATTTCAATTATTAGGGGTGCGGCCTTCCATGGTGAGTTGGTAGGTGTTTCTGGGTTTCTATTTCTACATTTCAGGATGGGTGCTATTTTTCTGTTTCCTGCCTTCGGCGGCTGCTGCCCATCGTGGGCAACGATTAGAGGTACGGTAAACCCCCTACTGTCTAAGGAGCGTGAGGCTCCGAACCCCCTAACCCTAGGGTGTGCGCGTGATGCGCTTAGAAGTGTGTGAGGCACCCCGCCCGCGCTGCGTGATGCGGCGATTTTTTTTTGTGTGGCGTGCGAAGCACCCAGTCCTTCGGGTTGCGCGATGCTTCCCCCGGACACCCCTGCCTGTGAATGGTTAGTTTTTCTAGGGAGATTTTTCTTTTCGGAGTGGTGCGTGTGTTTCGCCCCGCTCCCTGGCTGTGGTGCGAGATGCACAGGGCCTGGTCTGAGGTATATAGTCACTGTGGGTCATTGAGCAGGGAATGTATACCCGCCTTTGTATGATATCTTTTGTGACCCTGTGTGTGTTCATGTCAGTTGTGTCATGAGTTGTGAGTTTTCTTCGTTGTTTGTGTTTCAGTATACTTTTACTTCTTACTTTAATTCTTTTACATTTAAAAATATTTTGTCTATGTTGGTCTTTCGCTTGTTCTTGCAAGTATGTGTGTGCATTTGCGCGTGCGCCAGGTGTGGCAAAGCGTTGGCGTAGGTTTGCGCAGTCCAGCTTGATTGGTTTTTGTTATAGATTTTACAAATACAGTTACGCATTCGACCACAGGATATAATGATAAAAATATTTCAGGCTGCCTTTCTTTGCGTTTTTATACATCGTGCGCATTGGCATAGTTGTCGTTTGCGTGTGTGTATTTTACAACCTCTGTGTGTGCTCTGCAGGCTGTTCAGGAATCAGGGGTGGGAATCAGGAGTTTCAGTATGGAATTTTCATCAGGTATGACTGACGATCTGACACGACGTTTTTTTTATATGACATGTGTGTTTTCTTTCTATTCTTTTGCTTTGCACAGGTGCAAAGAAGTTCAAGACAATGAGCGACACAGAACGTGGGAGCAGAGCACTTCAGGTGTGTTTCTGCTGCTCTGCAGTGTTCGGTCGTTTGTGCGTGAGCGGTTGCTTTGCATCGCTTTTCTGCGCTTTCGGTTTGCTTGCGTTTCGCTTTTTTCTTCTCTCCTTGTTTCTCTGCCTTGCTTGCTCTGCAGACTACGGCGCCAATGCAGACGGAAAACAAGTGAAGACAGAACTCAGAAGTCCGGTTAATCAGGTTAATGGGTTTTTGTACTTTACTTCAGGTTTGAAAAACTTCTGAGAAGTTTTAAGGAGAGAAAAAAAATTCTATGTGATGCTGTTACTGTCTGCAGGGTTGCAGGTGCAGGGATACAAATTTTTATTTGTAAAATATTCTAACCTTCTCAGGCAGGCAGAAAATTGTTACAGATTTTCTGACAGCCCCCCCCCCCCGCCGCCTCCTCTGCACAATGTCTAGTGCAGTGCGATGCCTGCTTAGCCATTGCTGCAGGCAGTTAGCTGTTTGTAGGCAGGTTAGTATTGTAGGGTTGCTGTGCAACTTACGCCACCCACATTTCTACCCCCACACCCACTCTAACCAGCACGTAGGGCTGCAGTGCACTCTTGCACTGCGGCACACCACAGTAAATTTTTGTTTGGGGTGTCTGTTTGACTTTTTCTGTTTGACACCCTGCTCTGGGCTGTCTACAGCAGCTCAGCCCACCCCCCCTCCCACACTAGGGTAAAGATCTGAGTGTCTATTTTCCCTAGTCAGCCATTTGCTGAGGTAAACCCCAGCAAATAGCTTGGGAAGGGAGTGTAAGAGGACACGGTGTAAAGATTGCTAACGCGATGGGTCGCGCATGCGCAGCGAGTACGTGCAGATGCGTAACAGCGATAT
This sequence comes from Eutreptiella sp. 'Long Island Sound 2002', assembly GCA_964036045.1. Lineage (NCBI taxonomy): Eukaryota > Euglenozoa > Euglenophyceae > Eutreptiales > Eutreptiaceae > Eutreptiella > Eutreptiella sp. 'Long Island Sound 2002'. The sequence continues at coordinate 25,252,282 of OZ038388.1, forward strand.
GAAATAGACAATCAGAAATAATCTAGGTATTTTGCAGTGCATATGTGAATTTTATTGTTATACAGAGAACCGGAAGACATTACGTTTCGGGACAGTCTTCTGTTGTGTTCGCTGAGGGTTACTAAGAGGATGCAAGGAGTTCAACAATTTGAGTGATTTTGAAATAGCATTGCAGGATACCGCAAATCAATAACAGAGGATCAGTACCATTACACCATTGAGTCCAACTGCAGCTGTGCTCCGTTTGCTTCCAAGGCTCTTTGGCCGGCCAGAAATTGCCACAAAGCTCCGGCCCTCTCACCATACTCCAACTCCACAAGGGGACCTTTTCTGCAGCTCACCCCTGTAACCGCTGCATAGTGGCGGATCTTTCTTGTGATAGCGAAGTCTGTAGCCTTGATGCCCCAGGGGTCGTAACGCCCGACACTGCCCCTTGATATCTGCGAACCCACATGACCCTCTTCGGACCCATATCCAGCCTCTGGGAGCGACATATGCGAAGCACTTGTAAGTACACTGAACTCCATTGTGGAATATGAATAGTCAGAAAACCCGGTCTACAAAAATGGAGCAGACATAGAATCTCAATGCGCATTCATCGCACATAATGACACAACGTGAAATCATTCGAAATAATTTAAATAAATCCGATTGGGAAATCACGAAAGACAAATGCGACTCAACGCGCGCTCACAGGCGACATCTGGCTGCGAAAAGAAAACATAAAAACAAGCGGAAAATTTACTGCACTAATGTACATCTCAGAATCATTGAAATTCTGATCACATTGATGTAATCTGAGTGCTGTCACTGCTGCCGTTACACTCCCCCTCTGAATACATACGCCAGTATGTCAGGCTGGGTCAAGTGAAGTGAAAGGAACGGCGAAAGTGACCTAAAACCGCCTAATCCGTGACAAAATGTGAGAAATTGAGCTGAATTGAGCAAAATTGTGCTGAGATCTGTGCTTCGCGATGGCCATCCACTTGAATGAAACGCATAGGTACCTCAGGGCACACAGAAGAAGCTTCGTTCAAGCTCGAAAATTCGAAAATTGAAAGTCTGAGTGAAGAATGTACATGCTTGATCAAGATCCATGATCCATGTTGAAATCAGGATCTGACATTCCACTGCCAGAAAACAGAAAACGAGTGTCGCCATGTCGTCCAGCGTCCAAAAAATAGGGTATCCCTTCATGGAGTCCAAGATATGTGAAACTGGGCGGTCATGAGACCAGATGCCAGATTATGGTACAAAATGTGACTGAATTGCGACCAAAATCAGTGAATCGCACACTGATTGAGGGCGGCGAAGTTCACAGCAAGTCAGTATAGGTCCAATTCAGAGTCGATAGACACTGTGTGTAGTGTTGAACGGAAATCCAGTTCTCATTCATAGCCAATCCAGGTCAAATCCTCATGATGATGATGAATCCCATGATGGAAATCCAATCATGCAAGAGTAATGATAGCAAAGAAAACCCAGTGCGTGTACATCACACTGTCAGTATCGTCTCCAGGGCTTCATGTTTAATCCAGTATGAGCCAGAAGGGGTAATTGACTCATTATAGTCCCAGCATGTATAAGCATCCAGTGCTTGGTACCAGGAATTTGCCAAAATTGAGCTGATTCTGAGGGGGATTCCAACACAATCCACAGATGAACAGCGAGTCGACACAGGTAAGAACACCATCGTTGTCACTTGGTCTATATAAGCCCCTTGACAGCGGTCGATTGAAAAACGAACCAACAGTCTCAATGTAAGAGCTGATTGAAATGACATTCTCAGCAGATACGTCAAACACATGAAATGAATCAGACTCAGTCATGTGCCAGAATCTCTGTAATGAGCATGAACTCGAACGAGTCCTGCCCAAGACGAGTAGAGGGGCCCAGTCGACAGCAAAACACGCGAGTGTCGTCATGGTTGAGGATAAAGGCCTTTTGGAACTTCCGATGGAAATCATCTACAATGAAGCACATGATTCACATGATGACCATGATGGAAATGATGGATGGAATGACCAGGATGACCCCAGAATGTCCCATCATCTGTTCATCGAACCACAGAGACGATGCGTCAGGACTGTTTTGTCCACATGCCAAGGGTATATGTCGACCGTAAACCTTTTCGAAAGTTTCGGCGATCTAAATTCTGATCAGATCTTGTCTCGAATGGATTCCCGCACGATTGGAGCTTCTTCTTGTGCTTGTAAGTCTTCCTTGGTGACACAATCCTTGATCAGCGAGAGCTCACGGTCAATCTCAGGGTGTTTCTGAAGGAACTTGATGAAAGTGTCCGTATACCCATGGATAAAACTTGAAGCTGGCTCCCATTTGTCTTCTTCTGGACCGAATCCTTTCCATCTGCACAGAAAGTACCACTTGTTCCGAGCATTTTTCTTGTAATCAAGAATCTTCTCCAACTCGAAACTGCTGGTGACCATCTTCCTGTCGCTCAGGTACTTCCAAGTCAAATAAAGAGGCTTGAACCTTCTTTTGGGGCAGGGTACTTCGGCCTTCAAACGGTCTCGATGTACTTCTTGATGCCTGCCTGGCTCAATTTCAATGTTGAATGTAGTCTCACTTAGTTGACTATTGACTTGGAATGGGCCATCCCACAAAGGTAACAATTTGTTGTCGTCCTTCAGGGTCTCGTCTGACTTACGAAGCCAAACTTGCTGGCCTCTCTCGAAGGGTTTTCCTTGCGTTCTCGACTTATTTTTGAATTTCAACCAATATGCTTGACTCTCCACTTTGGCTTGGATCCACTTGGACGCTAAATCCTTGATCCTCTCAAACCATTGCGAGGCGTTGTAGCACTGCCGTGGATGATACATCACTGGTCCTGGACCCATCTTCTCACGACCAAAAACAAGCTCATTCGGACTTAATGCAGTGTAATTCTTGGTACGATGGTATCTTCTCAAGACACAGTAAATTGTCTCCAACCAATTGTAGTCTTTTTCAGTCACCAGAGATTTTCTCAGAATGTTGATAAGAATTCTTCCAGCGCGTTCAGCAGGGAGAGCTCGATGGTCGTAGACTCGGGCACGAAGATGATGAACTCCCAATAGAGCACACATTTTCTCCCACCAAGTCCCAATAAACTCCTTCCCACTGTCCGTCAGAATTTCACTGGGAACATCCCAGTTACTCATCCACTGACTTGCAGTCCACTTGGCAGCCATTTCAGAGGTGAGATGCTTCGTGTTGCAAGGGAGGACCTGGATGTAGCCACTGTGGCGGTCTTGAATTAACAAAACCCCATCGATGGGCTTCCTCGTGTAGAGACATTCCTCTTGGATTTGTCCCAACTCGAAGACATCTGCCGTCACCTTGTCGAACAACCTCTCAGGAATTGGTAATCCCTTCAGTAGTCCTTCTGCCTTTTGATTACTGGGGATGGTCGCCTGACATTGCTTGCATCCTTTGGCAACTCGTTCACAGGCACTCTTGAGGTCCCGTGTGTACACTCTGTGTCGTAGCTCCTGCTCCAGAACACGAGAATGTGTGTGGGCTGTCTCATTCCGATGCCAATGCTTGACATATTGGTCAATCAGACAATCAGGAACACAAATCCGTCCTTGCCAAAAAAACTTGTCGCCTTGGATTTTGAAATCAGACGTCTCTTCAGAGTCGTAAGGCTTGTCCCCTTTCAACTTGTGGTATACAGACCCAAAGAACCTGTCCTCCTTGTACATTTTCGTCCAATCCACATAGAGGAAGGAAGTTTCCTTGTCCTTTTGTTGTGGAGGGAGCGTGGATTTCGCCTTGGATCTTGTCACTGGAAACACATTAAGGAGTGGCAGCGCCGACTCAGAGTCAGAGTTAACTCCTGCAGTCTGATCTGCCTTTGTAATCTCCTTGCATCTGACCAATTCAACCTTCATCAGATTCTCAATCGAACATTGAAGACAATGCTTCTTGATCAGTGCTTGTTCCTCCTTATCAAACTCAATCACTTCGGCTTTATCCGTCGCTGTCGCATGAAAACTCACTTCAGAGTAAGCCTCTGAGGCTGGGTAGGCCCAGCGACTCAGGGCGTCCGCCACTGTATTGTAGCGTCCTGGAATGTAAGTCACATGGAGGTCAAATCTGCTGAGAGTTTCATGCCAACGGCCTCTCCTCCCAGCTGGTCCACCAGGGGTATCCACATGTTCTGTCCTCCAGCTCTCCAGTGACTTGTGGTCAGTCAATACCTCAACGCGATGGCCCAAGATCCAACCTTCATAACGCCGTAAGGCACAAAGGATTGCATAGGCTTCTTGTTCCCTTGGACTGCAATTTCGCTGTCTTGTTGTAAGCTTGCGAGATCAGAAAGCCAGAGGATGATGGTGACCTTCGTCATCGACTTGTTCGATCGTAGCACCAATGGCGTAACGACTGGCGTCTGTACCAATATAAAAAGGTCTTCCATCCAACCATGGAGTGTTTAATGTAACCACATTTGCCAGTGCTTCCTTGAGACCAGTAAAAGCCTCTTCACATTCTGGCGTCCACTTGAGCTTGACTTGAGATCCCTTCTTTCCTTCTATTTTGCCAACCTTGAGTAACTCTGTCAATGGACCAGAGAACTTGGCATAGAGAGGAAGGAACTCGTGGTAATAATTGCAGCAGCCTAAAAAAGCACGAAGCTGCGTGATGGTTTTAGGCCTTTCCCATAGCCGCAGGGCAGCCATTTTACCTGGGGCCGGTCTTCTTGTCCCATCTTCCAAGACAGAGCCACAAAATTCTACACTCTGGAGGAACATTTTGCTCTTCTTGGGTCCACACAAGAGCTTCTCTTGTCGAAGGACTTCGAGAACTTTTCGGACTTGTTCTTCGTGCAACTTCAGGCACTCATCAACGTTTTTTCCCAACGGCGTGGCAATCAGAAGGTCGTCAATGTAGATGCTGCAGAATTCTTGTAAATCCAGAGACTTGTGCTTCTGAAAAAAAACAGTCTCCATCATCTTCTGGAACATCGACGGCGCATTCTTCAGACCCATCGGCAGTACAGTCCACTGGACAGTGCCGCAGGGCGTGCACATTGCCGTCAAATGCCTATCCTCCTTTCGATGGGGCATCTGATGAAAGCCATGGCGCAAATCCAACACAGAAAAGAGCTTACCTTTGGCCCTCGCGGCAAGCTCCTTCTCGATTAAAGGAAGAGGATGCGCGTCAGGTACCGTAGCGGCATTCAGGGCCCTATAATCCACCACTAGACGCCAAGCATCTATGCTGGATTGGTCAGCAGGTGGGGGTTTTGGCACAGTAAATGGTGCTGAACACCACTCAGAACTCATGCAGCCCTCCAACCAACCGAACTCATAGAGATTGCGCTCAATAATCTTTCGCTGGGCATCTGCTTTGGTGCCGTGTAGATAGTATGGACGTTGTTTGTGCTCCTTTGAGCCTTGGATTATCTCAATCTTGGCTTCCCCATTTTCACATCGAATTGGGGGTTTTTCCACAACTTCCCACTCAGCACGTCATCTTTATAATCTTCGAACACTGCGTCCCTTCTTGCAGATATCTTGTCTCCGTCGACCTGATTCCCACATTTAATCACCGACATTATGTCCACCAATTTGCGAATTGTTGGTCGTGGTCTCATATTCTTGGCCACTTCATTCAAAACTTCTTCGTCGCATTGTTGGCGGATGAAGCTCACCTGAGCTCGCTCCTCCGTGGGATCCCACCAATGAAGGGGGTCCACGAATGTCTTGAAGGGATGGTCGGACGAATTCAGCTGCATTCCTGTCAATTCAGGCGAGATTCTTGGAGATTTGTCATCATTCTTGCTTGAAATCTTGACATTTTTGGCTTGATTCTTGTCTGATGGGGACGAATTGTAATGGATGGAGGCGTTCTCTTGAGGGACGCCGATTGTCCTTCCCTCCTTCCGCGACGTTACGTCGGGATTCCGCTCTCGATCGTCTTCATCCACCTCAATTTCGTCGATTCTTGAGGAATTTGAGATGACCTCTTCTGTTCCCATTTCACTGTCATCTTGCCAATAATCTCCCAGATTCCCGTCAACTAAGCACGCCAACGTGCTCCACGAACGCTGTGGCAAAGGCTTGCCATTGTCTTCGCAATACAGCTTCACTCCCTTGTGAGGTAGCTCGACAATGTCAATTGAAATGTCCATAATGTCCTTGAACCAAGATTGTCTTGGCTAGTTGGGGACAATTAAAATCGCCTTTGCGCCGGATTGCTTCAGCTTCTGCACCACACAAGGATAAACGTCGAAGGGCGGATTGATCCATAGAGGTTCAGACCAGTCTTCACTCCAGGCATCGTCGTAGAACTTCGGAAATCTTGAATTTTTTTTGTTTGCAAAGGCATCAACTTGCGGACGAAAATTGTGGTTCCTTTCGAAATAATCCACCAGAATGTCCCGCCATTTGTCGACTACACGATAGCAAACTGACTTCCACTTCTTGCACTTCAATGATTCCACCTTTCCTTCGTTGAATTCTTCTTGATTCCCTGTCCATTCCTGCCCATCTTGCTGAATATGCAGCTTATTTCGCTCCTTGAATTGGTGAATACTCTTGGTATATGGGTGCAGATAATACAGGTTAGACGGGTCGCTGGTCGACGGATCCTGGAGGAAGCATGTCCTGTGTCCCATGGGCGACCCACGGTGCGCATGAAGCCAGGGTTGACCCAGGAATAAATCATACTTTATGCTGGCTTCAAAGAATTTTCCAGCAAACCATTCCTCCGTGACTGTCTCTTCCACGCTCCACACAGATTGTTTCACCAATCTGACCGCCAATTCTGCCTCTCTGTGGCCACCGTCAAGGCGATGTCCGCTGACTCCCTCCAGCTGGACAGGTGTCGAGGACATCTTTGCCTCGTCCTCCTGCAGAAAGCCTTTCCTCACCAGATTGACCTCTGAACCATTGTCAATCAGACATTTGGCAATTTCATTTTTACCATCTGTTGTCCTGACCTGGATCCAGCAGACAAACTGGCGCTGCTTGCCTCGCCGGAGAGCGCTGAGCACCCAGGCAGGATACAGGAGGCCGGAGGAACGCGCCAGCCGATCCCAGCAGCGTCCATCCACCGCCCCAACTACCCTGATGGGCTTTGTCTCCTGCCACTCAACCCCAGTGTTGGGAATTGGGTCAGGTTGGCTTCCCTATTGCCATTCTTTCTCGACGTTCGGCTGCACGTCCTGTACTTGTCCTTCGTCAACCCAGTTTTCTCATGCTTCGACGGCATTGACTCCTTTTCCACGTCCACGACCACCAAATGACTTTCCACCACCACCTTTCTTACCTCCTTGGCCTTTGTTGTTGGAGGTGTTGGAATGGGGGTTGGATTCGTTGGATCTGCCCTTGCCTCGACCTCCAGTATCCTTGTTGTTGCCGAAGGTCTTGTTCGCTGGCGTCTCTGTATACAGGGGGTTGCCATTCACCTTTGCATCATCTTGATTCCCGGACTTTCCTTGTCCCTTTCCACCCTTTTTGCCACATTTTCCACCAGATTTTCCACCAGCATCGGTCCATCTTGAGCCACTTGGATCTCCGCCTTGCTGCGAGTAATCTTTTGGTGTCCAGTCTCTGTTCTTTCCTTTGGACACCCCTTTACCCTTTCCCCTTCCATGCTGGTCAGCATCTCGTGCTCCATCCTGCTGGGGATTTTTGGGAGAATTTTCCTTTCCATCCATTTTGGACTGAATTGTCTTGAGATCTGAGGGCGTCCACCTGTGATCTGCGGTCGTGTGAGTCGCCGCTCGACCTTCCTTTCCAAGGGCAATGCACACAGAGCATCCCTTCTCGCCAACGGCACTGACCTTGCCTCCGAAGCCTTGTGCATCCTGTGACTTCTGGCGTTCTAAGTTTGCATACTTTTCAAGTTGGTCCCAGATCTGCTCGACTCCATACGAGAAAATCCACGGCCGCACCTTCAAAACTGTTCCATTATACTTCACTTTTCCATCCACCATGCTACAGAAAAACTCCGACTGTTCAGAATCATGGAAACCAACTCTCCATCTGCCCTCACGAATAGTGATGTCTTTCAATCCAGTAGCACTGATAGAGTGTAGCAACTCACGAACTGCCATTTTTCCCATAGTCTCCAGCAATCCTCGGACTTCAACCCAGTTGCCCAGGACTTTTTGGTCCGCTTGAGAGTCCCTGATCTTCTGCTTGGTCTCTGGCGTGAGCTTGCCCAGGAGGATCTTCTTCATCTCGCCTTCAGAAAGTCCTTCTCCCGAGTTCTCCGCCTCTTGCACCAAAAACTCCCAATCTTGCCTTGCTATTTGGATCTCTTCCAGAAACAATTTCTTGATCGCCCTGAAGTTCTCCAGACGGTTCCTGTAATGATATTCAGGAAGTCGAGAGCCTTTCTTCTTGAGACTTCGGTACAGCACTTCATAAGTCAGGGGATCTCCTTGATTCTGCCTTTCCACATAAAGATTATATGTACTTTCTCTGAGTTAGCCAGTCAAACAGTCCATCAACCCGAGAATCCAGAGTTCCTTGTCCAGTTTCTCCGTCTGCAGCCAGACCATGAACTGCCTCTCGAAGGACGCCCAGTAATTTGGGTGCCCTGAGAACTTCGGCTGCTTCATTACTGACCCTCGAAGCCTCATGTGCAAAGGGTTGAGCAGGTGGTTCAGGTTGAAATCTGTGGATGTGCCAACCGGATTGACAAAAACCGGGTGGACAGCGGCGCCTCCCATTGCCTGTGCTTGTGCAATTGCGGCCGCCATCAACGCCTGGTCCACAGTACGCTGCACGAACGGCGTTGGTTGAGCTTGATGCAGCCTCATCTCCTTCAATTTCTTCTGCTTTTCCTTCAATTTGGCCTCGTTTTCTTTCTGCTGCCGGTCCTTCTTCTTCAAGACCATTGATCTCTCCTTCACGGTGGTCTTTGCCTTGCCATCAATATCTCCGACAGTACTTACAGACAGTAAAGACCTTCCTGACGAAGATTGTCCTCCTTCGGTACCCAGATTGAACCCAATAGGACTTCCAAATCCAGTAGGGGGAATACCAGAATTTCCAGTAAAAGTTGGGAGTGGACCAGTAGAAGCTTGGGGTGCCGGAGAATGTGGAACGCCGTAAGGCGTGGATGCAGGTGCAGCTGAGGAGGTAGGTGCTGGGTGGCTTGCCATTGTAGGCCCTGGTCCAGTGAGCCCAGTAGTGCTCAAATTTTGTACCAGATTCGTCAGCTTTTCCAGCTTCTGCTCCATCTCCTTCCACTTGCTGTCGTCATCCCTCTTTTTCTCCTTGGCGGCCCTCTTCAGCTCCTTCACCCTGTCTTCCAGCGACGAAATCTGGCGTCGACAGGAGCAGTCCTTGGCACACTCGTTACATGACGGGCATCTCGTACCTTTTCCTTTGCTTCTCACTTCATCAACCTAGCTGTCAACACTGGAGTTGGAGTTGGGAAGGTTGGACAGTTGCACCCTGGAGAGGTGAGAATGTGTCGAATCACACTCCATCTCGTCGACCTCTTCGTCGTTCGGACCCCAGGCTCCCGACGGACCAGCGTGCTGACGCACATTCTGGCGTCTTTCCTCGGCGATGATGGCCATCTGCACCATCACGGCAGCCTGGTGGTCGAACTGGTCCAGCAGCTCTTCCCAATCATCTTGTTCCTGCAATTGGGCGTCGAATCGCAACCGGCCGCTGTCCCTGATGAACTGGCACGACGCCCTGAACCAGTCCCTCAGGCGGCCACGATAGCCCGCCTCCGCCAGCAGCCAATTCTGGCGGTGCAGGAATTCTTGGTTCCAGATTTCCTGGATGTGGTTTTCCCAGTAATCACCACTAATTCCAGTATCAGACTGCTCTCCTTCGCTGCTGCTGTCTTCGAGATCAGGCAAAGCGTGAGAGCTGGAACCAGATTCACTCGAGGAGGGAGATTCTCGACCGGGTTTAAGGTTGGGTGGGGCGTTCATACAACAATCAGCACAAGCATGAACTCCAGGCCAATGTCGATGGCCACTGTAAGGACACTCTGAAGGTTGATCTTTGGTTTGCTGGGGAGATGCCGGGAATGTAACCTCAGGGGGAACACGCAGTGACCCAGAACGAGTGATAGCCCCGCTAAAGTCCGATGATCTAAGGGTGTCCGTGGAGATTCCAGAAGCAGAGTCATGCTTTCCTCTGCTACCATGTAACCGCTGCATAGTGGCGGATCTTTCTTGTGATTGCGAAGCCTGTAGCCTTGATGGCCCAGGGGTCGTAATGCCTGACACTGCCCCTGATGTCTCCGAGCCCACATGACCCTCTTCAGACCCATATCCAGCCTCTGGGAGCGACATATGCGAAGCACTTGTAAGTCCAGTGAACTCCATGGTGGAATATGAATAGTCAGAAAACCCGGTCTACAAAAATGGAGCAGACATAGAACCTCAATGCGCATTCATCGCGCATAATGACACAACGTGAAATCATTCGAAATAATTTAAATAAATCCGATTGGGAAATCACGAAAGACAAATGCGACTCGACGCGCGCTCACAGGCGACATCTGGCGGCGAACGGAAAAAATAAAAAAAAGCGGAAAATTTTCTGCACTAATGTACGTCTGAGAATCATTGAAATTCTTATCACATTGATGTAATCTGAGTGCTGTCACTGCTGCCGTTACAACCCCTTTGTGACCCCTCGTTTTCCCATGCTGCATGGTGCAGTAGGACATGGGCACTGTGTGTGTGCCTACAGTCCAAGGTCCTGCTTCACCTTCTCCACCAATCAGCCGCGCCCCGTCTCTGTGGCACAGTGTTGATTATCCCTTCTTCCAGCAAGCAGGTATTACCCAATGCTTTGGTTTATCCCTCACAGTATTGAGTCGCCTCCCAATGGTGTTGCCTGGCTTCTCACCACAGTCAGCCGCATCGTGTCGCGGCACGGCCTGGCTCTGCAGGATCCAGCACCAGCATTCTGTAGAAGGGGTGATTGGGAGCACAGATTGTGGGGTATTGAGAGGCCTCTTCTTGTATCCCAGATGCACTTTCCAATGTTGAACAGGGACGGCATTGCTATTTCAGGATTGCGTACAGATGGGGTGTAGCCATGCATGATGTCTGTATGCAAATCTGTCTCATCTATAAAGGAGCAGGTCACGCCTGCCGCTCTCATGAATCAGCAAACACCACGTCTACCAAGGTGTCAACATGTACCAGCAACACACACCTGATCTGACCGTGTTCAGCATGAAGCAAGACCTGAGGGGGTCATGCCTGTTGTACACGTTTGGCAGTGGTCATGACGATACCTTTGTGCAGCCTACGTTTACATTGGCTTTGATGGCTGATGCCTCTCGAGCTGGTTTGTGGCTGTGTTGGTGTTTCCAATTAAGCACTAACCCACGAAACTATTGCCAAAAAAAACAAAACAAACAAAAACAGCACAAAAAGAATCAAAACACCCCAACAAAACTTCTGCCTCAGACCCCGACTTTCAAGGTGGGAAGAATGCCACTGCAGAGCAACCTTGAAAGCCCACCACAAGCAGATGCTGTACACAAAACACAAGTACACAACCCTTAATTTTGCTGAGGGTAGCGACAGCATATCAAAGTCAGGAATGCCAAAAGTGCTGACGGCCAACTCTCAGCATACTTCCTCCTTTCTGCGATGTCCAGTCTCTATCCTTTCAACTCTTTACCTCAACCATCCAACAGGCCCCTCCCCCTTGACACCCAACGTGGTTGCGTGTCCAGTTTAGGACACCCAACATGCGTCACAGCTCCAGGCTGCATTGTGCAGAAGCAGTTGAGGTGCTCGTGTGAAGTCCATTTTCTTACAACAGGATATGCATGCATATGTGTATATATGTGCCTGTATATATGTTCAGGCAAACCCCACACACCCCCATATTGGATGGTAGGCAGTGTACAGTGTGGTTTGAGCCATCCAACTGCTCATGCCTGCCCCTTTCTTGCTTCTTGGGGCTGCCCCTTTCGCTACTCCTGTACATCCATGGCTGTGGACCAGCCCTTTTCCAACAAAACTTGTAGCTGCATTTACTCAGCCATTGAGTCCAACTGCAGCTGTGCTCCGTTTGCTTCCACGGCTTTTTGGCCGGCCAGAAATTGCCACAAAGCTCCGGCCCTCTCACCATACTCCAAGTCCACAAGGGGGCTTTTTCTGCAGCTCACCCCTTTGTGACCCCTCGTTTTCCCATGCTGCATGGTGCAGTAGGACATGGGCACTGTGCGTGTGCCTACAGTCCCCTGCACAAGAAAAGTTCTCAGCAGTCAAGCGCCAACAGTTATTATGTTTTAGTGATTAACCCTGGCGCTGCAGGGGGATACATTTATCTTTCTGGACTTTGCAAGCCAACAAATCTGGACGCCAACCATTGCAGGGATGGTGCTTGGTCTGAGTTCTGAGTGGTAAATGATCCTTGGGCCTATTTAAGCTAAGCGAAGCACAAAAATTTGGATTCATCATCAAGAGGCAGAGCAAATCAAGCAAATGGGATACAATGCAACTGATCAGTGACAGAATCGCTGTACTGCCAAACGACTAAGAGGGTGACTCCGTAAACTGATACAGTTTGCCGTCTTTGCCAGCAGCAACTTTGGGTGGATTTGCCTTGCTTACAAACGGAGGAAAAAGTATATTCGAAATCATGGGTCAAGCTGGGGTGACATACCCCGATAGTGCTGAAATGCCACTTGGCTCGCCCACTGGCCAGAACTGACTTTTTCAACATGCGCGTAGGGCGGGACACACAAAAAATTTCCGTCTTGTCCAGTTGCCTCGCGCACACTGGGAAGCCTACGGGCGTGGCAGCCTCCCACTGCATAACCTGTTTTCAGATTCAGCTAACACTCACTATGTGTTTTTGGAATTTTTTGGAATTTTTTTGGAGTTTTTTGGAATTTTTTGGGATGAGCTTTGAGTTTGTCCTCGCCGGAAAATCCTGAGAAGGGGTCCTCATTCAGAAAATCAGCGGTGGTCACGGGCTACTTCACACACGGCTCACATGCAAGCGTCCACAAACAAATTCCAAAAAAAAATTCCAAAAACTACAAAATCAAAAAACGTCGTACGCTCGAGTTCGAAGAGAGGGAGAAGGCAAGAAGACTCCGCCTCAAGCAGTACCTGAACGAAAAGGAGCTCAAGTACCTCAATGACACGAAGCAGCACCGGAAGCTCACAAAATTGAAGGGGGGGAAGAAGTCCCAAGAGTTACGGCGGGCGCAAAACCCGCGGGAAGAAACAAGCAAAATCGCCAAAGTCAAAGAAACTCCGCTTCCGAACACCCACACCAAAGAAACGCGGTCAAAGAAGCAAAAGATGAGAAAACGTGAGTGGGAAAAGACGCGTTGCCCCAAAGAAATTGCTGAACCTGACATGGATTTCAAAGCCCTTCACAGCATTCAACTACACCTCAAGCCTTTCGTGCCTGCCGTCTTGCAAGGAGACGTTTTGTCTCAACCAATTTCGCCGTACCTTCGCATGCTGCTATCGCTCGGAGAAAATTTTGTGCCCCATTCATTCCGTGGTCCATCTATAAAGCGTTCATTGAAGGTGCTCCCATCCGAGGCTATGGAGATGCGCCGTGTGCTTCTATGGTCGCTGGCTTTTACAAAGGAACCAAAAAAGGTGGACATCTACCGGTCATTCCCACATCCTTCGTTGTTTCGGAAGAGCGGTCGAGACCCACCTCCGTGTGTGCTACAAAAATTGGGAGCGGAGTCGTTCGTGATCGAAAATTTCGTCAACAAGTGCCATGATACTTTCAAGTTCACGCTCAGCGATTTTGCTGAGCAACGTCCCCTCTCTCGTGGTGTGATCTGGCCTGGTGGATGCGTGCATCAGTTCCTACACACACACACAATTGTGGCTGCTGACAAAGACGGGGATCAAGTTGTGATGTCTCTCAAGACATACCTCATGGAACAAAACAACAACATGGGTGTGGTCCACAAAAATGGAGACCCGGTATACCGCAAGCTTGGGGACTTCACAACCGATCAAGAATTGATGTGGACTGACCAGGCTAAGGTGTGGAGACGGGACATTGCCATAACGGCCATCACCCTGCTGTAATCCCACAACGTGGACGAACCACTAACCGAGTTGTTGCAAAACTTCTTTGAAAGGTCGCCGCCTTTGAAAATGCCAATTTTCTACATGCAAGTGAAGACCCACAAGAGAAAATCCATTCGTGAAAATTCGTGGCCTTCCAGACCGATTACAGCACTCACAGGCTGGTTCACTACCCCCCCATCAATCATTTTGAGCACGTTGGGGAAAACATTTTTGCGCTTCGAGGCTTGGCAAGACGCCAAGAACACTCCCCTCACGGATACACTGGATTTTGTACAGCGCATACACAATTTCAAACATTGGGTGGATGGGGACCACGATCAGTATGTCCTGACCTCCTCTGATTTCACTGCCCTGTACACAAATTTTATGTTCAGTGATTTGAGCAAAGCGTTCCGCTATTGGCGCGATGAGTGGAAGAACACATGTCTGAATAATTTTGAGATCCCATTACATGAGCGTGCATATGTGCGATGGCTCACTGAGCCAATTGGTGAACGATGGTTTGGATTCATTGATACCTCATTCCCATTTTTCAATTTGCAGTACGATCCCGAGGTTTCCCTGGGTGAGGTTTTCCTGCACCTACTTTTTACTCATAATATTTTTGAGGCCCCAGGCAGTGGAATTTACAGGCAGGCCCAGGGCTTCTCCATGGGGACGAATTGCGCCCCAGCCTGGGCTAACCTAGCGCTGCGCTGTTTTGAACGTCTGGGGCAGAAGGCACTGCCATGCATTTTGCTGAGATTTATCGACGATTACGCGTGTATTCACCACCGCGCCCATACGCCGCAGATCACTAGATTCGGGCCACCTCGCTCTCCTGTCGCCATCCTGTCGCCTCCCTGTCGCCTCCCTGTAGCTGTTTTGGCACTTTTAGCCCCCTGTCGCTCCCCTGTCGCTTGCCTGTCGCTCTCCTGTCGCTCCCCTGTCGCTCCCCTGTCGCTCCCCTGTCGCTTCCCTGTCGCTTTCCTGTCGCTTTCCTGCCGCCCTCCGGTCGCTATCTATCGCTTCCTGTTGTTTCCTGTCGCCATGCTAATTTTTGCTTGGCGCCTTCCTGTCGCTCTCTTGTCGCTCTCTTGTCGTTCCCTCATGTCGTTCAACTGTCACTATTTCCTGTTGCCTCCCTGTCGCCCTCCTGTCGCTTGCCTGTCGTCTTCCTGCCGCCTCCCTGTCGCCTCCCTGTCGCCTCCCTGTCGCCTCCCTGTCGCCCAATGCGGTAACCTGCCGCTCTCCTGTTGCTTGCCTGTCGCTTGCCTGTCGCTTGCCTGTCGTCTTCCTGCCGCCTCCCTGTCGCCTCCCTGTCGCCTCCCTATCGCCTCCCTGTCGCCCAACGTGGTAACCTGTCGCTCTCCTGTCGCTAGGCTGTCGCTTGCCTGTCGCTTGCCTGTCGCCTTCCTGTCGCCTCCCTGTCGCCTCTCTGTCGCCTCCCTGTCGCCCAATGTGTTCCCCTATCGATGGAAAGCCACAAACACTTCAAACAGGCAGTTCGATAGTAACAAAAATGTTCTTTGTTCATGCCAAATTGTCAGATCTCGCCTTAGCAAACCTCCCCAAAGGCGTGCAAAGCAATGATGCAAATCGCAGATCGATGGTCCAATCATTTGCATTGTTTGACAATCACAAATTCCTAACACCCTTGGTGATCTACTATGCACATTTGCATGGCCGCTCAGCTGTAGGCTCACAACCATTTTGCAAATCAAAGTGAATCTCACAATTATGTAGTACACACGCCGCCGAGAAAAAGTAGGTCAACTCATTATATTCGTATGATCCACCTCGGCTCTTAACTCGATGAAAAAGGCCAAACTTCTTGATGTTAGAGAATGCACGTACTCGTCCAAGACTGCGAAGGAGTAGGGATGTGCCCAGGTCGCCGTGCACTTTCCTCTTGGTACCCCCCACACCTGCCTTTTGAGGTTTTGGCTCTGGGTGTGTCAGCGGATATCATTCTCCTGGACCTACATGTCCTGGACCTGCATGAACCGAGGTACTGTACCCATTTCAAGCCTACAAACAGTGCCACATACATCCCCTGGTCCAGCAATATCCCCCGAGGTACAAAACTCGGGTGGAGACGGGGGGAGGGGGTACGTTTCCTTCGTACTAACTCCCATGAACGATATTTCCTGGCGGCCGTAAAGAGGATGAATGGGGCCTGCCGCAGGCTAGGGTACCACAAAATGCTCTGCAGTTCCTTGCCTGTGAGTTGGTCTGAGAAGGACAGATACATGACACAAAATTCCAAAACAAAGGGTAGGAGGGTGGGTAGTTTTTTGGAATTTTTTCGCATCCATGGTTGGAGACTGCCATATGAGGCGTGTATTCCCCTGAAGTATGGAGATCCAATTCACAGACTGAACCAACAGATGGAACAATCAATTCCTGGGACCAAACTGTTTGCAGTCAACCGTCCACAGCCAAATCTCAGGAAGCGCTGGCACAGACCGCTGGTAAAAACCCTGATTGATCTGCAGAATGTCCAGCCAGCTGCAGACAGTTTGTCTATGGATGCCAGCCTGTTGTTGAATTGCAGGGCAGCAGCTGAAAATGGCAAGTGCAGCCAAAGTAAGCGCCGCCGCGTCGCCTGAAGAGGTTGCGCACACTGCCAAAATGTGATGTGTTTTGAATATTTGTGAATGCAATTCCTGCGCTATGCACATGTATTTCCAGTGAAGTCAGTGAACCAGATGTATAATACACCAGATGAAACACGCCAGTAAAATGACGGATGACTGCATGTGTGATACACGCACTGATGTGACATAAGGAATGTCTTTTTGAATATCCTGTGTTATCTCACGCTCAGACTGATGAGGGCCTAGCGTTGGGCCGAAACCGGTCTCGTTTTTTGGCTTTGTTTGTGAACGCTTGCATGTGAGCCGTGTGTGAAGTAGCCCGTGACCACCGCTGAAGTTCTGATTGAGGACCCCTTCTCAGGATTTTCCGGCGAGGACAAGCTCAAAGGTCATCCAAAAAAATTCGGAAAAATTCCAAAAAAAATTCGAAAAAAAAAAAATTCCAAAAACAAATTCCAAAAAAAATTTCACAAAATTCCCAAAAAAAATTCCAAAAAAAATTCCAAAAAAAAAAAATTCCAATAAAAATTCCGAAAACTCACTATGTGTCAGATCCACTACCACACCCTCAGATCCGCTACCACACTTGTTTTCGGATCATTGTAGCACTGGACAGCTCTGAACCTTGATCCCGAGAGGTTATCTAGAGTACTGTGATCTGAGCAGGCTACGCTAGAAGCCGGTTCGGACCCCCGTGGCCATCTTGGGGTCACTTGGGGTGTGTATCTATGTGCCGGCAAGCTGCCATTGGCTGATATCATACTCTCTCATCCACTTGACCTAACCCGATGTGATAGTGTGATAGGTTTGGCCATTCCGGCTATGAGCGGCCATATTCAGTACCGAGGCGCCGCCAGCTGAGATTCATATATCAGAATATCAGGAATCAACAGGTTTTTTTATCATAATGTTTCCGTAATTTTTGAGCCTTCCGTTCTGATTGTCAATGTATCGGCGACTGTCAGTTGGCTCGCGATTTTGCGGTAACCGATTGGTTAACTGTTATTTCAAGATATTTTGGCGGAAACTCCGATGAATGGTCAGATTTCATCAGTAAAGGGTTCGTTGCTTCCGCAATTTTCTAAATATGCACTCGGAATTTTATTCTTAATTTTTCGCGATGTCGAAATCGGATTTTCGACTTCGACATCGCCGCACTTGATTTGGTCTTCTTCGAGTGGTCATACTCCTTTCCCTATGCCCGAATCAGGTTTCCCTTATACTTGCCACCCATTTGACTTGGAGATATAAGGGAAACAAAAGTGAACCGTGGGACCACTTTGAAGGGTCATATCTACGCGCGAGTGTGAGGAAAGAGAATAAGGAAGGTTGCGTTGCAAGCGCCTTGGTCTCAACTTATCTTTAGTAGGGTTCAACACCTTGGGTCATCACAAACACTCGTTGTATCATAGGATCATGGTCAACATTGTAGAAACTTGTTCATAACTTGTTGACCATGTGTCCGGACTTGATATTATGACTTTCGAGTGTAGCGCATGAGTCTTGCGGTGTCATAGCATCTTTCCTTAGGTTCCCACGTCCATTCAACCCAAAGTTATGACCATGGAGGGGCATGGCATACCATGGTGGGAGCCAATATTAAGGGCTATGTGTGATATTGGTAGTATATGTCTTGATATGCTCACGCCCATGTTATATATCTTCGTGTGGTCGAAGAGATGGGGAGCCACACGTGACGAGGGCTTTGCCCATGTCCCAATTGTGGAATTCAAAGCGCTAGACTAAGTCTACCGCGTATATATTGCTCTTGGTATGTTTGGTAAAGAGATCCATGAGTGCACTCCCATTTTCATGGGGCATGTAGATATGAGTGGCGAAGGTATCTCCATGCGCCTGATTGGGGATCCAAGTGGGGGAATTGTTCGCCAATGGTTCTAATCATTTGTGTTTCGAACCATGAGCGGATATCATGGGTGAGCATAGAGATATACTATCATGACAAGTTTGTATTTGGACATATTTTCATGTTTTTGACCTCTATTTTTGCTCATTTTTGTGTTTTGTGTACTTACCTGGTCGGCAAACAGCAAGAAGCCTATGGAGAGTCGAACCATGGTATGTTGTTCATATGTTGGCATATGCTTTGGGGTTGAACACCACCATATGCCGGATCGCGCACTCCATTTGGCTTGGCGCACGAAGGATTACAAGAATTGGTCTCAAGATCATGGGCTGACTTGGGGAGTGCGTAGTGCCCATATCTGAAGGGTTTTCGAGAGTAAAGTGGGGATGTACATGGGCATTGACATTTGGTTTCTATCCTCCATGAATACTGGACTTCGATTCCATGCATGCTTTGAGCCTTCGGATAAGCGGTAACTTCAATTTTGAGCATATATTTGATATATGGCCAATATGGTCTGAATTGGCAGTTTTTTGGTGTGTTATGAGTTCAAACTCATGGGGCATCCCTCTAAGCCCATTCAATCCCAAGTCCAACCAAGGTTATGGCAGGGTAGGACATGGTCCTGAGTGCCACTCTAGGCCATGACACGCCACCTCCCCCATTGGGCTAGGATTTAGAGGCTTGGGAGTGAACACATTTTTGGGATTTGTGTAGTGACTTTTGACACATGGCATTTAGCCATCTTATTGGACTGGGTTCAGGGCATCATGTTGGTGAGTCAAGCGAAGGTCTTGAGTCCAGGGAATGAGGGGTCTATGGCTGTGATTGTGTACGTTTCCATCCTTCCCCAACTTTGCTTTATTTGTGTTCATATGCCAATTTCAGGGCTTTCCTCTTTGGTGCAATTCTTGTACATGCCCGCCACCGTGGGACGACAGGTGTGCCGAACGGAAGCCCGCAGCGTGAATTCCGATTGTGGATTGGGCTATTGCTGTATTTGAGGGATCTGGTTGCTGTTCAGGGTTGAAGGAGGATTTTATTTTCTTTATTTTTGGATTTTGGACCCGGGACTTTGAGAAATGCAAGCATTGATCAGGAGCAAATCAGCAGGGATTACAGGCGGAAGGGGCACAGCAGGGGCTGGTCCTGGTAGGGATTTTCTTTATGGTAGCAGAGGCGTACCTGCTGCCCCTACCTACCGCCGACCCGGGGACTTGAGCCCCTATGAGCCCTGCCCAAGTACGCCCCGCGTGCGTATTGTGGACTCGGTGGAGACCACCCCGGATATTGGAGCCAGAGAAGAGCCGGGACGCTCGAGAGCATGGCGAACTCCGGAAGTTGAAGCCCGAAGAGAAGTACGACATTCGGGAAGAGGAGGACTTGACATGGAGGACCTGGTCTCCATGTGCGAGCGTAGCTGCCGCAAGGCATGCAACCTCCGCTCCGCCGCGGAGGACTCTGAGGAGGCCTGTCTTTCAGGCAGCAGTGGAGGACGGGCCCGGCGCTACCGGAAGCGCGGGTCACCCAATCCCGCGGCAGGGGACGCCGGGGCTATGGATACGGACCCCAGCCCGGTCAGGCTGTGGGAATCCGAGGGGCACTCCGATGGCTATCGGACCTGCTTCCCCTCGGAGTCAGAGGAGATGTCCGCACCGACCGCCAGGGCGCATACGGCCCCCGAGCCCGCCCTGAAGCACGACGCCGAGGACTTGGAGAGGCCAGCCAGGGCCAGGACGGCACCTGTGCCCCTGGCACACGGGACCTGAGATGGACGCCGTGGGCGATACGCCCATGGGCGATGAGTCCGAGGCGCCGGGAACCGCGGGATGCGCTGGATCAGGTGGAAAGCAAGCTGAGTGCCACTGCGAGCACGTGTCCTTCTTCATGGGCAAGTATCCAAGGATGGGGATGGACGCCATCGTGCACCGCCTCGACAGCCTGGACAACGCGAAGGACGGCCTAGAGGAGGACGTCGCCGGGATCCTGGATGACCAGTCGGCCGCGGGGAAAGACATGGAGGAGCTGCGAGCGGAACGGGACCGGTACCGGGAGAATCTGTAGCTGGCCCTGGAGAAGCAGCAGCGAGTGGTGGACAGCCTCCTCCACCTGGTGGAGGACATGTCGGGACGCCTGAAAAGACTAGAGGATCTACAACCCCTCGCCTCGGGTCCGGAGCTCCCGGCAAAGCCGGCAGTGGCAGAGCTGGTGGAGCGGGTTAAGACCCTCCGGAGCGCCATGGATAAACCCATGGGCGGTCCGGCAGAGGCACCCTACGCGCCTCCGCGTGTTGACCCGGGTGCGCTGCCGTTTGTTCCCATGTTCAGCGAATCCACAATGCTCGGGGAACACACGGCACCGGCTGGGTCCATGCGGGAAGGGCACGTAACCGCGGACCCGAGGAGCCTGACGGTACAGATGTCCCATGCCGCCCAAGATCTACCGATCACTACGACTGCCCATGCAGTTTATGCGGAAGAGGAGATCCAGAGCCAGACCATGCAGGGGCGAACCATGGGAAGCGCCGACGGACATTGTCAAGGTCATCTAGGCGGAAACCTGTGGGCGAAGGACCCCAATACGGGGATATGGACGGCCGATGGAGCAAGTCCTTCCCGCATTCCAAACCCCATGGATTCAGGCCCAACTGGACCGCACTCCATGGAGGAGAGGGATGTACGGGGAGTGTACTCACACCCCCCGGCCACAGGTGGTATCCGTCTCGGTGGAGTGGTGGCTGGTGACGTCGGAGACGCCATCAGGATCGACGACCTCAGGGGAGACAAAATCCCCTACTATGATGGCAACCCCTCCAACCTGGACGACTTCATCCTGGATTGGGAGGACTTCGCCGAGGAGGTCGTCGGTGAGATGCGGGGAGCGCCGCGGGACAAGTGGGTATGCCGGACATTCCCACACCGGCTGGCGCAGGACCTGAAGGAGGAGCTGCGGGATCAGATCCAGGAAGGACTGATCCGTACTGAGCAGGCCTGCCTCCAGTGGTTGGAGGATGAGGAGCGGGTGGACGCTCCCGAACCAGAAGCTGGAGGACTTGTGGTCCATCCCGCTGCCGCTGGACCGCGGTGAGTTGCGGGTCCAGGAGTGGAACCG
This sequence comes from Eutreptiella sp. 'Long Island Sound 2002', assembly GCA_964036045.1. Taxonomy (NCBI): domain Eukaryota; phylum Euglenozoa; class Euglenophyceae; order Eutreptiales; family Eutreptiaceae; genus Eutreptiella; species Eutreptiella sp. 'Long Island Sound 2002'. The sequence continues at coordinate 25,273,859 of OZ038388.1, forward strand.
GTACCTGCGAAAGTACCGAAGATGCCTCAAGCTGGTGGAGGATTGGAATGAGGCCAGCGAGATCCGCCACCTGCTGAAGGACGTCCCCCCCGGCAACTGGAAGAGGAGAGTGGAGGACGAGGAAAAGAAGAGAGCGAAGAAGCGCGTGGCGGTGGGGATCATGGCGGCGGAGGATACCCATGCGGGTATCATGGAGTTCTTCAGGAGGAACCTGGGCGAGCCAAACCGGATGTCTGGTCTGAAGAACGCCGTGTACGTGGAGGTCTTTGGAGACACCACGGGGCAAAGGTTGCTGCGCCTCAACAACGTGGAGTGGAGGCGCGGGGAGCCGCTGAGGATGCAGGTAATCTTCGCCCGCATGAGCCTGGACGAGATCGTGAAGTACATCACGGTGGAGTTGAAGCTCAATGCGAAGAACGAGGCCCACGTGCAGGATCGACATGGTCATGGACAACGAGGCCACCGGGAGGACCGCCATCATCGGGAGATCCAGGAGGACACGGCCAACTCTGCGGAGGATGGTAGTGGAAATGGCCAAGACCACTGGTCCCGGGAGGATCACGAGGAGGCCCATTTCTTCGCGTTTGTGGCGCACAACGTGAGGGAACAGGGGCAGGATCGGTCCAGATGGAGCCGGGTGGGACCCAAGAAGAACAGAGAGCCAAGAAGGATCGGGAACCCACCGCTCTCGTTCCGGGAGTACAGGTCTCAGCACGACGGGTGCTGGGTCTGTTATGGCAAGGGAAACAACCATGCACACGACCACCGTCAGTGTAAGGTGTATGAGGCGGACAAGAAGGCCTACTTCGCCGCCCACCCCGAGAAGAAGCCCAAGGAGCAGCGGATTTCAGATTGGAAGGCGAAGGGCGGAGACGGGGGAAAAGGCCAAGGCAAAGGCCAAGGAAAAGGCGGAGGAAGAGGCTATGGTGGTGGACCTGGCCAACACCGACGAGTGAGGTTGATTGAGGAGGTTGCTGAGGACATGTTTTTTTTTCCAACGGCGTTGGCCGCCACCCAACATGCTGAGGACATGTTGACGACGTTGGAGGAACTCAAAGCCCGGCAACTTGGTGGACAAAGTCCTGGCGGATCGCAGCCGGAAGGGGCTGCGGGAAGTCAAGTCTAGAGGAGCCCCCACGGGAGTGGGACCTCGGAGGTCTCTCCCCTGAAAATCAGTGGAATCCCTGAGGAATCCGAGGCACATCGGGTGCTGAAGAAGGCTCCGGAGGAGCCAAAACCACTGAGTTTCGCCACTCCCAACCCCTGGAGCGCCCTGCCAAGGGAAGTACATGTGGGTACGGGACATGGCAAGAAGGAAGGAGCGACCACAGAGAGCCCCGTGGACGGGCAGGACCAGCCCAAGATCTACACCATCCGTGACCATACCCTTGAAGTCCTGATGCACCCAGACGTGCTAGAGCTGCATGCCGTGAGAGTCGTCCATACACCTTATGGTGACGAGCGGCAGTTGCACTTGAAAGTGCGAGTACGGTGCGGACGAGAGGAGAAGGTGGTGGATGTGTTGGTGGATACGGGTGCCCAGGGGAGCCTGGTCCGGAGAGGGTTGTTCAAGGAGGAATCCCTGCAGCCCAGCCAGAGACCGGTACGCCTGAAGGTGGCCAATGGAGAGATCATGGGTGGTGGCACCCATGAGGCCACTATCAGTATGAAATTCTCGGAACATGAGCGCTTGAACCGCCCTGATCTGGCGAAGAGAAGCACTCTATCCGGGAACTTCTATGTGGCCGACATTACAGATTGGGACATGATCATGGGGTATGACTTCATTGTGGCCAACGCCATTGGAGCCCTTCCCCATCGTGCAACGCTGGTCCGGGAGGATGATGAATGCCTCACATGGCTGTCCACGGACTATGCATGCGGATCATCCCAATGGAATGCTGAGGAAGAGGATCGGATCGTCCGAGCGGTACAGCCTGTGGGTGCCAAGTCCAGAGGAGACCGCGGAGTTCAGCTCACGGAGTATGGAATGGCACCGCAGGTGTATGCCAGGATGATTCAGACGCTGGGAGCCGAAGCGCCCGAGACGGACGTCTTTGCTTCCGGGGATGCCCCCCTTCTGCGGAAGTGTAGGAGGCATTGGCATCGAGGAGACTCAGCCTGGCACAGGCATTGGGGTTCGAAGGAGTGGGGGCCCATGTATTGGCATGGCTCCCTGGACAATACCAGACGTACGGTGGAGAAGATCGTCGCGGATAGGGCGAAGGGGATCCTGGTCATAACCGGCATAGGATCCACCCCATGTCCGCTGGAGGGTCTCAAGTCGACACTGGACTCCATCACCCTGAACGAGATGTCGTTCGGGCCAGAGGAGGAGTTGTTCATTGACGCCAAGGGTGTATCAATGCTCTCCTCGGGTCAAGCGTGGGGTACCAAGGCTTTCCTGGTGGATGGGGCGCAAGCCCAGCCCACAGGTGATGAAGCATTCATCCGTAGGGTGGGAGCGGTGCCCATGAAGGTCATGTTTGAGCCCAAGGAGGGGACGGATCAGCCAATTGGTGGCATTGACGTCCTGTCCCACGCCGAGATCGACGACGTCGTCAACTACATGCGGATGGGATTGCACGACCGTGTGGCAGCCAAGAAGAGGCGGGCCATGGTCACATCTCCGCATTGGTGGGATGACAAGATGTTGGTCACCGGCAAGTATGAGAAGGATGAGTTCGTGGCGAGGGTCATGGATCACATCACGGACCAATACGATGGTCCGGTTGGGTCGGACCCGCCGACGTGGGATTTTCCAAGAATGGGTGCCGATAGCGGCAAGAACCAGCCCGACGCCGCAAATTTCCGGAGATTATCGGTGGGAAGTGCAGCCCACGACGATGAAGACGGCATATCGGACGAGGAGAAGTCGGATTCGGACCCGGAAGAGGCCTATACCGCAGTGCGTTCGGTTGTATCGATACCGAAGCAAGCGGCTGAAGAGGCCCAGGAGAACCCGAAGGTCGCCGAGCTGAAGGAGAGGTTGATCAATGCCTATCCGCGGCTATTCAGTGGTGTCGCCAACAAGAACCCTCCAGATCGTGGAAGGTTTGGTACAGCAAAGATCAAGCTGAAGCCGAACCCGAAGATCTATCATCATCGGGAGTACCAACTTCAGAGCGATCGGGCCGAGGCCATGAAGAAGTTGTTGGCCGAGTTCATTGAGCGAGGATGGATCGAACCCTCCGACAGTGAGTGGGCCAGCCCAGCCTTCATCGTGCCCAAGAAGGAGAAGGGCGAGTGGAGGTTGGTGGTGGATTACCGGGGTTTGAACGAGCAAACCGAGCACGACTCGTACTCGCTTCCCCTGATCGACTCCATCCTCCAAAAACAACAGAAAAAGCGGATCTTCACGGTGTTGGACCTGAAACACGGTTATCACCAGATGCCGCTACACCCGGACTCGAGGCCCTGCACAGCGATGTCAACGCCGCTGGGGCCCATGCAGTGGAAAGTAGTGCCTATGGGCGCCAAGAATGGCAACGCCGCTTTCCAGTGCATGATGGAGGACCTACTCGGTCCTGTCCGGGACTGTGCCGATCCCTTCGTGGATGACATCATCATAGGGTCCGGCACGGAGAACATGACTGAGGACGAGCTCATCGACGCGCATGAGAAGGATCTGCCCCGAGTGCTCAGCGAATTGGACAAGCACAACATGGTGTGCAAGCCCACCAAAGCCTCACTCGTCGTGAAGGAAGTGGAGTTCGCGGGTCACGTGGTTGGTCACGGGCAACGCCGTCCCATGCCTGGGAAGCTGGCGTCCCTGCACCACTGGCTAAAGCCCCAGACCATCAGCGAACTCCGGTCCTTCATGGGGTTCTGCAATTACTATTCGGGCTATGTCCGGATGTATGCAGAACTCTCCGGGCCGCTGCACAAGATGCTGCAGGTGGGCAAGTTCGATGGCCGGAAGGGGAGCAAGAAGAAGCTTGCCTGGACCCCTGAGGCTGAGGATGCGTTCAACCGCCTGGAGGAGCGACTCCTGGGGCAGCTGGGGCTGTTCTTGGTGGACCCGGACAAGGGATTCGTGCTACGGACAGACGCCTCGGACTATGCCGTGGGGGCAGTCCTCGAGCAAGTCCGGGACGACGGGACTCATGTTCCCGTGGCGTTCTGGAGCAGGATCCTGGCCGAGGGCCAACGTCGAACATGGACCGCGAGGGAGAAGGAGACATACGCCATTGTATGTGCGCTCAGGAAGTGGTCTGGCCACATCGGACTGCAGCCGGTGGTGGTTTGCACGGACCACCAGTCCCTACAGAGCTGGCTCAAGGAGCATGTCGACACCCCCTCAGGACCAGCGGCTAGGAGGGCCCGATGGCATGAGACGTTCGCCAAGTTCGATCTCAGCGTCGTGTACCTCCCGGGGAAGGACAACACTGTGGCAGATTGCCTCAGTCGATGGGCCTACCCCGCGGGCAAGGCTTGGATGGACATATCCAGCCATGGAGACGCCGAGGAAACCGAGGAGGCCAAGCGCATCATCGAGATGGAGAAGGCCATGGAGCAAGAGGGGGTCAAGTGCTTTGTGGTGATGGCAAACCGTACAGACCTGGCCAAGTTCCGGGGTGCCGGCGTCCAAGCTATTCGAGATGAAACCCTCGAGCAATGGATGGTGGCCCCTGTAGAGCTAGTCAGGTCGGTGCTCACAGAGGACTGGTCGGATGACTACGCAGCATCCGAGCACTGGAGCAAGTCAGTACTGGAATGCCGTAAGCGCCCCGTCGGACGACGAGTGGCCTGAGGGCTTGACCGAGGATGGGGACAAATTGTTCCTCAAGGACAAGCTACTGGTCCCTGAGAACCGAGTGGAGGAGCTCATCGACCACTGGCACAACGCCCAGCTCATGCATCCTGGTCGGGACAAGATGCAGCAGGACCTGGAGTGGCGCTTCAAGTTCCCACCGGGGTACTACGCCATCCTGGACAAGTACTGCAGCGACTGCGCCGTGTGTCGGGCCACGAAGAGCCCAAACTACTCCACAGCGGGCAACCCGGTGTACACGGCTATACCGGAGGCCCCTATGCGGTCCGTGGCCATGGATGTATTCGCCATGCCTGAGGTCACCGTGGAAGGAGAGACCTACGACTGTGTCATCCTGGCGGTGGATATGCACAGTGGGTATATCGTGGCGGTCCCTGGCAAGAAGTCCAAGAAGAAGGACAAGAAGGACAAGCATGGAGTGGGTCTGCAGGCCAAGACCGTCGGTAATGCCATGATCAGGCATTGGCTGACAATTTTTGATGTCGCGGCTGTCATCTGCAGCGATCGGGGCAGTCAGTTTGTGGGGACGTGGTTCAAGACGATGTGCAAGCACATGGGTATTCGGCACGCCACGACAATGGCGTACCACAGCCGGTCGAATGGCCAAGCTGAGGTGGCCGGGCGGCAGATGTTCGAGAAGTTCCGCCAGCTGCACATCAACGAACCGGGCTGGAATTGGTATAATTCGCTGTGGAGAGTACTCTGAGAGTATCACGACCTTCCGGGACCCACTGGAGTATCGCCCCATCGTATCATGTTCCTACGGGATCGAGTGTCACGCACTCTCCCGTGGTTGAACCATGGCAAAGTGGCCCGGGATGCGAAGGCCATGATGGCTGAGGCGGACGACACGGCGGCCAAGGTGTGCAAGGCACTTCAGGACGAGCATGATAAGAGGGCCAAGTACTTCAAGCAGGGAAAGGTCCAGAAGTATGCTCTCCAAGATACCGTGTGGGTGGAGCGGCACCACAAGGATGTCCTGCCCAGGCATCGGCAGGCATCTTGGTATGTGCCGGGGGTAATCGTGCGGAAGGTCGGGCAGGATGTGTATGCGGTTCCTGTGGGGGATAACAAGATCCTGGACCGCGACCACACGCTGCTTCGTCCCCGAGCACCAGACCCCAGCGGACGTCCCGTCACCTTCGAGTTCACGGCCGGCGATGTGGACTCGGACGACGAGGGTGAGGACGACGACTTCACCGCTGAGAAGATCCTGGCGGACAAGCCGGACCCGGGGACGCCTGGGGGGAGGCTTTATAAAGTCCGTTGGAAGGGATTCGCCGCATCCAGGGATTCGTGGGAGCCTCCGAGCAGTTTCGTGCCGAGGTATACCACGGTCTGGATGGACTATCTGAAGATAAGGAATATTTCTTTGGATGTCAAGGACGTGTTGGTCCATTTGGTTGCTGCTGTAGCACCGTAATGGATCCCCCTTGGCATTTTTGTTTGTTTCTGTGCTTGGGAGTCGGGTGAGGGCGTTCATCCGGGGATTTTTCGGCCTTGATTGGCCATATACCCCCTTCAACCGATCTCCACATATATATTTCATTGTGGTATACTTATTTAGGTCCACCGACGACGTTTTTCTGTCTTTGATCCCCTTGGTCCATGTTGTAGATCAAGAGGAGACCGGATATGGCGTAGGGCACCGATTATCAGTGTCCTCACCCCTTCCTTGGGGCGTGGGGGACGCCTACGACGTGTGTGGGGCCTCCATGTGTCCTTGAGACATAAGGGGGGGGGGTTGTGGAGCCCATTGGGGTCCTCCCGTCCTCTCTTCAATGACTTCCGAGCGGTAACAACGCTCTGAGAAGGGGGGTGAAGCCGGTTCGGACCCCCGTGGCCATCCTGGGGTCACTTGGGGTGTGTATCTATGTGCCGGCAAGCCGCCCTTGGCTGATATCATACTCTCTCATCCACCTGACCTAACCCGATGTGATAGTGTGATAGGTTTGGCCATTCCGGCTATGAGCGGCCATATTCAGTACCGAGGCGCCGCCAGCTGAGATTTATATATCAGAATATCAGGAATCAACAGGGTTTTTGTATCATAATGTTTCCGTAATTTTTGAGCCTTCTGTTCTGATTGTCAATGTATCGGCGACTGTCAGTTGGCTCGCGATTTTGCGGTAACCGATTGGTTAACTGTTATTTCCAGATATTTTGGCGGAAACTCCGATGAAGGGTCAGATTTCATCAGTAAAGGGTTCGTTGCTTCCGCAATTTTGTAAATATGCACTCGAAATTTTATTCTGAATTTTTCGCGATGTCGAAATCGGATTTTCGACTTCGACATCGTCGCACTTGATTTGGTCTTCTTCGAGTGGTCATACTCCTTTCCCTATGCCCGAATCAGGTTTCCCTTATACTTGCCACCCATTTGACTTGGAGATATAAGGGGAACAAAAGTGAATCGTGGGACCACTTTGAAGGGTCATATCTACGCGTGAGTGTGAGGAAAGAGAAGAGGATGGTCCGCCTTGGTCACAACTTATTTTTAGTAGGGTTCAACACCTTGGGTCATCACATACACTCGTTTCATCATAGGATCATGGTCAACATGGTAGAGACTTGTTTATAACGTGTTGACCATGTGTCCGGACTTGATATTATGACTTTCGAGTGTAGGGCATGAGTCTTGCGGTGTCATAGCATTTTTTCTTTAGGTTCCCACGTCCATTCAACCCAAAGTTATGACCATGGAGGGGCATGGCATACCATGGTGGGAGCCAATATTAAGGGGTATGTGTGATATTGGTAGTATATGTCTTGATATGCTCACGCCCATGTTATAAATCTTCGTGTGGTCGAAGAGATGGGGAGCCACACGTGACGAGGGCTTTGCCCATGTCCCAATTGTGGAATTCAAAGCGCTAGACTAAGTATACCCGGTATGTATTGCTAATGGTATGTTTGGTAAAGAGATCCATGAGTGCACTCCCATTTTCATGGGGCATGTAGATATGAGTGGCGAAGGTATCTCAATGCGCCCGATTGGGGATCCAAGTGGGGGAATTGTTCGCAAATGGTTCCAATCATTTGTGTATTGAACCGTGCGCGGATATCATGGGTGAGCGTAGAGATATACTATCATGACAACTTTGTATTTCGGCATACTTTCATGTTTTTGACCTCAATTTTTGCTCATTTTTGTGTTTTGTATACTTACCTGGTCGGCAAACAGCAAGAAGCCTATGGAGAGTCGAACCATGGTATGTTGTTCATATGTTGGCATATGCTTTGGGATTGAACACCACCATATGCCAGATCGCGCACTCCATTTGGCTTGGCGCACGAAGGATTACAGGAATTGGTCTCAAGATCATGGGATGACTTGGGGAGTGCGTAGCGCCCATATCTGAAGGGGTTTCGAGGGTAAACAGGGGATGTACATGGGCATTGACATTTGGTCTCTATCCTCCATGAATACTGGACTTCGATTCCATGCATGCTTTGAGCCTTCGGATAAGTGGTAACTACAATTTTGAGCATATATTTGATATATGGCCAATATGGTCTGAATTGGCAGTTTTTTGGTGTGTTATGAGTTCAAACTCATGGGGCATATCTCTAAGCCCATTTGACTCCCAGTCCAACCAAGGTTATGTCAGGGTAGGACATGGTCCTGAGTGCCACCCTGGGCCATGACACGCCACGTCCTCTATTGGGCTAGGATTTGAAGGCTTGGAAGTGAACACATTTTTGGGATTTGTGTAGTGACTTTTGACACATGGCATTTAGCCATCTTATTGGACTGGGTTCAGGGCATCATGTTGGTGAGTCAAGGGAAGGTCTTGAGTCCAGGGAATGAGGGGTCTATGGCTGTGATTGTGTACGTTTCCATCCTTGCCCAACTTTGCTTTATTTGTGTTCATATGCCAATTTCAGGGCTTTCCTCTTTGGTGCAATTCTTGTACATGCCCGCCACCGTGGGACGACAGGTGTGCTGAACGGAAGCCCGCAGCGTGAATTTGGATTGTGGATTGGGCTATTGCTGTATTTGAGGGATCTGGTTGCTGTTCAGGGTTGAAAGAGAATTTTATTTTCTATATTTTTGGATTTTGGACGCGGGACTTTGAGAAATGCAAGCATTGATCAGGAGCAAATCAGCAGGGATTACAGGCGGAAGGGGCACAGCAGGGGCCGGTCCTGGTAGGGACCTTCTTTACTCACTTGAGTCTGAACGAAAACAAACTAAAGCTTCCGTTTTGTCCAATTGCCTTGTGCACACTGGGAAGCCTACGGACGTGGCAGCCTCCCACTGCATAACCTGGTTTCAGCTAACCCTCACTATGTGTCAGATCCACTACCACACCCTCAGATCCGCTACCACACCCGTTGTGGGATCATTGTAGCACTGGACAGCTCTGAACCTTGATCCCGAGAGCTTATCTCGAGTACTGTGATCTGAGCAGGCTACGCCAGCTCATCTTAGTCTGAACCAAAACAAACTAAAGTTTCCGTTTTGTCCAGTTGCCTCGCGCACACTGGGAAGCCTACGGGCGTGGCAGTCCCCTGATTTGGGGAGGATGTCGGGGCAAGTAAGGACCACACACCTTATTACAGGTGGTGTAAGGACTCACGTCGCGCGCGCTGGGGTCCTGTCCCAGAACGAAATAAAAAGATAGGTAAAACACGACGAAAAAATATTCTGAATAGCTGAAAATAAAGCTAATTAGCATAAAAAACGCTTAGGCCGAAAAACCGGCTTGCAAAACGCGTAAAAACGCGACGAGAAATTTTTCGACGTGAAATAGGTGAATAGTTAGCGCCGTAACAACCGTAACGCTCGTATGACCCTACCGCCGTCCCTCTCGTCGTCCAACTAGCCATAGGCGCAAAGAAAAACGCGTCGCGAGCAGCGCGTAAAACTCGAAAAGTTTTTCTAAGCCGCCGCGTCCCTTCGCCCTGCTTCCTTTCCTTTTCTTTCCTTCTCCATGCACCTACCTCCCCTCCCTCCTGCCCTGCCTCACCCCTTTTCATCAGCTTAGGCGACCGGCCCTGGGGGAAAAGCGGTCAACCCCTAGCAAGCAAGACCACCATCTTCGCGGTCGCGTGGCAACACGTAAGTCAGAAATTTCACCTTGGTATTGCTGCTTGCCTGCGTGCGTGAGTTGCGTAGAGTTTGATTTTCTAAAGAGAAGCACTTTAATTTTTGGTTTTCAGAAAGTTTTCAAAGGCACGGGAAAACGGCAGGGGTTTTTAGCAAAGGAAAGGAGGACAAAAGGAAAAACAAACACCAGCAGCGCAGACAACCGCACAGCACAGCCAACCAGCACAGCACCGCAGGGCAGCACGGCACCGCAGGACACGGCACAGGGCGCAGGACACCACAGGACAACGCACAGCACGGAAAGACACCACGACACACCAGAGCAGCACCACCACACCGCAAAGCGCCCAGGGAGACACCACAACGCACAGGGACACGCCACAGCACGAGGCACCAACAACAGCGCAGACCACACTGGCGCCGCACGACAGGCCGCAGGAGGGCAAAGCAAACACAAACAGCACCGGAAAACGACACCAGAGCACGACAGCACAGCACCACACGACAGCACAGCGCCACAGCACACGACACAGGGAAGGAGGGCACCACAGCCAGCACAACAATGCACCGCAGCGCACAGAGCGGAGAAGACAGGGAACGCACAGCACGAGGAAAAGAGCACCACAACACGCAGACACCACCACCGGGCAAAAAACAGCACAGCCAACCAACAGCACAACACAGCACGGCACGACAGCCCACAGGAGGGCAAAGCAAGCCCCAACAGCACCGCAACGACGACAGCAGAGCACAACAGCACAGCACCACGCGACAGCACAGCACCACAGAACACGACACAGGAAAGCAGGGCACCACAGCAAACCACACCAACCACAGGGAAGCAGACCACGCGGCCAGACAGGGACACCGACACCGAAACACGCCACCAGCAGACGACCACGGGCCACCAAACCCAGCACCGCACCACGGCACACCACAGGAAACAGCACAACACACAGCAGCGCACCACAGCACCAGGCGCCAGCAACAGCACGCACCACACGAACAGCACAACGCGAGCGCACCAGCACAGCGAAGCACAGCACCGCACAGAGCGGAGAGGTCAGGGAACGCACAGCACAGCACCCCGGGACACACACAGCACAAAGCAGAGCGGCGAACAACAGCACGCACCACCGCGCCACAACAAAACACACACAGCACAGAGCACACAGCGCGGAGGAACACCGCAAAACACAGCGCCGCAGAGCACAGGGCCCCAGGGCGACGGGCAGCGCCAGAGGGCACGGCGCAACAAGCAGCAGCACCAAACGAGCGCAACACAGCACACGACAGCACAACACCGGGCGACACACCGCGCAGCAGCGCGGCGCAGCACCGCAGCCAGGGACGCACAGCACAACACAGCACACGGCACACAGCACCGAGCGGCAGCGACGAAAACCGCGAGACACAAAGGGGGGGGGGGGGCAGCAACCACAAGGGAGCAGCCAACAGCCAGGCGGAAAGCACGAAAGAGGGACAAGCGCACGGAGAGCCGAGAAGCGGAAGGCCAACAAAGCAAACAACGCACAGCGCCGAGGCCCAGGGCACCCGGGGCCGGAAACCAGAGAAAGCCGGAGACAACGGGGTTTGAGGTTTGAAGTTTGAGGTTTGTTTTTGCGGGTACTAGACGCCTTTCGGCCCCGGGGGGCCACCTGGTTGGGCCAGGTGATATCCTCCCCACCGGGTCCTATTGGGGGGCCCTGCAAGACGCACCTCCTGCCTGGTGGCGGAGTCCCCCGGGTTCACAGAGCTCGGAGCCCCGTCCTTCCCCGGCTTCCCCGTTTCGCCACTCCCCGGTCAGTGCAGGAGACAACGGGGGCGCACAGAGGAAGAAGAAGAAGAAAAAAAAAACACCAAGGCACCAAGCAGGAGCGACAAAAACAGCGAGACACAAAAGGGGAGGGGGGGGGGGGCAACCACCAAAGAGCAGCCAACGGCCAATCGGGAGACACAAACGAGGCGCGAGCGCACGGAGAGCCAGGCAGCGGGGAGGCGAGAAAAACAACCAAAACACAGCGCCAAGGCAACGATGAACGGCAACAGCAGCGAGAGAGAGGGGGGCAACCCCAGCCCGGAGGGGCCCAAGCAAAGCAGAAAGACAAAGCGGCCGAAGGAAAAGGTGAGGCGCACCAGAACGCACCCGGGAGGCCTGCCCGCCCGACCCGGCCAAGCAAAGCACGCCCGGTGGGTACCCAGCCCCTACCGGCTACAGAACAGCCGCCGTCCGGATGGACGAGTGCGCGCCCGGAGGGTACCCAGCCCCTGCGGGCTACAAACAGCCGCCGTCCGGATGGACGAGTGCGCGCCCGGAGGGTACCCAGCCCCTGCCGGCTACGAACAGCCGCCGTCCGGATGGACGAGTGAGCGCCCCGCAGCGACGCCCCGCACAGCAACACACCACGCGCAACCCAAAGCACAGCACACAGAGCGAACACACCGCTGAACAGGAGCCAAGTGGCTCAGGACACCGCACGCGCGACACAACACACCGAGCAGGCACACCGGTGAACGAGAGCCAGGAGGCCCAGGAAACCGCACACGCGAAACAACGCACCGAGCGGGCACACCGGTGAACAGGAGCGCGGAGGCCCAGGACGACGCACACGCAACACAACACACCGAGCGGGCACACTGGTCAACAGGAGTTAGGAGGCCCAGGACACCGCACATGCACAACAGCACACCGAGCGGGCACACCGGTGAACAGGAGCCAGGTGGCCCAGGACACCGCACACGCGACACAACCCGCCGAGCGGGCACACCGGTGAACAGGAGTCAGGAGGCCCAGGACACCGCACACGCAAAACAACACACCGAGCGGGCACATCGCTGAACAGGAGCCAAGTGGCCCAGGACACCGCACACGCAACACAACACACCGAGCAGGCACACCGGTGAACAGGAGCCAGGAGGCCCAGGAAACCGCACACGCAAAACAACACACCGAGCGGGCACACCGGTGAACGGGAGCCAAGTGGCCCAGGACACCGCACACACAAATCAACACACCGAGCGGGCACACCGGTGAACAGGAGCCAAGTGGTCTAGGACACCGCACACGCAACACAACACACAGAGTGGGCACACCGGTGAACAGGAGCCAGGAGGCCCAGGACACCGTACACACAACAGAACACACCGAGCGGACACACCAGTGGACAGGAGCCAGGTGATCCAGGACACCGCACACGCAACACAACACACCGAGCAGGCACACCGGTGAACAGGAGCCAGGAGGCCCAGGACACCGCACACGCAAAACAACACACCGAGCCGGCACACCGGTGAACAGGAGCCAGGTGGCCCAGGACAGCGCACACGCGAAACAACACACCGAGCAGGCACACCGGTGAACAGGAGCCAGGAGGCCCAGGACACCACACACGCAACACAGCACACCGCGCGGGCACACCGGTGAACAGGAGCCAAGTGGCCTAGGACACCGCACATGCAACACAACACACCGAGCGGGCACACCGGTGAACAGGAGCCAGGAGGCCCAGGACACCACACACGCAAAACAACACACCGAGCGGGCACACCGGTGAACGGAAGCCAAGTGGCCCAGGACACCGCACACGCGCCACAACCCGCCGAGCGGGCACACCGGTGGACAGAAGTCAGGAGGCCCAGGACACCGTACACGCAACAGAACACACCGAGCGGGCACACCGGTGAACAGGAGCCAGGTGACCCAGGACACCGCACACGCAACACAACACACCGCGCGGGCACACCGGTGAACAGGAGCCAGGTGGCCCAGGACACGTCACACGCAACACAACACACCGCGCCGGCACACCGGTGAACAGGAGCCAGGAGGCCCAGGACACCGCACATGCAACACAACACACCGAGCGGGCACACCGCTGAACAGGAGCCAGGTGGGCGAGGACACCGCACACGCAACACAACACACCGAGCGGGCACACCGGAGAACAGGAGGTAGGTGGCCCAGGACACTGCACAAACGTAGGGCGGCCGAGGGACACGAAAGAACCAGTACCCCATGGGTCGGACAGACTGGGGCGACCCAGCCGACCCAGCGGGCCAGTGGCAGGAGCGGTACTCCACGGCCACTGGTCTGAGCCCGGCCAGGCTGCATCGGGGACCAGGGCAAACGTCACCCGGAGCCAAGGAAGCAACCGGTGACAGGCGAGCCGGTACACAGTCCAGGAGGGGGTCGCCTGCCAAGCGGAGCGGCCTCGCAACTCAAGCCACAAGGGTGAGGCGGTCGTACCGTAGACAAGCGGGAGCACTACCCCTTGTGGTGAGAGATACTCCACACGGCTGGGCAGCCCCGAGAGCTGCCGCCCAAAGGAGGGGGCATGTGGCCCTACTCATGGACACATGTGGGGACACCCTCCCACCTGGGACACATGGACCGGGTGGCCGCGACAATGCCTTCCCAAGCACATGCGGGAGCGGCTCAAGAGGCACCTAACATAGGGCAGAGGGAGGGACAGGACGTCCCCTTGGTAAGACCTTCTTCCTGCATTGTCAAAGGAGGCATCCTGAGCTCCCGAAGATACCTACCTACCTACCTGTGATCTGAGCAGGCTACGCCAGCTGTTCTTAGTCTGAACCAAAACAAACTAGGGTTTCCGTTTTGTCCAGTTGCCTCGCGCACACTGGGAAGCCTACGGACGTGGCAGCCTCCCACTGCATAACCTGGTTTCAGCTAACCCTCACTATGTGTCAGATCCACTACCACACCCTCAGATCCGCTACCACACCCGTTGTGGGATCATTGTAGCACTGGACAGCTCCGAACCTTGATCCCGAGAGGTTATCTCGAGTACTGTGATCTGAGCAGGCTATGCCAGCTCATCTTAGTCTGAACCAAAACAAACTAAAGTTTGGGTTTTGTCCAGTTGCCTCGCGCACACTGGGAAGCCTAGGGGCGTGGCAGCCTCCCACTGCATAACCTGGTTTCAGCTAACCCTCACTATGTGTCAGATCCACTACCACACCCTCAGATCCGCTACCACACCCGTTGTTGGATCATTGTAGCACTGGACAGCTCTGAACCTAGATCACGAGAGGTTATCTCGAGTACTGTGATCTGAGCAGGCTACGCCAGCTCATCTTAGTCTGAACCAAAACAAACTAAAGTTTCCGTTTTGTCCCGTTGCCTCGCGCACACTGGGAAGCCTACGGGCGTGGCAGCCTCCCACTGCATAACCTGGTTTCAGCTAACCCTCACTATGTGTCAGATCCACTACCACACCCTCAGATCCGCTACCACACCCGTTGTGGGATCATTGTAGCACTGGACAGCTCTGAACCTTGATCCCGAGAGCTTATCTGGGGTACTGTGATCTGAGCAGGCTACACCAGCTGATCTTCGTCTGAACCAAAACAAACTACAGTTTCCGTCTTGTCCAGTTGCCTCGCGCACACTGGGAAGCCTACGGGCGTGGCAGCCTCCCACTGCATAACCTGGTTTCAGCTAACCCTCACTATGTGTCAGATCCACTACCACACCCTCAGATCCGCTACCACACCCGTTGTGGGATCATTGTAGCACTGGACAGCTCTGAACCTTGATCCCGAGAGCTTGTCTCGATTACTGTGATCTGAGCGGGCTACGCCAGCTCATCTTAGTCTGAACCAAAACAAATCAAAGTTTCCGTCATGTCCAGGTGACTCGCGCACACTGGGAAGCCTACGGGCGTGGCAGCCTCTCGATGCATAACCTGGTTTCAGCTAACCCACACTATGTGTCAGATCCACTACCACACCCTCAGATCCGCTACCACACCCGTTGTGGGATCATTGTAGCACTGGACAGCTCTGAACCTTGATCCCGAGAGGTTATCTCGAGTACTGTGATCTGAGCAGGCTACGCCACCTCATCTTAGTCTGAACCAAAACAAACTAAAGATTCCGTTTTGTCCAATTGCCTCGCGCACACTGGGAAGCCTACGGGCGTGGCAGCCTCCCACTGCATAACCTGGTTTCAGATTTAGCTAACCCTCACTATGTGTCAGATCCACTACCACACCCTCCGATCCGCTACCACACCCGTTGTGGGATCATTGTAGCACTGGACAGCTCTGAACCTTGATCCCGAGAGGTTATCTCGAGTACTGTGATCTGAGCAGGCTACGCTAGCTCACTTTAGTCTGAACCAAAACAAACTAAAGTTTTCGGTTTGTCCGGGTGCGAATTTGGGTGGATTCAGCTTGTTTACAAATGGTGGAAAAAGTATATTTGAAATGCATAATAGGCGAACCCACCCCCCTTGATTTGGGGAGGATGTCAGGGCAAGTAAGGACCACGCACCCTATCAGAGGTGGGGTAAGTACTCACGTCGCGGAGCTGGGGTGCTGTCCCAGAACGAAATAAAAAGATAGGTAAAACACGACGAAAAAAACTTCTGAATAGCTGAAAATAAAGCTAATCAGCATAAGAAAAGCTTAGACCAAAAAGCGCGCTGTGAAACGCGTAAAAACGCGACGAGAAATTTCTCGACCTGAAATAGGTGAATAGTTAGCGCCGTAACAACTGTAACGCTCGTAGGACCCTAACGCCGCCCGTGTCGCCGTCTAACTAGCCGTAGGCGCAAATAAAGAGGCGTCGCGAGCAGTGCGTAAAACTCGAAAATTTTTTCTAAGCCGCCGCTTCCCTTCGCCCTGCTTCCCTTCCTTTTCTTTCCTTCTCCATGCACCCACTCCCCTTCTCTCGTGCCCCCCCTCACTCCTTTTCGTCAGCTTAGGCGACCGGCCCTGGGGGAAAAGCGGCCGACCCCTTGCAAGCAACACCACCATCTTCGCGGCCGCGTGGCAACACGTAAGTCAGAAATTTCACCTTGGTATTGCTGCTTGCCTGCGTGCGTGAGTTGCGTAGAGTTTGATTTTCTAAGGAGAAACGTTTAAATTTTTGGTTTTCAGAAAGTCTTCAAAGGCACGGAAAAACAGCAGGGGTGATTAGCAAAGGAGTAGAGGACAAAAGGAAAAACAAACACCAGCAGCGCAGACAACCGCACAGCACAGCCCACCAGCACAACACCGCAAGGCAGCACAGCACCGCAGGACACGACACAGGGCGCAGGACACCACAGGACAACGCACAGCACAGCAAGACACCACGACACACCAGAGCGGCACCACCACACCGCAGAATGCCCAGGGAGACACCACAACACACAGGGACACGCCACAGCACGAGGCACCAACAAAAGCGCAGACGCAACCGGAACAGAAATACACGGCGCGCAGCGCAACACAGCACCGCACACACAGGGAAAAGACACAAACCAGCACCACCAACAAAGCAAAACGGACAACAGGGCGCCACAGCACGGCACCAGCAGACAACCACGGGCCACCATACCCAGCACCGCACCACAGCACACCAAAGGAAACAGCACAACACACGGCAGCGCACCACAGCACCATGCGCCAGCAACAGCACACACCACACGAACAGCACAGCGCAAGCGCACCAGCACAACGAAGCACAGCACCGCACAGAGCGAAGACGACAGGGAACGCACAGCACAGCACCCAAGGACACACACAGCCGGGAGGGACTGGGTGCAAGCGGAGCACACACACAGCCCAACACCCCAGCCAGGAGTGGCGGGGCGCAGCCGAAACCCGAGCCCAAACACACACACCAGCAACGCGCACCCGTGGCCAAGAGTGGCTGGGTGCAAGCGGAGCACGCACACAGCCCAACACCCCAGCCAGGAGTGGCGGGGCGCAGCCGAAACCCGAGCCCAAACACACACACCCATACCGCGCACCCGTGGCCAGGAGTGGCTGGGTGGAAGCGGAGCACGCACAAAGCCCAACACCCCAGCCAGGAGTGGCGGGGCGCAGCCGAAACCCGAGCCGAAACACACACACCCACACCGCGCACCCGTGGCCAGTAGTGGCTGGGTGCAAGCGGAGCACGCACACAGCCCAACACCCCAGCCAGGAGTGGGGGGCGCAGCCGAAACCCGAGCCCAAACACACACACCCACACCGCGCACCCGTGCCAGGAGTGGCTGGGTGCAAGCGGAGCACGCACACAGCCCAACACCGCAGCCAGCAGTGGCGGGGCGCAGCCGAAACCCGAGCCCAAACACACACACCCACACCGCGCACCCGTGGCCAGGAGTGGCTGCGTGCAAGCGGAGCACACACACAGCCCAACACCCCAGCCAGGAGTGGCGCGGCGCAGCCGAAACCCGAGCCCAAACACACAAACCCACACCGTGCACCCGTGGCCAGGAGTGGCTGGGTGCAAGCGGAGCACACACACAGCCCAACACCCCAGCCAGGAGTGGCAGGGCGCAGCCGAAACCCGAGCCCAAACACACCCACCCACACCGCGCACCCGTGCCAGCAGTGGCTGAGTGCAAGCGGAGCACGCACACAGCCCAACACCCCAGCCAGGAGTGGCGGGGCGCAGCCGAGACCCGAGCCCAAACACACACACCCACACCGCGCACCCGTGGCCAGGAGTGGCTGGGTGCAAGGGGAGCACACACACAGCCCAACACCCCAGCCAGGAGTGGCGGGGCGCAGCCGAAACCCGAGCCCAAACACAAACACCCACACCGCGCACCCGTGGCCAGTAAAGAAGGTCCCTACCAGGACCGCCCCCCGCTGTGCCCCTTCCGCCTGTCACCCCTGCTGACTTGCTCCTGATCAACGATTGCATTTCTCAAAATCCTCAAAGTCCAGGGTCCAAAATCCAAAAATATAGAAAATAAAATCCTCCTTCAACCCTGAATAGCAACCAGATCCAACAAATACAGCAATAACCCAATTCACAATCCAAATCAGGCTGCGGGCTTCCGTTCAGCACACCGGTATTCCCACGGTGGCGGGCATGTACAAGAATTGCACCAAAGAAGAAAGCCCTGAAATTGGCATATGAACACAAATAAGGCAAAGTTGGGGAAAGAGGTAAACGTACACATTCACAGCCATAAATCGTTCATTCCCTGGACTCAAGACCTTCCCTTGACTCACCAACATATTGCCCTGAACCAGGTCAAATGAGATGGCTGAATGCCATGTGTCACAAGTCATCACATAAACCCCAAAAATGTGTTCACTCCCCAGCCTATAAATCCTAGCCCAATGGGGGAGGTGGCGTGTCGTGGCCCAGAGTGGCACTCAGGACCATGCCCTACCCTGACATAACCTTGGTTGGACCTGGAATCAAATGGGCTTGGAGAAATGACCTATGAGTTTGAACTCATAACATGCCAAAAAACTGCCAATTCACACCATATTGGCCATATATCACATATATGCTCAAAATTGAAGTTACCACTTATCCGAAGGCTCAAAGCATGCATGGAATCGAAGTCTAATATTCATGGGGGATATAGACCGAAGGTCAATGCCCATGCACATCCCCACTTTACCTTCGAAACCCCTTCGGATATGGGCGCCACGCACTGCCCAAGTGAGCCCATGATCTTGAGACCAATTCTTGTAATCCTTCGTGCGCCAAGCCAAATGGAGTACGCGATCCGGCATATGGTGGTGTTCAACTCCAAAGCATATGCCAACATTTGAACAACATACCATGGTTCGACTCTCCATAGGCTTCTTGCTGATTGCCGACCAGGTAAGTAGACAAAATGCAAAAATGAGCAAACATTGAGGTCAAAAACATGAAAATATGACCAAACACAAAGTTGTCATGATAGTATATCTCTATGCTCACCCATGATATCCGCTCATGGTTCAATACACAAATGATTGGAACCATTTGCGAACAATTCCCCCACTTGGATCCCCAATTGGGCGCATGGAGATACCTTCGCCACTCGTATCTACATGCCCCATGAAAATGGGAGTGCACTCATGGATCTCTTTGCCTAACATACCATGAGCAATACATATGCGGTAGACTTAGTCTAGCGCTTTGAATTCCACAATTGGGACATGGGCAAAACCCTTGTCACGTGTGGCTCCCCATCTCTTCGGCCACACGAAGATATATAACATGGGCGTGAGCATATCGAAGCACATACCATGCATATTACACATACCCTCAAATAGTGGCTCCCACCATGGTATGCCATGCCCCTCCATGGACATAACTTCACGTTAAAAATACGTGGGAACCCAAAGAAAAGTATCTATGCAACCCCAACACTCATGCGGTACCCTCGAAAGTCGCATTAAAATATTCGGTTGCACGGTCCAAGAGTTATATATCACTTTGTACCCTCTTGACCATTATCCCTTGCAACACCGGGCATGTGTACGCACCAAAGGCGTTTGATGCCTCCTAAATTAAGTTCAGACTAAGGCGCTTGCAACCCAACCTTCTTTATTCTCCTTCCTCACACTCGCGCGTAGATATGGCCCTTCAAAGTGGTTCCACGATTCACTTTTCTTTCCCTTATATCTCCAAGTCAAATGGGTGGCAAGTATAAGGGAAACCTGATTCGGGCATAGGGAAAAGAGTATGACCACTCAAAGAAGTCCAAATCAAGTGCGGCGATGTCGAAGTCGAAAATCCGATCTCGACATCGCGAAAAATTCAGATTAAAATTTCGAGTGCTTATTTAGAAAATTGCAGAAGCAACGAACCCTTTGCTGATGAAATCTGACCCTTCAACGGAGTATTTGCCAAAATATCTGGAAATAACAGTTAACCAATCGGTTAACGCAAAATCGCGAGCCAACTGACGGTCGCCGATACATTGACCATTAGAACGAATAGCTGAAAAATTACGGAAACATTATGATAATAAAACCCTGTTGATTCCTGATATTCCGATATATAAATCTCCGCTGGCGGTGCCTCGGTACTGCATATGGCCGCTCATAGCCGAAATGGCCAAACTATCACACTATCACATCGGGTTAGATCAGGTGGATGGGAGAGTATGATATCAGCCAATGGCGGCTTGCCGGCACATAGATACACACCCCAAGTGACCCCAAGATGGCCACGGGGGTCCGAACCGGCTTCACCCCCCTTCTCAGAGCGTTGTTACCGCTCGGAATTCATTGAAGAGAGGACGGGAGGACCCCAATGGGCTCCGACCCCCCCCCCCATGTCCCCAGGACACATGGAGGCCCCACACACGTCGTAGGCGTCCCCCACGCCCCAATGGAGGGGTGAGGACACTGATACTCAGCGCCCTACGCCATATCTGGTCTCCTCTTGATCTACAACATGGACCAAGGGGATCAAAGATAGAAAAACGTCGTCGATCGATCTAAATACGTATACCACGATGAAATATATACGTGGAGATCGAGTGAAGGGGGTATGTGGCCAATCAAGGCCGAAAAATCCCCGGATGAACGCCCTCACCCGTCTCCTCAATCACAGAAACAAACAAAATGCCAAGGGGGGATCCATTACGGTGCTACAGCAGCAACCAAATGGACCAACACGTCCTTGACATCTAAAGAAATATTCTTTTTCTTTAGGTAATCCATGCAGACCGTGGTATACCTCGGCACGAAACTGCTCGGAGGTTCCCACGAATCCCTGGATGCGGCGAATCCCTTCTAACGGACTTTATAAAGCCTGCCCCCAGGCGTCCCCGGGTCCGGCTTGTCCGCCAGGATTCTCTCGGCGGTGAAGTCGTCGTCCTCACCCTCGTCATCCGAGTCCACATCACCGGCCGTGAACTCGAAGGTGACGGGCCGACCGCTGGGGTCTAGTGCTCGGGGACGAAGCTGGGTATGGTCGCGGTCCAGGATCTTGTTATCCCCCACACGAACCGCATACACATCCTGCCCGACCTTCCGCACGATTACCCCCGGCACATACCAGGACGCCTGTCGATGCCTGGACAGGACATCCTTGTGGTGCCGCTCCACCCACACGGTGTCTTGGAGAGCATACTTCTGGACCTTTCCCTGCTTGAAGTACTTGGCCCTCTTGTCATGCTCGTCCTGAAGTGCCTTGCACACCTTGGCCGCCGTGTCGTCTGCCTCAGCCATCATAGCGTTCGCATCCCGGGCCACTTTGCCATGGTTCAACCACGGGAGAGTGCGTGACACTCGATCCCGTAGGAACAGGATGCGATGGGGCGACAGTCCAGTGGGTCCCGGAAGGTCATGGTACGCTTGGAGCACTCTCCACAGCGAATTATACCAATTCCGGCCCGGTTCATCGATGTGCAGCTGGCGGAACTTCTCGAACATCTGTCGCCCGGCCACCTCAGCACGGCCATTCGACCGGCTGTGGTACGCCACGGTCTTGGCGTGCCGAATCCCCATGTGCTTGCACATCGTCTTGAACCACGTCCCCACGAATTGACTGCCCCCATCGCTGCAGATGACAGCTGGGACATCGAAAATCGTCAGCCAATGCCTGATCATGGCATTAGCGACGGTCTTGGCCTGCAGCCCCACTCCATGCTTGTCCTTCTTGTCCTTCTTCTTGGACTTCTTGCCAGGGACCGCCACGATATACCCACTGTGCCTATCCACCGCGAGGATGACACAGTCGTAGGTCTCTCCTTCCACGGTGACCTCAGGCATGGCGAATACATCCATGGCCACGGACCGCATAGGGGCCTCCGGTATAGCCGTATACACCGCATTGCCCGCTGTGGAGTGGTTGGGGCTCTTCGTGGCCCGACACACGGCACAGTCGCTGCAGTACCTATCCAGGATGGCGTAGTACCCCGGTGGGAACTTGAAGCGCCACTCCAGGGCCTGCTGCATCTTGTCTCGGCCAGGATGCATGAGCTGGGCGTTGTGCCAATGGTCAATGAGCTCCTCCACTCGGTTCTCGGGCACCAGCAGCTTGTCCTTGAGGAACAACTTGTCGCCATCCTCGGTCAAGCCCTCGGGCCATTCGTCGTCCGACGGGGCGCTCACGGCGTTCCAGTACCTGCGCCAGTGCTCTGATGCCGCATAGTCATCCGACCAGTCCTCTGTGAGCACCGACCTGACTAGCTCTACAGGGGCCACCATCCATTGCTCGAGGGTTTCCTCTCGAATAGCCTGGACTCGGGCGCCCCGGAACTGGGCCAGGTCTGTACGGTTTGCCATCACCACAAAACACTTGACCCCCTCTTGCTCCATGACCTTCTCCATCTCGATGATGCGCTTGGCCTCCTCGGTCTCCTCGGCGTCGCCATGGCTGGATATGTCCATCCACGCCTTGCCCGCGGGGTAGGCCCAGCGAGTGAGGCAATCTGCCACAGTGTTGTCCTTCCCCGGGACGTACACGACGCTGAGGTCGAACTTGGCGAACGTCTCGTGCCACCGGGCCCTCCTAGCCGCTGCACCTGAGGGGGTGTCGACATGCTCCTTGTGCCAGCTCTGTAGGGACTGGTGGTCCGTGCAAACCACCACCGGCTGCAGTCCGATGTGGCCAGACCACTTCCTGAGCGCACATACAATGGCGTATGTCTCCTTCTCCCTCGCGGTCCATGTTCGGCGTTGGCCCTCAGCCAGGATCCTGCTCCAAAACGCCACGGGAACATGAGTCCCGTCGTCCCGGACTTGCTGGAGGACTGCCCCCACGGCGTAGTCCGAGGCGTCTGTCCGTAGCACGAATCCCTTGTCCGGGTCCACCAGGAACAGCCCCAACTGCCCCAGGAGTCGCTCCTTCAGGCGGTTGAACGCATCTTCAGCCTCAGGGGTCCAGGCAAGCTTCTTCTTGCTCCCTTTCCGGCCATCGAACTTCCCCACCTGCAGCATCTTGTGCAGCGGCCCCGAGAGTTCTGCATACATCCGGACATAGCCCGAATAGTAATTGCAGAACCCCATGAAGGACCGGAGTTCGCTGATGGTCTGGGGCTTCTCCCAGTGGTGCAGGGACGCCAGCTTCCCAGGCATGGGACGGCGTTGCCCGTGACCAACCACGTGACCCGCGAACTCCACTTCCTTCACGAATAGTGAGGCTTTAATGGGCTTGCACACCATGTTGTGCTTGTCCAACTCGCTGAGCACTCGGCGCGGATCCTTCTCGTGTGCGTCGATGAGCTCGTCCTCAGTCATGTTCTCCGTGCCGGACCCGATTATGATGTCATCCACGAAGGGATCGGCACAGTCCCGGACAGGACCGAGTAGGTCCTCCATCATGCGCTGGAAAGCGGCGTTGCCATTCTTGGCACCCATAGGCGCCACTTTCCACTGCATGGGCCCCAGCGGCGTCGACATCGCTGTGCAGGGCCTCGAGTCCGGGTGTAGCGGCATCTGGTGGTAACGGTGTTTCAGGTCCAACACCGTGAAAATCCGCTTTTTCTGTTGCTTTTGGAGGATGGAGTCGATCAGGGGAAGCGAGTACGAGTCGTGCTCGGTCTGCTCGTTCAAACCTCTGTAATCAACCACCAACCTCCACTCGCCCTTCTCCTTCTCGGGCACGATGAAGGCTGGGCTGGCCCACTCACTGTCGGAGGGTTCGATCCATCTGCGCTCAATGAACTCGGCCAACAGCTTCTTCATGGCCTCGGCCCGATCGCCCTGAAGTTGGTACTCCCGATGACCATAGATCTTGGAGTTCGGCCTCAGCTCGATCTTCGCTGTACCAAACCTCCCACGATCTGGAGGGTTCTTGTTGGCGACGCCACTGAATAGCCGCGGATAGGCCTTGATCAGCCTCTCCTTCAGCTCGGCGACCTTCGGGTTCTCCTGGGCCTCTTCAGCCGCTTGCTTCGGTATAGATACAACCGACCGCACTGCGGTATAGGCCTTATCTGGGTCCGAATCCGACTTCTCCTCGTCCGATATGCCGTCTTTATCGTCGTGGGTCTCGACTCCCACCGATAATCTTCGGAAATTTGCAGCATCGGGCTGGTGACTGTCGCTATCGGCACCCATTCTTGGAAAATCCCATGTTGGTGGGTCCGACCCAACCGGACCATCGTATTGGTCCGCGATGTGATCCATGACCCTCGCCACGAACTCGTCCTTCTCCTACTTGCCGGTGACCAACATCTTGTCATCCCACCAATGCGGAGATGTGACCATGGCCCGCCTCTTCTTGGCTGCCACACGGTCGTGCATCCACATCCGCATGTAGTTGACGACGTCGTCGATCTCGGCGTGGGACAGGACGTCAATGCCATCAATTGGCTGATCCGTCCCCTCCTTGGGCTCAAACATGACCTTCATGGGCACCGCCTCCACCCTACGGATGAATGCTTCATCACCCGTGGGCTGGGCTTGCGCCCCATCCACCAGCAAAGCCTTAGTACCCCACGCTCGACCCGGGGAGGGCATTGATACACCCTTGGCGTCGATGAACAACTCCTCTTCTGGCCCGAATGACATCTCGTTCAGGGTGATGGAGTCCAGCGTCGACTTGAGACCCTCCAGCGGACATGGGGTGGATCCTATGCCGGTTATGACCAGGATCCCCTTCCCCCTATCCGCGATGATCTTCTCCACCGTACGTCTGGTGTTATCCAGGGAGCCATGCCAATACATGGGCCCCCACTCCTTCAAACCCCAATGCCTGTGCCAGGCTGAGTCTCCTCGATGCCAATGCCTCCTACACTTCCGCAGAAGTGGGGCATCCCGGGAAGCGAAGACGTCCGTCTCGGGCGCTTCGGCTCCCAGCGTCTGGATCATCCTGTCGTACACCTGCGGCGCCATTCCATACTCCGTGAGCTGAACTCCGCGGTCTCCTCTGGACTTGGCACCCACAACTTGCACCGCTCGGACGAATCGATCCTCTTCCTCAGCATTCCATTGGGATGATCCGCATGCATAGTCCGTGGACAGCCATGTGAGGCATTCATCATCCTCCCGGACCAGCGTTGCACGATGGGGAAGGGCTCCAATGGCGTTTGCCACCATGAAGTCATACCCCATGATCATATCCAAATCTGTAATGTCGGCCACATAGAAGTTCCCGGATAGAGTGCTTCTCTTCGCCTGATCAGGGCGGTTCAAGCGCTCATGCTCCCAGAATTCCATACTGCTGGTGGCCTCATGGGTGCCGCCACCCATGATCTCTCTGTTGGCGACCTTCAGGCGTACCGATCTCCGGCTGGGCTGCAGGAATTCCTCCTTGAACAACCCTCTCCGGACCAGGCTCACCTGGGCACCCGTATCCACCAACACATCCACCACCTTCTCCTCTCGTCCGCACCGTACTCGCACTTTCAAGTGCAACTGCCGCTCGTCGCCATGAGGTGTATGGAGGACTCTCACGGCATGCAACTCTAGCACGTCCGGGTGCATCAGGACTTCAAGGGTATGGTCACGGATGGTGTAGATCTTGGGTTGGTCCTGCCCGTCCACGGGGCTCTCCGTGGTCGCTCCTTCCTTTATGCCATGTCCCGTACCCACATGTACTTCCCTTGTCAGGGCGCTCCAGGGGTTGGGAGTGGCGAAACTCAGTGGTTTTGGCTCCTCCGGAGCCTTCTTCGGCACCCGATGTGCCTTCGCATTCTCTGGGGCTCCACTGATTTTCGGAGGAGAGACCTCTGAGGTCCCACTCCCGTGGGGGCTCCTCTAGACTTGGCTTCCCGCAGCCCTTTCCGGCTGTGATCCGCCAGGACTTTGTCCACCACGTTGCTGGGCTTTGAGTTCCTCCAACGTCCTCAACATGTCCTCAGCAACCTCCCCGATCGACCTCAGTCGTCGGTCTTGGCCAGGTCCATCACCATAGCCTCTTCCTCCACCTTTTCCTTGGCCTTTGCCTTGGCCTTTTCCCCTGTCTCCGCCCTTCGCCTTCCAGTCCGAAATCCGCTGCTCCTTGGGCTTCTTCTCGGGGTGGGCTGCGAAGTAGGCCTTCTTGTCCGCCTCATACACCTTGCACTGACGGTGGTCGTGTGCATGGTTGTTTCCCTTGCCATAACAGGCCCAGCACCCGTCGTGCTGAGACCTGTACTCTCGGAACGAGAGCGGTGGGTTCCCGATCCTCCTTGGTCCTTCTCTGTTCTTCCTGGGTCCCACCTGGCTACATCTGGACCGATCCTGCCCATGGTTCCTCACATTGTGCGCCACAAACGCGAAGAAGTGGGCCTCCTCGTGATCCTCCCGGGACCAGTGGTCTTGGCCACTTCCACTACCATCCTCCGCGGAGTTGGCCGTGTCCTCCTGGATCTCCCGATGATGTCGGTCTTCTCGGTGGCCTCGTTGCCCATGACCATGTCGATCCTGCACGTGGGCCTCGTTCTTCGCATTGAGCTTCAACTCCACCGTGATGTACTTCACGATCTCGCGCCGAAGATGACTTGCATCCTCAGCGGCTCCCCGCGCCTCCACTCCACGTTGTTGAGGCGCAGCAACCTTTGCCCCATGGAGTCCCCAAATACCTCCACGTACACGGCGAGTTCACCCAGGTTCCTCCTGAAGAACTCCATGATACCCGCATGGGTATCCTCCGCCGCAATGATCCTCACCGCCACCCGCTTCATGGCCCGCTTCTTCTCCTCGTCCTCCACTCTTCTCTTCCAGTTTCCGGGGAGGACGTCCTTCAGCAAGTGGCGGATCTCACTGGCCTCGTTCCAGTCTTCCACCAGCTTGAGGCATCTGCGGTACTTCCGCAGATACCGGTTCCACTCCCGGACCCGCAACTCACCGCCGTCCAGCGGCAGTGGAATGGACCACAGGTCCTCCAGCTTCTGGTTCGGAGCATCCACCCGCTCCTCGTCCTCCAACCACTGGAGGCAGGCCTGCTCCGTGCGGATCAATCCTTCCCGGGTCTGATCACGCAGCTCCTCGTTGAGGTCCTGCGCCAGCCGGTGTGGGAATGTCCGGCATACCCACTTGTCCCGCGGCGCTCCCCGCATCTCGCCGACGACCTCCTCGGCGAGGTCCTCCCAGTCCAGGATGGAGTCATCCAGGTTGGACGGGTTCCCGTCGTAATAGGGGATTTTGATTCCCCTGAGGTCGTCAATCCTGATGGCGTCTCCGATGTCTCCAGCCACCACTCCACCGAGACGGATACCACCTGTGGCCGGGGGGTGTGAGTACACTCCCCGTACATCCCTCTCCTCAATGGAGTTCGGTCCAGTTGGGCCTGAACCCATGGGGTTTGGAATGCGGCAAGGATTTGCTCCATCGGCCGTCCATATCCCCGTATTGGGGTCCTTCGCCCACAGGTTTCCGCCCGGATGACCTCGACCATGTCCGTCGGCGCTTCCCATGGTTCGCCCCTGCATGGTGTGGTTCTCGATCTTCTCTTCCGCATACACTACCATATTCGTCGTGATCGGTACATCCTGGGCGGCGTGGGACATCTGTACCGTCAGGCTCCTCGGGTCCGTGGTTACGTGCCCTTCCCGCATGGACCCAGCCGGTGCCGTGTGTTCCCCGAGCATTGTGGATTCGCTGAACATGGAAACAAACGGCAGCGCACCCGGGTCAACACGCGGAGGCGCGTATGGTGCCTCTGCAGGGCCGCCCATGGGTTTCTCCGTGGCGCTCCTGAGGGTCTTAACCCGCTCCACTAGCTCTACCGCGGCCGGCTTTGCCGGGAGCTCCGGACCCGAGGCGAGGGGCTGTCGCTCCTCTAGCCTTTTCAGGCGTCCCGACATGTCCTCCACTAAGTGGAGGAGGCTGTCCACCACTTGCTGCTGCTTCTGCAGGGCCAGCTCCAGATTCTCCCGGTACCGGGCCTGATCCGCTCGCAGCTCCTGCATGTGGTTCTCCGCGGCTGACTGGTCGTCCAGGATCCCCGCGACGTCCTCCTCTAGACCGTCCTTGGCGTTGTCCAGGCGGTCAAGGCGATGCACGATGGCGTCCATCCCCATCTTCGGGTACTTGCCCATGAGGAAGGACACGTGCTCGCAGTGGCACGCAGCGTGCTTTCCGCCGGATTCTGCGCAACCCGCGGTTCCCGGCACCTCAGACTCGTCGCCCATGGGCGTATCGCCTATGGCGTCCGTCTCTGGTCCCGTGTGCCGGGGCACAGGTGCCGTCTGGGCCCTGGCTGGCCTCTCCAAGCCCTCGGCGTCGTGCTGCAGGGCGGGCTCGGGGGGGCGTATGCGCCCTGGCGATCGGCGCGGACATCTCCAGCTCCAAAGGTGGCTCGTGGGCTGTCCGATAGCCCTCGGAGTGCCCCTCGGATTCCCACAGCCTGATCGAGCTGGGGTCCGTGTCCATAGCCCCGGCGTCCCTTGCCGCGGACTTGGGTGACCCGCGCTTCCGGTAGCGCCGGGCCCGTCCTCCACTGCTGCCTGAATGGCAAGCCTCATCAGAGTCCTCCGCGGCGGAGCGGAGGTTGCATGCCTTTCGGCAGCGACGCTCACACATGGAGACCAGGTCCTCCATGTCACGTCCTCCTCTTCCCGAATGTCGTACTCCCCTTCGGGCTTCAACTTCCGGAGTTCGCCATGCTCTTGAACGTCTCGGTTCTTCTATGGCTCCAATCTCCGGCGTGGTCTCCACCGAGTCCACAATACGCACCCGGGGCGTACTTGGGCAGGGCTCATAAGGGCCAAAGTCCCCGGGTCGGCGGGTGGTAGGGGCAGCAGGTAAGCCTCTGCTACCATAAAGAAGGTCCCTACCAGGACCGGCCCCCGCTGTGCCCCTTCCGCCTGTCACCCCTGCTGACTTGCTCCTGATCAACGATTGCATTTCTCAAAATCCTCAAGGTCCCGGGTCCAAAATCCAAAAATATAGAAAACAAAATCCTCCTTCAACCCTGAATAGCAACCAGATCCAACAAATACAGCAATAACCCAATTCACAATCCAAATCAGGCTGCGGGCTTCCGTTCCCCACACCGGTATTCCCACGGTGGCGGGCATGTACAAGAATTGCACCAAAGAAGAAAGCCCTGAAATTGGCATATGAACACAAATAAAGCAAAGTTGTGGAAAGAGGTAAACGTACACATTCACAGCCATAAACCCTTCATTTCTTGGACTCAAGACCTTCCCTTGACTCACCAACATATTGCCCTGAACCAGGTCAAATGAGATTGCTGAATGCCATGTGTCACAAGTCACTACATAAACCCCAAAAATGTGTTCACCCCCAAGCCTATAAATCCTAGCCCAATGGGGGAGGTGGCGTGTCATGGCCTAGGGTGTAACTCAGGACCATGCCCTACCCTGACATAACCTTGGTTGGACCTGGGGTTGAATGGGCTTGGAGAAATGACCTATGAGTTTGAACTCATAACATGCCAAAAAACTGCCAATTCACACCATATTGGCCATATATCACATATATGCTCAAAATTGAAGTTACCACTTATCCGAAGGCTCAAAGCATGCATGGAATCGAAGTCTATTATTCATGGAGGATATAGACCGAAGGTCAATGCCCAAGCCACAAGGGTGAGGCGGTCGTACCGTAGACAAGCGGGAGCAATACCCCTTGTGGTGAGAGATACTCCACACGACTGGGCAGCCCCCCAGAGCTGCCGCCCAAAGGAGGGGGCATGTGGCCCTACTCATGGACACATGTGGGGACACCCTCCCACCTGGGACACATGGACCGGGTGGCCGCGACAATGCCTTCCCAAGCACATGCGGGAGCGGCTCAAGAGGCACCTGATATAGGGCAGTGGGAGGGACAGGACGTCCCCTTGGTAAGACCTTCTTCCTGCAATGTCAAAGGAGGCATTCCGAGCTCCCGAAGATACCTACCTACCTACCTACCTCAATGCCCATGTACATCCTCACTTTACCCTCGAAACCCCTTCGGATATGGACGCCACGCACTGCCGGAGTCAGCCCATGATCTTGAGACCAATTCTTGTACTCCTTCGTGCGCCAAGCCAAATTGAGTACGTGAACTGGCATATGGTGGTGTTCAACTGCAAAGCATATGCCAACATATGAACAACATACCATGGTTCGACTCTCCATAGGCTTCTTGCTGATTGCCGACAAGGTAAGTACACAAAATGCAAAAATGAGCAACAATTGAGGTCAAAAACATGAAGATATGACAAAACACAAAGTTGTCATGATAGTATATCTCTATGCTCACCCATGATATCCGCTCATGGTTCAATACACAAATGATTGGAACCATCTGCAAACAATTCCCCCACTTGGATCCGCAATCGGGCGCATGGGGATACCTTCGCCACTCATATCTACATGCCCCATGAAAATGGGAGTGCACTCATGGATCTCTTTGCCTAACATACCATGAGCAATACATATGCGGTAGACTTAGTCTAGCGCTTTGAATTCCACAATTGGGACATGGGCAAAACCCTTGTCACGTGTGGCTCCCCATCTCCTCGGCCACACGAAGATATATAACATGGGCGTGAGCATATCGAAGCACATACCATGCACATTACACATACCCTCTAATAGTGGCTCCCACCATGGTATGCCATGCCCCTCCATGGACATAACTTCACGTTAAAAATACGTGGGAACCCAAAGAAAGTATCTATGCAACCCCAACACTCATGCGGTACACTCGAAAGTTGCATTGAAATATTCGGTGTTTTTGGAATTTTTTGAGTGTCTATTTTTTTTCGACTGATGAGGGCCTAGTGTTGGGCCGAAACCGGTCTCGTTTTTTGGCTTTGTTTGTGGACGCTTGCATGTGAGCCGTGTGTGAAGTAGCCTGTGACCACCGCTGATTTTCTGATTGAGGACCCCTTCTCAGGATTTTCCGGCGAGGACAAGCTCAAAGCTCATCCCAAAAAATTCCAAAAAATTCCAAAAACGGTCCAAGAGTTGTATATCACTTTGTACCCTCTTGACCATTATCCCTTGCAACACCGGACATGTGTATGCACCAAAGGCGTTTGATGCCTCAGAAATTAAGTTGAGACTAAGGCGCTTGCAACCCAACCTTCTTTATTCTCTTTCCTCACACTCGCGCGTAGATATGGTGCTTCAAAGTGGTTCCACGATTCACTTTTGTTTCCCTTATATCTCCAAGTCAAATGGGTGGCAAGTATAAGGGAAACCTGATTCGGGCATGGGGAAAAGAGTATGACCACTCGAAGAAGTCCAAATCAAGTGCGGCGATGTCGAAGTCGAAAATCCGATTTCGACATCGCGAAAAATTCAGATTAAAATTTCGAGTGCTTATTTAGAAAATTGCGGAAGCAACGAACCCTTTGCTGATGAAATCTGACCCTTCAACGGAGTATTTGCCAAAATATCTGGAAATAACAGCTAACCAATCGGTTAACGCAAAATCGCGAGCCAACTGACGGTCGCCGAATACCCCAAGATGGCCACGGGGGTCCGAACCGGCTTCACCAGGAGTGGCTGGGTGCAAGCGGAGCACACACACAGCCCAACACCCCAGCCAGGAGTGGCGGGGCGCAGCCGAAACCCAAGCCCAAACACACACACCCACACCGCGCACCCGTGGCCAGGAGTGGCCGGGTGCAAGCGGAGCACACACACAGCCCAACACCCCAGCCAGGAGTGGCGGGGTGCAGCCGAAACCCAAGCCCAAACACACACACCCACACCGCGCACCCATGGCCAGGAGTGGCTGGGTGCAAGCGGAGCACACACACAGCCCAACACCCCAGCCAGGGGTGGCGGGGCGCAGCCGAAACCCGAGCCCAAACAGACAAACCCACATCGCGCACCTGTGGCCAGGAGTGGCTGGGTGCAAGCGGAGCACACACACAGCCAACAACCAAGGCCACATTTACGCACAACATAGAAGGGATGCTTCCCTGATGCACTCCCGGGAGCCATCACCATCCCGACCACACCGGGCGGAGAAGGCAACCCAAACCTAAGTAAGGGGGTTGCCCCTGCGGGGGGTTGGCAGCCGGCTACGCAGTTGTCCATTGGGCAATCACCTAAAACATGTACTGCCCGCGAGTAGCTAAGTTCTGTCACCAGGGCCTATTGCAAGGACCTTGGGCACGCTTATGAGACACAGCGTCAAAACCATTGGTGGTCACTGCACACGACCAACCAGGGGGTGGACTCACACGAGTCACTAGCTCCGAGGCGTGGACAGCCCCGAGTGAAGTCCTCAAACGGGGAGCCCCTCAGTAGCCCAGAAAGCAAAAGAGCAACAACGCACCACATTCACCCCAGAACAACCCCAACAAACACCAGTGACAGGTCAGTTTGTAGATTTGGAGACATGTGCAAAAGTCCCTGGTGCCCTTGGTACCACCCAACTGCAAGTGGGACAACCCGACAGCCACAATGGGAGGCAGGGAGCGACATGCTGTCCCCCTGGCGCTGCACACCAGCAACGGTGAGCATGCAAACAGAAAAAGAAAGAGCCCGAAACTAGGAGGAACGCAAGCAGCAAAGCAACTAGGCACAGAGCCGCCCCACACACGGCAGTGAGACGAGCCCCAACAGGACACACAACAACACACAAGGGAACCCCCAGGTGCGAACACTGCAGCAACCACCAAATGCGGCACACGCCGAGCGAGCCATCAGCAACCCCCCGCCTCCCCCTCCCTCTACAAGGTGCCCACGTACTCCACAAGGGCGGGGGCTGCGCCCTGCGCGCCGGGAGGTGCCCGCCACGGGGGTGGCAACAGGGCCGTGACCAGCCAACCGCGCACGGGACAGTCCACGTCGTACATACAGTGGTAGGAGCAACAGACACACAGAACGCGGGAGCCACACCAGGAGGGACAAGGGCAAGCACAGCAGACAAGGAGGAGGGGCACAGCGAGGCAGGAGGGGCAACCAGAACAGCGGGAACAGGGAACCGAAATGGAGGGGATTGGAGAGCGTGCGCATGGGAGGCAGCGACAATAAAGGGGATGGCCTGGCCAGCCAGGCCCGTCGCTACCGGGTGCCAAGGCAACCCCTGCTCAACCGGCATCAGGTAGGGGGTGTCTCCCGCAGCCTAGATGGGCTGTTTGCGCAACAGGAGCGGGAGCCCATCGGGGGCAGACCAGCTGTGAGGGGGAAAAGGACATATGGTGGACGGCCGGGACAGCGCGTGGAGGAACAGGGCACCTGGGCCTCACACACACAGAACCACAGCGAGGCAGGCTATGGACGGCGCGTGGACAGCAAAAACAGGCAAACGACCCCGGCAACAACCAGCACATCCTCAATACGCCAACCATTGGGCGCCGCTGACGCGCAAACGGCACACCATGCCACATTCAGCACAGCCCCAACACACCAACTACTGGGCTCTGCGAACGCGGAAACAACACCAGCAAGAGCACCGGCCGCGGCGGTCAACAGAAAGCAGCAACCCGACGCAACATGCGAAGGGAAGAACAGGTGACTGTCCAGGGCCCCGTAAAGCAGCAACAACCAGACGGATTGTCACACAGGGGGGGCTTTAAGCCTATTTCTGGTCAAACTCAGGGTCCTGTTGGCAAAAAACCATTTGTTGCCTTCCCATGTGAGCGCCCTTGCGGGTGCTTTGTTACCCGGCCACAGAGCTTGGAAAAGAGTTTAGCCTCAAAACAGAAGATTGAAAAAGAACTGCGATTTTGACGTAAAGATTATGGTGGATCAAGATTTTGTCCCAAACTCCAGCCCAGCCCTCCTCAAGAATCGGGAAGTCAGCTAGGAAGGTTGCACAGGCCAATATCCAAAAAGGGGGGGCGTGAGTTTTTATCTCTCATATGAAGGATTTTGCAGGAAGCCCCGTATGCTATACCATATGCCAAACCAATACCCCTCTAAATAAGAAATTATTCTTCGCTCGTGCCCGCCCTTGCTGACTAGCATTCTGAGGTGATTATCACGAACACTAGCTGTTTTGGCAGACTCTGCCAAAAGGGGGGGGGGGGGGGATGCTGCAGTACAGTGACAAATTGCACACACGTTGCGCATACGGCACGAGCCGCACAAAGTCACAGGCCCCCTGGGGGATGGTCCCTTAACACAGCTGGGTCTGAAATTGAATTCTCTCGGGAATCGCAACACGCTAGGGGAGGGTTACATTGGGTCCAACAGAGATAGAAAGCGGTCGAAAAGGATTTGCTGCTGCACGAATTTCCTTTTTCTCTAAAATATTGATATTTTAGACCATTGAGTGAGAAAGTTGTCATGGCAATTGGAAGGGTTTCGAATAGTGCTGTCATGCAAATGCAGCAATGGGTGGTTTGACACTGTGGTGCTGTTGGATTTCACCAAATTCAATGCATGATGAGCTTGGTTGCAATTGCACGCAATATTGGATACATATTCAAACACCTACGTTGTGAGAAACAGCTCATATTTTAGACCATTGAGTGAGAAAGTTGTCATGGCAATTGGAAGGGTTTCGAATAGTGTTGTCATGCAAATGCAGCACGTGTTTGCCACCAGTCCCTTGGCCTTTCCCATCCTGGCCCAGCTTTGTACAAACGCTTCCACCTCGCATTTGCACAGATGTATCTCACTATGTGCAATCAGGAGAAAGTCTGGAATTGCTTCATATGTGAGCAACAGTGCTCCTTCTCAGTATGCCCCACCAGTCCACCAGTGTTCCTTGACCCAGACCTGTGCACGCACAATCAGTGATCCTCCCAACACGTCCCCACAGCAGTGCAGGCCCACGCTCAAGCGATTGCTTGTAGCATTTTTGAAAGTTGCAAAATGTTGTTGGATCCCCCGAGGTTCCATGTACGGCTGGCGGCCAGCCGGCTGCAATTGGCAAAATGCGGTGATTCGGTGGGAACGAGTTGCCCGCTTGAGAGAATGCTGCTCCACGACCACAACCCTCGCCAAAGGTCCACAGCAAGGTCACATTTTGCCCCTGGGCACTCGTGGGTTAGCTGCCAAGCCCTGTCAGTGGAGTTGCCCCCCCCCTTTTTTTTTATTGTCGTTAGCTTGGCTGAAATAGAATCGTTTGTCCTATTTGCTTGTCTACTGCGTGGGCCTAAAATCAGCGGCAATCTGGGTGCGAGTAGTGCCAGACATTTGCTCTTCTGCGCGTATGTCTTGTGCAATGTGCTTTTCATGTTCTTCAGATGCTTCGGGTGGATGCACTGATGGACAGCGTATTAAAGAGCGTGAATACAGATGTGGTCAGCAAAATCACCGTCAAACCAGACGGCACTTGGACGGCCTCCGCAGCGTGCAACGGCGCAACAAGCTCCAACGGGCTACACCATTCCGCCAGCAATGGAAGTGGAGGAGCTCCAGAGCCAAAGAGTGGCGCAAAGAGCGAGGCAGTCTGTGTGGACATCCTCAGTGACGATGAGGTGTGCTGCAAATCAGGGAAACGATCAGGGAAATCAGTGACGAACGACCCCACCTCCCGGGGTCACAATTGTGCAGTCATGTCGAACAGATCATGGGAATTTTCTCTGCTGCAGTCACATAATTGCAGACACAACCACTGTTTTCAGTGTAGTCTGACCCCACATACCCACACGAGCTCTGCCACCACATGTAGCTGATTGGACTTTTGGACGCCTTCACCATAATTCTTTTATGGACATCACCAAAGTTGACGGTCATCTCAAGGAAACTCGTTGTTAGGCAGTCAGAGAACTGCACTCCAGGCAAGAGGGGCATTTGAACTGCCGGAAGGAGGTTACGGAAGGAGGTCTGAAAACAGCTCTGGTGACCTGGGACAAATGTGGATCTTGAATTTACATACGGAGTGTTGAGGTTTCTGGCTCATCATCCAATCTCTGCAACCTCTGGGTTCACGATCCAGGTTGCATTAGCTGCACCTGGGTGTTGCAATGGCTGAAACGCAAGCTGTGGATGGCAGGCATGAATGACATCTCAGGCAGCTCGTGGGTAGTTCCCTGAGACAGTTGAAGTCTGTGCAGAGCATTCGTCTCTGGGGTGTATAGCCTCTGCCTGCTTGTTTGCATGGACCGTTGTAATATCCAGTGTTCAGTAGTGAATTCAATATCTGATTCTCCCTCTTCACTGCGTTTGGTGTCTCCATAGTCAGTCAGTCAGTCAGTCAGACTCTGACAGAACCAGAGAATTACATGATATGCGCAGGCCGCGCGACGACATGACCTGTTTTCTCAGGACGAAGACGATTCCGCAGCACCCTCGCGTCCACTCGCAAGTTTAGCCCCTGCACCCGCTTTCGTCTCCGGCGTGGGGGGGGGTGTCAGACGCCCCGCCCCCCCCTGAGATGCTGAGTTGTTAAGCAAAACTCTGTGGACGACACGAGCAAAAAGGGTCGCTCACCCGAGGAGATTATTGAGACTGCGGTCCGGGGCGCTTGTTTCGTCGCAACCCACGACACAAGCACTACTTTGGAGGCAATGGTCTCGGGGACTTGCCAGGCCGAGGTCACAAAGTGACCTCAGGATGTGAAAAATGCCTGAGTGTCTGTTAGCTTTAACAGTGCAGCAATCAGCCTTTACGAGCATTATGGCTGAGATGGATTGTTCTGAATAGAGGTGAGTGGGGGCTGCCAATAGAAGCTTATTTCAGCTTTCAACTCCCTGAGGGGGACAAAATCAAGACTTTGCTGCTTTGTGATTCATTCTTCGACGCCTGATGTGGGGAAATGGAATGAGCCAACCACACTGACCCGTGGCTCACATGGCGCACGCCATGACGCTCTCTGATGCGTTGATCTGTTGACACCATCGCTTTTTACAAATTAGAGATGATGCAAAGCTTGAATTACGGCTCCGCAGCCCCAGCCCACGAGGTCCCGTACTGGGGGATAAATTAATTAATTAATTGGTGCTGAACCCGAACAAACGAGCTTGTTCCCTGCCAAAAAAGAATTGACTTTGGCACTGAAAATCACTTCCTGAGTGTCTATTTCCTTCGGAGGTCACTTTTGGGAGTGCACGGGGCGGTCGATCTTGGCGATGAGCTCGGCCTCCCAAACGCGACCTCCAAAGCAAAGCACGCCGTCCATTGCCACATCAGCGACGGCGGTGGTCCTCTGCGGGTCACCCCCACCCCCCCCTTTGGGCTGCTGATAATTGCCGTGTGGTACCTTCAAATGTGTTGGTGCCACGACTTGCCGCCGACGGAGGAACGGAAACGGGGGGCCAACACTTGGGCTTTGGTGGATCTTTTGTGGGTGGTGACAAGTCGATCGGCGCCGGGCACTGCGAGGAGAGCAGCAGCATCTCAGGGCTTTCCCCCGCCCCCCCGTCCCCCCCTTCCGGGCCGCGCACCGCGGGAAGGTCTTCGACCCCTGGAGAGATGGGAAGCCGGGTCTTCGGCCAATCAAAAATTTTCTCTGGCGCCTTCGGCGAAAGTCAGTTTGGGCCCAAAAATTCCTTCGGCGCCTCCAACAACTCGAGGTCTACTGGGGGGGGGGGGGCGTCCCCCCCCAACAGCCCCACCCGACCACCCCCCTTGGAGCTAACCCCAAAGGAGAAGGTTAGTCCGCCGCGTTTAATGAGAGGCACGTCTGGCTCCTCAGTGGCGTGTACTCTGGAGCATTGAAATGGATTTGTACCATGCACAACCAGCGGCGCAGACCACAGGAATCGGTCCATATGGTGTCTTGATATCTTTGTGGTTCGGCCCAGCCTGCACCAGCTAAGAAAAGGGATGTGGTTGAGCTCCCGGAAGCTTGGGCAACCTGCTGGCACGGGTCCATCTCCACACACTCTCTGTGTGAGGGTCCTGAGTCAGTGCCTGAGTTGTGCCAGACCACCGACCAAGTGGAGCACCATCTGCCTGTCCTGGCTGGACCTGTCGTGATCGGCTCCCCTGCACACACCTTCTCCCATCCATCTGCAGGCAGCTCCACATGGCCGAAAGCGTGGCCAGAAAAAAGGTGTGGCTCTGTGAAGGGTGCCCCCCACCCACCGGCGCCCCTGTATCGTAGGTCATGTGGGGAGGAATTGGGGCCATCTCGGAATTAATTTGAGCCACTATGTACAGCCATGTGGCAAAACCTCCATGCTTTGATTACAAGGGCGTGAAAACATGGTTTACCAAAGAAGGGTGGTTAGGCAAAACCCGTCCTGGCGTGCCAAGGTTCCATAACGCCTGGTTGGTTGGGGGGCGCAAACAATGGCCAGTGAGGGATAGTTCAACGGTAAATGAACTCATGGATGGCACGTTCTGGCAGACCCTGAGTACCTGCAGCCAGAAGCATGTTCAGCGTGGCATGCCACCTGCCATCAAGCGGGCCTTAAACTTTGAACTCATAAAATCGAACTGCTCGTTTTGCGGAAACACCTCCAGATACTCCGTGCACTTCAGCTTGAGCAAATCGTCTATGTGCTTGCGGGCCTTGGCCACCAACCCGCAGATATCGTCCCTGCAGCAACGCCGGCGCATCTTCCAAACAAATGCGCAGCACGATCCCGTGGAGCAAACCTGGGCCAGGCAGGTCCGGACATGCCACAAGGGTGAGGCAGGGAAAGGCAGCTCCGTTCAGAATCCGCCCACTACCCAGGGGGGGTCATTAAGAGAGAACAAAAGAAGAGAAAAGTGTTCCTATAAACAGTTTTCCCAAAAAGACCACGTGTAGCGCGTATATGTTCAACCATGGTTGATGGGGGCAAGCCTCAATGGGCACCGCTGCCTCTGAGCGGGAGCATTCAGGGAAAAGACAAGGGTACGTGCCGAGAGGCCAATAGGGGCCGCCGGTTAGACAGCAACCCACTGCAGGCGTCATTTGGGCTTCTCACCATGTAGTGCCCGAATCTGCCCTGCCCCCCGTCCCCTCTCTCTCGAACCCATACTCTGTTTCGGAGGCTCTGTTTTTGGCTCCTTTGTGTTTCAGGAGAAGAAACCAGAGCTAAGCGGAACAAACAGCAAGTGCTCGAAAGCCAAAAGCAGTTGCCGTTTGACACGATGTTTGTAATCAACAAGGTGTGGACAAAAATACCTCAGGATGGTGGATGCTATACCAGACATGTCCATGGTCTCACAAACCCACCCCCGAAGCCGACCCCCTAATGATATGCCCCCCCCCTGTGTTACCAACTGCCACATCTTTTGTGATAAAGAGCACCCTGTGAACTTCACGGTCCAAGAATGAATAAAGATGAAGCCTGTCAGCGGGGGCAAGGGAGTGCATGCCACGAGGGCAGAACGCTGCAATTGTATGCAGTGGGGCAGGCATTCCACTCACCCACAAAACTACCCACTCTCCCCCTTCCCACGTACACACTTCCACACAACCACACATGGGTCAGGGGCGCAACAAAAAAAGTTTTTGGCGCCATGCCCTGCGCAATAATGGGTTCCGCAACCAAAATCGCAAAAATAAGTTGTTTTTTGCCCCTGCCCCCAGTTTTGCAAGAATGCCAGAATCGCGGGAGGGCTTGTTGCCCCCCCCCCCCCTTTCGGGTAGCATACCTGAAGGCCTGATATTGGATTCCTGACCCCTTGTAGAATCATTATCTTGCCTGACAAAACGATCCCCCAATGGTTTTTTTAATTCTGAGTCAAAAGTTTGTGCTTAGAGGGATTTGAACCAGGGTCGGGGGAAAGAGAATAATGGGTCGGTCGACCTGCGCCGGCCCAACGACTTTGAATTGTCAGGCAAATGTTTTACCACTGGATTGCCGACTGCTCTGGAGTCAATGGGGTTCCCCACTGTTTGTAGATGTAGCGTGCGACGTGTGTTTCTGCCTGCCTGCCTGCCTGCCTGCTTGCCCAACCGATTGCCTGACTGACTGCTGGCCTGATTGACTGACTCATTGGCTGACTGTCAGCCTCTCTTTGAGGTGCCTTGCCGAAGGCAGGAGAATTTTTTGTTCACCCACTGTGGCTACCGTATGTCTATCATGGAGGGATATGATTCGACCTGTGGAGTACATTGCCTCATTCGCAGTTGTTTCTCCACCTGGTTCTGGCTGTCATTCCAGCCTCTTTGTCCTCCAGTCAGTAGCCCCCCCCCCTCTAATTCCAAACAACGCTGCAAGATACCCCACCTCAGCCATCCACAACCGATGTGTCAGGACACCACAAATTGGATCATTACCATTGGTACTGTTGATCTTGCAGAGAGGGTTTGCCCTCCTGACCCTTGGTACCT
Source organism: Eutreptiella sp. 'Long Island Sound 2002' (assembly GCA_964036045.1). NCBI lineage: Eukaryota > Euglenozoa > Euglenophyceae > Eutreptiales > Eutreptiaceae > Eutreptiella > Eutreptiella sp. 'Long Island Sound 2002'. The sequence goes on from OZ038388.1 coordinate 25,314,396, forward strand.
TTAAAATCAGGGGTTGCCTCGACCCCATATTCATTTCTGCTTGCTGTCGAGGTGAACGATGCTCTCCTGCAATCAGTGTACATGCCCCTCTTCGGGGAAGTAGAGATGAGGTCAAAGTGGAGAAATGGGGTACGTGGGGAGTCATGGGATGGGGGCAGATTGGATGGGGAGATACACACACATGATTGGGAGGTGTAGAGTGGGCTTCAGCAGTTGCACAGCCCAGGAAAGTGGTAGGACACCTGGCGATATGACAGATGGACCATTGGGTTTGCTGCGGTGTGGACAGCTCAAAGATGAGCCGCACCGCTATGTGGCCTTTTTCCTATTGGACAGACCGTGGCTTCGGCTTTCAGTGGTGCAGTAAAGAGTGTGGAAGAAGCACAGCGGTAAAGAGTGTGGAAGAAGCACAGAGGGCGGTGTGGGGCAAGACGGAGCGATGCAGGGCAATAGGGAGGGAGGAGGGAGAAGAAGGCACAGGGAATGAAGGGGTAGGATGGGGGTGGCAGGGATGAGTTGGTTTGGTGAGCGTGGCTCTCGCCAATCGAGGAGGCCTTGAAGCCCCCTGCTGCAGATGTGAAGCTCCGCCGTATTTTATGGACCTGTCAGAGTTCCGTTGTTAGAACCTGGGATGTCCACGTTCCGAAGTGAATTTCCCCCACCCCGGTCTCACTGGTGCCCGTTTGTGTTTGTTGCTGGCATGTGCACTGCTTTTTAACCCGCTTCATGTCTGGTTCCATTTCAGAATTTCCACTGGTCTTCGAGCCCATTCCACACACGTCCGTGTGAGTGGTTGGTTGGTTGGTGTTCGTGCTGCAACATATTTGGAGACCCATTGCGTTCTTATCTTTCCACGTTAACTCTGTATCTCTCAACAAGCCCCCAGGGGTACCTCCCCTCCCCTTTGAACCCAGATTTTATAGCGGGGAAAATTTAGATGTAGAGAAGGAAACATTGATTTAGGTTCTTTCTGGTACACAAACTTTTGGGTTCCAGATCTCCTCCACCCCCCCGCCCCCTCGTCCTCTCTTCTAATACCCCCCTCCCCTCTCCAGTCCAACGCTGCATTGACCATGCCTTTGCGCCAGGCTGCCACTATCGAGAAGCAGGAGTTTTTGAACATCTCGAGGACCATCAGCCAAGATTCTTCCTTCATGATCACGCTCTCCTTCCCGACACCGGCTTGGATGCAGGCCAAGCTGGAACTCCATTGAATCAGATTCGTATTTCTTGGCTATGACCGTCAACATTGGGCACAACGCTACGTAAACTTGGCCGCAAAGACAATTAATGGCCATTCATTGCTGATCAAGATCGCCCTGAAGCCCTCCAGTCCACAGGCCAACGTCCGCGTCCGCTCTGAGGCCCCTCAGCTCTATGAGCCTCTTCAGGCGTTCCTTCAGAAGACGTTGCAGTAGGGTGAGGCCAGGGTTGCCAGTTCGCTGATTTGTGTGAGTGGCCCCAGTTAATCTGGACTGAGCAAATGGAGTTATGGTCTTTCCTGATCGTTTCGCCATCACATCACATCACAAACGCGGCGTTACTGCACAACGACAGCTATGTCAACTCCGCTGCTGGCGCTGATCTGTGCTCCTTGCAGTGGAAAGTGGTCAGCTAATTTGCACAGAGCAACCACTGCGGCACGTATGTAACAAATGTGGATTCAGAGGCAGATCGTCGTCTCCGGGCTCTCCGGTCTACCGGTGGGACCAGTGGGTGCGATTGACGCTGAGGCATTTCTTTGTCAATTTTTCCTTCCCAACCACTGCGGCACGTATGTAACAAATGTGGATACAGAGGCAGATCGTCGTCTCCAGGCTCTCCGGTCTACCGGTGGGACCAGTGGGTGCGATTGACGCTGAGGCATTTCTTTGTCAATTTTTCCTACCCATGGAAATTTGACAGCGGCACAACCAAGAGACATTTCTCATAATGAAACATCCAAGCACTGTTATCCATGGTCACATTTCATGGTTCATCTGTGTCATCATTTGTTCACGTGTTCTGACCTCAACAGGGCCTGTTCGAGCACAGTGCAGGAAATCCTTCGGCAGTCCCGTTGGGACACGTATTGAAGGGTGTTGCGGAAGCAGTGGTCGTTTCTGACTGCTGCTAAGCGTGCTTTTTGAGGCACTGTGCTGGCAGGTGGAACCTGGTTGAGGAGCAGGGCTCCAGTAACATGTGTTCCTGCTCGCCTTGAAGGTGACTCAGGCACCCCAACCCGGGTTAGCCATCCCCATCAAAACATGTTTGGTCAAAGATTGTCCAAACACCTGCTGTTGTTTGGATGAAGAATTGTGTGCACAATAGGTGGGGGGGGGGGGTTACAAGGCCCAGGCAAGTGTTTGACCACGGTGGAGGAAATCATTTGGCAGTTCCGTTGGGACAAGTATTGAAGGTTGTTGTGGAAGCAGTAGCCGTTTCTGACTGCTGTTAAGCATTTCTTTTGCTCCTATGTGCTTCTGCAGTTGTCTGCACAAGGCTGAAAAGGGGGGGGGGATGCGGTACATTGCTGTGAGCTGTCTTGTCCAAGTGCAGATGCATTGTCAGGTTGCTGCTACGACGTGGGGTTTTTTTTTCCACATTTACCGGAGGGGTGTTGTGTTGGTTGTACGTTTCGTGAGAACTGCTGCTGTTTTTCAGTCGACCTGCCAACAGAAAGTATGGGTTTGGGTTCATGCTCGTGTTTGTCCAGTGTGGATGCAATACAGGAGTGGACAGAAGGGAATATTGAACATGAGTATTTGTTTTGTGAAATACTTGTGCTGCAGGTTCAGATGCAGGCAGAGGCGTCAATTGATGCCTCGAGTGGGGTTGTGTTCCTTGTGTGTTTGGCGAGGAATGCTGCAATAAGGTATGGATCTGGAAACAGAAAGGATGGGTTTGGCATATTTGTTTTGCTTGTTCACTGCGGATGATGTACTACAAGAGAGGACAGAAGGCTGTGTTGCACATGAGGGTTTGTTTGGTGAAATGATTATTCTGCAGGTTGATACACAGGCCGATGTGTCAATTGACGCTTCAAACATATTGAACATAAGTGCACTGTTTTGGGCAAAAACTTGTTGAGGTGGCAACATGCATCAAGGCAACAATAAGACATCAGACTTTGCATGAAAATATCAAGCTTTGTAGACCAAAATTCTGTTTGACTGGAGAAATACAATTGACACATATGTTGATTGGGTAATGCAGATTTGCCATTCTGGTGTAGAGGCCACTTTTGGGAGAAGAAACATCTGGCCTAGATTTCAGCTATTATTTTACCTGTTGTCAATTTGCTAAGTGGTTTTTCACTTCATCGAAATCAGCGTACTCATTTTTTTTGTTCTCCTGAAACATAGCAGACATGCCAGTGTTTGTTGTTTTCTGTTTTGCATGTTGCATCAAAGCTTTTGGGTGGTGAACTGAGATGAAGTGATTCCCTGCATGCTTTGGTTTTTGCAGAGAGGGGCGCACATGAGGGCACGGTACAGGTTTTGGAGGTAAGAGTTTAGTTTTGAAAAGAGATAAGCTTTTTGATTCTGAAGCAATTGTTTTAAAACCACTAGAGGAAACAGTTGCAAAACCTTCCACTCTTTTTGCCAGAAGGTATGGTTGAAAAAGGGACCATGCCTCAGCACACATGTGAAATCCAAGATTGTGTGGGCTTACCTCCCCGTAGCGTCTTCATCAGCATTGCCAAGGTGAGGTAGATGACCAGTGACATCACACTCGACGGCCGAGTGGACAACCCTTGACACCCGACTGTCTCTTCGTGACGTTTTGCTACATGACCTGTGAAGCCCGCTTCGACCACCACTGATGCCTGCTTCGGCGACCCGTGATGCTCAACTTGACCACCCGCGATGCTCCCCTCCACATTCGATTTCACAGCAACTCAATTACCCGTCACATTTGACTCGACCACCAGGCAGGACCGACTTCCTGGTCGCCTCAACGACTGAACGACCTTTGGCACACAATACGAACACCGCAATCCCCCAGCCATGTGGTGTCCAACTCAACGACTGTATATGTCCCGTGACGCCCGTGTTGTCGAATCGAAATGCGGGACTGAACAACATGGTGGCGGATTCAACGACACAAGGGCTCCGACTCGCAATCAGTGACACTAATCTGAACCCTTTGTGGCACCCGACTCCATGGTTGTTTTGCGGATTTGCGACGCCTAATTTGGCGTCGTGCGTACCAAACAACCCCTTTTTTCATGCCACAAAAGCTCCCAACTTGTATTTTTATACAAAAACTCCCCTGCGCCAGTTTCTTTTACCAAACCTGTCCCTCCTATTTGTACGCGTTTGTTTCAAAAACCCTCTGGCCCATTTTCTTTGCCGAAAATTTCCCCCCAATTGGCACCAATTCTTACCCCCCCCCCACGCCCTTCTTCTCGCCAAAAGGCCTATCAGTCTGTACCAATTCTTACCAAAGAAAGTCCTCCATTTGCACCATTTTAGCACCCGAACCTGCCCCATCCGCAAGGTTTGGGTTTTTTGTTTTGGTACCGTTTGGGGGAGTTTGGTTAAAAACACCTTTTTTTTGTAAGAACCCAGGATTTCTTATGGTAAGGTTTGGGATTTTTTTGGGTAAGGCTTTAGGTTTTTTTGGGAAGGAATGGATTTCTCCTTGACAATAGAGACCGTGCTTTTGGTCTTCTGGTAAGGTTTGTTGGCTTTCTCGTGAGCTTTTTGGGTGCATTTTTTCGGTAAAGAAAATATGGGATGGTTTCTAATGTTGGGATTTTTTCGCCAAGGAACCGGGGGCTTTTTGGTGATAGAAACAGAGGTTTTTAGTAAGAAAAAGTGTATCCAAACTGCCGCCCTTGGCCTCCGTACCTTGTCAACGGCACAACAAAGGGAAATGCACTAAGACCAAAGACCTTGATGCTCGAATCAAGAAACCGTTTGTCCGGTTCTACTTCATCCTGTCCATGTCGGTAAAATACCCTGAATTATAACACTATAAAACAACACTTTTCTCGTGTGCCCGGAAAGTCCACATTTTCTGCACGCGCGCAACACATGCTAAGCTACCTGCAAACTGATACATACCCTTATATGGGCAAGCATGCTCACAGAAGAACAAAGCATATAAAAAAACCCTAGAGAAAAAACTGCTCATGCGATGACACACCCGGATTGCTCCATCCCATTTCCGAACTATCTCATGGCGCTACCCAGAGGTTACCTCCCGTTATTCCTCGGGGTTGATAGGCAACCTTGGAATCTGTCCTACCCCAGGGCCTGGAATCCTGAACAGCGGCCCCTTTAATCTTTTTTTGAGTATATAAAAACTGACACATCTGAGTGGGGGGTGCTCCTCTCTAAAGAACGGGAGGTGACTGTTGAGAAAAATACCTGACAATGCTCTAAAATTCTAATCAGAAAATTCTGCCTAATGAAAAATTCTGACTACAACTCCTAGCCTAAAACGCGGAGGGGCAGTTTTGCGATCTTACTTATTGCCCATGCCAAATATTTGTTTTCCTGCCCCAAAATCTCTTGCTCAGAAGTTATGAAAAACAAGACCACACAGGTAGCACAAGAAGGGCGAGCAGCATAAAGAGAAGGAGTCTGCCACTCAAACGGACTCAATGAGTGCTAGAAAGTTTTATAGTGATTTCAACACTGTGTTTTTGTTGTGCCTCGTTTGCTGCTTGCTGCTGGTGTAGGGTTCTTGCTGCTTGTTTTTGATGAGGAAAATGTTTTATTGTTGAAATACAACCAATCCAGGATAACCGGAGCCAGAGATAAGCAAGTAGAACATAAACAGGATCAAAGCATGAAGGGCTGAGGTCACAAAGAGTTAGATAAAGACAACTATCAACAATAGACCACAGCAATTAGCATACATTGCAACTCAGGATGAAATATTTTACATGTTTGAGTAAAACTGATTGGAAAACTGCCCCAAGGGCTCACTCTCATCCATAGTGCCATCTTGAGATGTGCACTCTTTGTTTTTTGGTCCCATAGGTGCTGAGGTGGCATGGCTTGTGGCGCTGAGGTCACTGCCATGTCACATGGGATAATCCTACTTAGCTAGGCTGACTGGGTATTGAACCCAGGACCTCTCAAATAGAGGTGCCACAGCCCCCTAGGGTGCATACAACTAGGATAGCTAAGAATCCATGAGAAAACATAGATAAATTCATAGGCTCTGCCTTCAGTATATCAGTGCCTCTGCAACCCAGGAAAAGATGTTTTATTGCCTATAGCTTGGGGACAAAGGGGTCCAAACAACATCCTGATTTAGTGTTTGGTTCCATAGGTCAAAATGTGTTATCACCCATTTTGGTTGGGCCAATACTAAGATAAAAATGCATGAGTGCTTAGAGCACCTCTAATTCAACTAAAGTATACCCTAAAGCATTGAAGAAGCACTTTTTCTTACTCCCCCCTTGTGCTGTGGTGGCCACCACTGTCACATTTTCAGGAAAAAGAGATTTCTTGGCCTTTCCTTGATTTCCACACCTACTTTAAAATACCTATAGCTTGCCTAACACTGGAAAAGAGCGCTTTACCATGGCTAGCGACTCTTGCTGCATTGTTAATCACAATTTCCAACAGAAAACTCAGCGCTCTTGGCGCTGCCGAGATTCCTGTGGCTTGGTGGGGTTAGAATAGGGCATCCCAAGGCCATATGCATTTGCATCCCTCCCTCGAAGCTGCAGCGTAACACAACCCAACGCCAGACTCTCATAGGACGCTCGACCCAAGTCTCCTTGAACCTGATGGAGACACATGTCCTGGTACTGGGGCGAGGGTGCGCTGATTTAATTAGAATTGCCCCTTGGAGGGGTCTTAATTCTTGTTCAGTCTCCTGCTGCTGCTTTTCGGCCCGAACAGCGGCCTACTCAACGAGGCTTTGCGAGGAGGTCTGTACAACAGAGGAATGGGAGGATGAGGGACGAATCCACGCAAACGCGAAGCCACAACACCTAAATCCGTCAAATGACGGCCTAGAGATTTTCTGAAGGCACACACCTCGACAGAATTCAATTGTGCATCAGATGCACATTTTTATAAAATTTGTAGTCATCACTTGATTTTTGGAATCAAGAAATTCTTACGCAGAAAAAGGCGGCGCGCAGGAGCGGCCCCTAGCGAAGCGCCGGAAAATAAAGAATTAATAAGATTATAAACGTATGTTACGCAGAATGACGAAAATGACGAAACACACATAAATAGACTAAAACAAAGATTACACCCAAATTGACAGTCAGAATTCAAGATTAAAGATTTCAAAAATCAACAGAAGGACTTCAATGAATCAGGTATAAACCACAGGTGTGCTCGTCTCGTATGCAGCATACACATTGCTCGTCTCGTGTCTCCGTGAACGTGCCTTGTAGCAGCGCTAACAAACGATAGAGGGATAGATAAGAAAGATTGCAGATGATTATAGGTAAGTCCAGGGTGATTAGACATACACACATATGCATAGCTTCGCTTTTCGCTTGTGCCTCGCTTCTCCCTCATCTTGCTTCAGTCTCCAGCGGTGAGTAAGGTAGGTAAGCCCAGGTGGAGTTCGTGATTGTGGGTAAGATTAGGAGAAAAAGAAAGAGATTGCCACAGGTTGACAGTAAACTCGTGCATGCTCGTGCATTCACACACGCATTAAAGGGTAGGCCACGCGAAATACGCACGGTAAACCTTGTTTAGGTTACCCAGGGGCTCCACCCCACGTTCTATAACTTAGGCGGCTCAAGTTGCATGGTCAAAATTACACCGAATGCACCCAATTTGGACCATGCAAAAAAATGGTTTTTCACAGGCTCTGTTTTTTGAAAACAGAATATTAGTGCAAAGAAAGTATCTTTCTTACCATTTGTGCCATTTTGTGCCTTTTTTCGGACAGCCGAAAACAAAAAAAAACTATAAAAAAATTAATAAATCTTATGATTTCAGTGGAAAATGATGTGCTTTTAGCGGAAATTGGCCAATAAATACATTTTGCGTTCCCCTTGTTTTTTGGATGAACACGGTCTGCAGAAAAAAAGATTGCAACATCATTTTCTGTTCTGCATGTTCATTGCATACCTGGAAAAATGATGTATTGATCGAGTTCTATGCGCGAGGCCTCACGCAATCAAGACCAAGGATCATTAAAACCGAAAGCATGGCGGATTAAATATCAATGCAAAGCATATGCAACATGTGGTTCAAGGGCTGCTGCATGCGCGAGGCCTCGCGCATAACTTACTAAACCAAAAACCTCACCCAATTCATTTTCCTTTGGAAAGACGGCTTCAGGGTCGAGTGGTCTTACCACCCGGCCCACGGTTTGATTTTTGATTTGCAATGCCTGAAAAAAGGGGTATAGGTTGTGACTTTCAAGTTCTGGGACTGCATTGCAGTCCTCATTGCGCGAGGCCTCGCGCAAAAGAAGGCCCAGAAAATATATTCTTTGTACCATTGTGATGGGTTCTCATCTGATAGCGCTTGTGCACAACCTTCACTGAAGCAACGAGTACCTGAATTGTTGTTGAGTCATTAAAATTTACCAGAAGCTTGCCCCCCTCGGAGGCGGAAAAACTCTTTTTGGGCTTGGTGAGCCCCTGCGCTTGGCAGACTGCTAACCCCAGGGCACCATCTTTCTCCAGGTATCGAACATCATCTTGATAATTGGTGTCGTTTGCACTACATTGCATTTTACTCTCCGAAAAATCAGTTTTTTTGGCTCAAACAAACGCTCAAAAAAATGCCACGCATGGCAAATTTATATTTTCCTTGCACATCAATTTTTCTCCAGTCAAAGCTACAAGGAGGGTCCCTGTCCAGCTAAGCGTCATCTGTTGAGTGGACATGTCTCATGTGTTACCAGTTATACTCTTTTTTTTGCTTGACAATCCCCATAACTTGTGGCAGGTGTGCATCATGAGCAATGCTGAAGGATGCACCCAGTGCAACACCTCCAACGTATGTGCTCCTTTTGTTAGGAATGCAACAACATTAGAAATGATTTCTTGAGTCATCAATTAGATTTGCAAGGCTTGTTTAGAGCGCTGAATGTCCGCCCGCTCAAACATATTGTACAATGTGATCAAGTCAAGGGTGCCTGTAATGTCACTCCAGTGTAGGCGCCTGCTGGATTCCTCCATTCTACCATCATTACCTGGCTTTGGAGGGGCAATGGACTGCTCCTTGCGTGAGGCCTCGGGCAAGGAACAGTCCATTGCCCCAAAGAAAGCATTTTTTGGACCGGTCAGGACCAAGAAAAGGCCAAAATTCCTTACATAAGAGTTCTTTTGGTGTTTCAAAAACGGCTTGATTTTTTGCAAGCCAAAGAATGGTTCTTTTGATGTTTTTTGGGGCCCTGTATTTTGGGCACTTTCTGTCCTTTTATACCATGCAACTTGAGCCGCCTAAGTATAAGAGAACGGGTGGAGTTCCTTAAGCTTGATTGCTAGATAGGGGCGTTTGTGAACAGCGTATTATAGGGCCATCTGAGAAGCGTATAATACGTGGAGATGGTCTTGGTTCCTCCGCTGCAAACGCTCCTTCATCCGCCTTTGCTCTTCAGGTGGGAAGGTCAGGGTGAACTGGTGCAGTCCCAAGCCGTGCTAAAATATACGGCGCTGATCACTCAAACAACAAGCTACGACTCAGCCAGGAGCTGCAAGCGTAGCCCGACACCTTAAGCATTCAGGCTGTGCACGCTACAAGAGCACCCCTTCCCTCCGAACCCTAGCAGGGAAACGCGTAGTTGCGTCCCTGTTAGGCCACAGCCGCTTAGTAGCGCTGTGTTCTCTTGCTTTTTCACAGGAGGGTCAGTAGGACCCGTGACTCCCTCAACAGCAACACCAAGTAGCGTGTGTAGGTGTTAGGGTCAGCAGGCCTGGCAGGAGTTGAGTGCAAGTAATGAGTGCTCACCCTGCCTTCGAAGGCCAGTGCTGGCGTTAGTGCGTGTAGTGTAGTGGTGTCTCCTGTCCTGCGTGCTTTTCCACATGGACAGGGGAGTGCGTTAGCTTTTGGCCTTTAGCAAGAATGGGCGTTTTGTATGCCCTTAGCACACGTGGCCACCCCTCCCCTCTAGTAGGTAGGGCTTCTGCCGTCTTCCCCCAAGGATAGGCGCCAGCACAGAAATTGGGCGCCATAGGAGTCGTAATAGTAACTGACTAGGACCTTCGGTCCGACATCAGCGAAGCCCGTTGATTCGGCAGCCACGCCCGGGAGAGAATTGAGACACACACAGACATACGTAGCACACTTAGGGGTAAGGTTCAGTCCCTAGCTTTAGTCTTGGAGGCAAGCGTCTCAGCGAGCCTCAGCAACTCACCAAGGTTGTTCTGGGACAAGTGGTCAACCAGAACTGAGTTTAGGCGTCCCTCAGGTAGAAGAAACGCAGAGATGAGAGAAGGGCTCCCAGGTGGCCTCTTCGACTCCAACCCCTTCCCAGAGGGTGAGGAAGCGCCAACCCTGGCGATAGCGGTGGCGTAGGACAGACTTCATCAGGTAGAAGCCCTCCTTAGCCATCTCTTTGACGTTCATGTCGGGGAGTTCCCCTTCAACTTCCATAGGGCTGGCAGCCCCTTGTAGGTCTAGAGTGGCGATCTCCTCGTCGTTCAGCTCCCAATCTTCCCCACAGAGGTCTTCAGGATCATAGTAGCGCTTCAGGTGTTGAGCAGCGCACACCAGGGTCCCCCCTAGACGGAGAGAACACTGCACGGTTATACGGTGTCCATCCACAGATAGAATCTTGTAGGGCCCGAAGTATGGGTCGTCGCTGGTAGAGTTCGGCCAGGCGGGTAGTCGGCTGTAGTGCACCAGCACCCAGTCCCCCTCTTGGTAGGTGGCCGGTACTCGGTGCTTGTTCTTCTTGTTTCCATTGACGCTTCCTCACTCTCTGGTGCATAGTGACGCTTTGCCGTGGGGGGCCGGCCACGGGACGCTGCGGTGACACGCACAGGTGAGCAGGCAGGCAAAGCACTGCGCTCACAAGGGCATCAATACGCTCGTGTCATGTGACAAAGCGTGTCAGGATCCTTGCCACTCTGAAACAAGGAACAAAAGTATGTACAGCAACACATCAGGATATGTACACATGGGGTTAAGACTGGACTGGAGTAAGGGCATCACAGGACAATAGACACTCAGTCCCAACTCATATCCCAAAACCAGGTCCGACCCTCTCATTGGCTGATGGGGGCGGGGGCTCAAACACAACCCATGCCCTGCTCAGTCCGGACCCTGAAACCCTGCCAATAGGGGAGGTGTCCCGCCCAGCCACAGGCGAGTTCCTGGGAACCAATGGGCTCCAAGGCCAACTGACTATTACCCCCCATGCTCCCTTAACGGCAGGTCCAAACCCCCTCTGAGCCAGAGATATGGCCCCGCCATTATCCCCTAGGAGTTGGTAGCTGAAAATGGGCTGTTTCAGCCCAAACTGATATTAGCTCCGAAAACTCCAAAATCGACCTCTCGTCTGGACCCGCCAGAGGTAGGGACGAGGCACTTGACGCTATGCCCTTCGAGTACCAACTCCCTGGAGCCCTCACCCAACCTGGCTCCCTCTGAGGTCCCAGAATCAGGGCAACACGGATTCGTCAAGTGGGGTCATGATGCCAGAATCACCCAAATTGGCGTCATCTCGACGCGTGGCTTGCCCGGACAGGGCAAGGCCAATGGCTCACAGGTGAGGGCGCAGGACCTAGGACTTTCAATCTGAGTGTACGACTCAAAATTGGGTCCGGGCTCTTTGTGGGCAGGGAGATATGGGGCCGCCAATTGACCACACGGGGGGTTGAAATTAGGGTCGCAAAAGGGGGTCATTTTGGCTGCCTGAAATGAGCCAAAATTCGGGGTGCTCCCAATAGTATATCTCCACGCCGGCTTGGAGATCGGATCTGCCATTCCATACGCGATCCACCGGGAGTCGAACAGAGACTCCCATGCTTTTGGCCCTCAAAGATCTCCATGCCACTCGGCGTGGTGACGATCCCATTGGGTCCACAAATGCCAAAATGGCAAAATTGCCCACACTCACTTTGGGCTAGCGCCTTAACGAAGGTTGCTCCGCTTCGCCCACGTGGTGTGTGAACCATGGGGACCAAAATGCATAACACCCATGTCATATATGGTCCATTGGTCCATGCGTCTGTCGTGCATGGGTGGGCTGAACATAGTGCACGGCGGGCAGAAAAAGTGGAAAATTGCTCAAAATGGCCAAAAATGCGCACACTCATGGTTGGGGCAAATGAGGCACATGCCCGACTTGGACCAGAGTGCGCCATAGGATTGGTATCAAGTCACATGTGCCCAACATATCTTTTGGGCGTCGCCCAACTCCTCCGGTTTTGGGAATGGCAGGGTCGCCAAGTGAGCCCATGATTTGGGACAGTCCCAAATCGCCGACATGGCGGCCACGGTATGCCAAGCCCAAGAGAAGTTATTCGCTGGGTCCAAGATATGTTGGGCACCGACATATGTACCCCCATAGCATACTTGGGTCATGATGTCAATTGAGCGAAACGTTGAGATACACGGTCGCCACTTGACATCATGACGGGCCAAAAACGGCAAAAGTGGCACAAAGACACACAAAAGTGCCTTGAAAGGTGCACAATTATATTATAATATCTTCGGCTTGGATCGTGCAATTAACTAATCCTTCTAAACATAATTACGTGACACCAATGACCTCTGATTCCACATATGTGCTCCACTTGGGGCGCTTTGAAAGGTTACGAGCGCTACTTCCCAAGTTGGCACATGAAAATATGCAAAATTGCAAAACACACACCTTGCTCCCAACGCATCGCTTTGGGATCGCCACACAAGCTTCCCTCCACAAAGGTTAGGCTTGCAATTGATCGTGGGGAGTAGAAGGAAAGGGGCTTGCGCAATATGAGGTCCTTTGGCGGGCTTGGCTTGGAGCGATGGACCCGCCAAATAGGCACGCAACACAACACATGGCACATACCACATATTGCCCAAAAAGGTAGCTCCCCCCACGATATGTCATGCCCCTCCAAGGGCAAAACTTTGTGTCAATCGCTCGTAGGAACTCAAGGAAAGTTCCTATGCAACACCAACACTCGCGCGCTACACTCGAAAGTTATCTTAACGCACGCAATATAATGGCCCAAGAGTTATAACGCAAACTCTACCTTCTTGACCATGATCCATTATGCTAGCGCGCACGTGTGGAGACACAAGGCATATAATGCTTCCGCAATTACGTCGGGGGTATTGTGAATACATCCCACGTTTTCTTATTGTCATTCCTGCACGAGATATGACCCTCACAAGTGGCCTCACGAATCAACTTTGTTTTGCCCATATCTCTAAGACAAATTGAGGGCAAGATAAAAGGAAAGTTGATTCGTGCATAGGGAAGCACGTAGGTCCACTCGAAAGATGTCAAATCAAGTGCGGGGATGTCGAAGTCGAAAATCTGATTTCGACATCCTGAAAAATTCGGATTAAGGTTGCGAGTGTAAGATGTGGAAATTGCGGATGCATCAATGCAATTCCTGAAGACTTTAGAGTCTTCGTCACGATTTGCGCTAAAATACCTGTATATAACAGTTAAACAGGCGGTTACGCTAAAGTCGCGAGCTAACCGCCAGCTGTCAAAACAGTGAATATCAGAACGGAAGCGTAAAAATTGACGGAAACAATATGAAAATAAAACCCTGTTGATTCCTGATATTCTGATATATAAATCTCCGCTGGCGGCGCATCGGTTGCCGATGCGGGGCTTTACGGCACGGAACACGCTCCCGCCGGGCTCGCACCGGGCGTCAACGGGCGTCTTCCATACATGCGGTTAGTGGACCGGAGACCGGTCTTCCCTTCCGTACATGGTTGGTGGACCGGAGACCGGTTGTATGCCCCACCATGGTCATGGGGTTCTGGGTACCGCTTCAATAGCCTTGGCCTTGTCCACCTTCGCTTGTTGCTCTTGGACCCACGCACCCACGGAAGAATGGGTGTCCTCTGGATAGGGGGCATGTAGGAACCACGCCGGGCGCCCTAGGAATAGCTCATGGGGCGAGTAGCCAGTAGCCGAACTCTCTCGGGAGTTCATCATCAAGGATATGAGGGGGAGTAGTCTCACCCAGTCTCTGGTGCGTTCAGTTTTGCACCATATCCTCACATTCTCCTTGAGGACACGAATCTGTCGCTCACATAGGGGGTTGCTCGTGTGAGAGTAGGGAATCCCCCTAGACACCTGGACATTGAGGGATCTCAGGACCCTCTTGTACCAGCCGGTATCTGAGCGCACTCGTACGGCCTCATCGGAGTTGATCTCCTTGGGCGCCCCATAGACACAAAACCACTCCTCCAGGAGTATCTTGATAGTCTCCTCCCCGGTACTGTGCTTGGTACATGGGAACACCCTGGTAAACCTGGTCAACCCACAGGTTTGTGATGGGTTATGCCCAGCAGGGGGCTGCCCGCAGCCAGATCGCGGTCCTGTACCTTAGGATGCGTCGCGTGCGTGCAGAAATAAAGGATTTTACGTTCTTGAAAAGTTCTGTTTTATATTAAAATTTCTGTTTGTAATTCAGGGTTCTCTGTATGGACTGATCATGAAGGATTTCAACAATTTCGAAGAGTGATCAACGGAGTTGGTGTTGTGCTTTGCAAATTGCTCGCCGTAAAAGAGATCAGTCCAGTACCCCATAGGGTATACAAAATTGTCGAAATTTGAAAATTGATCCCCATCGTAACTCACTGACCTGGAAACAGGGAACCAAAGGAGAAAGGGTAAGAAAGTCAGAAGGTTAGGGCAAACGAACCTGCATGCATACAATGCAACAAACACATGCGCAAGTGTGCACAAGTGCATACATTAGTAAAAAAATTCCTGAGCTTCCCCAGAAAAAATTGCAAGTAAACAGTACCCGAGCCTGCAGCACATATGTTGCTGTGGCCTCTCTGCCCTCCCACCGTTGGGTGCTGCCCTCAGGCAAAATCTGCACCCCAAAGTTCTCTTGTAAATTTTTCCCCTACACCCTGGCCGAGAGTGTAGGTGCCCACTGAGGCACGCATGCCCTCAGTGGGGGGGGCCGGAGTCACTGCAGGAGCAGTGGCTCTGCAACGAAACTCTGCAGTGGCAGAGTATATGAGTCCCAAACTGGGACAGTGGGTGGGGAGGGTACAAAAAAAAATAATCAGTTTACCCATAGATTAGATATGGGAGCAGAGCACCGGCAGATGCACAGGCGTGCTCTAGCTCTCAAGCAGGAGCAAAGAGTAATCAACGGAGTTGGTGTTGTGCTTTGCAAATTGCTCGCCGCAAAAAAAGATCAGTCCAGTACCCCATAGGGTATACAGAATTGTCGAGATGGCAGAGTTGCCGGGACACAGTGGTTTCATTGTTTCTGATTTGACAGTGCTAAATGTCCGTCGTCTGCAAAAACTGAGTTCAACTAGTCCAGGTGTGAAGCCTCTGGTACAACAAGAACTCCAGCGTCGAGAATGTGAGACGTTACGGCAATTGAATGAAAATCAGTTACGAAATATACGGCGTAATGAATGCTATGAAAATTTTGACAAGAAACGTGGGTTGATTCACCTTTGGAAGACGAGGTTGCCGTGGTTGAGTCACTGGTGGTGGCCAGTCTGTGCGCTGTTGCGCTTTCCCTGTCCCCTTGGCGGCCTCCGCGTTGGAGCAGGGATCGGCGGTGCAAAACTCAAGAGGCTTGTTGAAGCTGTGCTCCTGGCCACGCCCCTTTTGTAATGATGCTGTGCTCTTACTGAAGGAATGGGTTTCGCAAAGCTGTCCCTGGACCTGTGTTCCCTGAAGCGCGCGTTGGAGTGCTGGGGTTGAGCAGAGTGAGAGTTTGGCTGACAAGTTCCAGTGAGAAGACCAGTCACGTTGAATAAGAGCGCTCTGACGAGTTACGCTGAGGAGCGCGCACGCCTGCGGCCACGAGTGAAGGAGATGAACGCTGCATCAGAGGCAGCGCAACGAATGCGCTGAGCATGTCAAGCAGCAGGACGGCCAAGTAGACTAAAGGTTTTCAGTGTGTGTTGCGTGTGTTCGTGCGCGCTTGCACAGTGGAGAGCCACCGCGGTGGCAGTCTCCCACTGTATAGCCTGGATTCAGACTCCGCTCATTCTCACTTCAGTCAGTGTCAGATCCGATACCTCAATCAGTTGGTGGAGCATCGAAGCCCTGAACAGCACTGAGCACCGCGCGCCTACCCTGGGCCTTTTGCTTGGGCAGTAAGGCGCTTTGTGCGTTCGGCTTGTCCTTGAGTTTTTTTTTCCGCGTTCGTCAGTTTGTTTTTTTGGCAGATCCTAGCTCAAATGAGCTAGATGAGAAAAATGGGTTCGACGTCAAGCGTCTCCGGCGCTCAAAAAACACTGTTTTCGTGCTCAGTGGCTCACACTGATGTGCAGCCTTGCTTCAGTTTTTTTGAATCTGAGGCTTCAGGCCCAGTTTTACGCTGGCCTGATTTTGAGCATTTTGCTCGTGAGATGTCAACCCAATTTTGGCTTGTTTTGCTGACAAGAGGAATTTTTTTCAAAAGACTTCTGAATTTTTTCAGAGTCACATTGTGGCTCTTCTGTTTTTTAACTCTTTGCTCCTGTTTGGGAGCTGTAGCACGTCTGTGCATCTGCCGGTGCTCCACTCCCACATTTAATCTATGGGTAAACTTATCATATTTTTTTTGTACCCCCCCCACCCACTGTCCCAGTTTGGGACTCATGTGCTCTGCCACTGCAGAGTTACATTGCAGAGCCACTGCTCCTGCAGTGACTCTAGCCCCCTCACAGAGGAGTTAGTGCCTCAGCGGGTACATGCACTCTAGGCCAGAGTGTATGGGAAAATTATTCCTTTTTTTTTTTCTACAAGAGAACGTTGGGGTGCAGTTTTGCCTGAGGGCAGCACCCCACAGTGGGAGGGGGGCGAGGCCTCAGCAACATATGTGCTGTAGGCCCGTGTACTGTTTACTTGCATTTTTTTTTCTAGGGACGCTCAGGAATTCTTTTTACTAATGTATGCACGTGTGCACACTTGCGCATGTGTTTGTTGCATTGTATCTACGCAAGCTCGTTTGCCCTGACCCGCTGATTTTCTCAACCCTTATCCATTTTGTTCCCTTCCTGCTCTGTTTTCAGGTACACTCAGATCAGTTTGATTCAGAATTCAGGAACCAAACTGTTTTTCGACGCCCAGTGAGCCAGGTCTGTTTTTCGTCGGTTCTTTACCAGCCCCCCCCCCCCCCCCCACGTGTCAGGACTCCTGCTTTTGTGCTCTGCTATCTTTCAGGATTGCAGAGCCGGAGTACTGACGAACCATCATGAAGCTCAGAAGTAATTTAAGTCAATGAAGCAAATACAGCAGCAATCTGTACATTAGCTTAAGGGTTTTCAGCACAGTGGGTCAGTTCGGAACAGACTCACAGATTTTTTGTGTGCTGCTTGCCCTGTTTGTGCTGCCTGTGTGTTTACTGATTTTTTTTCAAACTTCTGAGCAGGGTTTTTTTGGTGCAGAAAATGTTATTAGACCAGATGGCATGGGCAGTAAGTAGCATCAAGTGAAACTGTTTTGGATTTCAGTTTTTGTAAGATTGCCCGCCTGAGTTTTAGGCCAGGAGTTGGGAGCAGGATTTTGCTTACTTGAATTTCTGTTTGAAAACTTTTAGTGCTTTCTCAGGAATGTTTTCCCATAGTCAGCTGGGCTTTTAGGTGGCAGTGACCCCCCCACTCAGGAAAATGTGTAGGATACCTGAAGGGAAGTAGAGGGACCTTAGGTCAGGACTTCAGGTCCTGGGGGTAGGATATTGTACATTATCTCAGTCCATTTCAGCAATTTCTTTTGTACAGTAATGGCTGTGCATACCCCTGGGTATGTGCCAGCCCTTGCAGGTGGCCAGTGGCTGCGGCAAGGGCCCAGCAGGGGGCTGATGTAGTCTGCACACTCGTTCTCCACTCCCTGGATATGGTGTACTGTCAGCCGTAGTTGGCTGAGGTAGGTCCACCAGCGCCGCAGCTTGGCCTTCTCATGTAGGGGACCCTTCTGGAAAGTGCGGACCGGCTCTTGGTCGCACAGCCAGACCACAGGGCTACTCCCCAACAGTCGTGCTTGTGAGGATAGCACTAGCATACCCGCGAGCAATTCCTGCTCATAGGTGGAGTAGTTCCCCCTGGCCTGGTTCCATTTCAAGTTTGAGTGGCCCAGAGGTACTAGGACCCACTTGTCGTCAGGGTAGCTGTGCTTGAGAGTTCCATCTCGGTTGAGACCTTCAGTCCCCCATTGGGAAATAGCCGAGTCGAACCCACCTTCTCTAGTGCTTGCCATTGGAACAACGTTCCACCACCGCCCACATTGCTGGCGTCGGTCACCAGGATAATCTCCCCTTGTGCCCTAGGCACGCCCAAGCACTTAGCGTTGGCAACCTTGTCTTTGAGCTCGTCAAACGCTTGTTGCTCTTGTGGGCCCCAGCGCCAAGTAGTACTCTTCTTGATCAGGTCAGTCGGAATGGCGCTGGTGTAGGTGAAGTTTTTGATATGGCGGCGATAGAAGTTGCACGCCCCAATGAAACTGCGTACATCATGAAGTCCTTTCTTGGGGTCTTTGTGTCGTACCTTGGCGTCCATCAGGGGTTTGGCCTTAGAGGCCGCTGGGGTCCACCACCCATAGCCAACGTCAAACCCCAGGTACTGCATGATCTCCTACATCAACTCACACTTCTCCAGCTTGAGTCGTGTGTGGTTCTCCTGGCAGACCGCAAATAACTCACCCAAGAGGATTAGGTGATCCTCCTGGGTATTGGTCCCGAGGCATACATCGTCGATGTGTGCTTCCATCTGGGCCCCACGGGATATGAGTTCCTGCACCTTAGGTCTCCTTCGTAGGATGGACAAGATCTTGTTCACCAGCTCTTGGAATAGAGCGGATGCGTTGGCCACGCCAAACGGCATGACCTTCCACTTGAACACCCTCCCCTGAAGGGTGATGAAGGCTAGTAGCTCCTGAGCGTTGGGCGTCAGGTCCACCTGCCAGAATCCGCTCCTCTCGTCCATCTTGGTCTTGTAGCGACAGGAGGCTATCTTCTCAAGGGTAGATTCCATATTAGGAATGGACCCTGAGTGGTTCAGCGTTTTCTTGTTCAGCTCTCCGTAGTCGGATACCAGCCGTTTGGCTGTAGACCCAGGTTTAGCCACCAGGAAACAGGGGCTGCAGTGTTGGGGGTAGTCCCCGTCCTTGTACTCCAGGACTAGGCCAGCGTCGATACATTCTTGTATCTGTCGCTCAATCTCGTCGGCCTGCTCTTTAGTGACTAGGAGCCGGACAGCGTCTCCTCCGGATCTTGTGACCCACGAACTCGTGTTTCAGCTTGAGGTCCATCTGTACCAGCTTGTCACATGAGGCTGGGGGTGGTAGTTCCCTGAACACCTCCAGATAGGTCCTTATAAGCGTCTGTACCCGCGGGTCTAATAGCTTGATCTTGTCCTCCATGTCCTCGTCAGAGTGTAATTTGCTTGCCCCCTGAGTAATAGACGTCGGGAGGTGATCCTCCACCGACTCTTCGCCCTTGGTAGTATCCTTCATCCCTTGGTAGGCATAAACTGATAAAATAGGTTGCGTTCAACCATCTCCTGTGGACGATGGCAACATAGGCATGCTCGAGGGGGTTCACATACACATTCCTCCGAGAGGTCGGCCTCCTCTGGGGTCCTCACATGGGTACCCCACACGCTCTTCATGAGCTTAAGATCTACCTCCGTTTGCCAGGTGGTGATCTTCTGTTCGAGGTCCTCCTTCAATTGGGATAGATCTTCCATAAGTCCTTGCTTCAGTGGCCATGAGCTGCGGGTAGGCTTAGTGTAGCATAACCTTTTTGCCACCAACCTCCTCTTGGAGTCCACGTACTCTCTTAGCCTGGATCGAGGGTCCAGCTCCTCGTCCACGGGGTCTTCCACCCTCATGGAGAGTAGGGGTTTCAGTGGGGTGACGTACTCGGCGTTCTCCACTTCCTCCACACAGGTCTGCACGAAGAAGGCGTTGTGCTCAGTTTCGTCCTCTGAGTGGATCGAGCTAGGGAGCTCGGAAAGTCCACACTCAGAGACTCCATCAGGAACGGGTACATGGCAGGGAGAGTTGGGGGCGTTGGTGTTAGTCACGACGTATTCATCCCCTCCGGGTATACTCTCAATAGCATCTTGAGGTTGTAGTCGATCCTTCAAGTCACCCAAAGCGAGTCCATCTACTTCTCGTTGTATAGCCTGGACCAGAGTCGGGTCCAGGTCCTCCCAGGGGATGGAGGTAAGACCTCCGTCCACCACGCTGAGCATACCCCCCCATCCGGGTTTCCCAATAGGCGTCTTACGCCCCAGAGGCACGTAGATGGCCTCATCAGGTAACCGAACAGAGCTGATAGTCAGCCTGTCCAGGAGGGTTCGCCAGTACTCGTTGCCCCCATGGGCTCCCCAATCGGGGGAACACAGGACCATACGGGAACAATCCAAGGCCACCTTGGTCAAGACCTTCCCCAGTTCACTGAACCTGGGGTTCCTGTAGGCCATCTCGAAACAGGGCCAATAAAATTTGTAGCTGCAGTTCTTCCCCTTGCTGCAGTAAAGGTCCAGGACATGTTGCTTGTCGCTGGCGAACAACTCCACACTCAGGTCTTCTCTAGAGTAACGCAACTCCTTCAGACCTTGGTCTAGGACTTCCCCCACCAGTTGATGGTCCTCAGATTTGGAGGCCGCCATCATGTTGGAGGGCTCCTCCTTCGATACCCTCAGGTAGCTCGAGGTGTGCTCCGACTGCTCCAGTGGCACGGACTCTCTACCATTGCCGTGGTCCACGTAGAGGAGGTAGGGCGCTTGCAGCGTCGGGGATTGTACCTGGGAGTGCTGCACGAAGAAGTCAGTCCCCAATACAAAGTCGAAGGCCTGAGTGTCCATCACATAGAACCGATGGGCGATAGGTCGGGAGCCCATAGGTACCTCCACTTCACAGTCCCCGCAGTTGTGCACCACATGTCCATCCCCCATTCGTATAGCCGCGGTGGTCATGGTGTTCTTCAGGCTCCCACAAGGTAAAATTTTCTTGGCCACTATAGATATGGTGGCCCCAGTATCCAATACCCCCAGGTATTCACGTCCCCCTAGTCAAATACGTACCCAGAACACCAGGTCCAGGGCCCCACCGGAGCGTCCCCGTCAGAACTCCGCGGGACAAGTCACCTCGAGCCCCTTGTTCCGCAATTTGCGGGCCATCCTCATGAAACGGCTCCTCTTCTTAGCGTTGCCGTCGTCCCCACCTTCATGCTCATGCTTGGCCCCTTGTTCTTGCTGGGCCTGCGTTTGTGAGCGTGTGGTAGGACCAGACTACCCTCCAGAGGGCTCAGAGTAAGAAAAAGTCAGTGCCATGTCTTTCTTGGAGGGCTTGATCCAGGCCAAGCCCCCCTTAAAACCCTTTTGTTGATGCTAAGACTAACTTAAGTATTTTGATCTCTCTTTTGAAGCCAAAAGTACACTTTCTCAAAGTAACTAGGGTTGTAACCCTAGCCCCCCATGAAGTTCACCCCTACCACTCAACTGAGCGGAGGTATCTTCCTTCATGGAGGATATACCGAAACAAAATAGGCATTTCATGCTTTAGGCCTTGGAGGTTAAGCCTAGTGGTCTCCCACCCCAAGACCCCTATACTCAATTGTTTATACCACTTATTGTGGTTCTACGTTTTAACTGTTTCTGAAGTTTGTTCCTTGGCTAACTCATTTTCTTTGTTGGCCTGACACCTATGCCCCACATTCCTCACCAGCACCATTTCACCCAAAAGAGTGCACATGAAGTGCTTGATGTTATCTTGGAGGCTAGAGTCAGTCCAGTTGTCATATAAAATCTTTTGCATTATCCATTTGTGATTGAATCTTTGTGTTTATACCTGCTTTGTCCTTCTGCAGCCCTTCTGTGTTACACTGGATTTCAAACTATTCATTGATTCGATCCACATCCACGTGCAGGATTTCATCAAAATCTATAGGGCAATAATCAAGGACATCTTTCCGGTAGCAGAGGCAAACTCTGAGCACCTTTCGAACCGACTCTGGGCAGAAGCACAAGAAAAACACACTGAACATGTCCTACCGAACGTGGCCAATCAGAAGTGTACAAGTTCAACTATCGCACCCAGTGAGTGAACCGCCACTCAGAGCAGCATCTGGGTCTCGGGAAGATTCGGAGCACAGAAGGGAAGAACTAAATACACCCAGAACAATCCCATTAACCATGGAAACCTTAGCGGCCCATGGTGAAGACAGCCTGCAAAGGCTCCGCAGGTGTGTCGAAGCTTCCATCGCCCGGTCGGCATGTCCAGCTTCGTCTTCTTCCAAACTTTGAGTTGGTCCAGAAGGTGTTATAGTGATTTCAACACTGTGTGTTTGTTGTGCCTCTCCTGCTGCTTGCTGCTGGTGTAGGGTCTCCTGCTGCTTGTTTTTGACGAGGAAAATGTTTCATTTGCTGAAATACAACCAATCCAGGATAACCCAAGCCAGAGATAAGCAAGTAGAAGAGGATCAGGATCAAATCATGAAGGGCTGCAGTGTAAGCAGTGAAAGATGTAAGAATATTCTCAAGGCAATCGCATATTCACAATGATAGTTGAAATGCTTTGGAAAAAGAGTTGGAAAACTGCCCCATAGTCACTCAATCTCCACAGTGCCATCTCAGGAGATGTGCACTCTTTGTTTTGGGTCCCATATATGCTGAGGTGGCATGGCATGTGGCGATAAGGTCACTGCCATGTCACATGGGATCTTCCTACTTAGCTAGGCTGACCGGGAATTGAACCCAGGACCTCTCAAAAAGAGGTGCCCAGCCCCCTAGGGTGCATACCTCTAGGATAGCTAAGAATTCATGAGAAAACATAGATAAATTCATAGGCTCTGCCCTGGATATGTCAGTTCTCAGTCAACTCTGGAAACGATGAATAGCCTCACATTGATAGGGGATTAAGGGGTCCACTCCATATCCTGATTTAGTGTTTGGTTCCATAAGTCAAAATGTGTTTTCACCCATTTTGGTTAGGCCAACACTAAGATAAAAATGCTAGAGTGCTTAATGCATCTCTACTACAACTAGAGTATGCCTCAAAGCATTAGAAAAGCACTTTTTCTTACTCCCCCCTTGTGCTGTGGTGGCCACCACTGTCGCATTTTAGGAAAAAGGGTATTTTTCTTGGCCTTTCCTTGGTTTCCACATCTACTTTAAAATACCTATGGCCTCCCTCACACTGGAAAAATGGGTGCTCACCATGGCTGGTGCCTTTTGCTGCTGTGTTCATGACTACCCTACAGAAAGCTCAGCGCTCTTGGCGCTGCCGGGGTTTCTGTGGCTTGGTTGGGTTAGGTTCGGAGCATGCCAAAAAAAACATGTGCATGTGCAACCCTCCCTCCAAGACGCAGCGCGACATAAATGAATAAAGTTCTGTCAGTCAAATGCTACGAAAGACAAATCGTCCAACAGACAATAAAAAATAGGTATAACACGACGAAAAACTTTTCTGAATAGCTGAAAATAAAGCTAATTAGCATAAAAAACGCTTAGGCCAAATAGCGCGCTGCGAAACGCGTAAAAACGCGAAGAAAAGTTTTTCGACGTGAAATAGGTGAATAGTTAACGCCGTAAGCACCGTAACGCTCGTGGAACCCCAACGCTGTCCTTGCTGTCGTCTAACTCGCTATAGGCGCAAAGAAAAACACGTCGCCAGCAGCGCGTAAAACTCGAAAATTTTTCATAACTCGCCACGACCCCTCACGTCGCGCCCTGCCGCCTTTTTCTTCTTACTCTCCATGCACCTACCTCCCCACCCTCGTGCCCATCACTCCCCTTGCCCTGCAGCTCAGGCGGCGGCCCTGGGGGAACGCGGTTAACCCTTAACAATGGACACCAACACGCTCCACGACGCCACGCCAAAGAACAAGGCCGAGAACATCAAGAACGACGGGTAGCACGTAAGGCACAGCAGCGAACATGGTCTTGCTGCACGCGAGTGTGTTGGGTCGGGTATAATTTTATTTTATTTTCAAAAGCCAAAAAAAAAAAAAAAAAAAAAGAGGAAAAAAAAAATATTTTACGAAATTTTGCAGCGGTTTTTCAAGTAGGTACAACCACACCCACACAAGAAACAAACCAAGCAAGGCGGCACGGCACCGCAGGACACGGCACAGGGCGCAGGACACCACAGGACAACGCACAGCACAGCAAGACACCACGACACACCAGAGCAGCACCACCACACCGCAGAACGCCCAGGGAGACACCACAACGCACAGGGACACGCCACAGCACGAGGCACCAACAACAACGCAGACGACACTGGCACCGCACGACGGGGCGCAGGAGGGCAAAGCAAACACAAACAGCACCGCAAAACGACAGCAGAGCACGACAGCACAGCACCACACGACGGCACAGCGCCACAGCACACGACACAGGGAAGCAGGGCACCACAGCCAGCGCAACAAGGCACCGCAGCGCACAGAGCGGAGAAGACAGGGAACGCACAGCACGAGGAGAAGAGCACCACAGCACGCAGCCACCACCACCGGGCAAAAAAAAGCACAGCCAACCAACAGCACAACACAGCACAGCAAGACAGCCCACAGGAGGGCAAAGCAAGCCCCAACAGCACCGCAACACGACAGCAGAGCACAACAGCGCAGCACCACAGAACACGACACAGGAAAGCAGGGCACCACAGCAAACCACACCAACCGCAGGGAAACAGACCACGCGGCCAGACAGGGACACCGACACCGAAACACGCCACCAGCAGACAACCACGGGCCAGCAGACCCAGCACCGCACCACGGCACACCACAGCACCAGGCGCCAGCAACAGCGTGCACCACACGAACAGCACAACGCAAGCGCACCAGCACAGGGAAGCACAGCGCCGCACAGAGCGGAGAGGACAGGGAACGCACAGCACAGCACCCCGGGACACACACAGCACAAAGCAGAGCGGTGAACAACAGCACGCACCACCGCGCCACGACAAAACACACACAGCACGGGGGAACACCGCAAAACGCAGCGCCGCAGAGCACAGGGCCCCAGGGCAACGGGCAGCGCCAGAGGGCACGGCACAACAAGCAGTGGCACCCAAGGAGCACAACACAGCACAGAACAGCACAACACCGGAGAACACAACGCGCAGCAGCGCGGCGCAGCACCGCACCCAGGGACGCACAGCACAACACAGCACACGGCACACAGCACCGGGCGGCAGCGACGAAAACCGTGAGACAAAGAGGGGGGGGGGGGGGGCAGCAACCGACAGGGAGCAACCACCAGCCGTGCGGAAAGCACGAAAGAGGGGCAAGCACACGGAGAGCCGAGAGGCAAAAGGCCAACAGAGGAAAAAACGCACAGCGCCGAGGCCCAGGGCACCCGAGGCCGGAAACAAGAGAAAGCCGGAGACGAGGGGAGCGCACAGGGGAGGAAAAAAAAA
The DNA here is from genome assembly GCA_964036045.1 of Eutreptiella sp. 'Long Island Sound 2002'. NCBI lineage: Eukaryota > Euglenozoa > Euglenophyceae > Eutreptiales > Eutreptiaceae > Eutreptiella > Eutreptiella sp. 'Long Island Sound 2002'. Next base: position 25,339,827 of record OZ038388.1, read on the forward strand.
AAAAAAAAAAACAACAACACCAAGGAACCAAGGAAGAGGTGACCAAAACAGCGAGACACAAAAAGGGAGGAGTTGGGGGGAGAAACCACCAAAGAGCACCCAACGGCCAAGCACGAGACACAAACGAGGCGCGAGCGCACGAACAGCCAGGCAGCGGGAGGCCGAGACAAAGAACCAAAGCACAGCGCCAAGGCAACGAGAAACGGCAAGGGCAGCGAGAGAGAGGGGGGCAACCCCAGCCCGGAGGGGGCCAAGCAAAGCAGAAAGACAAAGCGGCCAAAAGAAAAGGTGAGGCGCACCAGAACGCGCCCGCACCAGAGCACGCACACGAACACACACGCACCCCGGAACCCTGGCTGCCCGCTCCAGAGGACGGGCGGCCGGGGGAGGGACAGCGCCTGACACCAGGCGCCCCTCACAACGGTGGAAGGCACCCCCCCCCGGGGACGCCCACCCGCCACCCCCACAGCGAGCAACGCCGTCCCACAGGGGCGCACGCTGTGGGGCCGGTGCAGGGTCCACACGCCCGCATCGACCGCACCCGGGACACACGGGTGGCGGAACCGAGGCTGCCCGCTCCAGAGGACGGGCGGCCGGGGGGGGGACAGCGCCTGACACCAGGCGCCCCTCACAACGGTGGAAGGCACCCCCCCCCGGGGACGCCCACCCGCCACCCCCACAGCGAGCAACGCCGGCCCGCAAGGGCGCACGCTGTGGGGCCGGTGCTGGGTCCACACGCCCGCATCGACCGCACCCGGGACACACGGGTGGCGGAACCCTGGCTGCCCGCTCCAGAGGACGGGCGGCCGGGGGAGGGACAGCGCCTGACACCAGGCGCCCCTCACAACGGTGGAAGGCACCCCCCCCGGGGACGCCCTTCCGCCACCCCCACAGCGAGCAACGCCGGCCCGCAAGGGCGCACGCTGTGGGGCCGGTGCGGGGTCCACACGCCCGCATCCACCGCACCCGGGACACACGGGTGGCGGAACCCAGGCCGCCCGCTCCAGAGGACGGGCGGCCGGGGGAGGGACAGCGCCTGACACCAGGAGCCCCTCACAACGGTCGAAGGAACCCCCCCCCGGGGACGCCCTTCCGCCACCCCCACAGCGAGCAACGCCGGCCCGCAAGGGCGCACGCTGTGGGGCCGGTGCTGGGTCCACACGCCCGCATCGACCGCACCCGGGACACACGGGTGGCGGAACCCTGGCTGCCCGCTCCAGAGGACGGGCGGCCGGGGGAGGGACAGCGCCTGACACCAGGCGCCCCTCACAACGGTGGAAGGCACCCCCCCCGGGGACGCCCTTCCGCCACCCCCACAGCGAGCAACGCCGGCCCGCAAGGGCGCACGCTGTGGGGCCGGTGCGGGGTCGACACGCCCGCACCGACCGCACGCGGGACACACGGGTCGCGGAACCCCGGCGGCCCGCTCCAGAGGACGGGCGGCCGGGGGAGGGACAGCGCCTGACACCAGGCGCCCCTCACAACGGTGGAAGGCACCCCCCCCCGGGGACGCCCTTCCGCCACCCCCACAGCGAGAAACACCGGCCCGCAAGGGCGCACGCTGTGGGGCTGGTGCTGGGTCCACACGCCCGCATCGACCGCACCCGGGACACATGGGTCGCGGAACCCTGGCTGCCCGCTCCGGAGGACGGGCGGTCGGGGGAGAGACAGCGCCTGACACCAGGCGCCCCTCACAGCGGCGGAAGGCACCCCCCCCGGGGACGCCCCTCCGCCACCCCCACAGCGAACAACGCCGGCCCGCAAGGGCGCACGCTGTGGGGCCGGTGCTGGGTCCACACACCCGCATCGACCGCACCCGGGACACGCGGGACGCGGGACCCTGGCGGCCCGCTCCAGAGGACGGGCGGCCGGGGGAGGGACAGCGCCTGACACCAGGCGCCCCACACAACGGTGGAAGGCACCCCCCCCGGGGACGCCCTTCCACCAACCCCACAGCGAGCAACGCCGGCCCGCAAGGGCGCACGCTGAGGGGCCGGTGCTGGGCTCACACGCCCGCTTCGACCGCACCCGGGACACACGGGTCGCGGAACCCCGGCCGCCCGCTCCAGAGGACGGGCGGTCGGGGGAGGGACGGCGCCTGACACCAGGCGCCCCTCACAACACGGTGGAAGGCACCCCCCCCAGGGGACGCCCTTCCGCCACCCCCACAGCGAGCAACGCCGGCCCGTAAGGGCGCACGCAGTGGGGCCGGTGCTGGGTCCACACGCCCGCATCGACCGCACCCGGGACACACGGGTCGCGGAACCCCGGCCGCCTGCTCCAGAGGACGGGCGGCCGGGGGAGGGACAGCGCCTGACACCAGGCGCCCCTCACAACGGTGGAAGGCACCCCCCCTGGGGACGCCCTTCCGCCACCCCAACGGCGAGCAACGCCGGCCCGCAAGGGCGCACGCTGTGGGGCCGGTGCTGGGTCCACACGCCCGCATCGACCCCCCCGGGACACACGGGTCGCGGAACCCTGGCTGCCCGCTCCGGAGGACGGGCGGTCGGGGGAGGGACAGCGCCTGACACCAGGCGCCCCCCACAACGGCGGAAGGCACCCCCCCCGGGGACGCCCTTCCGCCACCCCCACAGCGAACAATGCCAGCCCGCAATGGCGCACGCCGTGGGGCCGGTGCTGGGTCCACACGCCCGCATCGACCGCACCCGGGACACGCGGGACGGGATGCGCGCGCCACACCACCCAGCAGGGGGGGGAGCGGACACCGCGAGAGCGCGAGCGCACACACACGAAAAGGACACGCGGGGACAACCGGAGGGGCAACCGAACCGAGCGCGCGGAACGCACAGACGGCATGGAATGGCGTACCAGCGAGCGAGGGTAAGGGACACCCGGACAGGACGGCCCGCCACACACAGCGCGGAACACGCGGGGCGGGAAGGGGGAAACAGGAGAGACACAACACCAGGTACCGGCCCGAACCCCCCCCGAACCGGCCGTGAGCGCCGCGCACACACAGACGGGACACTGCACCCGCCAAAGCAGTAGTGGCGCACAGCGCCACGCCCCAACCCCTAGGCTAGGCAGCCTCCGCGCCAGCCCAAGGGGGTCCCACTGGCGACAAGCCAGTAGCACGGGCCCGGCGGCGCCGGCGCCCCGGGCGACCACGCATTAGGGGTGCGACGCAGTGGGTAAGCGCCCGCAGCCACGTCTGCGAATTGATGCACTGACCGAGGAGTGGCGAAACGGGAACGCCGGGGAAGGACGGGGCTCTGAGCTCTGTGAACCCGGGGGACTCCGCCACCAGGCAGGAGGTGCGTCTTGGAGGGCCCCCCACTAGGACCCGGTGGGGAGGATATCACCTGGCCCGACCAGGTGGCCCCCCGGGGCCGAAAGGCGTCTAGTACCCGCAAAATCAAACCTCAAACCTCAAACCTCATTTTCTGTGTTGGCCTGACACCTATGCCCCACATTCCTCACCAGCACCATTTCACCCAAAAGAGTGCACATGAAGTGCTTGATGTTATCTTGGAGGCTAGAGTCAGTCCAGTTTTCATATAAAATCCTTTGTATTATCCATTTGTGATTGAATCTTTGTGTTTATACCTGCTTTGTCTTTCTGCAGCCCTTCTGTGTTACACTGGATTTCAAACTATTCATTGATTCGATCCACATCCTGTTCTTGCTCTACTTGCTCCTTTGGTTTTGGGATTTCATCATCAAAAACGTGCAGGATTTCATCAAAATCTATAGGGCAATAATCAAGGACATCTTTCCGGTAGCAGAGGCAAACTCTGAGAACCTTTCGAACCGACTCTGAGCAGAAGCACAAGAAAACTACACTGAACATGTCCTACCGAACCTGGCCAATCAGAAGTGTACAAGTTCAACTATCGCACCCAGTGAGTGAACCACCACTCAGAGCAGCATCTGGGTCTCAGGAAGATTCAGAGCACAGAAGGGAAGAACTAAATACACCCAGAACAATCCCATTAACCATGGAAATCTTAGCGGCCCATGGTGAAGACAGCCTGCAAAGGCTCCGCAGGTGGGTCGAAGCTTCCATCGCCCGGTCGGCATGTCCAGCTTCGTCTTCTTCCAAACTTTGAGTTGGTCCAGAAGGTGTTATAGTGATTTCAACACTGTGTGTTTGTTGTGCCTCTCCTGCTGCTTGCTGCTGGTGTAGGGTCTCCTGCTGCTTGTCTTTGACGGGGAAAATGTTTTATTTGCTGAAATACAACCAATCCAGGATAACCCAAGCCAGAGATAAGCAAGTAGAAGAGGATCAGGATCAAATCATGAAGGGCTGCAGTGTAAACAGTGAAAGATGTAAGAATATTCACAGAAACTGCAACTCAAGGCAAATCGGATCGCATATTCACAAAGATAGTTGAAATGTTTTGGAAAAAGAGTTGGAAAACTGCCCCATAGTCACTCAATCTCCACAGTGCCATCTCAGGAGATGTGCACTCTTTGTTTTGGGTCCCATATATGCTGAGGTGGCATGGCATGTGGCGATAAGGTCACTGCCATGTCACATGGGATCTTCCTACTTAGCTAGGCTGACCGGGAATTGAACCCAGGACCTCTCAAAAAGAGGTGCCCAGCCCCCTAGGGTGCATACCTCTAGGATAGCTAAGAATTCATGAGAAAACATAGATAAATTCATAGGCTCTGCCCTGGATATGTGAGTTCTCAGTCAACTCTGGAAACGATGAATAGCCTCACATTAATAGGGGATTAAGGGGTCCACTCCATATCCTGATTTAGTGTTTGGTTCCATAAGTCAAAATGTGTTTTCACCCATTTTGGTTAGGCCAATACTAAGATATAAATGGTAGAGTGCTTAATGCATCTCTAATACAACTAGAGTATGCCTCAAAGCATTAGAAAAGCACTTTTTCTTACTCCCCCCTTGTGCTGTGGTGGCCACCACTGTCGCATTTTAGGAAAAAGGGTATTTTTCTTGGCCTTTCCTTGGTTTCCACATCTACTTCAAAATACCTATGGCCTCCCTCACACTGGAAAAATGGGTGCTCACCATGGCTGGCGCCTTTTGCTGCTGTGTTCATGACTACCCTACAGAAAGCTCAGCGCTCTTGGCGCTGCCGGGGTTTCTGTGGCTTGGTTGGGTTAGGTTCGGAGCATGCCAAAAAAAACATGTGCATGTGCATCCCTCCATCCAAGACCCAGCGCGACATAAACCCAACGCAAGACGCAACATACACACTTGCATGGGTTCTCATAAACCTGCAGGCGACCTGTGACCTGTCTTAGGGCGACGGGAGTCGTAAAAAAATTAAATTGCCCCTTGGTGGGGTCTTGGTTTCTGCTCAGTCGTCCCAGGCTGCTGCGGTTCAGCCCGAACACGGCCTACTCAGCGAGGCTGCGCGTGGGTATCTGTACAGACAGGAATGGGAGAAATATGGACGAATCCACGCAAGCGCGAAGCGACAACACCTAAATCCGTCAAGTGACGGCCTAGAATTTTTCTAAGACAACACACCTGAGCAGAACGCAATTGTGCATCAGATGCACATTTTGATAAAAATTGTAGTCATCTCTCGATTTTTTAAATCAAGAAATTCCTACGCAGAAAAAGGCGGCGCGCAGGAGCGGCTCCTAGCAAAGCGCCGGAAAATACAGAAATAATGAGATTATAAATGTATGTCTCACGTAGACAAGAAAATGACGAGACACACATAAATAAGGAAACATACAGATTTCACCCACACTGACAGAAAGAATCAAATATCCAAGAATTCCAAAATCAACGAAAAGACTGCAATGAATCAGGTATAAACCTCAGGTGTGCTCGTCTCGTATGCAGCATGCACATTGCTCGTCTCGTGTCTCCGTGAACGAGTCTTGTAGCAGCGCTAACAAACGATAGAGGGCTAGATTAGTAAGGTTGTAGATGATTAGAGGTAAGATCAGGGCAAAAACGATGGCCTTCGGCCAAGGAGTGGTTGTCATGGGGGGCTAACGGTCCTGTCCTGCGATGCAATGCGGGGCAACCATGACAACTGCTTGTACACACCAACCTCCCTTTTTTGTAGCACTGATTAGAACATACACACGCGTGCATAAACGCTTGCTTTGCTTGTGTCTCGTTTCTGCTCTCCCTTGCTTCGCTCGCCCAGGCACACTGGTGTTTGGTCTAAATTCACATCTGCCAACAAGCAAAAGCACATGCACACAGAAAACGATAAGTAGCGTCGGTATGCGGGTCCGGGGCGTGATGTCGCATAAGGCAGCCTGTGCCATAGATACTGTCCAGGGTGGGTGGGTGGGCCATCGACATACAAAATATCAAAGACAACTGAGCAGGCAATCAGTGCAGACACATATACACTCAATCCTGCACAGACCAAACTTGGGTTTGCTTATGGCAAACCTCATTTTGGTCTAAATTCACATCTGCCAACAACCAAGAGCACATGCACACAGAAAACGATAAGTAGCGTCGGTATGCGAGTTTGGGGCGCAAACACTCCCATACACCGACATGATAGCAGGCTGAATCTGCCCTGAAAGAAAAGAAAAAGAAACCGGCTGCGCGCCTTGATCGGCCGCGCCATGCAACACACGCACCCCGCGCAACACACGCCTACGCCGTGACAATCCCCCTCGCAGTCGCACTGCGTCAATCATAGCACTCTTGCCGCTGTAACCGGACGCCGTAACTTCTCATGGCCCCGACAGCCCCCTCACCCGGTTCGGCCAAAGGCTGACCGTTGTGTTTGGTTGCTGCACCGGGTGAGGGCACGTCAGTAGGCAGGGGCACGACGCCCAGGCACACTCAGCCACTCTCGGCCCGCAGCACGCTTGTCGCGTCAGCTACAAAATTCCGGCGCATCTTGCATCATACGCAGGGGCACCCGCCGCGCGTACCAGTCCTCCGCAATGGCTACCGCAGCGCGGTACAGCCTCTCCCAACCCACTGCACCCTCCCAACACCGCACCCCTGCCCCTGGTCTCGCAACCACAGGCGGTGCCTGCAACAACTCAGGCTGCGGGATGCAGAAGTACCAAGCGTCCCACACGACCAGCAGCCACTGCCGGATGAGTTCTAAGGTTTGAGGTTTGAGGTTTGATTTTGCGGGTACTAGACGCCTTTTGGCCCCGGGGGGCCACCTGGTCGGGCCAGGTGATATCCTCCCCACCGCGTCCTAGTGGGGGGCCCTCCAAGACGCACCTCCTGCCTGGTGGCGGAGTCCCCCGGGTTCACAGAGCTCGGAGCCCCGTCCTTTCCCGGCTTCCCCGTTTCACCACTCCCCGGTCAGTGCATCGATTCGCAGCTGTGGCTGCGGGCGCTTACCCACTGCGTCGCACCCCTAATGCGTGGTCGCCCGGGGCGCCGGCGCCGCCGGGCCCGTGCTACTGGCTTGTCGCCAGTGGGACCCCCTTGGGCTGGTGCGGAGGCTGCCTAGCCTAGGGGTTGGGGCGTGGCGCTGTGCGCCACTACTGCCTTGGCGGCTGCAGTGCCCCGTCTGTGTGTGCGTGGCGCACGCGGCCGGTTCGGGGGGTTCCGGCCGGTACCTGGTGTTGTGTCTCTCTCGTTTCCCCGTCCCCGCCCCGCGTGTTCCGCGCTGCGTGTGGCAGGCCGTCCCGTCCGGGTGTCCCTTACCCTCGCTCGCTGGTACGCCATTCCACGCGGTCTGTGCGTTCCGCGCGCTCGGTCCGGTTGCCCTTCTGGTAGTCCCCGCGTGTCCCTTTCGGGTGTGTGCGCTCGCGCTCCCGCGGCGTCCCCCCCCCCCCCCCTGGGTAGTGTGGCTTGCGCACCTCGCGTGGTCCCGGCACTGGGTGCTGGTAGGGCCGTTCCACGTGGTCGGTGCCCCTCCGCGTGTCCTGCCCTGGTCCCTTGCTCCTTCTGGCGTGCTTGGGGGGGGCGCTCCGGTCCCGGTTCCACCCTACTTGGCTTGGGGTTGTGGGGGTGGTGGTAGGGCGTCCCCGGGGGGGGTGCCTTCTACTGTTGCGAGGGGCGTCTGGGGTCAGGCGCTCCCCCTCCCCCGACTGCCCGCCCACTGGGCGGGCTGTCGGGGTCCGCGATCCACGTGTTGTGGGCGCGGGCGTGCGGGTGTGGGGGCCCTTCTCTGTGCCCTCGGCCTGCACGCCCTGTGGGGGCTGCCCGCCGCGGGGCGGGTCCGTGGCGTTCGTGTGCCGGGGGGCGGGCTGGGGGGGGGGGGGGGCGTGCGCCGTACCCCCCGTTTGTGCGGCCGGGGGGGGGCCTGTAAGGCAGGGGGTCGCTCTGCCTCATTCTGTCCCTCTGACTTCCCTGGGCAGGCAACAAAGCGGGTGTCACAAAATTGAAGTTACCACTTATCCGAAGGCTCAAAGCATGCATGGAATCGAAGTCTAGTATTCATGGAGGATAGAGACCAAAGTCCAATGCCCATGTACATCCCCACTTTACCCTCAAAACCCCTTCAGATATGGGCGCCACGCACTGCCCAAGTCAGCCCATGATCTTGAGACCAATTCTTATAATCCTTCGTGCGCCAAGCCAAATGGAGTACGCGATCCGGCATATGGTGGTGTTCAACTCCAAAGCATATGCCAACATTTGAACAACATACCATGGTTCGACTCCCCATAGGCTTCTTGCTGTTTGCTGACCAGGTAAGTACACAAAACGCAAAAATGAGCAAAAATTGAGGTCAAAAACATGAAAATATGACCAAGTACAAAGTTGTCATGATAGTATATCTCTATGCTCACCCATGATATCCGCGCACGGTCCAATACACAAATGATTGGAACCATTTGCGAACATTTCCCCCACTTGGATCCCCAATCAAGCGCATGGAGATACCTTCGCCACTCATATCTACATGCCCCATGAAAATGGGAGTGCACTCATGGATCTCTTTGCCTAACATACCATGAGCAATACATATGCGGTAGACTTAGTCTAGCGCTTTGAATTCCACAATTGAGACACCGGCAAAACCCTTGTCACGTATAGCTCCCCATCTCTTCGGCCACACGAAGATATATAACATGGGCGTGAGCATATCAAGACATATACCATGCATATAAAACATACCCTCAAAAGTGGCTCCCACCATGATATGCCATGTCCCTCCATTGGCATAACTTCACGTTAAAAATACGTAGGAACCCAATAAAAGTTGCTATGCAACCCCAACACTCATGCGGCACACTCGAGAGTCGCATTAAAATAATCAGTTGCACGGTCCAAGAGTTATATATCACTTTATACCCTCTTGACCTTTTTCCCTTGCTACACCGGGCATGTGTGCGCACCAAAGGCGTTTGATGCATCCTAAAATAACTTCAGACTAAGGCGCTTGCAACCCAATCTTCCTTATTCTCTTTCCCCACACTCGCGCGTAGATATGGCCCTTCAAAGTGGTCCCACGACTCACTTTTGGTTCCCTTATATCTCCAAGTCAAATGGGTGGCAAGTATAAGGGAAACCTGATTCGGGCATAGGGAAAAGAGTATGACCACTCGAAGAAGTCCAAATCAAGTGCGGCGATGTCGAAGTCGAAAATCCGATTTCGACATCGCGAAAAATTCAGATTAAAATTTCGAGTGCTTATTTAGAAAATTGCGGAAGCAACGAACCCTTTGCTGATGAAATCTGACCCTTCAACGGAGTATCCGCCAAAATATCTGGAAATACCAGTTAACCAATCGGTTGACGTAAAATCGCGAGCCAACTGACAGTCGCCGATACATTGACCATCAGAACGAAAGGCTGAAAAATTACGGAAACATTATGATAATAAAACCCTGTTGATTCCTGATATTCCGATATATAAATCTCCGCTGGCGGCGCCTCGGTTCTGAATATGGCTGCTCATAGCCGGAATGGCCAAACCTATGACACTATCACATCGGGTTAGATCAGGTGGATGGGAGAGTATGATATCAGCCAATGGCGGCTTGCCTGCACATAGATACACACCCCAAGTGACCCCAAGATGGCCACGGGGGTCCGAACCGGCTTCACCCCCCTTCTCAGAGCGTTGTATCCGCTTAGAAACCAATGAAGAGAGGACGGGAGGACCCCAATGGGCTCCAACCCCCCCCTCCATGTCCCAAGGACACATGGAGGCCCCACACACGTCGTAGGCGTCCCCCATGCCCCAAAGGGGGGGGTGAGGACACTGATAATCAGCGCCCTAAGCCATATCCGGTCTCCTCTTGATCTACAACATGGACCAAGGGGATCAAAGATAGAAAAACATCGTCGGTCGACCTAAATAAGTATACCACAATGCAATATATATGTGGAGATCGAGTGAAGGGGGTATATGGCCGATCAAGGCCGAAAAATCCCCGGATGAACGCCCTCACTTGTCTCCCCATTCACAGAAACAAACAAAATGCCAAGGGGGATCCATTATGGTGCTACAGCAGCTACCAAGTGGACCAGCACGTCCTTGACATCCAAAGAAATTTTCTTTTTCTTTAGGTAGTCCATCCAGACCGTGGTATACCTCGGCACAAAACTGCTCGGAGGTTCCCACGAATCTCTGGAGGCGGCGAATCCTTTCCAACGGACTTTCTAAAGCCTACCCCCAGGCGTCCCCGGGTCCGGCTTGTCCGCCAGGATCTTCTCAGCGGTGAAGTCGTCGTCCTCACCCTCGTCGTCCGAGTCCACATCGCCGGCCGTGAAATCGAATGTGACGGGACGTCCGCTGGGGTCTGGTGCTCGGGGACGAAGCTGGGTGTGGTCGCGGTCCAGGATCTTGTTATCCCTCACACGAACCGCGTACACATCCTGTCCGACCTTCCGCACGACCCCCCCCGGCACATACCAAGATGCCTGCCGATGCCTGGACAGGACATCCTTGTGGTGCCGCTCCACCCACACGGCGTCTTGGAGAGCATACTTCTGGACCTTCCCTTGCTTGAAGTACTTGGCCCTCTTGTCATGCTCCTCCTGAAGTGCCTTGCACACCTTGGCCGCCGTGTCGTCCGCCTCAGCCATCATTTGCCATGGTTCATCCACGGGAGAGTGCGTGACACTCGATCCCGTAGAAACAGGATGCGATGGGGCGACAGTCCAGTGGGTCCCGAAAGGTCGTGATACGCTTGGAGCACTCTCCACAGCGAGTTATACCAGTTCCAGCCCGGTTTGTCAATGTGCAGCTGGCGGAACTTCTGGAACATCTGCCGCCCGGCCACCTCAGCACGGCCATTCGACCGGCTGTGATACGCCACGGTCTTGGCGTGCCGAATCCCCATGTGCTTGCACATCGTCTTGAACCACGTCCCCACGAATTGACTGCCCCGATCGCTGCAGATGACAGCTGGGACATCGAAAATCGTCAGCCAATGCCTGATCATGGCATTAGCGACGGTCTTGGCCTGCAGCCCCACTCCATGCTTGTCCTTCTTGTCCTTCTTCTTGGACTTCTTGCCCGGGACTGCCACGATATACCCGCTGTGCCTGTCCACCGCCAGGATGACACAGTCGTAGGTCTCTCCGTCCACGGTGACCTCAGGCATGGCGAACACATCCATGGCCACGGACCGCATAGGGGCCTCCGGTATAGCCGTATACACCGGGTTGCCCGCTGTGCAGTGGTTGGGGCTCTTCGTGGCCCAACACACGGCACAGTCGCTGCAGTACCTATCCAGGATGGCGTAGTACCCCGGAGGAAACTTGGAACGCCACTCCAGGTCCTGCTGCATCTTGTCTCGGCCAGGGTGCATGAGCTGGGCGTTGTGCCAATGGTCAATGAGCTCCTCCACACGGTTCTCGGGCACCAGCAGCTTGTCCTTGAGGAACAACTTGTCGCCATCCTCGGTCAAGCCCTCAGGCCACTCGTCATCTGACGGGGCGCTCACGGCATTCCAGTACTTGCTCCAGTGCTCGGATGCCGCGTAGTCATCCGACCAGTCCTCTGTGAGCACCGACCTGACTAGCTCTACAGGGGCCACCATCCATTGCTCGAGGGTTTCCTCTCGAATAGCCTGGACTCGGGCGCCCCGGAACTTGGCCAGGTCTGTACGGTTTGCCATCACCACAAAACACTTGACCCCCTCTTGCTCCATGACCTTCTCCATCTCGATGATGCGCTTGGCCTCCTCGGTCTCCTCGGCGTCGCCATGGCTGGATATGTGCATCCACGCCTTGCCCGCGGGGTAGGCCCAACGACTGAGGCAATCTGCCACAGTGTTGTCCTTCCCCGGGACGTACACGACGCTGAGGTCGAACTTGGCGAACGTCTCGTGCCATCGGGCCCTCCTAGCCGCTGGTCCTGAGGGGGTGTCGACATGCTCCTTGTGCCAGCTCTGTAGGGACTGGTGGTCCGTGCAAACCACTACCGGCTGCAGTCCGATGTGGCCAGACCACTTCCTGAGCGCACATACAATGGCGCATGTCTCCTTCTCCCTCGCGGTCCATGTTCGGCGTTGGCCCTCGGCCAGGATCCTGCTCCAAAACGCCACGGGAACATGAGTCCCGTCGTCCCGGACTTGCTCGAGGACTGCCCCCACGGCATAGTCCGAGGCGTCTGTCCGCAGCACGAATCCCTTGTCCGGGTCCACCAGGAACAGCCCCAACTGCCCCAGGAGTCGCTCCTTCAGGCGGTTGAACGCATCCTCAGCCTCAGGGGTCCAGGCAAGCTTCTTCTTGCTCCCCTTCCGGCCATCGAACTTCCCCACCTGCAGCATCTTGTGCAGCGGCCGCGAGAGTTCTGCATACATCCGGACATAGCCCGAATAGTAATTGCAGAACCCCATGAAGGAACGGAGTTCGCTGATGGTCTGGGGCTTCTCCCAGTGGTGCAGGGACGCCAGTTTCCCAGGCATGGGACGGCGTTGCCAGTGACCAACCACGTGACCCGTGAACTCCACTTCCTTCACGAAGAGTGAGGCTTTGGTGGGCTTGCACACCATGTTGTGCTTGTCCAACTCGCTGAGCACTCGGCGCAGATCCTTCTCATGCGCGTCGATGAGCTCGTCCTCAGTCATGTTCTCCGTGCTGGACCCGATGATGATGTCATCCACGAAGGGATCGGCACAGTCCCGGACAGGACCGAGTAGGTCCTCCATCATGCGCTGGAAAGCGGCGTTGCCATTCTTGGCACCCATAGGCACCACTTTCCACTGCATGGGCCCCAGCGGCGTCGACATCGCTGTACAGGGCCTGGAGTCCGGGTGTAGCGGCATCTGGTGATAACCGTGTTTCAGGTCTAACACCGTGAAAATCCACTTTTTCTGTTGTTTCTGGAGGATGGAGTTGATCAGGGGAAGCGAGTACGAGTCGTGCTCGGTTTGCTCGTTCAAACCTCTGTAATCAACCACCAACCTCCACTCGCCCTTCTCCTTCTTGGGCACGATGAAGGCTGGGCTGGCCCACTCACTGTCGGAGGGTTCGATCCATCTGCGCTCAATGAACTCGGCCAACAGCTTCTTCATGGCCCCGGCCCGATCGCCCTGAAGTTGGTACTCCCGATGACGATAGATCTTCGGGTTCGGCTTCAGCTTGATCTTTGCTGTACCAAACCTTCCGTGATCTGGAGGGTTCCTGTTGGCGACGCCACTGAATAGCCGCGGGTAGGCCTTGATCAGCCTCTCCTTCAGCTCGGCGACCTTCGGGTTCTCCTGTGCCTCTTCAGCCGCTTGCTTCGGTATCGATACAACCGACCGCACTGCGGTATAGGCCTCTTCTGGGTCCGAGTCCGACTTCTCCTCGTCCGATATGCCGTCTTCATCGTCGTGGGTCTCGACTCCCACCGATAATCTTCGAAAATTTGCGGCCTCGGGCTGGTGTTCGTCGCTACCGGTTCCCACTCTTGGAAAACCCCACGTTGGTGGGTCCGACCCAACCGGACCATCGTATTGGTCCGCGATGTGATCCATGACCCTCGCCACGAACTCATCCTTCTCGTACTTGCCGGTGACCAACATCTTGTCATCCCACCAATGCGGAGATGTGACCATGGCCCGCCTCTTCTTGGCTGCCACACGGTCGTGCATCCCCATCCGCATGTAGTTGACGACGTCGTCGATCTCGGCATGGGACAGGACGTCAATGCCATCAATTGGCTGATCCGTCCCCTCCTTGGGCTCAAACATGACCTTCATGGGCACCGCCTCCACCCTACGGATGAACGCTTCATCACCCGTGGGCTGGGCTTGCGCCCCATCCACCGGGAAAGCCTTGGTACCCCACGCTTGACCCGGGGAGGGCATTGATGCACCCTTGGCGTCGATGAACAACTCCTCCTCTGGCCTGAATGACATCTCCTTCAGGGTGATGGAGTCCAGCGTCGACTTGAGACCTCCAGCGGACATGGGGTGGATCCTATGCCGGTTATGACCAGGATCCCCTTCGCCCTATCCGCGATGATCTTCTCCACCGTACGTCTGGTGTTATCATGGGAGCCATGCCAATACATGGGCCCCCACTCCTTCAAACCCCAATGCCTATGCCAGGCTGAGTCTCCTCGATGCCAATGCCTCCTACACTTCCGCAAAAGCGGGGCATCCCGGGAAGCGAAGACGTCCGTCTCGGGCGCTTCGGCTCCCAGCGTCTGGATCATCCTGGCATACACCTGTGGCGCCATTCCATACTCCGTGAGCTGAACTCCACGGTCTCCTCTGGACTTGGCACCCACAGCTCGCACCGCTTGGACGATCCGATCCTCTTCCTCGGCATTCCATTGGGAGGATCCGCATGCATAGTCCGTGGACAGCCATGTGAGGCATTCATCGTCCTCCCGGACCAGCGTTGCACGATGGGGAAGGGCTCCAATGGCGTTGGCCACCATGAAGTCGTACCCCATGATCATATCCCAATCTGTAATGTCGGCCACATAGAAGTTCCCGGATAGAGTGCTTCTCTTCGCCTGATCAGGGCGGTTCAAGCGCTCATGCTCCCAGAATTCCATACTGATAGTGGCCTCCGTTGGCGACCTTCAGGCGGACCGGTCTCCGGCTGGGCTGCAGGGATTCCTCCTTGAACAACCCTCTCCGGACCAGGCTCACCTGGGCACCCGTATCCACCAACACATCCACCACCTTCTCCTCTCGTCCGCACCGTACTCGCACCTTCAAGTGCAACTGCCGCTCGTCGCCATGAGGTGTATGGACGACTCTCACGGCATGCAACTCTAGCACGTCCGGGTGCATCAGGACTTCAAGGGTATGGTCACGGATGGTGTAGATCTTGGGTTGGTCCTGCCCGTCCACGGGGCTCTCCGTGGTCGCTCCTTCCTTCTTGCCATGTCCCGTATCCACATGTACTTCCCTTGGCAGGGCGCTCCAGGGGTTGGGAGTGGCGAAACTCAGTGGTTTTGGCTCTTCCGGAGCCTTCTTCGGCACCCGATGTGCCTTTGCTTTCTCTGGGATTCCACTGATTTTCGGAGGAGAGACCTCCGAGGTCCCACTCCCGTGGGGGCTCCTCTAGACTTGGCTTCCCGCAGCCCCTTCCGGCTGCGATCCGCCAGGACTTTGTCCACCACGTTGCTGGGCTTTGAGTTCCTCCAACGTCCTCAACATGTCCTCAGCAACCTCCTCGATCGACCTCACTCGTCGGTCCTGGCCAGGTCCACCACCATAGCCTCTTCCTCCGCCTTTTCCCTGGCCTTTGGCTTGGCCTTTTCCTCCGTCTCCGCCCTTCGCCTTCCAGTCGGAAATCCGCTGCTCCTTGGGCTTCTTCTCGGGGTAGGCTGCGAAGTAGGCTCTCTTGTCCGCCTCATACACCTTGCACTGACGGTGGTCGTGTGCATGGTTGTTTCCCTTGCCATAACAGACCCAGCACCCGTCGTGCTGAGACCTGTACTCTCGGAACGAGAGCGGTGGGTTCCCGATCCTCCTTGGCTCTTTGCCCCTTGGTCCCGCCCGGCTCCATCTGGACCGATCCTGCCCATTGTTCTTCACGTTGTGCGCCACAAACGCGAGGAAATGGGCCTCCTCGTGATCCTCGCGGGACCAGTGGTCTTGGCCACTTCCACTGCCATCCTCCGCGGAGTTGGCCGTGTCCTCCTGGATCTCCCGATGATGGCGGTCTTCTCGGTGGCCTCGTTGTCCATGACCATGTCCATCCTGCACGTGGGCCTCGTTCTTCGCATTGAGCTTCAACTCCACCGTGATGTACTTCACGATCTCGTCCAGGCTCATGCGGGCGAAGATCACCTGCATCCTCAGCGGCTCCCCGCGCCTCCACTCCACGTTGTTGAGGCGCAACAACCTTTGCCCCATGGAGTCTCCAAACACCTCCACGTACACGGCGTTCTTCAGTCCCAACATCCGGTTGGGTTCGCCCAGGTTCCTCCTGAAGAACTCCATGATACCCGCATTGGTATCCTCTGCCGCCATGATCCGCACCGCCACCCGCTTCTTGGCGCGCTTCTTCTCCTCGTCCTCCAATGGCCTCTTCCAGTTGCCGGGGAGGATATCCTTCAGCAAGTGGCGGATCTCACTGGCCTCGTTCCAGTCTTCCACCAGCTTGAGGCATCTGCGGTACTTCCGCAGATACCGGTTCCACTCCCGGACCCGCAACTCACCGCGGTCCAGCGGCAGTGGAATGGACCACAGGTCCTCCAGCCACTGGAGGCAGGCCTGCTCCGTCCTGATCAGTCTTTCCCGGATCTGATCCCGCAGCTCCTCCTTCAGGTCCTGCGCCAGCCGGTGTGGGAATGTCCGGCATACCCACTTATCCCGCGGCGCTCCCCGCATCTCGCCGACGACCTCCTCGGCGAAATCCTCCCAATCCAGGATGAAGTCATCCAGGTTGGAGGGGTTACCATCGTAGTAGGGGATTTTGATTCCCCTGAGGTCGTCAATCCTGATGGCGTCTCCGACGTCTCCAGCCACCACTCCACCGAGACGGATACCACCTGTGGCCGGGGGGTGTGAGTACATTCCCCGTACATCCCTCTCCTCCATGGAGTGCGGTCCAGTTGGGCCTGAACCCATGGGGTTTGGAATGCGGGAAGGATTAGCTCCATCGGCCGTCCATATCCCCGTATTGGGGTCCTTCGCCCACAGGTTTCCGCCTGGATGACCTCGACCATGTCCGTCGGCGCTTTCCATGGTTTGCCCCTGCATGGTGTCGATCTTCTCTTCGGCATTAACTACCATGTTCGTCGTGATCGGTATATCCTGGTCGGCATGGGACATCTGTACCGTCAGGCTCCTCGGGTCCGTGGTTACGTGCCCTTCCCGCATGGACCCAGCCGGTGCCGTGTGTTCCCCGAGCAGTGTCGATTCGATGAACATGGGAACAAACGGCAGCGCACCCGGGTCAACACGCGAAGGCGCGTAGGGTGCCTCTGCAGGGCCGCCCATGGGTTTCTCCATGGCGCTCCTGAGGGTCTTAACCCGCTCCACCAGCTCTACCGCGGCCGGCTTTGCCGGGAGCTCCGGACCCGAGGCGAGGGGCTGTCGCTCCTCTAGCCTTTTCAGGCGTCCCGACATGTCCTCCACTAAGTGGAGGAGGCTGTCCACCACTTGCTGCTGCTTCTGCAAGGCCAGCTCCAGATTCTCCCGGTAGCGGGCCTGATCCGCTCGCAGCTCCTCCATGTGGTTCTCCGCGGCCGAATGGTCGTCCAGGATCCCCGCGACGTCCTCCTCCAGAGCGTCCTTGGCGTTGTCCAGGCGGTCAAGGTGATGCACGATGGCGTCCATCCCCATCTTCGGGTACTTGCCCATGAGGAAGGACACGTGCTCGCAGTGGCACGCAGCGTGCCTTCCGCCGGATTCAGCGCAACCCGCGGTTCCCGGCACCTCAGACTCATCGCCCATGGGCGTATCGCCTATGGCGTCCGTCTCTGGTCCCGTGTGCCGGGGCACAGGTGCCGTCCGGGCCCTGGCTGGCCTCTCCAAGCCCTCGGTGTTGTGCAGCAGGGCGGGCTCGGGGGCCGTATGCGCCCTGGCGATCTGCGCGGACATCTCCAGCTCCGAAGGTGGCTCGTAGGCTGTCCGATAGCCCTCGGAGTGCCCTTCAGATTCCCACAGCCTGACCGGGCTGGGGTCCGTGTCCATAGCCCCGGTGTCCCTTGCCGCGGACTTGGGTGACCCGCGCTTCCGGTAGCGCCGGGCCCGTCCTCCACTGCTGCCTGAATGGCAGGCCTCATCAGAGTCCTCCGCGGCGGAGCGGAGGTTGTATGCCTTTCGGCAGCGACGCTCGCACATGGAGACCAGGTCCTCCATGTCACGTCCTCCTCTTCCCGAATGTCGTTCTTCTCTTCGGGCTTCAACTTCCGGAGTTCGCCATGCTCTTGAACGTCTCGGTCCTTCTATGGCTCCAATCTCCGGCGTGGTCTCCACCGAGTCCACAATACGCACCCGGGGCGTACTTGTGCAGGGCTCATAAGGGCCCAAGTCCCCGGGTCGGCGGTTGGTAGGGGCAGCAGGTACGCCTCTGCTACCATAAAGAAGGTCCCTACCAGGACCGGCCCCCGCTGTGCCCCTTCCGCCTGTAACCCCTGCTGATTTGCTCCTGATCAACGATTGCATTGCTCAAATCCAGGGTTCCAAATCCAAAAATATAGAAAATAAAATCCTCCTTCAACCCTGAATGGCAACCAGATCCCACAAATACAGCAATAACCCAATTCACAATCCAAATCAGGCTGCGGGCTTTCGTTCAGCACACCGGTCTTCCCACGGTGGCGGGCATGTACAAGAATTCCACCAAGGAAGAAAGCCCTGAAATTGGCATATGAACACAAATAAAGCAAAGATGGGGAAAGAGGTATACATACACATTCACAGCCATAAACCCCTCATTCCCTGGATTCAAGACCTTCCCTTGACTCACCAACATATTGCCCTGAACCAGGTCAAATGAGATGGCTGAATGCCATGTGTCAAAAGTCAATACACAAACCCCAAAAATGTGTTCACTCCCAAGCCTATAAATCCTAGCCCAATAGGGGAGGTGGCGTGTCATGGCCTAGAATGGCACTCAGGACCATGCCCTACCCTGACATAACCTTGGTTGGACTTGGAGTCGAAAGGGCTTAGAGGAATGACCTATGAGTTTGAACTCATAACATGCCAAAAAACTGCCAATTCACACCATATTGGCCATATATCACATATATGCTCAAAATTGAAGTTACCACTTATCCGAAGGCTCAAAGCATGCATGGAATCGAAGTCTAGTATTCATGGAGGATGGAGACCAAAGTCCAATGCCCATGTACATCCCCACTTTACCCTCGAAACTCCTTCAGATATGGGCGCCACGCACTGCCCGAGTCAGCCCATGATCTTGAGACCAATTCTTATAATCCTTCGTGCGCCAAGCCAAATGGAGTAAGCGATCCGGCATATGGTGGTGTTCAACTCCAAAGCATTTGCCAACATATGAACAACATACCATGGTTCGACTCTCCATAGGCTTCTTGTTGTTTGCTGACCAGGTAAGTACACAAAACGCAAAAATGAGCAAAGATTGAGGTCAAAAACATGAAAATATGACCAAGTACAAAGTTGTCATGATAGTATATCTCTATGCTCACCCATGATATCCGCGCACGGTTCAATACACAAATGATTGGAACCATTTGCGAACAATTCCCCCACTTGGATCCCCAATCGGGCGCATGGAGATACCTTTGCCACTCATATCTACATGCCCCATGAAAATGGGAGTGCACTCATGGATCTCTTTGCCTAACATACCATGAGCAATACATATGCGGTAGACTTAGTCTAGCGCTTTGAATTCCATAAAGTGAGACATGGGCAAAACCCTTGTCACGTATGGCTCCCCATCTCTTCGGCCACACGAAGATATATCACATGGGCGTGAGCATATCAAGACATATACCATGCATATAAAACATACCCTCAAAAGTGGCTCCCACCATGATATGCCATGTCCCTCCATTGGCATAACGTCACGTTAAAAATACGTAGGAACCCTAGGAAAGTTGCTATGCAACCCCAACACTCATGCGGCACACTCGAAAGTCGCATTAAAATATTCGGTTGCACGGTCCAAGAGTTATATATCACTTTATACCCTCTTGACCCTTTTCCCTTGCTACACCGGGCATGTGAGCGCACCCAAAGCGTTTGATGCTTCCTAAATTAACCTGAGACTAAGGCGCTTGCAACCCAATCTTCCTTATTCTCTTTCCCCACAGTCGCGCGTAGATATGGCCCTTCAAAGTGGTCCCACGATTCACTTTTGTTTCCCTTATATCTCCAAGTCAAATGGGTGGCAAGTATAAGGGAAACCTGATTCGGGCATAGGGAAAGGAGTATGACCACTCGAAGAAGTCCAAATCAAGTGCGGCGATGTCGAAGTCGAAAGTCCGATCTCGACATCGCGAAAAATTCAGATTAAAATTTCGAGTGCTTATTTAGAAAACTGCGGAAGCAACGAACCCTTTGCTGATGAAATCTGACCCTTCAACGGAGTATCCGCCAAAATATCTGGAAATAACAGTTAACCAATCGGTTAACGCAAAATCGCGAGCCAACTGCCAGTCGCCGATACATTGACCATCAGAACGAAAGGCTGAAAAATTACGGAAACATTACGATAATAAAACCCTGTTGATTCCTGATATTCCGATATATAAATCTCCGCTGGCGGCGCCTCGGTTCTGAAAATGGCCGCTCATAGCCGGAATGGCCAAACCTATCACACTATCACATCGGGTTAGATCAGGTGGATGGGAGAGTATGATATCAGCCAATGGCGGCTTGCCGGCACATAGATACACACCCCAAGTGACCCCAAGATGGCCACGGGGGTCCGAACCGGCTTCAGCGTTGTGCTGTCCATGGGGGGCGTGGCCCCCCATACCACTCCGGTTCGTGCTCACCAGACTTCTCTGGGTGCGATCTGTGCGGTCCTGGCGCGTTGGCGCGGCTTCGCTTGTTCTTCGCGGCCCCCGTGGGAGCCAGCGGCTGGGGCGAGGGGGCGGGTCGCGCTCCGGCTCCTCTCTCGGGCGGGGGGGGGGGCATCCCCCCTGCCTCGGGGGGTGGGGGCCGGGGTCCCCGCGGCTTGCGGGCCCGTGGGGGGGTGGGGGGGGGGTGTCGCGCCGCGGCCTCCCTGCTCCCCTTCTGGGCGGCGGCCTGCGGTACTCAATCCTGGCCCCCCTCGTGTCGTCGGCGCGCTCCCTTCCGGCGCGCGTGTGCGGTCGGGGTCGAAGTGCCGCCCCGGGTTGGGGGGGGGTGAGGGGCGGCCCGTGGACCGCTCCCCCGGGGGCCCTTGCAGACCTGAACCCCCCCTCTGCCCTCCCTGAGTGGGCTGTGGTCACGGGAGGGTCATGCGGGGCGCGGCCTCCATACTGTTCTGTAGCGCGCGTTGCTCCGGCACGCTAGTGTGGGCTCGCGGGAGCAGGTCCAGCCGCTGCTCCCCCCACCGCGTCGCCTTCCCTTCTGGGGGGGGGGCTGTCCCCTCGGCTCCGGGGGGGCGGAGGGCCGCGCCTGTGGCTCCCCAGCTGGGGGGGGTGCGGGGGGGGGGGACGGGGGGCCGCCCCCCCGCCCGCTCTCGGGCCTGAGTGGGAGGGGCGGGGGGAGTTGGGGGGGCCCTCTGGTCCCCTGGCGACCCCTCCTGACGGCCGGGGGGGGGGGGCGGCATGGCGGTCCCGGCCCCGGGGGCCAGCCATCGGCTAAGGGGTCGCGCCCTTCCCCCGCCCCCCTCTACCTAGAGCCGGACCCTCGTGCAGGCCCTCACAGGGGCCCCTCATCCCCCCGGCCGTCGTCGCGCGGCGCTCGCCGGCCGGGGGCGGCCGTGAGGGATAGCGGTCAGCGGTTAGCGGGCTGCGGGGCAGCAGGTTCCCCCCCGCGCTCGTTGTCTCCGCCCTCCCTCCCGCGGGAGGTGGCACGCTCTCCTGCGTCGTGCCGTACCGCCGGGGGGGCACGGGTCGGGGGGCCCAGCTCCCCCCCCCACTCTCTCGCGTCCGCCGTCTGGGCCATCACCTGCGCCGCCGCTTGTGTGGTGGCTGGGGCTGTGGCGGCGGCGGGTTGCGCCGGCGGTAGCACCAGTGGGCGAGGGCGCTGCGCAAAGCCCGGGGGCGCCAGTTGTTGGCGTTCGCATCCGTGATGCGGAGCACCGCTCCCCCTTCCAGGAAGGCCGGCAACGCCGGCTCCCTGTCGAGCCAGGCCGCCCGGATCACTGACCCGAGGACCCCCTCATGGTCCTCTGGGGCTGCCGACCCCCCGGGGGTACCTCTCGGTTTCCGCCGTCTCTCCGGAGGAGCACGGCATCGAAGGGCCGGTTCCTCAACCCCCTGGTGGTCCCCTGGTTGGCCCAGCACAACCACCGGTACACCTCCCCCACCAGGGGGAGAGCCTCTTCCCCCAGAGGGTCCGGGACCGCGCCCCAGTCCTGGTCCCATGGCCGGCCCCCCTCTGCCCCCCGCGCCGGCTCCCCTCGCTGCCCCTGTGCCTGCGGCGCCGATGCCGCGCCCCGCCCCCCCTCCGCCGAGGCCATCCGCGCCGGCTCTGCCCTCGGCAGGGGGGGGGGTTGGCTGGTGCGGGGGTCCTGGGGGTTGGGGGGGGACGAGCTCGCCTGCGTCAGGGTCGATGTTGTACAGGTGGTGGTGGTGGTGGTGGTGGTGGCGGGTGTGGTGCGCTGGCATCTGTTGGATGCCGGGGGGGATGCACCTCACCGGCTGCACGTCCGGCTGCGGGGGCGCCCCGCTCCCCGCCCCCCTCCCTTCGTCCCGCCCTCCCCCCTGGGCTCCCATGCCCCGTCCCTCCTGTCCCTTGGGGCCCGCGGCGCCCTTGCCCTTGCCCTTGGGCCCCTTTCCAGCCCCCTGCCCGTGCCGCGGGTCCCGCCCCCCGTCCCCCACGCCCTGGCCCGCCCGCTCACCCACCGCCCCTCTCCCTGCCGCCTGCACCTGGGCTCCCTGCCCGTGCCCCTGCCCGCCCTTCCCGTGCCCTGGTCCCTTCCCGGCCCTCTGCCCTGAGTCGCGCCGCCCGCTGCCTGCGCTCTGCTCCCCCCCGCTGCTGCGCCCTTGCTCCCTGCCGCGTGTGCCCTGGCCTGCTCCTTGCGCGCGCTCCTGGGCACTTCCCCTGTCGCCTCCTGCCCCCCGCTCCGTGCTCCCGTGGCTGGCACGCAGCTCTGCCTGCGCGCCCTCCCCTCCTTCCTGGATCACGCGCCGGGCGTCCCGCTGTCTTTGCAGCTGCGGCAGCGTGACGCCCGGCGGCGAGCGCTGGGGCGCCGGGGGGCGGACTTGCCGCGCCCGCCCCGGGGGGAAGGGCTTGGGGGGGAACTGCTTGGGGGGGCTGGTGTGGGTGTGGGTGGGGTTGGCTTGGGCGCGGTACTTCGCGCTCTCCCTGCCCACTGCTGCTGCTGCGGCGGCCGCCGGCGAGGCGCCTGTGGCCCGTGCGGGGCTCTTCCCTCGCTTGCGCGGCGTGCTGGGGGTCGCGGCGTGGCCGGCCGAGGCGGTGGCGCGGCCCGCCAGGGCTGCGGTCGCAACTCCTCGCGCGCCCTCCTCGTTCTACTCTGCTGCTGTGGCGGCCGCCGGCGAGGCGACCGTGGCCCGTGCGGGGTCCGTCCCCCGCTTTCGCGGCGTGCTGGGGGTCGCGGCGTGGCCGGCCGAGGCGGTGGCGCAGCCCGCCGGGGTCGCGGCCGCAACCCCTCGCGCGCCCTCCTCGCTCTCCTCCGCTGCTGTGGCGGCCGCCGGCGAGGCGCCCGTGGCCCGTGCGGGGTCCTTCCCCCGCTTTCGCGGCGTGCTGGGGGTCGCGGCGTGGTCGGCCGAGGCGGTGGCGCGGCCCGCTGGGGCCGCGGTCGCAACCCCTCGCGCGCCCTTCGCGCTCTCCTCTGCGGCTGCGGCAGCCCTCGGCGATGCGCCCGGTTCCTGCGCCGGGGCTACCCCCGGTGTTGGCGGCGTGCCGGGGGCCGCGGTCGGGGCCGCGGCGTGGCTCGCTGGGGCTGCGGTCTCCGCTTCCTGCGCGTCTGGCGCCCCCTCCCGGGGCGGGGCGGCGGGGCTTGCTGCTTGGGCGGCGGGGGCGGTCACCTCGGCTGGCTCAGGCTCCCGGGCCGGCGGCAGCGGCCCGACCAGCACCGCCGCCTCTGCCAGCCTCCGCTCCTCGCGCTCCGCGAGGGTTTCCCCCGTCCACTCCAGGCAGGCGGGGGAGCGGGAGCGGGACTGGCGGTGGTGGCGGTCGTCCCGCTGGGGGGAGCCATCGGAGTCTGCCATCACTGTGATCCTGGTAGGCATGCGTGGTGGCAGGCGCGCCCTTCCCACTACCTCCTGGTGCATCAGTGCCGTGCCGTGGGCAGTGCCGTATGGTGCTCTGCGGGGGGGAGCGGGGGAGGGGGTGGGGGGCCGGCTGTGGCGTCAGCCCCGCACGGCCGGGGGCCGGCGGCCATCCATCGGCATTGGGAGGGGAGGCGGGGGAGCCACGCGGCCCACGCGCCGCGCCATAGCTCCCAGTCTGGGGCGGGGCCCAGGGCCCTGGGCCCCCGGGGGTCGTCGAGTGGTGTCAGGGGGAGCCGCACCAGGTGGACCCCCGTAACGGTGGTGACCTCCTGTGTTCGCAGGAAGGTGTGTACTCCGTCCCGCGCTGCGGGCGCCGGGAGGGGGGGGCGGGGCACGGGTGCTGCCCCATAGAGGTGGGTGGGGGTGATCCCCAGGACCCGCCCAAGTCCAACCCAACCCAACCCAACCGCCCCGGGTCCCCGCGGGTGGCGACGACGAGGAGGAGCAGGGGGGTGCCAGGGCAGTCTTGCCAGAGGACCTGCCCCCTGTGGTGGGCACCCCTGGGTTTGGAGAGGGCAGGGGACAGGTCTGGGTTAGCCCAGCCGCGGGGCGCGTGCGTCGCCGGCGGGAGGGCGGGGCACCGAGTGGGCTCCCTGGGGAACGCCTCGCATACGATAACGTACGGGGGGGTAGGCCTGGTGCCGTCGTACACTGGGTTGGTCGGACGGGGGCGGGCGGACGCCTCGTCCGCGCCTTCCACGAAAACCGTGATCTCGCCCACCTCCAGGTCCTCGTCCGGTGGGTGTAGAAGGTGGAGCGCCGCATCCAGTTCGGACACTCTCCCCGCCCACGTGGCCCGCGCCTGGTTCAGGTACGGGGCCGTGTCCCCGGGGTAGCGCGTCCTGAGGGCGTGCAGCAGGGCTGGGGCGCTGCTGCGGAGGGACATGGCAGACCCTGCTCCCGTCAGCCGCAGGGTGTCCCCCATGGACAGGGGCCGGCCCGACCGGTTGGACTCGCGCCACTGCATCCAGTGTCCGTAGAGGGCCGCCTTCGTGCTGATGAGCCCCGGCTGGACGGCGTTCACGATCCGGTGCATTGCCGGGAGCAGCGTAGGGGCCCCCGCTCTGTTCAGGGCGCGGACGGCCGGGAGGGCGGTCTCGTTGAGGAAAGCCCTCGCACTGCCCGTCAGGTCACACCGTGCGGCAGCGTGCGCCTCGTGTGCCTCCGCCACCGCGTCCGCCACCAGGCCCCGGACGGCCGACTCCTGCGCTTTGCGGCGGGCCCTGGCGTGTCCCGGCCCATCCGCCCTGTCGGCGTGGCATGGTACTGCGGGCTCTGCAAAGGGCGGCGGCGGGTGGGGGTTAGGGCGCGAACACGTGCGACAGGTGCGCAACGGATGTGGGGTCCCGCAGGTGCACGTGGATCCACAGAAGGGCAGCGCCCGCGGGGCCCGCTCGTTCGTGTGAGGGGGTGTGTGCCTCCTCGATGCGCCGGTGCAGGGCCTCCTCCTCTGTGCGCCTGCGCGGGCCTGCGGGAGGTTCGGGCCAGGGGCACGCGGCCACCTGGGCGCACCGCGCGCACCTGTTGGCGCCTGTCGACACTGCGGAGGACACCGTGTCACATTCCCCGCAGAGTCGGCAGGTGTGTGGGAGGTGGGAGGGCGGCGACCAAGGGTCGAGATGGCGGAGCCAGAGGTCTTCCCACCTCTGTCGGAGGGGGTCCCGGATCTCCAGCAGGCGGGCGCGGACGCGGCGCCGGTAGTCCTTGCCAAGCGTCTTCCGCTGGACCTCCTGCCACGTGTCGTCGGGGAGGATCCCGTGGTCGTGGAAGGCGGCGATGAGGTCGTCCCACGCCGGGCGGGGGTGCCCCTGGGGGGGGGCTGCCATGTACACGTGGCGCCCGGTGAGGTGGGGCGTCAGCGCATCCAATCGGCACCTGTTTGCGGTGTCTCGGTGGTGGAGGGCCAGCAGGGTGCCGTCCGCGACTGCCTCCCATCCCACTCGCAGCCCTTCGCAGCCGTCCAGCTCCTGGCGCAGCGCGGCTGCAATGCCGGTGCGGAGCATGAGGAGCAAGGGCCCCTGGGTGTCGCCCAGCCGGGACAGGGCGTCGTTGTATACCGGCCCCCCAGCTTTGAAGTGCGCCACGGCGAGCTGGGCGGCCCTGCCCTCTGGGGGGTGCCACCGGACGGTGGCCGCGGCGTGTCCCCACGTGCGTATCTCCGTAGCCCGGAGTACGTTGGCGGCGTGAAGGACGATGCGGGGCGGGACGGGTGTCCTGACGAGTGAGGACACGTCCCCAGTCCATCCCGTTTGCGGCCCCGGGGCCGCCTGCAGCCACTCCCCCGTCGCCGCGTCCCACGGGTGGTCAGGTCCCGCCCCGCGGATCACGGTGGGTCTCGGCCGGGTGTCGGGCCCCCATCCCTTGAGCGGGATGGCGGCGTATCGTTGTGCAGGGGTCTCCGGGGCGCGCGTGGCGGCGCACCACCGGCCCCACTCGCGCGCCCATTCCTCACCCACGATGCGCGCCTCCCACACGGTCATGGAGCCGCGCCCGATGATCCACGGTGGGAAGAGGGCGTCTTGTAGGTGCTTCGAGAACCCCCCCGGCAGGTCCTGGTACGGGTGGGGGCCCTCTTGGGGCGGGCACTCCAGAGTGCCATTCACGACACGGAGGGAGGCTACGAAGTCCTTGTCAGGGCGCGGGAGAGGGGGAGGGTGGTCGCCCTCTGCCGCAGTGAGCCACCGGTGTGCCCGGGCCGCCGCGCTTTGGGGCTCGCGGAGGAGCTGCTCCAGCCGGTGGTTGCGAAGCTCCCATGCGAAGTCCCCCAGCCGGAGCATGTGGTGGAGCAAATCATCCACAGAGGTCCCTCCTGGCGGGTCGTAGCGGGCAATGGCGCGGAGCTGCGCTTCCGCGTTATTGGGCACTAGTCCGGAGCAGAAGACTTCCGTCCATGTGGCGCCTGCGGAGCGCCACGAGGCCACCCACAGGGCTTTGTCCCCGGGTGGGAGGTGGCGGGCCGCCTCGTGTACCGCCTGGCGGTAGTGGGGCCAGAGGAGCTGTGAGTGGGCGCACCCCACGTGCATGTGCACCGGGGTCTCCTCACGGCCGCCGCATAGGAGGCCCAGATGTGGGACGATGGCGACGCTGGAGAGCCGCTCCTTACGGACGCGGAGCCTGCGCTGCACCGGCGTGTGGCAGTCTGGGGCCCACAGCACCCGGCGGTTGGTGGCCGTCGCGGTGAAGTCCCGGGCGTGGACATAGGCTGTGGCGTGGGCCGCGCCGGAAGGTGTGTGTCCCCGGTGCGTCAGCGCATGGTCTGTCTGCGCCCGCTGCGCAACCTTGTGAGCACCCGCATCGTGGGGGGCGGTAGATCGAGATGGCCGTCACGGCCGGCGACAATGAGTTTGGCGTGGCCAGGGTCCGGGGGCGTGTTCTGCAGGACGGTGTCCTGGGACGCCGCCCAGTCCGCCTTGTGCAGTAGGGCGTCACTGTGGTGCGAGGTGGCTCGGACGTACGAGAACGGGTGCCCGGCGTTTTGCCCTCGCGCGCACAGGCTGTCCCAGAGCCACCGCAGGGGCATCTGGTTCACCACCTTTGCTGCGCCCGCGGGGACCCCCGTGGTCCGCTCGCGATCTGCGTGCCGCAGGAGGTGGAGGATGACTTCGGCGTCCACCGTGTGGACCCATGGTCGGTGGGCACCGTATTGTAGGGGGAGAGAGGCGGCCACCCCCTCCCCGTCGGGCACCGTGCCCGAGATGGCCACCGTCCACGTGCGGGTGAGGTCGGCGGCGAGAGCGACGCTGGTGGCGTGTTTGCAGGGTCCGCCCCCGGACGCGTCGGAAGAGATGTGGCCCCAGGCCTCCGGGATCCAGTAGTACCCGGTGGGGCTGAGCCACCCCGCGTTAAGGTCGGCGGAGTGCCACCGGAGGTCGGGGTGGCTGGGGGTCAGTTGGTCCACGCTCAGCGCCCTGGTGTCGCCGGGGCTGATCGCCGGGTGGTCGTGCAGCCGGATCTCCGCTCCGGTGATCGTGCTTGCCCAGGACCGAAGTGCCGTCACATGTTCCTTGAGCCACGCCGGGCCCCCGCGCTGGTGCACCACCAGGTGCCCCATGTCCTCCGGCTGGTCCTCCAGGGTCGTGCGGCATCCCCGTAGCTACCAGCAGGGCGGTGCCACGGGGGAGCCCACGGGGTTCGGGCTGCCCCGCCCCCACCTGCACTATTACCCACTCGGCCCGGAGCTGCGCTTGCCCCGTCGCTTGGGTGCATTGGTCGTCCGTGGTCACCAACCACAACGGCGTCGGGGCGTGGGGCCGGGGGCGCGGGGGCTCGGGCCATGCCACGTCCGCGTTAGGCTCTTGGTGCTCGCTTTCCGCGAGTACGTCGCGGAGGATGTACATGAGGGCTGCCGGCGGGTGGTACGCCGCCCCCTGCGTGGGGGGGGATAGGCTGTCCTGGCGGCGATAGCCCCCGACGTGGAGGTGCAGGCTGTCCGGTGTCACCCGTGGGCCGGTGTTGGCGTCCTGCTTAGCCCTCGTGGGGTGGACGAGTCTCAGGCTGGGGTCCCGCGTGCCGGTGGTGTGGAAGAGGGGGACCAAGGCGTCGCGCCACCCGGGATGGTTGGTGGGCTCCTGCTCCTGGCGGCAATAGTGGAGGTGTTCATCGGCGCATTGGTTGAGGCATTCCCCAACCGCCATCGGCCACGCGTCGTCGTTGTCGGGGAAGGGGTGGCGTGGCCCGTGGTGCCCATGCCACGGCGTTGTGTGTGGCACCGTCAGGCGGCACGTGTCGCGGTGTCGCAGCTTGGCGGTGCCCAGCGTCGCGATGTTGCCTGGCGGGGACTGTAGTTGGACATGGGCCGCCCTGGGGCACGCGATGGGGTTGTACAGCCCCACTCCCAGGGCGGCCAGGGCCCGGGGTATGCGGTGGACCCAGTCGCCCCCCACTAGAGTTGCGAACTCCGGGACGGGGTAGTGCACCTCGGGACATATTCCGTGCGCGCCAGCTATTTCCCAGAACATCTTGGTGACCTCGGCGCGCTGTAACGGCAGCAGTGACAGCACTCAGATTATACATCAATGTGATCACATTTTCAATGATTCTCAGATGTACATTAGTGCAGTAAATTTTCCGCTTCATTTCATGTTTTCCGTTCGCCGCCAGATGTCGCCTGTGAGCGCGCGTCGAGTCGCATTTGTCTTTCGTGATTTCCCAATCGGATTTATTTAAATTTTTTCGAATGATTTCACGTTGTGTCATTATGTGCGATGAATGCGCGTTGAGATTCTATGTCTGCTCCATTTTTGTAGACCGGGTTTTCTGACTATTCATATTCCACCATGGAGTTCACTGGACTTACAAGTGCTTCGCATATGTCGCTCCCAGAGGCTGGATATGGGTCTGAAGAAGGTTATGTGGGTTCGGAGATATCAGGGGCAGTGTAGGGGGTTACAACCCCTGGGGCATCAAGGCTACAGGCTTCGCAGTTACAACAAAGATCAACCTCTATGCAGCGGTTACATGGTAGGAGAGGAAATCATGAACCTGCTTCTAGAATCTCCACGGACACTCTGAGATCATCGGACTTTAGCGGGGCTATCACTCGTAGAGAGTCACTGCGTGTTCCCCCTGAGGTTACCTTCGTGGCATCTCCCCAGCAAACCGAGGATCATCCTTCAGAGTGCCCTTACTGTGGCCATAGACATTGGTCTGGAATTCATACTTGTGCTGATTGCTGTGTGAACGCCCCACCCAACCTTAAACCCGGTCGAGAATCTCCCTCCTCGAGTGAATCTGGTTCCTCCTCTCACGCTCTACCTGATCTTGAAGACAGCAGCAGCGAACGAGAGCAGTCTGATACTGGAATTAGTGGTGATTACTGGGAAAACCACTTCCAGCAGATCTGGAATGAGGAATTCCTGCACCGGCAGAAGCGGCTGCTGGCGGAGGCGAGCTACCGTGGCCGCCTGAGGGACTGGTTCAGGGCGTCGTGCCAGTTCATCAGGGACAGCGGCCGGTTGCGATTCGACGCAAAGTTGCAGGAACAAGAGGATTGGGAAGAGCTGCTGGACCAGTTCGACCACCAGGCTGCCGTGATGGTGCAGATGGCCATAATCGCCGAGGAGAGACGCCAGAATGTGCATCAGCACGCTGGTCCGTCAGGCGCCTGGGGTCCGAACGACGACGAGGTCGACGAAATGAGGTGTGATTCGACACATTCCCACCTCTCCAGGGAGCAATTGTCCAAACTCCCCAGCTCCACCTCCAGTGTTGAAACTTGGGTCGACGAGGTGAGAAGCAAAGGAAAAGGTACGAGATGCCCTTCCTGTGGTGAGTGCGCCAAGGACTGCTCCTGTTGACGGCAGATTTCGTCGCTGGAAGACAGGGTGAAGGAGCTGAAGAAGACCGCCAAGGAGAAAAAGAGGGATGATGACAGCAAGTGGAAGGAGATGGAGCAGAAGCTGGAGAAGCTTACAAATCTGGTACAAAATCTGAGCACTACTGGGCTCACTGGATCAGCGCCTACAATGGCAAGCCACCCAGCACCTACCTCCTCAGCTGCACCTGCATCCGCGCCTTACGGCTTTCCACATTCTCCAGCACCCCCAGCTTTTACTGGTAACATCCCAGCTTTTACTGGAATTTCTGGTATCCCCCCTACTGGATTTGGAAGTCCTATTGGGTTCAATCTGGGTACCGAAGGAGGACAATCTTCGTCGGAGAGGTCTGTACTGTCTGTTGGTACCGTCAGAGAGATTGATGGAGAAGCAAGGACCACCGTGAAGGAGACATCAATGGCCTTGAAGAAGAAGGACCCACAGCAGAAAGAAAACGAGGCAAAAATCAAAGAAAAGCAGAAGAAATTGAAGGAGATTAGGCTGCATCAAGCACAACCAACGCCGTTCGTGCAGTCTACCGTGGACCAGGCGTTGCTGGCGGCCGCAATTGCGCAGGCACAGGCAATGGGAGGCGCCGCAGTCAACCCAGTGTTCGTCAATCCGGTTGGCACAGCCACAAATTTCAACCTGAACCACCTGCTGAACCCGTTGCACATGAGGCTTCGAGGGTCTGTAATGAAGCAGCCCAAGTTCTCAGGGCACCCAAATTACTGGGCGTCCTTCGAGAGGCAGTTCATGGTGTGGCTGCAGACGGAGAAACTGGACAAGGAACTCTGGATCCTCGGGTTGATGGACTGTTTGACTGGCAAACTCAGAGAAAGTACATATGATCTTTATGTGGAAAGGCAAAATCAAGGAGATCCCCTGACTTATGAAGAGCTGTATCGAAGTCTCAAGAAGAAAGGCTCTCGACTTCCTGAAGATCATTACAGGAACCGTCTGGAGAACTTCAGGGCGATCAAGAAATTCTTTCTGGAAGAGATCCAAATAGCAAGGCAAAATTGGGAGTTTTTGGTGCAAGAGGCGGAGAATTCGGGAGAAGGACTTTCTGAAGGCGAGATGAAGAAGATCCTCCTGAGCAAGCTCACGCCGGAGACCAAGCAGAAGATCAGGGACTCTCAGGCGGACCAAAAAGTCCTGGGCAACTGGGTTGAAGTCCGAGGATTGCCGGAAACTATGGGAAAAATGGCAGTTCGTGAGTTGCTAAACTCTATCAGTGCTACTGGATTGAAAGACATTATTATTCGTGAGGGCAGATGAAGAGTTGGTTTCCATAATTCTGAACAGTCGGAGTTTTTCTGTAGCATGGTGGATGGAAAAGTGAAGTATAAGGGAACAGTTTTGAAGGTGAGGCCGTGGATCTTCTCGTATGGAGTTGAGCAGATCTGGGACCAACTTGAAAAGTATGCAAACTTAGAACGCCAGAAGTCGCAGGATGCACAAGGCTTCGGAAGCAAGTTCAACGCCGTTGGTGAGAAGGGATGCTCTGTGTGCATTGCCCTTTGGAAAGGAAGGTCGAGCGGCGAAGCACACGACCGCAGATCACAGGTGGACGCCCTCAGATCTGAAGACAATTCAGTCCAAAATGGATGGAAAGGGAAATTCTCCCAAAAATCCCCAGCAGGATGGAGCACGAGATGCTGACCAGCATGGAAGGGGAAAGGGTAAAGGGCAGTCCAAAGGAAAGAACAGAGACTGGACACCAAAAGATTACTCGCAGCAAGGCGGAGATCCAAGTGTCTCAAGATGGACCGCTGCTGGTGGAAAATCTGGTGGAAAATCTGGTGAAAAAGGTGGCAAAGGCCAAGGAAAGTCCGGGAATCAAGATGATTCCAAGGTGAATGGCAACCCCCTCTACACGGAGACGCCAGCAAACAAGACCTTCGGCAACAACAAGGATACTGGAGGTCGAGGCAAAGGCAGATCCAACGAATCCAGCCCCAATTCCAACACCTCCAACAACAAAGGCCAAGGAGGTAAGAAAGGTGGTGGTGGAAAATCATTTGGTGGTCGCGGACGTGGAAAAGGAGTCAATGCCGTCGAAGCAGGAGAAGAATGGGTTGACGAAGGACAAGTACAGGACGAGCAGGCGAACGACGAAGAAGAATGGCAATAGGGAAGCAAACTTGACCCAAATCCCAACACTGGGGTTGAGTGGCAGGAGACAAAACACATCAGGGTAGTTGGGGCGGTGGATGGACGCTGCTGGGACCGGCTGGCGCGCTCTTCCGGCCTCCTGTACCCTGCCCGGGTCCTCAGCGCTGTCCGGCGAGGCAAGCAGCGCCAGTTTGTCTGCTGGATCCAGGTCAGAACGAAGGATGGTAAGGTTAAACTTGCCAAATGTCTGATTAAAAATGGTTCAGAGGTCAATCTGGTGAGGAAGAGCTTTCTGCAGGAGGACGAGGCGAAGATGTCCCCGATACCTGTCCAGCTGGAGGGAGTCAGTGGACATCGCCTTGACGGTGGCGACAGAGAGGCAGAATTGGCGGTCAGATTGGTGAAACAATCTTTTTGGAGCGTGGAAGAGACGGTCACGGAGGAGTGGTTTCCTGGAAAATTCTTTGAAGCCAGTATAAAGTATGATTTATTCTTGGGTGAACCTTGGCTTCACGCTCACCGTGTGTCGCCCATGGGACACAGGACATGCTTCCTCCAAGATCCGTCGACCAGCGACCCGTCTGACCTGTATTATCTGCACCCATATACCAAGAGTATCCACCAATTCAAGGAGCGAAATAAGCTGCACATTCAGCAAGATGGGCAGGAATGGACAGGGAATCAAGAAGAATTCGACGAAGGAAAGGTGGAATCATTGAACTGCAAGAAGTGGAAGTCAGTTTGCTATCGTGTGGTCGACAAATGGCGGGACATTCTGGTGGATTATTTCGAAAGGAACCACAATTTTCGTCCTCAAGTTGATGCCTTTGCAAACAAAAAGAATAAAAGAGTTCCGAAGTTCTACGACGATGCCTGGAGTGAGGACTGGTCTGAACCTCTATGGATCAATCCGCCCTTTGACGTTTTTCCTCGTGTGGTGCAGAAGCTGAAGCAATCTGGCGCAAAGGCGATTTTAATTGTCCCCAATTGGCCAAGACAAGGGTGGTTCAAGGACATTATGGACATTTCAATCGACATTGTCGAGCTACCTCACAAGGGAGTGAAGCTGTATTGCGAAGACAATGGCAAGCCTTTGCTACAGCGTTCGTGGAGCATGTTGGCGTGCTTAGTTGACGCGAATCTGGGAGATTATTGGCAAGATGACAGTGAAATGGGAACAGAAGAGGTCATCTCAAATTCCTCAAGAATCGACGAAATTGAGGTGGATGAAGACGATCGAGAGCGGAATCCCGACGTATTGTCGCGGAAGGAGGGAAGGACAATCGGCGTCCCTCAAGAGAACGCCTCCATCCATTACAATTCGTCCCCATCAGACAAGAATCAAGCCAAAAATGTCAACATTTCAAGCAAGAATGATGACAAATCTCCAAGAATCTAGCCTGAATTGACAGGAATGCAGCTGAATTCGTCCGACCATCCCTTCAAGACATTCGTGGACCCCCTTCATTGGTGGGATCCCACGGAGGAGCGAGCTCAGGTGAGCTTCATCCGCCAACAATGCGACGAGGAAGTTTGGAATGAAGTGGCCAAGAATATGAGACCACGACCAACAATTCGCAAATTGGTAGACATAATGTCGGTGATTAAATGTGGGAATCAGGTCGACGGAGACAAGATATGTGCAAGAAGGGACGCAGTGTTCGAAGATTATCAAGATGACGTGCTGAGTGGGAAGTTGTGGAAAAACCCCCCAATTCGATGTGAAAATGGGGAAGCCAAGATTGACATAATCGAAGGCTCAAAGGTGCACAAACAACGTCCATTCTATCTCCACGGCACCAAAGCAGATGCCCTGCGAAAGATTATTGAGCGCAATCTCTATGAGTTCAGTTGGTTGGAGGGCTGCATGAGTTCTGAGTGGTGTTCAGCACCATTTACTGTGCCAAAACCCCCACCTGCTGACCAATCCAGCATAGATGCTTGGCGTCTAGTGGTGGATTACAGAGCCCTGAATGCCGCCACGGTACCAGACGCGCATCCTCTTCCTTTAATCGAGAAGGAGATCGCCGCGGGAGCCAAAGGCAAGCTCTTTACTGTGTTGGATTTGCGCCATGGCTTTCATCAGATGCCCCTTCGAAAGGAGGATAGGCATTTGACGGCAATGTGCACGCCCTGTGGCACTGTCCAGTGGACTGTACTGCCGATGGGTCTGAAGAATGCGCCGTCGATGTTCCAGAAGATGATGGAGACTATTTTACTTCAGAAGCACAAGTCTCTGGATTTACAAGAATTCTGCAGCATCTACATTGACGACCTTCTGATTGCCACGCCGTTGGGAATAAACTTTGATGAGTGCCTGAAGTTGCACGAAGAACAAGTCCGAAACGTTCTCGAAGCCCTTCGACAAGAGAAGCTCGTGTGTGGACCCAAGAAGGGCAAAATGTTCCTCCCGAGTGTGGAACTTTGTGGCTCTGTCTTGGAAGATGGGACAAGAAGACCAGCCCCAGGGAAAATGGCTGCCCTGCAGCTCTGGGAAAGGCCTAAAACCATCACGCAGCTTCGTGCCTTTTTAGGCTACTGCAATTACTACCACGAGTTCCTTCCTCTCTACGCCAAGTTCTCTGGTCCATTGACAGAGTTACTCAAAGTTGGCAGAATAGAAGAAAAGAAGGGATCTCAAGTCAAGCTCAAGTGGACGCCAGAATGTGAAGAGGCCTTTACTGGTCTCAAAGAAGCACTGGCAAATGTGGTTACATTAAAGACTCCGTGGTTGGATGGAAGACCTTTTTATATTCTTACAGACGCCAGTCGTTACGCCATTGGTGATACGATCGAACAAGTCGATGACGAAGGTCACCATCATCCTCTGGCTTTCTGGTCTCGCAAGCTTAAAACAAGACAGCAAAATTGGAGTCCAAGGGAACAAGAAGCCTACGCAATCCTTTGTGCCTTACGGCGTTATGACGGTTGGATCTTGGGCCATCGTGTTGAGGTACTGACTGACCACAAGTCACTGGAGAGCTGGAGGACAGAACATGTGGATACCCCTGGTGGACCAGCTGGGAGAAGAGGCCGTTGGCATGAAACTCTCAGCAGATTTGACCTCCATGTGACTTACATTCCGGGTCGCTACAATACAGTGGCGGACGCCCTGAGTCGCTGGGCCTACCCAGCCTGAGAGGCTTACTCTGAAGTGAGTTTCCATGGGACAGCGACGGATAAAGCTGAAGTGATCGAGTTCGATAAGGAGGAACAACCACTGATCAAGAAACATTGTCTTCAATGTTCGATTCAAACTCAGATGAAGGTGGATTTGGTCAGATGCAAGGAGATTACCAAGGCAGATCAGACTGCAGGAGTTAACTCTGACTCTGAGTCATCGCTGCCACTCCTGAATTTGTTTCCTCTGACAAGATCCAAGTCGAAATCCACGCTCCCTCCACAACAAAAGGACAAGGAAACTTCCTTCCTCTATGTGGATTGGACGAAGATGTACAAGGAAGACAGGTTCTTTGGGTCTGTATACCACAAGTTGAAAGGGGACAAGCCTTACGACTCTGAAGAGACGTCTGATTTCAAAATCCAAGGCGACAAGTTATTTTGGCAAGGACGGATTTGTGTTCCTGATTGTCTAATTGACCAATATGTCAAGCATTGGCATCGGAATGAGACAGCCCACACACATTGTCGTGTTCTGGAGCAGGAGCTACGACACAGAGTGTACACACGGGATCTCAAGAGTGCCTGTGAACGAGTTGCGAAAGGATGCAAGCGATTTCAGGCGACCATCCCCAAGAATCAAAAGGCAGAAGGATTACTGAAGGGATTACCAAGTCCTGAGAGGTTGTTCGACAAGGTGACGGCGGATGTCTTCGAGTTGGGACAAATCCAAGAGGAATGTCTCTACACGAGGAAGCCTATCGATGGGGTTTTGTTAATTCAAGACCGCCACAGTGACTACATCCAGGTCCTCCCTTGCAACACGAAGCATCTCACCTCTGAAATGGCTGCCAAGTGGACTGCAAGTCAGTGGATGGGTAACTGGGATATTCCCAGTGAAATTCTGACGGACAGTGGCAAGGAGTTCATTGGAACTTGGTGGGAGAACATGTGTGCTCTATTGGGAGTTCATCATCTTCGTGCCCGAGTCTACGACCATCGAGCTCTCCCTGCTGAACGCGCTGGAAGAATTCTTATCAGCATTCTGACAAATCTCCTGGCGACTGAAAAAGACTACAATCGGTTGGAGACAATTTACTGTGTCTTGAGGAGATACCATCGTACCAAGAATTACACTGGATTAAGTCCGAATGAGCTTGTTTTTGGTCGTGAGAAGATGGGTCCAGGACCAGTGATGTATCATCCAAGGCAGTGCTACGACGCCTCGCAATGGTTTGAGAGGATCAAGGATCTAGAGTCCAAGTGGATCCAAGCCAAAGTGGAGAGTCAAGCAGATTGGTTGAATTTCAAAAATAAGTCGAGAACGCAAGGAAAACCCTTCGAGAAAGGCCAGCAAGTTTGGCTGTGTAAGTCAGACGAGACCCTGAAGGACGACAACAAATTGTTACCTTTGCGGGATGGCCCATTCCAAGTCAGTGGTCAACTAAGTGAGACTACATTCAACATTGAAATTGAGCAAGGCAGGCATCAAGAAGTACATCGAGACCGTTTGAAGGCCGAAGTACCCTGCCCCAAAGGAAGGTTCAAGCCTCTCTATTGGACTTCGAAGTACCTGAGCGACAGGAAGATGGTCACAAGCAGTTTCGAGTTGGAGAAGATCCTTGATTACAAGAAAAATGCTCGAAACAAGTCGTACTTTCTGTGCAGATCGAAAGGATTCGGTCCAGAAGAAGACAAATGGGAGCCAGCTTCAAGCTTTATCAATGGGTATACGGATACTTTCATCAAGTTCCTGAAGAAACACCCTGAGATTGACAAGGAGCTCTCGCTGATCAGGGATTGTGTCACCAAGGAGGACTTACAAGCACAAGAAGAAGCTCCAATCGTGGCATCATCCATTCCAGACAAGATCTGATCAGAATTTGAATCGCCGAAACTCTCCAAAAGGTTTACGGTTTACATATACCCTTGGCATGGGGACACAACAGTCCTGACGCATCGTCTATGTGGTTCGATGAACAGATGATGGGACATTCTGGGGTCATCCTGGTCATTCGATCCATCATTCTCATCATGGTCATCATGTGAATCATGTGCTTCATTGTAGATGATTCCAATCCGAAGATCCGAAAGGCCATTATCCTCAACCACGACGACACTCTCCTGTTTAGCTGTCGACTGAACCCCTCTACTCGCCTTGGGAAGGACTCATTCGAGTTCGTGCTCATTACAGAGATTCTGGCACATGACTGAGTCTGATCCATTTCATGTGTTTGACGGATCTGCTCAGAATGTCATTTCAATCAGCTCTTACATTGAGACTGTTGGTTTGTTTTTCAATCGACCGCTGTCAAAGGGCTTATATAGACCAAGTGACAACGATGGTGTTCTTACTTGTGTCGACTCGCTGTTCATCTGTGGATTGTGTTGGAATCCCCCTCAGAATCAGCTCAAATTTGGCAAATTCCTGGTACCAAGCATTCGATGCTTCTACATTCTGGAACTATATTGGGTCAATTACCACTTCTGGCTCGTACTGGAGCGAACATGAAGCCCTGGAGACAATACTGACAGTGTGGTGATCACGCACTGGGTTTTCTTGGCTATCATTACTTTTACATGATTGGATTTCCATCATGGGATTCATCATCATCATGAGGTTTTGACCTGGATTGGCTATGAATGAGAACTGGATTTCCGTTCAACACTACACACAGTGTATATCGACAATGAATTGGACCTATATTGGCTTGTTTCAGATTTCGCCACCCTCAATCCGTGGGCGATTCACTGATTTTGGTCTCAATTCAGTCACATTTTGTACCATAATCTGGCATCTGGTCTCATGACTGCAAATGACACTGACCAGTTTCACATATCTTGGACTCCATGAAGGGATACCCTATTTTTTTGACGCTCGACGACATGGCGACCCTCGTTTTCTGTTTTCTGGCAGTGGGATGTCAGATCCTGATTTAATCATGGATCATGGATCAGCATCATGCATGTACATTCTTCACTCAGACCTTCAATTTTTGAATTTTCGAGCTTGAACGAAGCTTTTTCTGTGTCCCCTAAGGTATCTATGCGTTTCATTCAAGTCGATGGCCATCGCGAAGCACAGATCTCACCACAATTTTGCTCAATTCAGCTCAATTTCACACATTTTGTCATAGGTTAGTCGGTTTTTGGTCACTTTGGCCGTTTCTTTCACTTCACTCGACCCAGCCTGACATACTGACGTATGTTTCCAGAGGGGGAGTGTAACGGCAGCAGTGACAGCACTCAGATTATACATCAATGTGATCAGAATTTCAATGATTCTCAGATGTACATTAGTGCAGTAAATTGTCCGCTGCATTTCATGTTTTCCGTTCGCCGCCAGATGTCGCCCGTGAGCGCGCGTCGAGTCGCATTTGTCTTTCGTGATTTCCCAATCGGATTTATTTAAATTATTTCGAATGATTTCACGTTGTGTCATTATGTGCGATGAATGCGCATTGAGATTATATGTCTGCTCCATTTTTATAGACCGAGTTTTCTGACTATTCATATTCCACCATGGAGTTCACTGGACTTACAAGTGCTTCGCATATGTCGCTCCCAGAGGCTGGATATGGGTCTGAAGAGGGTTATGTGGGTTCGGAGATATCAGGGGCAGTGTCGGGTGTTACGACCCCTGGGGCATCAAGGCTACAGGCTTCGCAGTTACAACAAAGATCAACCACTATGCAGCGGAGGTTGAGCGGTGGTGGACGAGTCTACCCACGAGGGCCACCGCTGCCTGCTGGCACCGCGTTGGCACCCGTGTGAGCCTCAGGGTCCGGTCATCCTGCAGGCTGTCCCGCGAGGCGTCGAAGGCGTACCGCGCCCTGTCCTCCGCGACCTGGACCGTGATGTGGTCCAGGTGGCGTGCAGTGTCGGAGTCGTCGGCGATGAAAGGGGGGACGTACTGCGTCACCGCCCCGAGGATCGCCAGGATGACGTCCTGCACCACTTTCGGTGGCTCGAGGGTGTTAAGGCACCAGTGGTGCACCGCCGCCAGGCGTAGCCGGTGCTTGCGCTGCAGGGAGAACTCCCCGTACGGCTGCAGCTGGAGTCCCAGGTAGGGGACGGAGTCGGCCGCTGGTACCCAGTGCCACGAGTTTTCCAGGTGGGGACAGAGGCGCAGCTGCAGGCCCGGGACCCCCTCCGTGGTGGCCATGGCGCACTTGCGGGGGTTGAGCTCCATGCCCATCATCCCCAGGTACGCGGCCACCGCCTCCACGCCCTCGACGAAGTGCTGCAGCGTGTGGGCCACCACCAGCAAGTCGTCGATGTAGGCCCCGATGAGGCCGTGCTCGGCCCCTCCAGGCGGGAGCAGGCGGTGCCCCTGCGCCCTGAGCAGGGGCTCCAGGAGGAGCGCGTACAGTAGGGGGCTCTCGGGGTTGCCCTGCCGGACGCCGCGCAGCATGTAGACGGGCTGCGTTAGCCCGTGTGCGGTGACGATGCGCAGCCTGGTGCACGTGTGGAGGAAGAGCAGGAGGTTGATGACGTCCGGCGGCACGGAAACGTGGCGCAGGATGAGGTGGAGGGCGCCGTGCGGGGCGGTGTGGAAGGCCTTGCGGGCGTCGAAGGAGAAGACGTAGTTGGGCCTTCCGCGCTGGAGCTGCCGCTGCGCCATGAACAGCGGGGGGCCTGTGTTGGAGCCAGGGAGGGCCCCTTGCTGCCAGTCGCTGACCACTCCGTGCCGTGTGAGCACTTCCGTGATGCGCTGGGTGAGGGGGCCCGTGAGCAGCTTCATGTCCAGTTGGCCCAGGGCTATGGGCCTGTAGTCGTCAAGTCTGGCAGAGCCCGGTACCTTGGGGCTGAGCCAGATGTGCGCGTCCCTCCAGTGCATCGGCGGCGGGGCGCCGCGGAGGATGGCCCGGTAGGAGTGGACCAGGAGCCACTGGACGGGTGCCGGGAGGGCCTTGATGAAACGGGCCTCCACGTGGTTGGGACCTGGGGCCTTGCCATCTGCCTTGTCCAGGGCGGACTTCAGGTCCCGCATGGAGTACTGCTGGACCTGTGTCCAGGCCACTTCAGGGACCCGGGGGACGTGGCGGCCGAGGACCGCCTGGAAGCCTGGGAGGTCCACCGGGCGTTTGTCATACAGTTCTCGCCAGAAGGCGCGAACTGCGAACATCACGTCGTGGGCCTCCGTGAGGAGCGTTTGGGTGTTGGGGACCCGCACGTTCCAGAGGCCTGACGGGCCCGGGGCCTCTACCTCTATGGCTCCCCGCACGGCTTTCCATCGCTGGGCGATGTGGGGGGCGTGGCCGCGCCAGAAGTCCTTGATGGCGCGCTTGCGGTCTGTCGCCAGGAGTGCGCGGAGCTGGCGAGTGTCCTCCTCGAGGGCGGCTGCTTGCCTCTCCAGCTCCTCCTGTAGCTGGCCCTGTGTGGTCGGGCGGAACCCGGGCGACACACCCTGCAGCTCCTCCGTGAGCCGGAGCGCCGCCTCGGAGCGGATGCCCTTCCGGGCTGCGTCCGCCTGGTACGCTGCCGGCGCGCGCACTGCCAGGGTGTCATAGCGGAGGACCGCCGCCTGGAGCCGCTTTCCGCTCTCCTGGAGGTCCCCCTCCGCCGGGTCCGTCCCCGCCGGGGACGGCTGCCGGCGTCCCACCACACGCGCCAGGGCGTCATGCGTCGCGTGGAGGTGTTCGAACACCTTGTCCACCGCGGCCGCGGGCATGGACCCGTAGTCGTGCTGCTCTGCGGGACCCAGCAAGGGCACCAGGGAGGGTTCATCCTGCGTGGCGGTGATCGCCGCCCACAGGCAGTGTTGGACGGGCGCGGCCTCGGCGTCGTACGGGAGGAGGCGGCCCTCCGTGTGGCTGTAGGGGGTGGGCATCGCCGCGCACCCCGCTGCGCTGAGGAGGCCCGGCAGGGCCCGGCGGACCGGGAGGTGGTTCCAGCCGACCACCTGGGGGTGTGCCATGCCGCGAGCCCAGACGCTTTCCCGCAGGGACCACGGCAGGAGGGGCTCGTTGACCAGGGAAGGTGTCCGCCCTGTGCCGGGACAGGTGGAGCGTGGGGGTCATGTCCTCCTCGCCGCCTGCCGCGGCCCTTCGGAAACCGCAGGCCTCCCAGCCCGCTCAGAAGTGCTCCGTGGCCGGGTTGGTGGGGACATCCATGTAGATGTTGGTGTCGCCAGCGATGACCACCGGGTGCCTCGAACCGAGGCTGCGTGCTGTGGCATACATTTGTATGTCGGCCCAGAACGCTGCCTGTCCCGCCCACGGGGAGCAGCCTGCTTGCGGCCCGTGGACGTTGATGAGGGTGAGGCCTCCCCCGTCCGTGCGGATCTCCAGGGCCGCGGCCTTCCCAGGAACAATTCCCGTGAAGCTGAGCACCTCGTGCTCCGCCACGTACTTGCTGCTGACCGCGGTGAGGAGGCCCCCCCCTCTCGAGGTGGAGGTGGCTCCCGTCTCCGCCAGCCGGCTGCTGAAGAAGGCGGTGTACCCCTTGTCCCGGAGCGCCGCGGCCACGTGCATCTCCTGCGCCCGGGTGGCGATCCCTGTTTCCTGGAGCATGATGGCAAAGCCCCCCTCCTGGGGTAGCATGCCGTGATGAGGTGCTGCTTGTCGGTACAGGCCGCCGGCCCCCGGCGCCGCCGGAGAGTGTCCCGGAGGGACCGGTCTGGCGGCACGAGGCCGTTGCGCAGGTTCCATGAGAGGAGCCACAGGGCGTCGCCCGCCATGTCCTCCTGGAGTCAGCTATCCCGCATCGGCATCGCCGCTGGGTTCGCCGGCGCAGCGAGGGCATCCGGGTGCGCCGCATCCGCTGAGCCCGTTCCCAGCGGGGCCCACAGGGGGGCCCGGGGGACCAGGGGAGCCGGGGGAGCCAGGGGGGGCCAGCCCCGCGAGGATGGACATGGACCCTGGTGGGGCCGCAGCGCCGGTCCCCGGGGCCGCCCCAGGTGCCTCCTCATCTCCGTCTGCGTGGTCGGCCGCCTGGGGCGGGGGGCGCCGGGTGTACGGGGCGTGCCATGGGGACCTCCGTGCTCTCCCTTGCAGGATGTTGGTGGCCGCCTCCTTCTCGTCCGCCGGGGCTGCAGCGTACACCGCGTGCCATGCCAGGTGTTCCAGCATTGCCCCGCTTGTGTAGTACTTGTCTGCACACAGGGGGCATTTCGTCGGGTCCGTGGCCCCTCGCGCCGGGGGGAGCGGCACCGACTTCCGAATGGCGCCCTCCGCCGCTGATTCGAAGGGCAGATTGGCCAGTGGCACCGTGTGTGGCGCCAGTGTGCGGCCCGGAGCCGCCGCATCGAGGGCTTGTGTCGCGGGCGCGGGCCCGAGACCCCGGATGGCATCGCGCTGCGTGTCTGCTTGCAGCCACGTTTGCCAGTGCGTGGAGCCGATTTGGCGGTCGGGTTTGCCCCTCCATCTCAGGTCGTGGAGGGCCTGTAGCCAGTGGTACACTGCGGTCGGCACCGCCAGCTGGAGCTCTAGGTCGGCGGGTCTGCGCCGCTGCCGGCCACACCCCCGGCCTCGCCGCCCGGGCGTTGTCCTTCAGCCTGACCTGGAGCAGGAGGGCGTGGTGTTCGCCCTCCCCGTAGCGTCTTGACGATCATGCGGGTGCAGTCTGCCACGCGGATCACAGCTTCGGGCCCCGGCAGGCGCTCGGGGTCGCAGACGACGATGTGCGCGTCCGCCGGGCTGAACAT
The DNA here is from genome assembly GCA_964036045.1 of Eutreptiella sp. 'Long Island Sound 2002'. NCBI lineage: Eukaryota > Euglenozoa > Euglenophyceae > Eutreptiales > Eutreptiaceae > Eutreptiella > Eutreptiella sp. 'Long Island Sound 2002'. The sequence continues at coordinate 25,383,158 of OZ038388.1, forward strand.
GCAGACCACCCACTGCGGGTTCTGCTGTTTCCGTTTGGCCACCGTCAGGGTAGCCGCCGGGCGGGCGTGTGTGATTGGCCCCGCGTAGAGGTCCGGGACGTCCCTGGCCCTGATGGCGTCTCCCTGCCACGCGGCCCGTAGATGCTCCTCCTGGTCGGGGCTCCACACCAGTGCGGGGGGCTTGACCCGGCCCGGTTCCTGCCTTTTGTTGGGGGCGCTGACGGTGTGTAGCAGGACTGCCAGCGGCCATGGGTCCGCCGACATATAGTAGGCCTGGGTGGGCCCCTGTTGCCAGTCGACGTGGGGCAGGGGTGGGAATGCCCCTTGCCTGGCGGTGCTGTGCCAGACAGTACAGCGGCCTCCGGCCAGGACGTGCGACCGGTACCCTCCGGCGTGGCCGTTTAGGATGGCCTGGTAGCCTGCCGTCTGCAGCACCAGTGCCTCCCCCTGCTTGGGCCCGGGTGGAGGTGTGCCATCGCCCGCATCCCAGACGCGGGTGCGCCCGCGGAGTGTGGCATGCCACGGGTCTGGTGCATCGCGCTGTGGCCCTTGTATGCTTCCCGCAATCTGCGCCGGGGCGTGGTTGTGGGCGAAGCTCTCCCCGCCGTCCGCTAGCAACGCCACCGCAACGACGTATAGCTGCTCCGCCGTGAGGGGTGCCGTCGGCGCGTGCGTTGCGGCCGGCTGGCGGGGCTGCGTGTCGCGGCAGGGGACGTGGGGCAGCAGTTGCGCCGGCCACGCTGCCACGGGACCCATGGTGACGGCCGCGACCGCGGACGCCAGCGCCGTGCGGTCCGTTGGTCTGTACTGCCGGAGCCCCGTGGTATCTCGGGCGAGGTGTCTGCAGGCTGCCATCCAGGCCACCGCTCCGCAGTTCGTGACGTCTGGTTCGGCACCATCCGCGCCGTCGCGTCCCCTTCGTTGTACCGTGGTGGCGGTGTTGAGCGGGGGGCCCTGCTGTAGCGCCTCCGGGTCCCGCCCCGGCAGGAGGGCGGGCGGGACTGGCTGCGGGAAGTCCTGCGCGCCTCGGCGCTCTGGGTGCGTGTGGTACAGGTTTTGCCGGCGGTGTTCCGGGGCTGCCCGTGGTTGGAAGAGGAGTTGGTGCAGGTACCAGTGGCCTTCCGCGGTGGACGGGTTGCGGAGCGTTAGCCACTGTTCCACCACGCATCCTGGGTGCGCGGCCTCGACGCGGCGCTGCAACCCGAGGCGGCCTAGGCGGTTGGACGTGCCCGCGGGTGGGATGTGGGTTTGCGGGTAGAGCACCCGCAGGGGCTCCAGCGCCAGGTCCAGCACTTCGTCGTTGAGCTGCTCCGTGAGAGCCGACGCCCTGTGCAGGGCGTGGCGGACCCCGGGTGTGGGGGCCGTGAGCTGTTCGAGCACCGGGCCCGGCGGGTACCGTGCACCTGGGTTCGTTAGCCACTCAATGGTGTGGCTCAGTACGGCCTTCCACACGTCCCTCGTAAAGGCGTGTTGGGGGGCCAAAGAGGGGACCATCCGTAGGAGGCGGTGGCACGCCGGCGGGGATCGCATGGGCTGTGGGGCGGCCGCTGTGATCCACCTGCACGCCGTGCCGGGCACGATCGCCCCCCCTTCAACGGTCCCCATGCCCTCGGCGTGGAGCAGCGCCTGGCCCTGGACCAGGGGGAAATAGGGGCTCGAGCGCCCTTTTCCTTCCTTCCACCGTACCCAGGCGGCCCCCGCCTGCAGGCTGCGGAGCAGGGCCACGCCGGGGAGGAGCGGCTGCGAGAAAGCCCCCTTGACGGCCTGGGTGGCGTGGGCCAGGGTGCCCATGGGCAAATACCACAACGGGAGGGTCCAGGGGCCCGGCAGCGGTTGCGCCACCCCTGCGTCCCATCGCCACTCGGAGTCTGGCGGGGTGGCCGGGACCGTGCCCGTCTGCAGGAAGTGGCGTGCCTTCTTGTCGGGGTGCCGTAGGAGGGTTGCCGCGAGGCTGAGCCCCTCTGCCGCGGGTGCCACTGGGACGCTGCCCCGGGGCCTGCGCCAGGGGTAATCCTGTTCGACCGGCCAGGTGTGGAGGTCCCGGGCGATTTCCTCCGCGGTCCCTGTGGGGGCGTCCTCCGGTGCCAGGTGCCACATGACGGCGAGCACCGCCCACGTGGAGAAGGGCCACGCCCGTGGGGGGGTGTACACCTGGATGGTCCACTGTGGGCACGCCCGCCGCACGCGGGACGCGTGGAGCACCCCTCGGACCATGTCCGCCGCCAGAACCAGCACCATTCCCGAGGGTTCCACAATGATCCCCGCTGCGGGTCCGCCGTGGCGGCCCCGGGTGTGCAAGGCCACTGCCGCCTGTCCCGCGTGGGTGACTCGGTCGACGGCCTCCTAGATGTTCACGCTGCCGCGCGCGGTCTCATCCAGGATCCAGCCCTGCGCAACCCCGTAGCGTAGGGCGGCGCATGCGGCCGCGGGTTTCACCTCGGGCAGCGCTCCGTCATCGGGGCCGGGCTGGGGGTGCTGTTTGGGGCACCAGCCTTCACCGGTGCAGTGGCCTCGTTTCCACGCCGGGCAGAGCGCGGGCACGCTGCCTGCTGGCGGCGCAGGTTCCGCGGGCGCGCCTCCCGTTGGGGGCTCCGGTACTGCCTCCAGGTCAGAGTCTGTGCCCGCGTCCCCTTGTGGGGGGTCCCCTTCGCCGTCTCTGAGTCCCAGCGCCCTGATGACCTCGTGTGCTTCGTCCAGCGTCGGAGATCGGGAGCGTGTTTTGCGTGGGGCCGCGGGTTCCGCCATTGTTCTGTCGCTGTGCCTAAGAGCAGGGGGTGGGGTGCGGATGTCCCGTGGCTGGTGCGTTGGTGCGTTGGTGTGTTGCTCGTTGTGGGGGTGGCGGATGGGCGTCCCCGGGGGGGCGCTTTCCAGCATTGCGAGGGGTGTCTGGTGTTAGGCGCTGTCCCTCCCCCGGCCGCCCGTCCTCTGGAGTGGGCAGCCAGGGTTCCGTGACCCACGTGTCCCGGGGGCGGTCGGTGCGGGCGTGGGGGCCCAGCACCGGCCCCACAGCGTGCGCCTTTGCGGGCCGGCGTCGCTCGCTGTGGGGGTGGTGGAAGAGCGTCCCCGGGGGGGGGCGCCTTCCACCATGGTGAGGGGGGTCTGAGGTCAGGCGCTGTCCCTCCCCCAACTGCCCGTCCATTGGGCGGGTTGTTGGGGTCCGCCACCCACGTGCTGTGGGCGCGGGTGTGTGGGTGTGGCGGCCCAACACTGTCCCCTTGGCCTGCATGCCCTTTGAGGACTGTGTGCCGCGGGGGTGGTGGGGGGCTGTCCCCGGGGGGGGTGGCCTGCCACCGTTGTGAGGGGCGTCTGGTGTCAGGCGCTGTCCCTCCCCCTGCCGCCCGTCCTCTGGAGCGGCCAGCCAGGGCTCCGCGTCCCGTGTGTCCCAGGTGCGGTCGGTGCGGGTGTGGGGACCCAGCACCGGCCCCACAGCGTGCGCCCTTGCCGGCCGGCGTTGCTCGCTGTGGGGGTGGCGGGAGGGCGTCCCCGGGGGGGGTGCCATCCACCGCTGTTAGGGGCGAATAAGTTCAGGCGCTGTCCCTCCCCCAACTGCCCGCCCACCGGGCGGGCTGTTGGGGTCCGCCACCCACGTGCTGTGGGCGTCGGTGTGTGGGTGTGGCGGCCCAACACTGTCCCCTTGGCCTGCATGCCCTGTGGGGGCTGCGTGCCGCGGTGGTGGTGGGGGGCCGTCCCCCGGGGGGTGGCCTGCCACCGTTGTGAGGGGCGCCTGGTGTCAGGCGCTGTCCCTCCCCCGGCCTCCCGTCCTCTGGAGCGGGCAGCCAGGGTTCCGCGGCCCGTGTGTCCTGGGTGCGGTCGGTGCGGGCGTGGCGACCCAGCATCAGCCCCACAGCGTGCGCCCTTGCGGGCTGGCGTTGCTCCCTGTGGGGGTGGCGGAGGGGCGTCCCCAGGGGGGGGTTCCTTCCGCTGTTGTGAGGGGCGTCTGAGGTCAGGCGCTGTCCCTCCCCCGACTGCCCGCCGATTGGGCGGGCTGTTGGGGTTCCCACCCATGTGCTGTGGGCGCGGGTGTGTGGGTGTGTGGGTCCAACACTGTCCCCTTGGCCTGCATGCCCTGTGGGGGCTGCGTGCCGCGGGGGTGGTGAGGGGCCGTCCCCGGGGGGAGTGGCCTGCCACCGTTGTGAGGGGCGCCTGGTGTCAGGCGCTGTCCCTCCCCTAGCCGCCCGTCCTCTGGAGCGGGCAGCCAGGGTTCCGCGTCCCGTGTGTCCTGCGTGCGGTCGGTGCGGGCGTGGGGACCCAGCACCGGCCCCACAGCGTGCGCCCTTGCGGGCCGGCGTTGCTCGCTGCCGGAGTGGCGGACGGGCATCCCCGGGGGGGGTGCCTTCCACCATTGTGAGGGGCGTCTGAGGTCAGGCGCTGTCCCTCTCCCGACTGCCCGCCCACTGGGCGGGCTGTTGGGGTCCGCCACCCACGTGCTGTGGGCGCGGATGTGTGGGTGTGGGGGCCCAACACTGTTCCCTTGGCCTGCGTGCCCTGTGGGGGCTGCATGCCGCGGGGGTGGTGGAGTCAGTCCCCGGTTGGGGTGGCCTGCCACCGTTGTTAGGGGCGCCTGGTGTCAGGCGCTGTCCCTCCCCCGGCCGCCCGTCCTCTGGAGCGGGCGGCCAGGGTTCCGCGATCCGTGGGTCCCGGGTGCGGTCGGTGCGGGCGTGAGGACCCAGCACCGGCCCCACAGCGTGCGCCCTTGCGGGCCGGTGTTGCTCGCTGTGGGGGTGGCGGAGGGGCGTCCCCGGGGGGGGTGCCTTCCACCATTGTGAGGGGCGTCTGGGGTCAGGGGCCGTCCCTCCCCCGACTGCCCGCCCACTGGGCGGGCTGTTGGGGTCCGCCACCCACGTGCTGTGGGCGCGGATGTGTGGGTGTAGGAGCCCAACATCGTCTCCGTGGCCTGCATGCCCTGTGGGTGCTGCATGCCGCGGGGGTGGTGGGGGGCCGTCCCCGGGGGGGATGGCCTGCCACCGTTGTGAGGGGCGCCTGGTGTCAGGCGCTGTCCCTCCCCCGGCCTCCCGTCCTCTGGAGCGGGCAGCCAGGGTTTCGCGTCCCGTGTGTCCCGGGTGCGGTCGGTGCGGGCGTGAGGACCCAGCACCGGCCCCACAGCGTGCGCCCTTGCGGGCCGGCGTTGCTCGCCGTGGGGGTGGCGGAAGGGCGTCCCTGGGGGGGGTGCCTTCCACCATTGTGAGGGGCGTCTGGGGTCAGGCGCTGTCCCTCCCCCGACTGCCCGCCCACTGGGCGGGCTGTTGGGGTCCGCCACCCACGTGCTGCCTGTGCGGGTGTCTGGGTGTGGGGGCCCAACACTGTCCCCTTGGCCTCCATGCCCTGTGGGGGCTGCGTGCCGCGGGGGTGGCGGGGGGCCGTCCCTGGGGGCGGTGGCCTGCCACCGTTGTGAGGGGCGCCTGGTGTCAGGCGCTGTCCCTCCCCCGGCCGCCCGTCCTCTGGAGCGGGCAGCCCGGGTTCCGCGACCCGTGTGTCCCGGGTTCGGTCGGTGCGGGCGTAAGGACCCAGCAACGGCCCCACAGCGTGCGCCCTTGCGGGCCGGCGTTGCTCGCTGTGGGAGTGGCAGAAGGGCGTCCCCGGGGGGGGTGCCTTCCACCATTGTGAGGGGCGTCTGAGGTCAGGCGCTGTCCCTCCCCCAACTGCCCGCCCACTGGGCGGGCTGTTGGGGTCCGCCACCCACGTGCTGTGGGCGCGGGTGTGTGGGTGTGGGGGCCCAACACTGTCCCCTTGGGCTGCATACCCTGTGGGGGCTGCATGCCGCGGGGGTGGTGGGGGGCCGTCCCCGGTGGGGGTGGCCTGCCACCGTTGTGAGGGGCGCCTGGTGTCAGGCGCTGTCCCTCCCCCGGCCGCCCGTCCTCTGGAGCGGGCAGCCAGGGTTCCGCGACCCGTGTGTCCCGGGTGCGGTCGGTGCGGGCGTGTGAGGACCCAGCACCGGCCTCACAGCGTGCGCCCTTGCAGGCCGGCGTTGCTCGCTGTCGAAGTGGCGGAGGGGTGTCCCCTGGGGGGGTGCCTTCCACCGTTGTGGGGGGCGTCTGAGGCCGGGCGCCGTCCCTCCCCCAACTGCCCGCCCACTGGGCGGGCTGTTGGGGTCTGCCACCCACGTGCTGTGGGCGCAGGTGTGTGGGTGTGGGAGCCCAACACCGTCCCCGCGGCCTGCATGCCCTGTGGGGGTTGCATGCCGCGGGGGTGGCGGGGGGCCGTGCCCGGGGGGGTGGCCTGCCACCGTTGTGAGGGGCGCCTGGTGTCAGGCGCTGTCCCTCCCCCGGCCGCCCGTCCTCTGGAGCGGGCAGCCAGGGTTCCGCGTCCCGCGTGACCCGGGTGCGGTCGGTGCGGGCGTGGGTACCCAGCACCGGCCCCACAGCGTGCGCCCTTGCGGGCCCGCGTTGCTCGCTGTGGGGGTGGCGGAAGGGCGTCCCCGGGGGGGGTGCCTTCAACCATTGTGAGGGGTGTCTGGGGTCAGGCGCTGTCCCTCTCCCAACTGCCCGCCCACTGGGCGGGCTGTTGGGGTCTGCCACCCACGTGCTGTGGGCGCAGGTGTGTGGGTGTGGGAGCCCAACACCGTCCCCGCGGCCTGCATGCCCTGTGGGGGTTGCATGCCGCGTGGGTGGCGGGGGGCCGTCCCCGGGGGGGTGGCCTGCCACCGTTGTGAGGGGCGCCTGGTGTCAGGCGCTGTCCCTCCCCCGGCCGCCCGTCCTCTGGAGCGGGCAGCCAGGGTTCCGCGTCCCGTGTGTCCCGGGTGCGGTCGGTGCGGGCGTGGGTACCCAGCACCGGCCCCACAGCGTGCGCCCTTGCGGGCCCGCGTTGCTCGCTGTGGGGGTGGCGGAAGGGCGTCCCCGGGGGGGGTGCCTTCAACCATTGTGAGGGGTGTCTGGGGTCAGGCGCTGTCCCTCTCCCAACTGCCCGCCCACTGGGCGGGCTGTTGGGGTCCGCCACCCACGTGCTGTGGGCGCGGGTGTGTGGGTGTGGGGGCCCAACACTGTCCCCCTGGCCTGCATGCCCTGTATGGGCTGCGTGCCGCGGGGGTGGTCGGGGGCCGTCCCCGGGGGGGGTGGCCTGCCACCGTTGTGAGGGGCGCCTGGTGTCAGGCGCTGTCCCTCTCCCGGCCGCCCGTCCTCTAGAGCGGGCAGCCTGGGTTCCGCGACCCGTGTGTCCCGGGTGCGGTCGATGCGGGCGTGGGGACCCAGCATCGGCCCCACGGCGTGCGCCCTTGCGGGCCGGCGTTGCTCGCTGTGGGGCTGGCGGAAGGGTGTCCCCGGGGGGGGTGCCTTCCACCATTGTGAGGGGCGTCTGAGGTCAGGCGCTGTCCCTCCCCCGACTGCCCGCCCACTGGGCGGGCTGCTGGGGCTCGTTGGGTGTGTGCGGTGTGTGTGGTGTCTGTGCCGTGCGTGTCGTGGTGCGTGGTGCCGTTCTTCCCTTGTTCCTCTGCTGCTCCCCTCTCTGGTGTCTTGGTGCGGTGTTGTGCTCGCGGTGTGCCTGCCGTGCCCCCCTCCCTGTGCGCGCCCCTTGCTCCTCTGCTGGCCTCCCCTTGTTCTTTTCGTGGCTTCGTTGCTCTTTACCCTTTCCTCTACCCTTCTCCCTGACATGCAGTTTTTCCCTGCCTCCGCTTTGTTGCGTGTCTCGGTCTTTTTCCTTGCCGGCTCGTCATGCTCTCTCGTTGGGCCGTCTCCATTGAACCTGCGTAGAGAGAGGATGTAAACGGGCGTGCGGCGGCGGGGGTTTTGTCGCGACTTAGCACCTCGAGCTGGTTGGTACGTCATGCGACATGCGTGTGCGACATCCGTGTGCGTAGGTTTATTTCCTACTCGCTCTCGTCTTGGCTCCACACCTTTGTTGGTTGTCCGTTCCGCGCGCGCGGCGTGACATGCAACATACTTGTTTCTCTCCCCATTATCTTAATGTGTCCTAGTCCTCTCGCCTTGCCTACGTGTGTATGGCGCGGGCCAGGCGCTCGCGAATGAGAGACGACGGCACGACGCAAAACATGCCTAAGCGTCTAAGACAACCCTACTTTAACACCCAAACGACGCAAACACGAGCATACACTCCTCCTTGGGACCTGTGAGGGGAAGGGAACGTGGGTGCATGCACAAGGAAGCGTGGCAACGTGTATTTGTCGGAGTCCGGCACACGACGCTATGCATATGTGTGTATGTTCTAATCAGCGCAACAAAAAGGGTGGTTGTGCTGTAAGAGCAGTTGTCACGGTTGCCCCGCATTGCACCGCAGGGCAGGACCGTTAGCCCCCCGTGACAACCACTCCCTGGCCGAAGGCCATTTCTTTTTTCTCGTCTCCGTTGGTGGCGTGGGCCGGGCGGTTGGCGGCGTGGCACGTCATGGTAACATGCTTGCGTTCTTGGTGGCGGTTCGTGGCTCCCCCATTGCCTACTATTCGTTTGCATGCGCCGGCATACCTTTTGTCCCCTTTCAATCCCTTTCGCCTCCTACGTAAGCGGGCGTGCGGGTTGGGGCTGGGCACGTCTCGGTTAGTTCTAAGGCCGCATCCGGGTCCTGACCCACATGAACTGTCCCATGCTGATTACACGCCAGCCAACCCGTGTACAACAGCCCCAACGCGTGTCCTGCACTACCCGCCAACAGACCCGGACACCAGCCACCAACACCACCAGCCTGCACCGTGGCAAATGCCACCACTGGTCCGGGACCAATTGCCGCACGCCCCGCAGGTGGAACGGCCCTGCGTCCCAGAGGGGCAATATTATATTATACACCGCCTGGCGCATCGCACCCGCCAAGAAGTGCTGCCGCGGTGCTCTCCACGCGCGGGTCGCTTCCGCCCCGTTTGTCCATCGCAGCGCCGCACGCACCGCTCCCAGGGCCACCGCCAGCCCAACTCCCGTGAAGCTGACGGAGGCCGCGGGCCGCGAGGCTCCCACGCTGATGAAGTACTCAAAGCCCCCACCAGGAGCGCTGTGAGGTCCAGGGCGTCGGGGAAGAGCATGCAAACCGCGTACAAGACGCACGCGGCGTCCACGATCTTTTCCCAGCGCCGTGCACCGCTCACCGCTGCCGTGAGCTCCCGCGCCCATCCCCGCAGCACCGGCACCGAGTGGGCGCGTGGGATGCCCCGCTGCCGGTCCTCCTCCCAACGCCCCAAATCACGCTGGCGCCTGCGCCGGCCCATATGCGCTGGCGCCGGCAGCGGCGGGGGGTGGAAGCACGGCAGCAACACAGGCGTTGGGATGAGATAAAAAAAAAACTAAGGCACCGCAAACGCAGCACATGTGAGGTTACCTCACCGCCATTCGCACCGTCTCCCTACCACGCAGACACTCGCATGCTCAGAGCTATCGGGCGCCGTGCTCCACGCTGGTCCCCGTCTGCACCCTCACCCGGCTCGGCCAAAGGTTGACCGTTGTGTTTGTTTGTAGCACCGGGCAAGGGTGCGTCGGAGGACACCGGCACCTCGCCCAGCTACTTGCAGCCAACGGCCCAAGGTGATTGCTCAGGCACACTGGCGATTGCTCAGGCACACTGGTGGTAGACGGAAGCTGATTTCACTTACAAAAACCCAAGCACAATGTATCGATTGGTTCGCAACGCGGATCCTGGCTTTGTGACTCACTGATTTTCATTCCGACCTTGGTTATTTTCATCAGTCCACACTGGTGCAATACAACTGGAAACACGTTTCAGTCCAAGGAACAAGCCATGGTAATGAAAACAAAGGACAATCGCAACAAGCCGCACCACTCTGAGCATCTGAGCATCTGGTTCTCTCAATCAGTTCAACATCGCACAAAGTGCAGAATGAACACAGAGCTCAGGCATCTGCACTTCCAGAAATCAAACACAGGCGTAAAAAACAGCATGCAAATACAGTGCATGCAAATACATACAAAATATAAGAAGGGAACCTGCCTGGAGAGGAATGTCAGAGTTCCCAGGCAGAATTGAACTGCTGACATCCGACTCTACATCAAAGGGTGCCCAGAGTTCCCAGGCTGCAATTTTTGGCGCAGCAGCCTTTCCTCGTTACCCCTTCCATCTGCCAAGGCGAAAGAAATCCAGGGCAGCGTGGGTATAGCCGTCCACTTACTGCACCTGGACAAGCACATATAGACCTCTTAGGAGGACAAAAAGAAAACCCAACAGCGGGCTTGGCAGCACACAGGGCGGCTCCGACTGGTACAAAGGAGACACTGCCCCAGGGTGCTCCTACCTCCATGGTAAAGAAGAAAATGCAACTTGGCAGAGATCAGGGGACTGCCGGGCAGTCACATGGGGGGGGGGGGGGGGGCGATCAGCGGGTGGGGGAAGCCACACACACAAAAATTCACATGTGACCCCCACGGGTTCTCCAAAACTGAAGCTGACTATCTATCAACAACACCACCGCTCAATGAAATCATTAAATTAATCAAAATTCAGAACTCCTGACGCTGGACTTCATTGCGTCTGCATCTGCATCTACTCACGAACTACTGCAGAGATTTTGAGATGCATACTCATGTCCAGCGAGAAGATCCTGCCTGCCGCCGCCGCCATCTTGTACACGTCCCTCTCTGATGACGGAACCGCTTGCGCTTGCACTGCCGCCTTTGAGGCCACTTGTTCTTGGTACACCCAGGCCATATCCTTCACGGTGGATCCCGGTCCCAGCGCCGCGCTCCACATCTCCACCGCGCCGTCTACCAGGCTACTTTCCCCCAATGGCGTTCTCGTAAGACCTCCGAACTCGCTTTCCCCCGGGCATCCCAACGGATGCTCAAGTACTCTTCCTTCTCTGGTACATGGCACACTCGGTATCGCGGAGCCACCTCGTCTTGCCGGCGTAGCTGCCGCACCACAAACTCTTCCGTCACTCCCGTCGTGGTTGGCATTGGCAAGGTTCCCCCAGTCCGAAGATGGTGATCGTTATCATCGACTGCTTGGTGCTTCTGACGAGTTCCTCCCGCTCCGAGGGATAGGGCCGAAGGACGAAGCAGTTAACAACTACTCTCAGACTACAGCAGAGTTCTTGAGATGCATTCTCATGTCCGGCGAGAAGAGGCATCAGCAAGCAACCATTTTGGATGGTTCAGGCCAACGGCTCGGCCACCCCCATCCCCTGTCGGCGACCAGACGGGTTGGCATTGGTAAGGTTGTGAAAGTCCGAAGCTCATTACTGTGTGCCAACGCACCCAGTTTTTTTGCAAACCCCAAACCCATAAATGCTATTGCACATTCACCCACCCAACTACCACAGGCAAAATGGCTCACCAAAGGCAAAATGCCTTGACCAGGCGCCGACCCAAAGTCCTCCACAATGGCCTACCCTACGTGGAAGCCACCCAGCCTAAAATTCTCACAGACCCACCCTAGGGTAGTACACACACAAAAGAAAGCTCTGGCCCGTGGCAGCGCACATACTGGGCACTCTCATCCTTTTAACAGGGTCTGGTTGGTGGCTGCATGAGGGCAATCTGGAGCGGCGTCGCTTCCCTGCTCCCTTTGGTGGCGCCTCCTCCACCTTCAGCTTTTCTTTCTTTCGTTTATGCTGCTTCCCCTGGTCATGCCACCTCCACGACGTGGGGTTCTCGGAGACCTCCACGTCGCAGAGGCAGCAGTGGGGATAGTTTGGGTCTTTTTTAAAATATTTGTAGTCTGGACACGATGCGGTGATCGGGCTTGCCATTATTGAGAGAAAATAGAAACCTCTAACCAGACAAACGCCAAGACGAGGGCAGAAACATTCCAAAGGACATGATATGATGGGGCAGAATAGATGAACCGATGTTGAACACTCTCTCCACACCGCAACTCACCAGCACATCTGGCTCACGGGGCTTGCTTGTGGGGCTCATGTGCAACCATTGGTAATATTCCCAGAAGTACTTCGTCTTTTAAAGCGTGAAATTGACATAGGTTGGGATGCACGGCGACCTATGTCGACCGAGGGGGGGGGGATGCATGCACCAGCCTCATAAAAGAATTACAGAGCACACACCAATATATTGGTTCAGTAGGTGCATGATCTCCTTTGTGGCCAGATTGGGGAACTGTGAGCCCCCCTCAGGGCCACCAGTACCGGCCTTCTTCAGTTTCTTGGCATTCCGGGAAAGGGGGCATCCAAATTGAGCCACAAAATCGAGGCTGGCGCGGTGGAAGTGCAGACCGTCTTAAAAGCCCGTCTTTGCCAACTGGATGAAGTTGCTGGCAGTCAAGGGCATCCAGTCCAGGAAGATCTCCACCGTGAAGGATCCGGCAGAAGTCTAAAAGGCTGCCGTAGGATTGGAAGGGGGCGGCAGTGCATCACCCATCGCAGGGGAGAAAGACTAGGCAGATGAAATGACGCCAGGGGGTCATACTATCTGCTGCAAAGGGTCTGTGTTCCTCGGACCAAGGCGTCAGTTCTGCCCATTAAGCGCAGTCCTTGTGCTGCAAACTCTGGAGACTTGGTGCCCGAGGCTTTAAGGAATTCACCACAATCAAACAGGCTGCAGCTGCCGCTCATCCCTGTGCATCGGCGCCTGGTGTAAATAGCCCCCCCCCCCCCCTTGCGCAAGCATGCTGAAAGTCGGCAAAACGACGGTAACACGGGCTTATGTGCTTAGACAAGGCAGTGCTTGCGCGCGACGCGCGGTACCAAAAGAACGTATGTCATCAGAAAACTGCCCATACCTCACCCTAATCACAATTGTCGCAACAGGGCACTATAACACAATGTGCAGGCAAATTTCAGCGAGTTCTGGAGGTCCTCACTGCCCATCAGGGCCATCAGGAGCTGTCGAATGGAAGCCCTTTCCCACCTTGCGCGTCATCTTGAACAATTGCAGATGCTTCCCCTTTTGGGGCAGCCTTTCAGGCCGGCTTGGCTTCGGGTTTTGGAATTGTTTTAGGCTTCCTATTTCTTGGGACAAAACTGTCATCAACAATATCTTTGGTGAATTAAAGCTTGGTATGAGCAGGGGGAACTACCACAAGCATGATCAAGCCCACCTTTCCCTCTACAAGGAAACCACAATCGCATAATGTTACCTTTCTGACCATAAAAACCGTGGTCAGAAAATTCAATCAAAACGACGGTAACACGGGCTCATGTGCTTAGACAAGGCAGTGCTTGCGCAAGGGGGGGGGGTATCTGCGTATGCTACAGAGTGGACAGCCAAATTTCAGATGAAAACGAATTCTGCCACTCCGCATTTTCAAGGGACACGGAGAGTGGACGTTGAGGGTTGGAGCCAACTTTTGAGATCCTTCTAGGAAGGTTCGCTGCTGGGCCGAAAATGATAGTTCTAACGTTGATCCACAAAAATATCATTTCAATGTAATTGTTTTTCCCCTGCTCATTGTAAGTACCTGGAACATGGCGCGCAGTTTCGTGTTGGGCCGATCATGGGGCGGGTATAATGGCCATTCAAATGAAGATGGCCGCAAACCGGCCAAAAATGTATGACAAAAATGAGTGAATGTGGTAAAACAATTGAACCAAGGAAATGGCTTAATTGGTTTTGTGGCCGGATTATGTTCCCCCTCCCAGAGTCCGACCAGGCCGGGGGCGGGGGGGGACGAAATCACAACATGTCATGTGGTGATGACGGGAGGCTGCGCCCTGTGCATTGCATGCTCTCTGGGGTTACCTGCGCCACCGCACACTCCCCCCGGCCCTTAGATGCAGCACCTGGTCGGTCTCCTTCAGAAAGGGATGCCAAAAGAAACGGGCATTGGTACTTCCCAGTGCCATATGTCTTTTCTGGACAAGAAACATTTCTATAGCCCGAGTCAGCCTCATGAGTGCCTGTTCCATGATGATTCAAAACAGACACGAAATTTATTCGATGTGTCGGCATCCACAGTGCACCAGCTGCATTGCTGCCATTGCTTTCGTTTTGGGTAGTGTTGAATTTACGCTGTAAATGCCAAATGCGTTTGCATCCATTTGCAATTGTTGTCAGCAGGGGGCACAGGGTCAAGCAAAACTGGTGAGTCCCTGCAAATTCATACATGCTATGCAATACCAATGAGGTCATTTGGGAATCTTTACCCACACACGACCTACCAAGGCAGCAGTGCAGTGCAGCGCAGCGCAGCGCAGTGCAGTTTCCGGTCACATTCTGCTTCGTGTTCCAGCTATGCTTGACAAAAATTGATGGTCCCCCATTTACGCTCCTGCAACTCCCCATCCGACAAATATTGGCGAACGTTGTCCCCGTATTCCGTCATACTGGGTCTCAGTTAGCCACAGAGGATCACACGAAGCCCGTGCGCAGGATCCGCGCCTTCTCCACCTATGCCCTGACGAAACTTGATTACATCACACATGGCGCCGTCCTTCAAGCACCCTCTCTGACGAACATGCAGGTGATAACCAATCGACATTTCCGATGTGTGTATCAGCTCCCCAAATGGGCTCCCTTCGGACTCCCAAATGGACCCCCCTGCAAGTGCAACCAAACTGCAATTCAAAAGAACAACCCAGCATGCAAACACAACAAGCATTAGGGGGCGTTTTCGCACAGCGCGCGCACAGCGCGGGCACAGCGCCAACTATTACGGTGATTATCCGGGTAACAGCCCGAAAAACCACCTACCCGCGGAATCATGCACAACCATCTCAAATCTCGAAAATTCAAACATCTGATGCTTGCCATAGGTCCCACGGAGCTAAATTCTGCCCCCTATAGCCCCCTCCACTGCAGCAGGCATTCAATGATGTCCTTTCAATCTTCTGAACTTACCGAACTCCCGGTGTCGGAGAACAGCCAACTTTTCGCACAGCGCGCGCACAGCGCGAGCACAGCGCGCGCACAGCGCACGGTACGCCTCCTTAGCCACGCACAAAAACTTGCAAACCACGTGGGCTCTGACTGCAAGTCACCGAGATGGGACCGGGTTTCATATTCTCCACAGGGGAGGGCACCCACCAGAAGTCCGGGCGGCACGGGGCCAGTCCTGTGGATAGTGCGTATCACCGCTGGCGCGAGATACACACTTTTTTTTGGGGGGATACACACACGATACACACTTCAGATGCCTGGCATACACATGTGATACATGAAATCCATGAAGAGAGAAACGAGATCTTGGCCATCCCCCACAGGAAACGAAATGGGAAAAGGGTTGGACACACATGTGGAACATAGCAGAATTGACATGTGCGCATGCCAGGAATTGAAGTAACGCTCAACCGTCTCAGCAGAGCAGTGCCTCATCAACTGAGCTACAACTACCAGCTTGTAAATCTGTGCAGCAAAGCGTTCTTAGCTTAAAATGATGTCTAGAAAAGAGCGCAAAAAGCGCACGCCAGAATGAGAAAATGGTGGGACACACATGTGATACACACTCTTGAAAGTTGGTATGCACACATGATACACACACCCAAGAGTTACAGATACACAAATTTCAGTTTTTGGGATACATTTATCTCCAGGACTGCACGGGGCTTCATGGCTGCCTGAGCTGGATACGACGATGCAATGACAAAAGTTGGGCTGCAGGGAAACTTCAGGCAGGGCACGTTTTGTGGAAACCACGCCCTGCAGAAAAAGCCCTGCAGAAAAATTACAGACAATTTGCCTCGAGAACATCGCGAGTAAAGTACAATATCGCATGTGGTGGTCGGGTAGTTGGCACAACGCTCTGAGGGGCCAGAATCCTGGTAGAAACAACACTGCCGTTTGAACGTTGGAAATTGACAACAGCACCAACTGGGTACGTGTCAATATCATCGACATTCATGGCTGAAATTGAGAAAAACGAAGTTAGTTACGGTAAGCTTATTCTGAGACCATAAGATGCAGCTGGAACTGCCTAGCCCGTAGGCATCCCAGTGTGCTACTGGGGCACAGAAAAGACTGAGGGTTGAAAAGGATTAGCAGATTCCATTTCAACGCAATCACAAAGTGCTGCAGGGTCTAGTTTATGTCTTTTGGTTGCAAAGGACACCTCCTCAATGGACACCTCAAAGGGCATCTCCTCGCGTCCATCGGCGTCATAAACCAGACACCAAGAGTCAACATGGAGTACACATGTGCCTGCAGTAGGGCCCCCTTCCAAAGGCCGGCTGGGCAGCCGTTCCCTGGCGCTCCTCTTGTCCTGCACCTGGCCGCCTGACACCTCTCCAATCAGGGGCGTAGATGGTGATGGCAACTTGGCGAGCTGAGCATCGAACCTACGTTGGAGGGGGAAGAGGGTACGGGCTAGCGAACCTACACGGGAGGACGAAGAGGGTAAGGGCCAACACAGGCATACTCTCTTCAGAATGAAGGTAGAGTAAGAGGATCAAAGTGCTTGTACGGCCTCTCTTCACGTAAGAACCACAGGCCCAGCACCCGTGCTCCCCACGTTATACAATCCAGTATTCCAGGTGGGCACCTACTGAACCAATATGTTCGTGTGCGCTCTGCGATACTTTTATGAGGCTGGTGCATGCGTTCCCCCCCCTCGGTGGACACCCCAACCAGATTTCCTGAGTGCAGAATGCGTGGGGTTTGATGAAATAAGAAATTGTGCAGTCCTGGTCCATATGGACGTGCGCTGAGACCCACCAAGCCATATAATCGATGAGCCTCTAGAGCATAGGAGTCTCTCATTGACACTGCTTCGGGCTTCCAGTACAAAATTTGTTGTCCCAGGAGGTGCATCAGTTTGTCAGTTTTTATCAGTTTTTCAAATATTTGCCAGTTTTTCCCAGAAGCCATTAAGGAACAGTACCCTTTTGGCCTCTTTACGGTCGAACTTGAAATCCCCACGGCATCCTCTTTTGGGTTGTTGAATTGCCTCAGCCTCGGGTTCATAATATTTTTGAGACTTGTCCGACACGTTGAGGACTGAACGGTAGAGAGGGACCAGATTCTGCACATAGTGGTTTGGGAGGTTCTTCTTTGCATATAGATAAAGGGCATGTACAATTGGGTGGGTCAAAACGTTTGGCCATAGGTGCCGTGCATCCCAACCTTTGTCATTTTCATGCTTGAAAAGACGAAGTACTTCTGGGACGGGTCTCATTGCAATCCAGTCGGCTAAAGTGTGCAATTCGGTGCCGGCGAAGGTTGGTAGCACGAATTCCTCCTTTGTTGCTGGGCAAAAAAGGCAGCAGTCATTGCATTGTGGACCGTGAGTCCCCAGAAATGTGTTCAACTGGGCCAAATCTGGGTATGTCTTTAATCGAAGCGGTTTCCCATTTACACCGCGTGTCAGGGCTTTCTCTATGGCAGGCACCATTGTGTGCGTATTGAGAAGACCCTTGAGTTGATGCCCATCATCTGGCCCCACATAGCGTGCAATTGCAAGTTGCATGATTGTCTGATGCGGACTTTTGGCCTCAGGTAAACTGAAGACCAAGACAGGGGACTTCAAGTCACGGTCTCCGCAAAGGTTGCAGGCATCCACGAAAAGTAATAGTGAGGGTAAGCAATCACCCTCATGCATGCATTCATCTCTTTCAGCAAGGTACAAATGCATGTCCAGTGCCTGAAACGGGCTCATTGCTGCCCCCTGTGGCGTCGTCGTAATGTCACAGCCCTCCAGCAATTCTTTATCCAAGTCACTAACTTTGTTCCGCCAGCAATTCATGCGCTCCCGGGCCTCAATATGTGCGTTTTCTGTGGCTTTTGTGCGAACGCGTGACTTGAGAGTGCTGATAACCTGCTGCTGACTCGCCGGTCTTGCACGCTTCCGATTTTGCACAGGATGATACCTGCATCGCATCTTTGGAGGCTGCTTGGTTGGTGGCGTGGGACGCGGAACCCCACATTTATCGGCAAGGCCTTGCTTTAATTGTTTGTGTGGCTGCTCAAAACGCAGTTTCCGCATGCGTTTGCCAGAGGGTGTTAATGCATCATAGCTCTTTCTGGGCCGGCCAGCTGTCATCATAAAAGAAGTAATAAGAAGAATTGAGAAAAACCCTCTGATATGGGCCTTCATGAAAGCTAGAAGGAATGTAACAGCAATTTTGCATAAACATGTTGAAAATTGAAAGCGTGTAACACCAGCGAGTCATCAGCACAAACAGACACCCTCCTGTTGGTCATTCGAACAAAAGCCGAGGAGAATGCACCGGTAGAGCATGTACATCCACACTCGGATGAACTCGTTGCGGGGATGCAGCAATCAACCCGTTTGATGCACTGGACATGTATTTGTACCTTGCTCAAAGAGATGAATGCATGCATGAGGGTGATTACTCACCCTCACTAATACCAGCCTGATAAAAGAATTACAGAGCGCACACCAATATATTGGTTCAGTAGGTGCCCACCTGGAATACTAAATTGTATAACGTGGGGAGCACAGGAGTGCAAAAAAAATGTAAGTTTGTGCAATTTTGTCTTGCGGTAAATGCTTGTAGAAAAAGAATTGTCTTTTTTTTTGCAATAAACGAGATTACAAAAAAATCCTACGTCGTGAGGATGGTAGGGGTGGCTTGAGGGGGGGGGGTCCACACACCATTACTATTTGAGTGAACCCGTCATCGCAAGCAGCGTGTTGCACTTCATGCAGTACATCATGGGGCTCATCATAGGATCAGCTGTTCGCTGCCTCTTTGAAGGCGGGCTGTCATGCCACTCGCTTGTTGTGAAAGCTCTTGGTGAAGAATTGCTGAAGAGGGATCTCGGATGGTTTTGCCAGCCTGTGCCAAGGTAAATGCAAGCAGAGCTGCTGGTCCATCCGCCAAGCTGACAGACGAGGAAAAATGTCACGGCCATTGCTGAGATATTGCACAAGCGACTCAGGAAGCATACCATAGTCCACAGGTAAGGTTGGCCTAATGCCATCCCCGTTGCACGCCTGGCTCCTGAAGCAGCACGGCTCGAATCCCTCTTGAACGGCTGCAGTCTGAGGACAGTAAAGGGCGCTAATGGTGCATGCAAGCCATTGGTCGAAAGGAATATCCATCCGAAAAGCTAACCAACATGTACAAGTGTCAAGACCCTCGACTCAAGGATCATACCATAGTCCACAGGTAATGGTGGCTCTCTGTTATCCCCGATGCAGGCTTGGCTCCTGGAGCAGCACGGCTGTGCACTCCCTCTTGAACGGCTGCATTCTGAGGACAGTAAAAGGCCCTAATGGTGCATGCAACCTATTGGTCGAAAGGGATATCCATCCGAAAAGCTGACCAACATGTAGCCCCCCCCCCCCTTGTTCAGTATACACCTTTGCGCAATGGTTCCCTCACACCCCCAAGTGACAGTTCCCTCGCCCCCCCCCCCCGACTACTATGCAATGGACACGTAACACAGAACAAGTGATGCAGCAAACATACCATAGTCCATAGGCAACGGTGGCCTCCTGTCATCCCCATTGCGGGTCTGGCTCCTTGAGCAGCACGGCTGTGGAATCTTTCTTGAAAAACTGCAGTCTGAGGCCAGTAAAGGGTGCCGAGAGTGCACGCAAGCTGTTGGTTGAGAGGGATATGCATCGGCGAAGCTGAGCGGTGTGTACAAATGTCATAGCCCTAGCGGAGCTTATGCACCAGCATGGGAAACACACCAGCTGACGCTCCTTGTCTATCAGGCCTTGAAGAGTTGCGTGAGATAGATGGATCCCTCCGCTCCGTACCATCTGGTTGCCGGCCTAGCAGAGAGGCAATCATGGAAGGGGGCGTTGGGGGGGGGGGGACCCACCTTGCCCTCCTCTCCAAACCACACCACCCTGAGAGGCCCATATGTGTGCAAAGCTGACAAATCTATCCAAATGTCAGGGCAACAAAGATACCACAGTCCCCAGGTAGGTTTGGCGTTCTGCCATAGATTGACGGTGAGGAGGAGCGTCGTGAGGGCGACCGTGATGAATGCCTACTTCTTGCCTCTGACCATTCTGTCCTCCGGCGTGACGAAGAGTGCCGTGATGGCGATCGTTGTGATTGCCTTGATTCTGACGAGTCCCTCCCCCGCCGCGGGATAGGGCCTAAGGACAAAGCAGTTAACAACTGCTCACAGACTACTGCAGAGATCTTCAGATGCATACTCATGTCCGGCGAGAAGAGGCATCAGCAAGCTACAATTTTGAATGGTTCAGGCCTACGGCTTGGCCACCCCTCTCCCCTGTCGGCGACCAGACGGGTGGGCATTGGCAAGGTTGTCCAAGTCCGAAGCTCATTAATGTGTACCAATGTCAGCACGCATGCCACGATCCGCAGGCAGGGTCGGTCTTCTGTCATGGCGGCTGCTTGACGGGTATCTGTCTGTCATTGACCGCGGCGAGGAGTGCCGTGATGGTGATCGTTGTGATCGACTGCTTCGTGCTTCTGACGAGTCCCTCCCCCTCCGAGAAATAGGGCCTAAGGACAAAGCACTTATCAACTACTCACAGACGACAGCAGAGTTTCTTGAGATGCATACTCATGTGCAGCGAGAAGAGGCATCAGCAAGCTACAATTTTGGATGGTTCAGACCTACGGCTTGGCCACCCCTCTTCCCTGTCGGCGACCAGACGGGTGGGCATTGGCAAGGTTGTCCAAGTCCGAAGCTCATTACTGTGTACCAATGTCAGCACACATACCACGGTCCCCAGGCAGGGCCGGTCTTCTGTCATGGTGGCTGCTTGACGGGTATCTGTCTGTCATTGACCATGACGAAGAGTGCCATGATGCTGATCGTTTTGATCGACTGCTTCGTGCTTCTGAGGGGCGCCTTCCCCGCCAAGCAATAGGGCCTGAGGACAGAGCGTTTAACAACTACTCACAGACCACTGCGGAGACATTCAGGTTCAAACTGATGTCACATTGTTCCCCCTTTGGTACTTGTCGCTTCTCCTTATCCAGGCGCCGACCCAAAATCCTCCACAATGGCCTACCCTACCCGGAAGCCCACCCTGCCTGAAATTCTCACAGACCCACCCTAGGGTAGGACACACACTACAAAAGCTCTGGCCTCGTGGCAGCAGACATACTGGGCACGCTCATCCTTTTGCCATGGTCTGGGTGGTGGCTGCATGAGGGCGATCTGGAGCGGCGTTGAGATTTCCTGCTTCTTGTCTCTGATGAGTCTGTTCTCTGGCGTCCTGCGTGATAGACAAAGCACTTGACCGCTACTCACTGATTACCACGATGCACATAGATGCACATGAATGAGTCCATTCTCCAACGATGCACATAAATTTGTCCCTCTCTGCTCCAAAGAGGGGGGCGGGGGGAAATGCGGTTGCCGGGATTGGCAAAAAAAGCGGAAAAATGCGGAAAAAATGCGGAAAATGCGGCAAAAAATGCGATAGAAAATGCGGTTTGGTTAGAATGGTGTTTGCCCCTCAAAACCCCTATGTTTCGTCTCGTCTTGCACAATTGGGCGCTCAAAGCATGGACGGTTTGATGGAACAACTTAGTGCAGTAGTTCAACTCAAGAATATCACGGACTAGGCTCAAAACGACTAGGGGCAGAAGCTGCAGCTGCTTGGTCAGGCAAGACCGCTGAATATCCGCGCCGCATCAGGTGCTCCCCCATTGACCCAAACCGCCGGGCTCTCTGGGGGGAAGGGGGGGATACCCCAACATACATACCTCCAAATGATCCCCATGACACGCTGTTTTACTGAATATACACAACTAGGGGAAAAACAGTTCAAGAAAAATTTGCCGATCAACTCAGGCTCCAATCAGCGAAGGTCCGACCCGGAGGTTGGGTCGGGGTCAATGTCCTTTTCTGCGGTTTTCATCCATTTTTGAATTCTGCACAAATTCTGAATATTTTGAGCATAGACACATAGCGTCAAACAAAAAAATTTTCCCCTGCCATCTGCCAAAAGAAAAACCTCCGGCAACAACTGACTACAAGACTATGCAACTAGAATGTTTCCTCTTGAACATTACACTAAGGGACCTGCGCAAAGAATTTGAAAAAAAATGCGGAAATGCGGAAGAATGCGAATCGCGTATCCCCCCCCCCCCTGAAAGAGCCTCACCATGCAGACCCTGTGTTGTTGCTCGCATAGCTCCGAAGTTGAACAAAACATACAAATATCAGAGCCTTGCAACCAAACATACCATTGTCCGAAGGAGATGATGGCCTTCTATCACGTTGCGGTTGACGGCTGCCGCTTTGTGCTGCTGCCGCAGGGGATAGTTAGCTGCTCCCCATAGACCAACTCTCGATAGATGGTGACCTGTGCCTACTGTTGCGCCATTTGTCTTCTGGTCGAAGCTTCCGGGGAGGGCTCCTGTCTTGGCTCGTTTCGCTGCTTTCAATGCTGTGATGTCTTCCTAGATTCAGCCTTGGGCTTTCCTCGCTGCTTGTTCTGCTGCTGACACTTGGACTACGCTGTCTTCGCTTCCGTGCTCCCTGTGGTGGCGCCTTCTTTGGTTTTGGTTTTCGTGCCAGCTTTGCTGGTGGCTTGGCCTTCTTTGGTTGTGGTGTAGGTGCCCCCTTTCGAACCGCACTGGATGGCGCTGACGTTGTGGATGCCGTGAGGGGTTCTGAGGTCGTGGATTTTGTGGATGGGGTAGATGGCGGTGGTACTTTGACAGGCCGACATGCCTCGACGCTCTGGTCAGAGGGGTGTGGCTGAACAGCATTGCGACTGCAAATAGACCCGTGGATTTAGAGTATTGGCAAATGTACGGCACTGACAACTGACTCAAGGGGATATCTCCGAACGAAAATGAAGTCTGCACGTGGTCCTCGCCGGCGAACCAGAAGGTGCCGCTGATTGGCATCACAGCAATCACTTTTTCATCCTGCATGACAGCAACGGTGAACTTAAAACTGTCTTCTTCACGGATGTTGACGTCTTTGTGCTGGCAACGTGGGAATTGCAGTGGGAGAAGCATACGGTGCTGAAAACTGCCCAGTTGGGGACACTGGGCAAGAATGCAGGCTTCCACAGCCTGTGATACGCAGAGAAGGCACAGGGCAACGCCCACCAACTCCAAAATCCAAATGTGCCGGCAACAATGCCATAAGAATGCACAAACCTGGAATGTCTCTGGGTCACTCCACTCCTTGGCGATGAACACCAAAGATCTCACCCCGTTGTGTGCTGCTGCATGCCATGGGGAATCGCCTGGAAGGGTGGTGAAAATTCGCCATAACATGTTGCCAAGCTCCCGAGGGGTAGCACCAGTACACTTTTTGAAGCCCCCTCGCCAGGACGTATGGAAGGATTGAAGTTCCTTGGGACTTGGGACTTGTTCACCGTCTGAGGCAGCAATCTGCACACAGATGATGGGTACTAGTACACTTGAGCATAACAGACAACAGACGCACGGGGGGGGGGCGTAGCAACGGGCCATACGCCGACTCCCTCCCACTGTCCAGCCAATTTCAGGGTGGCGGGAGGAGGGGGGGGCGGGGGGGGGGGGGGGGGGGGGGGCTGGGTCAGGGGGGGTCTGGGGCCAGCTGAAGAGGAGGGGGGCACCCGGACCCCAACATATACGGCTTAAAATGACCCCCTCATTGCGGTAGACATTTTTGCAGTATGTATGTTGGCAAAAAAAAATTGCAACAGGGGGGGGAGGCATTGTAGGTCAATTTCCGGCCGGGGTCAAAATCAGAATTGGCTGCCTCAACCTTGCCTTATCGGGGGCCCAAGAGTGGGCGGAGGTGCTACATCATGCCAGCATCCATTATTGGGTTCTCCTCAAAAAACTGAGTATTTTGAGTATAGATACATGGGGTGAAAACTCATTTTTTCACCCTCTACTTATTCAAGAAAAATTTACTTCGGGCGCCTTCGGCGCCCATTGTCCGGCACTTTCCAGCCAATTTCCAGGGAGGGGGGGGGGGGGAAGGGGGGAGTCGGCGTAAAGGGTCCCCTGCCGGCGAGCCCCCCGTGAACAGACGGCTCTTGTGTGCATAAGCTTGGGCAATCTCCACCTAAGAGTTGGTATCCCAACTGCACCCCAAAGCAAGAGGCACAAATTACCTGTGCCAAGTGCATGGTTGTCTCATCCCAAACGGACCCATGAGCGTTCGGATCATCTTTGGGGTCCCGTACATATGGATGTTTACGTTGGTACCCTGGTCCATAATTTACCAAGAGCTCCCACCCTTTTATGATTGCCTTTGTAGTTACCAAACCAGAAAGCTGCACAAGACCCCCGAGCAACTGGATGCGCTGGAGACTAGCGTTTGCAAATTTTCCACCATGGTTTGCAAAGCTGGCCCCTCCATAGCCTGGAATAGGCTTACGAATTCCTTCCAGGACAAGAGCCCGCGGGACAAGGGTATAGTGGAACGTAGCATCAGACTCCTTCAATGCCTCCGCAAAAGTCTTCAACGTTCCATACGTAAGGGTCAAAAGATGCTTCTCAGGATAATCAGAGGTTGAAAACAGCCCATAGCCCGCTCCTGGTATGTTGGATTTCATGACTACAATCCAATCGCAAAGTGTACTCAGAGCATGCTCAGTTTGGAAATCTTTCAGCCACTTTTCGTAAAGGCGCTGCAATGGATGCCTCCCCTATGAAAAAGCATGGGTACATGAATTCCATGTGCGGCTTTGCTGTGGACGGGTACGAGCAGATTTTTCCTCCACTGCTGACAACCTCTGGCCATGGGGTGGAGAGGCAGTCTATTATCCCTCATCGAGGAAGCAGGAACAGTGAAGAGGCCTCAAAAACCAGAGACGTCAAGAGCGTGCTTGGATGGTTGGCTAACCCCTAGATGGGTGAAGCAAAGCAGCATAACTTCGCATCGCAGCACTCAACAAACACCTCTTCCAAAGGTCTCACCCATTGACTGTCCTCTGCTGCTTCGGCGTTCTCGCTGAGACTTTCCTTCTCTCGGCCGTGTGCTTCCGACTCCACATCCTTAGGATCCACATCCTTAGGATCATGTGCTCTTCTCTGTGCTTGGGCCTTTTCATCTGCCTGTAAGCAGATGTTCGGATGAAGTAAATGCAGGAAACTGACTTTAACGACAGTGGTGCCATCATTCTATCATTGCATCATGGTGGTTCCATCAATGCACAACAATGATGCAAACAGACAAACGAACCTGCTTCTCGGCATTGGTTGTTTTGGCTTCCTCAGCCGCTCTCTTCTGCTTGTCGAGCTCTTCTCCTCTCCTCTGTGCTCGGACCTGTTCCTCTCTCTGCAAGCAAATTTTGGGCTGAAGCAAATGCAAGAAAACCAGTTTCACCACGCCAGAAGACAATGGGGCCATCATTCCATCATCGCTGGTTCAATCGGTGCACAAGAGCGTATCCGGACGCTCAACGCACACCTGTTCCAACGGTCTCACCCACTGACCAGTTCTCGCGTCCATTAGGGCGCAACCGCTGAGACTTTCCTTCTCCGGGCCGTGTGCTTCCGACTCCACATCCTTAGGATCCACATCCTTAGGATCATCTGCTCTTCTGTGTGCTTGGACCTTTTCATCTGCCTGTAAGCAGATGTTCGGATGAAGTAAATGCAGGAAAATGACTTTAACGACAGTGGTGCCATCATTCTATCATTGCATCATGGTGGTTCCATCAATGCACAAGAATGATCCAAACAGACCAACGAACCTGCTTCTTGGCATTGGTTGTTTCGTCTTCCTCAGCCGCTCTCTTCTGCTTGTCGAGATCCTCTGTTCTCCTCTGTGCTCGGACCTGTTCCTCTCTCTGCAAGCAAATTTTGGGCTGAAGCACATGCAAGAAAACCACTTTCACCACGCCAGAAGACAATGGGGCCATCATTCCATCATCGCTGGTTCAATTGGTGCACAAGAGCGCATCCCGACACTCAGCGCACACCTGTTCCAACGGTCCCACCGACTGACCAGTTCTCGCGTCCATTGGGGCGGAACCGCTGAGACTTTCCTTCTCCGGGCCGTGTGCTTCCGACTCCTCATCCTTAGGATCCACATCCTTAGGATCCACATCCCTAGGATCATCTGCTCTTCTCTGTGCTTGGACCTTTTCATCTGCCTGTAAGCAGATGTTCGGATGAAGTAAATGCAGGAAAATGACTCTAACGACAGTGGTGCCATCATTCTATCATTGCATCATGGTGGTTCCATCAATGCACAACAATGATCCAAACAGACAAGCAAACCTGACTCTCAGCGTTGGCTGTTTCTGCTTCCTCAGCCGGTCTCTTCTGCTCTTTTCTTTGTGCTAGGGCCGTTTCATACGTCTGCAAATGGATGTTGGGATGAAGAACATGCTAGAAAATGATTTTCAGGACACCAATGCAATTGTGCCTCGCTGCACAATCATTGTAGGTTCCATTGATGCACAAGAATTTTTCATACGCAAAAAGGATCTTGCCTCCTGGCGCTGGCTGCTTCCTCGGCCGCTCTGTTTTGCTCGTCGAGGTCATCCGCTTTCCTCTGTGCTTGGGCTTGTTCCTCTGCCTACAAGCACATGTTGGGATGTGGCACATGCAAGAAAATGACTTTATCAAGGCCTGGTGCCACCATTCTATCATTGCTGTTTCCATCCATGCACAACACGTTGTCAAATAGACAAAAGAACCTACTTCCCAGCGTTGCCTGTTTCGGCTTCCTCAGCCGCTCTTGTTGGCTCTTTCCTCTGTGCTTGGACCTTTTCCTCTGCCTGTAAGCAGATGTTGGGATGAATCACATGCAGGTAAATGAATTTAACGACAGTGGTGCCATCATTCTATCATTGCATCATGGTGGTTCCATCAATGCACAAGAATCTTCCAAACGAACAAACGAACCTGCATCCTGGTATTGGCTGTTTCGGCTTCCTCGGCCGCTCTCTTCTGCTCCTCGCGCTCATCGACTTTCCTTTGTGGTTGGGCGTTTTCCTCTGCCTGCAAACAGATGTCAGGATGAAGCACATGCAAGAAAATGACTTTCACGGTACCAAAATACAATGGTGCCATCATTCTATCATCGTTGGTTGCATCGATACACAAGAATTTTCCCTCCGAAAAATAGAACCTGCTTCCTACCATCGGCTGCTTCAGCTTTCTCGGCTGCGTCGGCCTTCTTGGCGGCTTTGGCTGTCTCGGCTGCTTCGGCGTTCTTGCTGAGAGTTTCCTTCTCCGGGCCGTGTGCCTCCGACTCCGTATCCTTAGGATCCACATCCTTAGGATCATGTGCTCTTCTCTGTGCTTGGGCCTTTTCATCTGCCTGTAAGCAGATGTTCGGATGAAGTAAATGCAGGAAAATGACTTTAACGACAGTGGTGCCATCATTCTATCATTGCATCATGATGGTTCCATCAATGCACAACAATGATCCAAACAGACAAGCAAACCTGCTTCTCGGCGTTGGCTGTTTTGGCTTTCTCAGCCGGTCTCTTCTGCTCTTTCCTTTGTGCTAGGGCCGTTTCATCCATCTGCAAAAAGATGTTGGGATGAAGAACATGCTAGAAAATGATTTTCACGACACCAATGCAATGGTGCCTCGCTGCACAATCATTGCAGGTTCCATTGATGCACAAGAATCTTTCATACGCAAAAAGGATCTTGCCTCCTGGCGCTGGCTGCTTCCTCGGCTGCCCTGTTTTGCTCGTCGAGGTCATCCGCTTTCCTCTGTGCTTGGGCCTGTTCCTCTGCCTACAAGCACATGTTCGGATGAAGCACATGCAAGAAAATGACTTTATCACGGCTTGGTGCCACCATTCTATCATTGCTGGTTCCATCGATGCACAACAAGTTTTGAAATAGACAAAAGAACCTGCCTCCCAGCGTTGGCTGTTTTGGCTTCCTCAGCCGCTCTCGTCTGCTCTTTCCTCTGTGCTTGGGCCTTTTCCTCTGCCTGCAAACAGATGTTGGGATCAATCACATGCAGGAAAATGACTTTCACGATGCCAAAGTACAATGGTGCCATCATTCCATCATCGTTGATTCCATCGCTGCACAAGAATTGACCATACGAACAATAGAACCTGCTTCCCAGCGGTGGCTCCTTCGGCTTCCTGTGAATGGGCGGCGCTCTCCTGCTCATCCACCTCTTCCGCTTTCCTCTCTGCTTCGGTCTGTTCCTCTGCCTGCAAATACATGTTCTGATGTAGCACATGCAAGAAAATCCTTTATCTAGGCCACAATACAATGGTGCCATCATTCTATCACTGCTTGTTCTGTTCTTGCTTGTTCTTGTTCCCGGGCACCTTCATGTCGTCCCCGAGGGCACCCCCTTCGCACAACATCCAAAAAACGTCGTCGCCACAGCCCCACAGCCTGACAACTGCACAGCGCAGCTGGCGTGCTGCTTCGCAGGGAACCTGCACCCAACCCCGCGGGCCTTGTAATCAAACGTGGGGGGGGGCCGGGGCGCGTGGCCGATCCGCTCGTGGCAGAACCATCACCCCGTCCCCCTGAGCTAACCCCCCTGGTTTGGCCAAAGATTGACCGTTGTGTTTGTTTTGGACACCAGGGGGGGTCGCCCAAGGTTCAAGGGATCCGGCGTCCAGATGCCGCGTCCCGGCAATCCCCGTCCCCCTCTTGCCTCGGCGTAGGGCTTCACTCAGCGCAATCGATTGCCCGGCTTTTGACCCGCTGGCCCGTTTCCCCCCAACACGCGCTCCTCCGGGCTCCCCCTGTCGAGGCACCAGCCCACGGGGCAATTGGAAAGCATTCCCCATCGACATACAAAATCGAAAAGACAACTGAGCGGACAATCAGTGCAGACACATATACACTCAATCTTGCAGAGACCAAACTTGGGTTTGCTTATGGCAAACCTCATTTTATCTAGGCCACAATACAATGGTGCCACCATTCTATCACTGCTTGTTCTGTTCTTGCTTGTCCTTGTTCCCGGGCACCTTCATGTCGTCCCCGGGGGCACCCCCTTCGCACAACATCCAAAAATCGTCGTCGCCACAGCCCCACAGCCTGACAACTGCACAGCGCAGCTGGCGTGCTCCTTCACAGGTAAACCTGCACCCAACCCCGCGGGCCTTGTAACCAAACGTGGGGGGGGGGGCGGGGCGCGTGGCGGATCCGCTCGTGGCAGAACCATCACCCCGTCCCCCTGAGCTAACCCCCCTGGTTCGGCCAAAGATTGACCGTTGTGTTTGTTTTGGACACCAGGGGGGGTCGCCCAAGGTTCACGGGATCCGGCGTCCAGATGCCGCGTCCCGGCAATCCCCGTCCCCCTCTTGCCTTGGCGTAGGGCTTCACTCAGCGCAATCGATTGCCCGGCTTTTGACCTGCTGGCCGGTTTCCCCCCAACACGCGCTCCTCCAGACTCGCCCTGTCAAGGCACCAGCCCACGGGGCAATTGGAAAGCATTCCCCATCGACGTTCAAAATATAAAAGACAACTGAGCGGACAATCAGTGCAGACACATATACACTCAATCTTGCACAGACCAAACTTGGGTTTGCTTATGGCAAACCTCATTTAATCTAGGCCACAATACAATGGTGCCACCATTCTATCACTGCTTGTTCTGTCGATGCACAACAAGTTTCCACACAGACAAACAAACTTGCTTCCCGGCGTTGGCTGTTTCGGCCTTCTCGGAGGCTCTCTTCTGCTCACCGAACCCTTCCGTTTTGCTGTCTGCTTGGGCCTTTTCTTGTCCCTACAAGCACATATTGGGATGATGCTTCGTCTGCAAACTGGTTCAAGTCATACATCGCCCTCTCTGAAACCTCGGCTTGGGCTCGTGCACAAAACCAACCAACATTAGCGGTGGAGACTATCCTTCACACGACGTTGGCATGACAAACCTGCTGACTCTTGGACATTGTCCATATTCCCCCATCATGTGTGGATCCGTTCTGCTGACATCCTGCAACAACACACAGCAGTACAGACTACCTCCAAATAGCTGACGGTGCGTGTTGCAAGGCGAGGCGTGGGCAAGCCCGCCTTCAGTATTGTAGCAGGTCGTACGGATTACGTCTTCGGACATGCCTTTGAGTTACCTAACTTGGTTCCAAGTTCAACACATCAAACCTTGGTGTAAAGGAACGTCGGGGGTTCAAATCTCGGTGAACAAAGTTGCCCACGTTGCAGTTTCCTCTTCAATAGGTCAAGAAGTTGCTCTCGACCTTTATATGAGAAGGAGATGCAAAGTCGCTTCTTGATGTTGAGTAGTGTCGTGGAGTTTGCGGACTCCAGCTCCTCGCAGAATTTTCTCACGTCTGCACCCGGCTGTTCGGCTTCTTGTGAGTAGCGAATCAGCCATGACTCCAGCTGGCTGGATGGCCATGAAGGAATTCGGGGGGCACCTATAATGAGTCAAGGACTGGTCACTGAAACTTCAGCATCCGCCAATCTACACACCGTCGCCCCGTCTCACAGACATGCCGAGCCGTGCGTGCCCCCCCCCCCCCCTGCGGCATAGCACTGACACCTATGATTTTAAATTGTTAAAGAAGGCGCGCGGCAAACAAAGCAAAACAAGAGCTGATTAATGGATCATAGCGGCAGTACAAGGTGCAAGCGAATGGGCGTCCGAACACCAAGATATTGTGCATCTACCTGTAGCTTTCGCTCAAGTTTACGCACCTTGCATGTAATCAAAACATTCTACACTAACACTATGCACATGCACTACATGGTACCACACCAAACCTCCCAAAAATTAAAACATAACGGCACGGCACAGACCAGACGGCACAGACCAGAGAAAATATTTACCTTTTGCTTTCTCCTTTTCCTTGTCCTTCTCGTTGTCCTTTTCTTCATCGGATCTAATGGGCGCATCATATCCCACAAGCACCACGCCGCCCCACGGGGCTGGCAATACCCACGTCTTTGGATACCAACCCTCATGTTCTTCATGGCCAAACCCAGCGGAAATTATAGTAAGAAAAAGTGCTTTTCCATTGCTTTGAGGCATACCCTAGTTGTATTAGAGATGCACTGAGCATCCAGGCATTTCTATCTTAGTATTGGTCCCACCAAAACTGGTGATAACACATTTTGACCTATGGAACCAAACACCCAAACAGGATATGGAGTGCACCCCTTAATCCCCTTTCAATGTGAAGCTATTCATCTTTTCCTGAGTTGACTGAGCACTGACATATCCAAGGCAGAGCCTATGAATTTATCTATGTTTTTCCATGAATTCTTAGCTATCCTAGTGGTATGCACCCTAAGGGGCTTGGCACCTCTTTTTGAGAGGTCCTGGGTTCAATTCCTGGTCAGCCTAGCTAAGTAGGAAGATCCCATGTGACATGGCAGTGACCTCATCGCCACATGCCCTGCCACCTCAGCACATATGGGACCCAAAACAAAGAGTGCACATCTCCTGAGATGGCACTATGGAGATAGAGTGACCATGGGGCAGTTTTCCAACTCTTTTCCCAAAACATTTCAGCTATCTTTGTGAATATGCATTCCGATTTGACCTGACTTGCAGTTTCTGTGAATATCCTTTCATCCTTCACTGTTTACACTGCAGCCCTTCATGCTTTGATCCTGATTCTCTTCTCCTTGCACACCTCTGGTTTGGGGTATCCTGGATTGACAATATTTCAGCAAACAAAAGGTTTTCATCTCCAAAAACAAGCAGCAGGAAACCCTACACCAGCAGCAAGCAGCAGGAGAGACAAAACACAGTGTTGAAACCCCTATAAACTTTTCTGGTAGCAAGAGGCAGTCTGTCTCTGCGCACCGGCAGCAACCCCGCGCCGTACATCCAGTGCGCCGAGTACAGGCACATATAAGCAGAAGGGCGAACGAAGATGGATACAAGAAAGGAGGACGCCAACGTGAAGACAGCGCCTGAGGCACCGGCAAGGCCAGCACCTGGCGCTGTACCTTCGAAGCACTTACATGGGCCAGTGGAAGCGGCTGAGGACTCCCTGGATGGACTCCAGACGGCCTTCGGCGCCCTGTCTGTCGAAGAGGTGGTCTCTCAGCCTGTGAAGAGGAAGATAGAGAGCGAGAAGGATGCTGGAGACGAAGCAGACGAGGGAGAGGAACAAGGGCAAGACCTGACGAATGACCCTATCCTTCGAAGGCGCACCAAGCGCTTCTGGCCTCCACGCATCACCCTCTCCTATAACCACACACTCCCAATTCCAGACCAAGCCGCCGCAACATCCACTCCCATAACCAACCCGCCTATGGCAGAGGGCACAGGCTCTACTGGCATGCCTCCCTACCCCGCCTATGGTATGGGCCCACCTACCACTGCGCTCCCAGAGGTAACTACTGCCAGTGAGCCGGTGGCTTCCAGCTCTGCGCCGCGATGGTATGCGGCTGAATATCCCCACCCACTACCCGCTACTGGAACCTATGTGGATGTTCCTGGGTATGCACCTGGCTATGCAACCTTTGAGTGGGTTGAGGAGAGGACCTGAGTCTCTTGGTGGCAGGAGTAGAGGATCGGGGAGATCCTCCAACAGGTCCCTGACGCGGTCGGAGATCAGCGAGGTGCTCCGAGGAGCCACTTCAAAAATCGTGGGCGACCTCACTCAAGAGCTCCGAGAGAAACTGGAGCCCCTGATGATACCGCCCCAAGTGTCACCTACCACGATGGGAATGTCACCCCACCGAGTACAGGCTAACCACCTGGCGGCAGGGCTGACAAATACCCTGGGGAGCCTGAGGAGCCGACCGATGCCGACTCCTGCAGCTATACCGAGAAGTCCCTTCGTACCGAGAACGGCCCAGCCGCCCTACAGCCACATGACGAACTCTACGAGGGCCGAGCCGGACCGGCTGGGGCTGACAGCCTTGAGGGCTATGGTGGACGTGGAGCTATATGGCTCTAGTGATCTAGGCGGAGACCCCTCCGACGATGAGCCGCCGTCGATGACTTCTACTTCGCCCTCGGAGGACGATGACCCGGAGGACCCCGAGGACCCAAAGGGGAAGAAGAAGAAGAAGAAGAAGAAGAAGACCCGACGCCCTGAGGGACGCAGGTCTCAGGAGGCGAAGGCTATTGCCACCTCCAAGATCGTGGTGAACCTGCCTGAGTTCACAGGCAAGGACCTCAGCGAGTTCGCTGAGAATTTTGGCCGGTTTCTCCGATTGACCGGCCGAACCCACGCTAGTGGGTGAGTCAAGTGCGATCTGCTCCTGCAGTGCTGCAAGACCAAGTACCTGGAGAAGCAGGTCAGGCAGATCGTGACTAACTCCGCCACCTTTGCCGATGTGTTGGTTGCCCTGGAGAGGCAGTACCCGACCTACGAAACCGACCTCTCCATCAGGGCCGAGATCCAGAACCTGCCCGTGCTGCCCAACAACCCCAAACCTGGCAGGGTATCCGAGCTGTTGGCTGATCTGGATCACTGGGCTGGACGACTGACGCTTGGTTCCTACAGCAGCGACGACCTGCTGTTCTGGTTGGTGGCCAAGCTCCCTCGAGAGCTATGGGACGAGTGCCGTTCGACGGCGGAGCGCAAGGCTAGATCCCTCCGCTACGAGGATCTATGCGTGCTACTCCTGGAGCTGGTGCTGGAGAAGGAGAGCGACCAGCACCTGAACAACTACCGTCCTGGTGGTGGAGGTTCTGGAGGCCATGGCAAAGGGTACCGAGGGTCCCGACCTGGGCAGGGGACTACCCCCAAACACGCCCACGCCCGTATCATGGAGAACGTGCAGGAGCTATTCTGGTGTGATGCCAGGGACGAGCAGGGCCACCTGCAGGACACCCCTGACTGCGAGCAGCGAGACTGCTTCGTAGTCCAGGGGAAGCAGCAGGAGAAGAACACCGGCGCCAAAGCGAAGCTGCCGGATCATTACAGGTGCACCATCACGTGTGCATTCTGCGGTAAGCGGAAGCACTACGAGGATGAGTGCTACCATAAGCAACGCCTATCAGCGAAGCTTAAGGGTGAAGATCCTGGCAAAGGCTCAGGCAAAGGTGGAGGCAAAGGCAAAGGCAACGACTCCGGCAAGAGCAAGTCGAAAGGACGCGGTCAAGGGCAAGACAAAGGTCAAGGTGGACGAGGAGGGGGCGCTAACCGCCAGCCCGACAACAAGAACAAGGACAAGAACGGAGGCAACCCCAATCCCAATCCAGGGGGGAACTCCGAGCCCTCTGGAGGGCAGTCTGGTCCTATTACACGCTCACAAACGCAGGCCCAGCAAGGACAAGGAGCCAAGCGTGAGCATGAAGGTGGTGACGACAGCAACGCTAAGAAGGGGAGCCGTTTCATGAGGATTGCCCGCAAATTGCGGAACAAGGGGTTCGAGGTGACCTGTCCCGCGGAGTTCTGACGGGGACGCTCTGGTGGAACCCAAGACCTGGTATTTTGGGTACGTATCCGACTAGGGATACGCGAATACCTGGGGGTATTGGACACTGGCGCCACCATATCTATAGTGGCCAAGAAAATTTTACCTTGTGGGAGCCTGAAGAACACCATGACCACCGCTGCTATACGCATGGGGGATGGACATGTGGTGCACAGCTGCGGGGACTGTGAAGTGGAGGTACCTATGGGCTCCCGGACTATCGCCCATCGGTTCTATGTGATGGACACTGAGGCCTTCGACTTTGTACTGGGGACTGACTTCTTCGTACAGCACTCCCAGATACAATCCCTGACGCTGCAAGCGCCCTACCTCCTCTACGTGGACCACGGCAGTGGCAGAGAGTCTGTGCCACTGGAGCAGTCGGAACACACCTCGAGTTACCTGAGGCTATCGAAGGAGGAGCCCTCGAACATGATGGCGGCCTCCAAAACTGAGGACTCTCAACTATTGGGGGAAGTCCTAGACCAAGGTCTGAAGGAGTTGGGTTACTCTCGAGAAGACCTGAGTGTGGAGTTGTTCGCCAGCGACAAGCAGCATGTACTGGACCTTTACTGCAGCAAGGGGAAGAACTGCAGCTACAAATTTTATTGGCCCTCTTTCGGGATGGCCTACGGGAACCCCAGGTTCAGTGAACTGGGGAAGGTGCTGACCAAGGTGGCCTTGGAACGTTCCCGTATGGTCCTGTGTTCCCCCGATTGGCGAGCCCATGGGCGCAACGAGTACTGGCAAAACCTCCTGGACAGGCTGACTATCAGCTCTGTTCGTTTGCCTGATGAGGCCATCTACGTGCCTCTGGGACGCAAGACGCCTATTGGGAAGCCCGGATGGGGAAGTATGCTCAGCGTGGTGGACGGAGGTCTTACCTCCATTCCCTGGGAGGACCTGGACCCGACTCTGGTTCAGGCCATACAACGAGAAAGCGATGGACTCGCCTTGGGTGACTTGAAGGATCGCCTACGACCTCAAGATGCTGTTGAGACTACACCCGGAGGAGATGAGTACGTCGTGACTGACACCAACGCCCCCAACGTTCCCTGTCATGTACCTGTTCCTGATGGAGTCTCTGAGTGTGGACTATCTGAGCTACCTAGCTCTATCCACTCAGATGACAAAACTGAGCACGACGCCTTCTTCGTGCAGACCTGTGTGGAGGAAGTGGAGAATGCCGAGTACGTCGCCCCACTGAAATCCCTACTCTCCATGAGGGTGGAAGACCTAGTGGACGAGGAGCTGGACCCTCGATCCAGGCTCAGGGAGTATGTGGATTCCAAGAGGAAGCTGGTGGCGAAAAAGCTATGCTACGCGAAGCCTACCCGCAGCTCATGGCCGCTGAAGCAAGGACGTATGGGAGACCTATCCCAATTGAAGGAGGACCTCGAACAGAAGATCACCACCTGGCAAAGGAAGGTAGATCTTAAGCTCATGAAGAGCGTGTGGGGCGCCCATGTGAGGACCCCAGAGGAAGACGACCTCTCGGAGGAATGTGTATGTGAAACCCCTCGAGCGTGCCTATGTTGCCATGGTCCACCGGAGATGGTTGAACAAGACCTTCTATATGCCTACCAAGGGCTGAGGGACACTACCACGGGCGAAGAGTCGGTGGAGGACCACCTCCCGACGTCTATTCAGGGGGCAAGCAACTTACACTCTGACGAGGACATGGAGGACAAGATCAAGGTATTGGACCCGCGGGTACAGAAGCTTATAAGGACCTATCTGGAGGTGTTCGGAGAACTACCCCCTCCAGCCTCATGTGACAAGCTGGTACAGATGGACCTCAAGCTGAAACCCGAGTTCGTGGGTCACAAGATCCAGAGGAGACCCTATCCAGCTCCTAAAGAGCAGGCCGACGAGATTGAGCGACACATAGAAGAGTGTATCGACGCTGGCCTAGTCCTAGAGTACGAGGACGGGGACTACTGCCTACACTGCAGCCCCTGTTTCCTGGTGGCTAAACCTGGGTCTACAGCCAAACGGCTGGTAGTGGACTACGGAGAGCTGAACAAGAAGACGCTGAACCACTCAGGGTCCATTCCCAATATGGAGTCTACCCTGGAGAAGATAGCCTCCTGTCGCTACAAGACCAAAATGGACAAGAGGAGCGGATTCTGGCAAGTGGACCTGACGCCCAACGCACAGGAACTACTGGCCTTCATCACCCCTCAGGGGAGGGTGTTCAAGTGGAAGGTCATGCCGTTTGGCGTGGCTAACGCACCCGCTCTATTCCAAGAGCTGATGAACAAGATCTTGTCCATCCTACGAAGGAGACCTAAGGTGCAGGAGCTCATATCCCGTGGTGCCCAGATGGAGGCTCACATTGACGATGTATGCCTCGGGACCAATACCCAGGAGGATCACCTAATCCTCTTGGTTGAGTTCTTTGCGGTCTGCCAGGAGAACCACACACGACTCAAGCTGGAGAAGTGTGAGTTCATGCAGGAGACCATGCAGTACCTGGGGTTTGACGTTGGCTATGGGTGGTGGACCCCAGCGGCCTCTAAGGCCAAACCCCTGATGGATGCCGAGGTACGACACGAAGACCCCAAGAAAGAACTTCATGATGTACGCAGTTTCATTGGGGCGTGCAACTTGTATCGCCGCCACATCAAAAACTTCACCTACACCAGCGCCGTTCTAACGGACTTGATCAAGAAGAGTACTACTTGGCGCTGGGGCCCACAAGAGCAACAAGCGTTTGACGAGCTCAAAGACAAGGTAGCCAACGCTAAGTGCTTGGGCGTGCCTAGGGCACAAGGGGAGATTATCCTGGTGACCGACGCCAGC
Organism: Eutreptiella sp. 'Long Island Sound 2002'; assembly: GCA_964036045.1. Lineage (NCBI taxonomy): Eukaryota > Euglenozoa > Euglenophyceae > Eutreptiales > Eutreptiaceae > Eutreptiella > Eutreptiella sp. 'Long Island Sound 2002'. The sequence goes on from OZ038388.1 coordinate 25,419,948, forward strand.
AATGTGGGCTGTGGTGGAACGTTGTTCCAATGGCAAGCACTAGAGAAGGAGGAGTTCGACTCGGCCATTTCCCAATGGGGGACGGAAGGTCCCAACCGAGATGGAACCCCCAAGCACAGCTACCCTGACGACAAGTGGGTCCTAGTACCTCTGGGCCGCTGGAACTGGAAGTGGAACCAGGCCAGGGGGAACTACTCCACCTATGAGCAGGAATTGCTCGCGGGTGTGCAGGTGCTATCCTCACAAGCACGACTGTTGGGGAGTAACCCTGTGGTCTGGCTGTGCGACCAAGAACCGGTCCGCAGTTTCCAGAAGGATCCCCCACCTGAGAAGGCCAAGCTACGGCGGTGGTGGACCTACCTCAGTCAACTACGGCTGACGGTACACCATATCCAGGGAGTGAAGAACGAGTGTGCCGACTACATCAGCCGCAACAACTTCGACGCCCTGATTGGTGCCCGGTCTGAAGCGCTGGCTAAGGAGGCGTTCAGCCGTATGGACGTCCACTTGGACCTCAACATGACGATGATACGCCCCCTGGATGGACTCCAACAATCGGAGTACCTGAAGGAGTTTGGGGATATCTACAAGCGCCTGGAGAAACGCCTTGAACCCCTCCTGGTCAACCAAGACCAGTGGAAGAGGGACAAGAGCTACCTCTGGCACGAGGACCGCATTGTGGTGCCAAGTGACAGAGTCCCAGCGTTGCTGAAGTGGACCCATGAGTCCAGCGGTCATGTGGGTGCTGACCGTACCCTGAGGCTGTTCAAGCAGTGGTTCCACACTACGTGGACTGACGACCAACTGCGGAAAACCCTCCAGCCTATCGTGGACAAGTGCCCGTGCAGGTCCTGTAAACCAGGGGATATCAGGGACAGAGGTCTCTACTCGACCCTGCCCATCCCTCACTGTGCTAACAGTGTTCTATACGTGGACTACACGGAGATGCCGAAGTTCGGGGGCTATGACTTCGCCCTCGTGGTAACCTGTGGGTTGACCAGGTTTACCAGGGTGTTCCCATGTACCAAGCACATTACCGGGGAGGAGACTATCAAGATACTCCTGGAGGAGTGGTTTTGTGTCTATGAGGCGCCCAAGGAGATCAACTCCGATGAGGATGTACGAGTACGCTCAGATACTGGCTGGTACAAGAGGGTCCTGAGATCCCTCAATGTCCAGGTGTCTACGGGGATTCCCTACTCTCACACGAGCAACCCCCTATGTGAGCGACAGATCCGTGTCCTGAAGGAGAACGTACGGATATGGTGCAAAACTGAACGCACCAGGGACTGCGTGAGACTACTCCCCGTCATATCCTTGATGATGAACTCCCAAGAGAGTTCAGCTACTGGCTACTCGCCCCATGAGCTATTGCTAGGGCGCCCGGCATGGTTCCTACATGCCCCCTATTCAGAGGACACCCATTCTTCTGTGGGTGAATGGGTCCAAGAGCAACAAGCGAAGGTGGACAAGGCCAAGGCAATGCTCCAGAGAGTGAGGGAGCGTCAGTGGAACAAGAAGAACAAGCACCGAGTACCGGCCACCTACCAAGAGGGGGACTGGGTGCTGGTGCACCACAGTCGACTACCCGCCTGGCCACGCTCTACCAGCGATGACCCATACTTCGGGCCGTACAAGATTCTATCAGTGGATGGGCACCGTATCACCGTGCGGTGTTCTCCCCGTCTAGGGGGGACCCTGGTGTGCGCTGCTCAACACCTGAAGCGCTACTATCATCCTGAAGACCTCTGTGGGGAGGAGTGGGAGCTGAACGACGAGGAAATCGCCGCTCTGGACCTACAAGGGGCTGCCAGCCCTATGGAAGTTGAAGGTGAACTCCCCGACATGAACGCCGAGGAGATGGCTAAGGAGGGCTTCTACCTGGTGAAGTCTGTCCTACGCCACCGCTATCGCCAGGGTTGGCGCTCCCTCACCCTCTGGGAAGGGTTTGGAGTCGAAGAGGCCACCTGGGAGCCTTTCTCTGCATTTGTTCTACCTGAGGGACGCCTAAACTCAGTTCTGGTTGACTACTTGTCCCAGAACAACCTGGGTGAGTTGCTGAGGCTCGCTGAGACGCTTGCCTCCAAGACTAAAGCTAGGGACTGAACCTTACCCTTACCTGCAGAAGCGTATGTGTGAGTGTGCTATTCCTAAGGTCCTGAGAGCAAGCCGCAGAAGTGGTGTCCTAATTATACCCAAGTCTGCACGGTTGCTAAACCTGGAGGGTTGGCTTATTGATGCCAAGGGGTACGCCCCGGGTCTCCCCTCCCCTAAGCGCCCAATTTCTGTGCTGGCGCAAAACCTTTGGGGAATACCCAGCGTACTAATCCAGGTATTGTTTTCCCTACCTATCTGTCTACTACAGGGAGGGGTGGCCAAAAGCTATGAAGGCATGAAAACGCCGTTTTGCTAAGTGGCCAAAACACTGACCTAACGACTGCCACAGCCCACCAACCCTGCTAAAATTGCAGGAAACGGGTGGGACAGTGACACACGCACTACAGGTCCTACACACCCTACAGTGGCACCATCCTGGTGGGCGAGCACTGTGCAACTGGCTCAAGCCCCCACTCAGGACTACCACTCCTACACGCACACTCTACTGGGTGTTGTTGAAGAACATGTCGTGGGTCCTAGCGACCCTCCTGTGAAGAAAACAAGAGAACACAGCGCTGCTAAGCAACTGTGGCCTAACAGGGGACGCCACAACGCGTTTCCCCTGCTAGGGCTTGGAGGGAAGAGGTGCTCTTGCGTGCACGGCGCAGATGTCGATGGAGTCGGACTCCCTGCTCTGCCACAGGCAGAGGGGAGTTATTTGTTTGTGTGATCTGCGCCCTTGTTTAGCAGGGCATGAAACAAATGGTATGCTGCTGCACCAATCACCCTACCTGCCCACCTGTAAAGCAAAGGCAAATGAAGGGGTGTTTGCGGCGGAGGAACCAAGCCACACTCCCCGTATCATACGGTTCTCAGTGTGACCTATAATACACTGTCCGCAAACGCGCTGAAGAATCAGCTCCCCTGTCAAGCAAGCAAGCTTTAAGGGACTCCTCAGGTTCTCTTAAAGAACGTACCGAGGAGCCCCTGGGTAGCCTAAACAAGGTTTACCGTGCGCACTTCGCGTGGCCTACCCTTTAATGGGTGTGTGAATGCGCGAGCATGCACCACTGCGTTGGGCAAACCTGCGGGTCTCAACCTCAATCACGAACTCCACCAGGGGGTGGCCCCACCTGGGCTTAGTCACCTTACCTACCGCTGGAGAGAGAGAACAAGTGGGCACGTGAGGGGCGGAAGCAAAGAACGTTACTATGCACTTGTGTGTATGTCTAATCACCCTGATCTGACCTCTAATCATCTGCAATCCTTCTAATCAATCCCTCTATCGCGTTCTATCGTTGTTAGCGCTGCTACAAGACTCGGTCACGGAGACACGAGACGAGCAATGTGTATGCGGCATACGAGACGAGCATACCTGTAGTTTATACCTGATACATTGAAGTCTTTTTCGTTGATTTTCGAATTCTTGAATTTTTGATACTTCTATTAGTGTAGGTGGAATCTGTATGTTTATTCATTAATGTGTGTCTCGTCACTTTCAAGACTACGTGAGACATACGTTTATAATGCCATTATTTCTGCATTTTCCGGCGCTTCGCTAGGAGCCGCTCCTGCGCGCCGCCTTTTTTTGCGTAGGAATTTCTTGATTTAATAGATCTAGAGATGACTATAATTTTTATAAAAATGTGCTTCAGATGCACAATTGGATTCTGCTCAGGTGTGTCGTCTTAGAAACATTCTAGGCCGTCATTTGACGGATTTTGGTGTCGTCGCTTCGTTTTTGCGTGGATTCGTCCATAATTCTCCCATTCCTGCCTCTGCAGATACCCACGCGCAGCCTCGCTGAGTAGGCCGTGTTCGGGCCGAAACGCAGCAGCCTGGAGAGACTGAGCAGAACCCAAGACCCCACCAAGGGGCAAATTAATTTTTTTCACGACTCCCTTCGCCCTAAGACAGGTCACAGGTCGCCAGCAGGTTTACGAGAACCCATGGGAGTGTGTATATTGTGTCTTGCGTTGGGTTTGTGTCGCGCTGCGTCTTGGAGGGAGGGATGCACATGTGACGCGTTCCCGTGGGGGGCCGGCCACGGGACGCTGCGGTGACACGCACAGGTGAGCAGGCAGGCAAAGCACTACACTCACAAGGGCATCAATACGCTCGTGTCATGTGACAAAGCGTTTCAGAATCCTTGCCACTCTGAAATGAGGGAACGAAAGTATGTACAGCAACACATCGGGATATGTACACATGGGGTTAAGACTGGACTGGGGTAAGGGCATCACAGGACAATAGACACTCCATCCCAACTTGTATCCCAATCCCAGGTCCGACCCTCTCAGTGGCTGGTGGGGGCGGGGGCTCAAACACAACCCATGCCCTGCTCAGTCCGGACCCTGAAACCCTCCCAATGGGAGGAGTGTCCCGCCCAGCCACAGGAGAGTTCCTGCAAACCGAGAGGGGCCCCAAGGCCAATTGACAGTGGCTGCCCATGCTCCCTTAACAGCAGGTCCCAACTCCTCTCTGGGCCAGATATTTGGCCCCGCCATTATCTCTCAGGAGTTGGTAGCTGAAAATGGGCTGTTTCAGCCCAAACTGATATTAGCTTGAAAAACTCCAAAATTGACCCCTCATCTGGACCCGCCAGAGGTAGGGATGAGACAACTGACCCTATGCCCTTCGAGTACAAACTCCTTGGAGCCCTCAGCCAACTTGGTTCCCTCTGAGGTCCCAGCATCAGGGCACCACGTGTTCGTCGAGTGGGGTCATGATGCCACAATCACCAAAATTGGCGTCATTCCCACGCGCGGCTCGCCCGGCCAGGGCGAGGCCAATGGCTCACAGGTTAGGAGGCAGGACCTAGGACTCATATCTGAATGTACAACCTGAAACTGGATCCAGGTTCCCTGTGGGCATAGAGATATGGGGCCGCCAATTGACCACACTGAGGGGTGAAATTGAGGTCCCAAAATGGGGTCATTTTGGCTGCTCGAAATGAGCCAAATTTCGGGGTGCTCTCAATAGTATATCTCCACGCCGGCTTGGAGATCGGATCAGCCCCTCCAAACGCCATAAACTGGGAGTCCAACTGAGACTCCCAAGCCCTTGGCCTCCAAAGATCTCCATGCCACTCGGTGTGGTGACGATCCCAATTGGGTCCACAAATGCCAAAATGGCAAAATTGCCCACACTCACTTTGGGCTAGCGCCTTGACGAAGGTTGCTCCGCTTCGCCCACGTGGTGTGTGAACCATGGGGACCAATATGCATAACACCCGCGTCATATATGGTCCATTGGTCCATGCGTCCGGCGTGTACGGGTAGGCTGAACATAGTGCACGACGGGCAGCAAAAGTGGAAAATTGCTCAAAATGGCCAAAAATGCGCACACTCATGGTTGGGGCAAATGAAGCACATGCCCAACTTGGACCGGAGTGTGCCATAGGATTGGTATCAAGTCATATGTGTCCAACATATCTTTTGGGCGTCGCCCAACTGGGAATGGCAGGGTCGCCAAGTGAGCCCATGATTTTGGATAGTCCCAAATCGCCAACACGGCGGCCACGGTATGCCAAGCCCAAGAGGAGTTATTCGCTGGGTCCAAGATATGTTGGGCACTGAAGTATGTACCCTCATAGCATACTTGAGTCATGATGTCAATTGAGCGCAACGTTGAGATACACGGTCGCCACTTGACATCATGACGGGCCAAAAACGGCAAAATTGGCACAAAGACACACAAAAGTGCATTGAAAGGTGCACAATTATATTATAATATCTTCGGCTTGGATCGTGCAATCAACTAATCCTTCTAAACATAATGACTTGACACCAATGCTCTCCGAATCCACATATGTGCTCCACTTGGGGCGCTTTGAAAGGTCACGAGCGCTACTTCCCAAGTGGGCACATGAAATTATTGAAAATTGCAAAACACACACCTTACTCCCAACGCATCGCTTCGGGATCGCCACACAAGCTTCCCTTCACGAAGGTTAGGCTTGCAATTGATTGTAGGGAGTATGGAGAAGGGGCTTGCGCAATATGAGGTCCATTGGCGGGCTTGGCTTGGAGCGATGGACCCGCCAAATGGGCACGCAACACAACACAAGGCACATACTCCATATTGCCCAAAAAGGTAGCTCCCCCCACGATATGTCATGCCCCTCCAAGGGCATAACTTTGTGTCAATCGCTCATAGGAACTCAAGGAGAGTTCCTATGCAACACCAACACTCGCGCGCTACACTCGAAAGTTATCTTAACGCAAGCAATATCATGGCCATAGAGTTACAACGCAAACTCTATCCTCTTGACCATGATCCATTACACTAGCGCGCGGGTGTGGAGACGCAAGGCATATAATGCTTCCTAAATTACGTCGGGAGTATTGTGAATACATCCCACGTTTCCTTATTGTCATTCCTCGCAAGCAACACGAGATATGACCTTCACAAGTGGCCTCACGAATCAACTTTGTTTTGCCCATATCTTTAAGACAAATTGAGGGCAGGATAAAAGGAAAGTTGACTCGTGCATAGGGAAGCACGCAGGTCCACTCGAAAGAGGTCAAATCAAGTGCGGGGATGTCGAAGTTGAAAATCCGATTTCGACATCCTGAAAAATTCGGATTAAGGTTGCGAGTGTAGAATGTGAAAATTGCGGATGCATCAACGCAATTCCTGAACACTTTAGAGCCTTCGTCACGGATAGCGTTAAAATTTCCATTATTAACAGTTAAACTGGCGGTTACGGTAAAGTCGCGATCCAACCGCCAGCAGTCAAAACAGTGAATATCAGAACGGAAGCGTAAAAATTGACGGAAACAATATGAAAATAAAACCCTGTTGATTCCTGATACTCTGATATATAAATCTCCGCTGGCGGTGCATCGGTTGCCGATGCGGGGCTTTACAGCACGGAACACGCTCCCGCCGGGCTCGCACCGGGTGTCAACGGGCGCCTTCCGTACATGGGGTTAGTGGACCGGAGACCGGTCTTCCCTTCCGTCCTTGGGGTTAGTGGACCGGAGACCGGTTGTATGCCGTAACCTAGCCATGGGGTTCTGGGTACCGCTTCACCCCCCTCCTTAGAGCAAACCCTGGGGGGGGCTCGATAACACCCAAGCATGGCAGCGGGTACCCAGGACCATATCCTGAAGGGGGGGTGTCACATCCTCACTTCAGGCTGATTCGCAGGTTAGGCTCCAAACTCCACAGTAAGACAGGTATAGTGCTGTAGGGTCTTGTAACTTCAAGTATGGTATCAAGTATCAAGTCCCGGGTCCTGGCGGCGATTTTTCGGCATCCAAAGGACCCGTTAACCCATACCAGGCGCACCGGGTGCCGGCTGCTACGGTCACCACCACAGTGGCAGTGGCATACACAGCCAACATAGGCGTCACACGACGACCGAGGTGGTCCCACAGGTCGAGAGCGACCACAAAGATGCATCAGGCTACCCCAAGCTTCCCAAGGCCCGCCGACTGGGGAGAGTCCCCACGGGTCCTTCCTCGGGCGCACCATGTCCATATCCATACGACGCCAGTCCAGAGTGCCACAGCCGAACGAGCTCCTCCTTAAGGGATCGGGCATCAAGGCCGTCTTTTCCCTCGCCCTATTACCACGAAGGCCATACATGAGGGAGTCCTCATGCAGTGTGGGCGGAGGCGTCGACTCCTCAAACCACCAGTTTCCCAGGCAGACTGACCGAGGTCAGGAGCACCGGAGGCCGCCATCCGACTGCAAGTGCGTCTGCGAATCGGTAGGCTCACACTGGGACTGACAGTGGCGGACCGCTGGGAGTGTAGTCAGGCAACTGGGCTTCCCGCCTGGCGCCATCAGGATCTCCACACATCACAGCGAATAGGGCACACGGTATCACGGGTACTCAAACAGAAGAATATGTACTGAGGTACTGGTCCAGGCTGGACCATATGTAAGAACATGTAAACGGCGACTCAGGGCGCCCCTGTAATCCGATTCGCATTCCCACAAGGGGGAAAAGACAGTCCATCCGTCGGTGATGGGCTGACAATCGCAACATACAATGCACATATCCTGTGGAACAGAAAGACAAGAAATATACGGGGTAAATAGGCGTGTAAACACACTGTGGACAGAGCGCCAAACCACGCCACGGTCAGGATAAGGCAAATGCAGGAGGGTGGACAGGAAAACGCCTGAGTTCAGGCCATATATAGTCTTGAGACACACGTCGACTGGTCTGGATCCCGCAAATGCCATGGGACCAGACCACACACCAAAATGTGCAATGCCGATGACAGCGGCATCCGTTGCGCAACGTCGTATGGGCTGCAAGGCCCCAAGAGCTCAGAAATATGAAGGTCAGTCGCCCTACCTGGTTTCCCAAGGATTCAGCAGGGGGGGGGTGACGAATAGAAGAAGAGAGGGGCCATCCTCCTCTGGATTCAGCAGGGGGGGGTACATGGCCACTCTGATGGCAGGTCACCGGAAGATGGAAGAGAGCAAGCAAGTGAGGGACGATCCGTCGACCTCACAAGCGCTCATAACACATCAGGGGGGAGCTCAGGGCACTGATCAGGCGCACTTGGCTGCAATCGCCCGGGTGAGTGCTGCAAAATCCGAAATGTGGATCTTGGTTTTGTGCCTGCGGATGTACTCCATGAAGGGAGTATTGACCCGCGGCACGAACGAGGAGACGGGTTCCCAGGTATCGTGGGACGGCCCATAGCCTCGCCAACGAACCTTGAACTCCAGACCTCCGGGTGCCGAGGCTTTCGGACGCTGAGCCAGGATCTTCTCGACAGTATAGTCGTCCTGCTCAGCATAGTCATCATCCGAATCAGCCTCATGTGCGGCATAGCTCAGGGACACATGTTGGCCACGGAGGTCGGGTTCCCGCACACGGAGTTGACTCTCGTGGCGCTCCCGGAACTGTCCGTGACCCACCTTGATGCGGTAGGTGTCCTCACCAATCCTGCGGACCACCTCTCCGGGTGTGAACCAGGTTTTGGTGCGGTGGGTGCCCATAGGGCGGGGTCTGATCACCCACACCGGGTCTCCCATTCTGAACTTCTGCGCTGTTGAGCTCGGGGCGGACTTCTGACGCTCAGCATGCTCCTTCTCGAGCTGCTGGCGGATGTCCCGCGCCGTTTGCTCTTGCCGCGCGAAGAATTCCTTGGCATCCATAGCCATGCCATCACCAGACAAGGGAAGTCCCCTACCCAGGGGGTCCCTGCCGAACAGAATCTGGTGAGGGGACAAACCGCCCGGAGTGGGGGTGTCATGATGGGCCTTCAGAGCAGGCCACATCTCCTCAAACCAGTTCCGACGTGGATTGGTGATGTGGATCTTGCGCAGCTTCTCGAACAGCTGCCGTCCAGCCACTTCAGCACGGCCCTTGGACCAGCTGAGATAGGCGACACTCTTGGCGTGACGTGTTCCCATGAGGGAACACATAGCCTTGAACCAGCCACCAGTAAACTGGGGCCCTCGGTCACTGCAAATGGTGCGGGGGATGTCAAAGACGGTCAGCCAATGACGAATCATCATGACTGCCACTTCCTTGGCAAGCAACCCCTTTTTGCGTGCCGGAACGGCTACAACGTAGCCGCTGTGGCGGTCCACACAGAGAACCACACAGTCAAAGGTCTCCTTGCCAATGTGCACTTCGGGCATGGAGAAGACGTCCATGGCCACGCTCTCCATGGGCTGATCAGGAACTGGGGTCCATTGGGCTTCCCCCTTGACGTTCCGGTTATCGGGATTGCAGGCCTGGCAGACCGAGCAACCCTTCCTGACCTTCTTGATGGCGGTGTAGAGAACGATACGTTCTTGACCCCTGGGTGCAGCATGTGGTGGTGCCAAGCTTCACAAAGCTCGAGCACCCGGGACTCCGGTACTAGCAGCTTACCATTCCGGTAGAGCTTGCCATCTTCCTCAGTCAGCCCCTTCCGCCACTTCTGCCCGTCATCAGGGTCTGTCACAGCCCTATACTCGGCCGCAAAGGCCTCAGACTTGGCGTAGTCGTCGGTCCAGTCGTCCTGGAGGCAAGACTCCGGGAAGAGGTGCTTGTATGACTCAGCTCCCTGAGGGGCGAGTACTCTGACCGCTCTGCTCACCCTCGACGCGAGGGGGGCATCCGCAGCCATGACGACGAAGCATTTAGCACCCTCTCCCTCCATCAGGCGCTCCATTTCGATGATCCTCTTGGCTTCAGCGGTCTCAGCCTCATCGCCATGGGCAGAGATATCCGTCATGCCCTTGCTGGCGGAATAGGCCCACCTGCTGAGACAGTCCGCCACGGTGTTATCCTTTCCAGGAATATACACAACCGTGAGATCGAACTTGGCCAAGGTCTCATGCCATCTTGCCCGTCGGGAGGCGGGTCCTGAGGGGGTGTCCACGTGCTCCTTGTGCCACGACTGCAGACTCTGATGGTCGGTGCAGACGGTGACGGGATGGAGGGCTATGTACCCAGCCCATTTCCTGAGAGCCATGACGATGGCATACGCCTCCTTTTCACGGGGCGTCCACGTCCGTCTCTGGCCTTCCGCCAGGACTCGGCTCCAGAAGGCCACGAGCACGTGCCTCCCGTCGTCAAGCACTTGCTCCAACACTGCGCCAACGGCGTAGTCCGAAGCGTCGGTGCGCAGGACGAACCCTCGGTCGGGATCCACGAGGTGCAGACCCACTGCGGATAGCAGCGCCTGTTTCATCCCCTCAAAGGCACGGTCGGAATCAGCATCCCAGACCAGAGCCTTCTTGGACCCCTTCTTCGTCATGGGGGCTGCATACTCGGCATACATCTTGATATACCCCGAGTAGTAGTTGCAGAACCCCAGATACGCCCGTAGCTCAGAGACCGTCTTGGGCTTTTCCCAGTGCTCAATCGCAGCCACCTTGCCAGGTATGGGCTTTCGCTGCCCGTTCCCGACTACGTGGCCAGCGAAGACCACCTCGCTTACCGCAATGGTGGCCTTGTCACTGCTGCCCGTGAGTTTGTGCCGAACCAGAAGGTCCAGCACTCGAGTGACGTCCCTCTCGTGTGCCTCCAGGAGCTCTCCGTAGCTCAAACTGGGGTCCCCGGACGCGATGATCACGTCGTCCACGAAGGGGTCCGCACAGTCGCGCACCGGCTCAAGCAGGTTCTCCAGCATCCTCTGAAAAGCCGCATTGCCGTTGGTAACGCCCATGGGCATCACATTCCACTGGAGAGGTCCAAGTGGGCTGCTCATGGCTGTGCAGGCACGGGACTCCTCGGCGAGAGGCATCTGATGATAACCATGTTTCAGGTCAATCACCGTGAAGATCCTCCGCCGGTGTTGTTTTTGCAGCATGTCCTCAATGAGGGGCAGCGTATAGCTGTCGTGCTGCGTTTGGGCGTTCAGGCCGCGGTAGTCGACCACGAGCCGCCACTCACCGGCAATCTTCTTGGGGACGACGAAGCAGGGAGAGGCCCACTCGGAGTGGCACGGCTCAAGCCAGCCTCTCTGGATGAAGTCACGGAGGATCTTCTCCATGGCCTCTTTCCTCTCGCCCCTCAGGGCAAACTCCCGGTGCCGATACACACGGGGGTCCTGCTTCAGTCGTATCTTGGCCTCGCCATACGGTCCACGCATCGGTGGGGGAAACACAGGCTTTCCGCTGAAGAAGGTATCCCCATACTTCTGCTTCAGCCTGGCCCTCAATGCCTGAATCTTGGGGCAGTCATCGGACTCCGCCTTGGCTTTTCCGGGCACTTGAACCACGGAGCTTACTTGAGGGGTAGCTACTCCGCTCGTCTTCGGCTCAGGCGGTCTTCCCAGGTGGCCCAAAGGGCCATCCCTGGTCTTGCCTCGGAATAGATCGCCGTAGGTGGGTGGGTTACCCCCGATTGGCTCGTCCTGGCTGGACAGGTGGTCCAGTACCCTCCTTACGAAGGTATCTCCATCGTAGGAACCAGAGACGATCGAGTCCACTTCCCACCAGGCTTTGTCCTGGCCTTTGCCCTCACGCTGGTTTCCCCAGTCGTGAAAGGGCTGATCCATATACCCCTGAACCAGATCCCACTCCTCTTCAGTGAGGAGGTCTTCTGATTCCGATTCCTCGATGTCAACAGGGGGAACCGCAAAGCATTGCCGCCATGGCTCCGCTATGATGCGGTTGACACACACGAAGTCCGTGGCGTCGGCCTGATCAAGGCCCCCATCCACATAGTGGAATTCCGTTGGCCATCTCTGGGGTCGCATGGGCTGTCCCTTAGCGTCCTGATAGACACTCTCTCCAGCCGGTAGGACGACCTTGTTTAAGGTCATGTTGGTCAATGAGGCTACCCAATGTCGGGTACTTTCCTCCTCGGTGCATCCCATAGGAACAACCAGCACTGCCTGGGAGCGGTCCTTGCGAATCTTCGCTATCGCTCTTGGAATGTCCCAACGGGGGCAATGGATCCACATCAATCCCTGATGCGGACCCCAGTGCTTCTTCCACGCGGAGTCCTGGGCGCTCCAGTACTTCTCACAAACCCGAAGATGGGCGGAGGTTCCTGAAGAGAACGCATCCAGGGCCAGATCCGAAGCTCCCAGGTCCGCAACCACTCGGCTCGCCACTTCCGGCCTTACGCCGTACTCCCCGTTTGCTGGCCCAGTTGGCTCAGTGCCCAGTGCGGCTACTTCGAGCTGATCGCGTTCGGGCTGGATCCATTGGCATTCCACATGGTGCTCAGGTGACGAAAGCCACGAGAGCTGGTCGTCCTGGTACAGGGTCATGGAGGCCTGGGCCGGGAGGACGCCGGAGTCCGTGTCCATCATGAAGTCGTACCCGACGATCATGTCCCAGTCCATCTCGGCCTCGTAGAAGCAACCGTGCAGGAGGATTTCCTTGCGGAGGTCTGGGCGGCTCAGCTCACGATGGTTCACGAACTGCAGCCCAATGGCCGCTTCCTTCGTGCCTCCCACCATGTACTGGCCGTTCGCCACCTTCAGCCTGACAGGTTTCCGACTGTCGGTCAGACACTCTGGCGGAAGTAGGCCAGCCTTGACCAAGCTGACCTGAGCGCCCGTGTCGACCAACACGTCAAAAACCTTTTCCACTTCGCCGCATAGGGCACGGACCTTAAGATGCAACTGCCGCTCGCGACCGACACGGCGCACGGCGTGCAAACTCAGGATCTCCGGCCGTTCCAGAAGCTCAACAAGCGACTGGTGCAGGTCGTGGACAATGGGCTCAGGCTGCCCATCTGCAGCATCCAGCTGCGGTCCGGGTGATCCTCCGATACTCTCGGATAGATCTTGAAGTACATCAAACACATTCTTGGTCGCGAAGGACGGACGGGTGCAAGGGTTCGTGTCTTCACTTGCCCTCACCCCGCCTCCGCGGCAGTCCCCTTGTGCTTATCGACTCCCGACTGGGATGGTTCGGCGCTTCCCACGTAACCATCCTGCGACCGCCCTAGCTGGGGCCCTTGGCTGCAGGGACTCCGCTAGGGGGCGTCGGTTGTGGAAGAAGGGGTGTTCTCCCCCGCATCAACCTCGTTGACGCCCTTCCTCCTTCTTTCGCTGCGAGTGGGCTTCTTGTCCTTGTCCTTGTTCTGGTTGTTCTGGTTGATCTCCTTGTTCTTGTTGTCCGACCTGGGGACCCAGTTCCGCTTGATCTCCTGGATCTCCTTGGCCAACTCGGTCCCCTGCGACACCAGCTTGGAGAGCTCGTCCCTGTCCACCTACACCTTGGCTTCCCAGATACCCGCGGGCACACGCTTCTTCGACCCGTGCACCTTCTTGTAAGCCTCCGTGTCGGCCTTGTGGGTGGGGCATGTTCGGTGGTCATGGTTGAAGCCTTTCTTCCTCCCATAACACACGAAACAGCCCTGAGGGTGAGCTCGTATGAACTCTCCAAAGGACAGCGGAGGGTCGCCAATGCGGCGAGGGTCCCTCTTCTCCTGCTTCCTCCAACCCTGCTGCAGGGGCTTCCAGTTTCCCGGTTTGCTCCCCGCGCTCAGGTCTTTGGCCACGAAGGCACAAACGGCCACTTCAGCGGGCTCATCGTTGTCGTCATCGTCGACGAGAGTCTCATCGCCGCCGGCTCCCGCTGGGTCCATGGCAGCTTCCCCGCCAGGTCCCTCGCCAACGTAGTTGACGTCGCGGTCGCCAGGCCTCAACCCGCGGGTGTGGTGGAGGTTTCGGTACTCCTTGAGTACTTCCTCGCCAACCCACTCCAGGATCTCGTCGCAGCTCATCCGCGCCGGGATGGGCTGCAGACGGATGGTCTGGCCGCTCAGCTCACACTCGTCAAGGCGCCACATCGCGTTCTTCCCGCGATCGCCCGAGACGGTGATGAGGAGAGCGTTCCGCAGGGAGTGCTGTTTGACATCCCGGGCCACGTTCTTCCTCGTCCAAGCCACCACGTTCGTATGATACTCTTTGGGGAGCATCATCTTGACCGTGTGGTTGGACTTGGCCCGCTTGGATTCCTCCTTGGTGACCCTCTTGATCCATGTTTCCGGCAGCATGGAGAGCAGGCGAGCCTGCTCGTCACCCTCGTTCCAGTCCTCCACGTTGCGGCGGAAGGGGGTGTATTTCCCTCGGAAGTCTCGCCAATCTCGTAGGCGGATCTCCCGTCCATCATGCTCAAGCTTGATGGACTTCCAGCGCTTGGCCGCCACCTGCGGAGCATCCACCCGCTCCTGCTCGTTGAGCCACTTCTTGGCTTCCTTCAGGGTCTTGATTCTCCCCTCCTTGGTCGCGACGAAGTATAGCTCTCCGAGCACTTCCGGCAGGCGGTACCTGAACCGTCTGAAGACATATCTCTCCGCATCCGCGGGAGGCAGGTCTTCAGTGACGGTCAGCCCCCAATCGTCCAGCTTCTCCAAGAAGCGGTCGAGGTTGAGGGGGTTGCCATCGTACATGGGGGGCTTTATGTCCTTCAAGTCTTCCCACACGGCGGCATCCGCGGCCTTAGAGACCATGAACGCCGGCCGCGAGGTCGACTGAGGTTCCCATTGGCCTCGCCCACGGACTCCCACGGCGGCCACGTCCATCTCCTCCATGGAATCCCTGTGGCTACGCCGCGGTTCCTCCATGTACGCTGAACCTAGATGTTCACGCCGTACTCCTTCCATGTAGGCATCCTCATCACGGCGCCGGCGGCTGCGTTCAGCGGCCTCCCGTCGTACACCACGCGGCGGGCTGATGTCGAACTCCTCCAGGTCCAGGTCCAGATCCTCACCTTCGCCGACATCCCACTCTACGTCTCCTCTGGGGACCTCATCCCTGAGTCCACCATAACGTGAACCAGCCATTGGGATTGGCTCCAGGGCTGGTGCGGGGCGCCGGGGGCGTACCGGTGTCCGCGGTGGAGCACGGCAGTTGCGGTACTCCGCGCTGAGCAACTCATCGCGCCAATCCTCACTGCCACTGCCGGGCGGCACGCCTTCGTTGCGGCGGCCCGCGCTGTGGTGAGAGGGAGCGGTGAGAGAGGGGGCAATGGCGCTGGGGCGACTCCTGGGGGCTCCGCCGGGGGCGTGGGGTCTGCCTGGACCTGGTCCGGGTCCCCAGCCGTCGTCCGACGAGCCAGACTCCAGGGGTGGGTGGTCGCTGCCGACGCTCCCACGGGCCTCCAGCGCGTCCAGCCTCTGCTGCAGGCCGCTGATGACCGTGTTCAGCTGCCTGGTCTCGGCCCTGGCGATGTCCAGCTCTCTCTGCGCGCGCGCGGCGACCTCGGAGATGCGAGTCATCTCGCCCTTGCCCGTGTCTACCTCGCGCTCGAGGAACTGGACCCTCCTGCGGAGGTAGACAATCCACCGCCAGGTGGTATTTGGGTCGCCATTCCCTGGTGGGTCGTCGGGGTCCCCAGGGGGTCTTCCAGGAGGGCCTCCGCCGGGTCCGCCCGGTCCAGGGGGTCCTCCCCCGCCCGGTGGTCGGCCTCCAGTGGGTCCACTTGGTGGGCGTCCTCCAGGGGGTCCTGATGGTCCTCCGCCAGGGGGTCCCGGTGGGTCTCCGCCGGGTCGCCTCGGTGGGTCCGAGGATGGGCGCTTCTTCGTGATGCCGAAGTCCATGTCGTCATCCTCGTCCATGCCGCCCCACCTGGGCGTCTCGGTGTCGGAAGACTCCGAGCTCCGGTAGGGAGGAGGGAGATCCTCATCCTCATCTTCCGGCTCCATGGGGACGTCTCCGCCTTCTCCGCCCGTCCAAGCCACCACTCGGCGATGTCGGCGGCCTCGTTCATCCTCTGTCGCTGGACCGTCGCTGGCGGTGAAGAAGGGGTCACTGTCGTGGGGGTGTCCGCCCGCTGGCCTCCGTGGCCTCTCGGGGGTCTTCCCCTTACCCTTCCTCCGTCGGTGGGCGGTGGGGCCACTGCTCCCACTGCTGCCCGTGTCGGCCTCGTCCAGCGTCATCTTGGAGGAGGCGTCCCCTTCGAACAGCTTTCGAAGGGTCTCCACTCGTGATCCTCCAGGGGGAGTCTCGCGGCGGAGTTTGGCCTCTGCCTCCTCCATTGCGGCGGCGGTGGCTGCGGCAGCTCGCCTTTCGGCCTCCTCCCGGGCACGAGCCGCCTCGGCTTCCCGGGTCTGCTGCAGCCGCGCCTTCTCCGCTTCCAACGCCGCCAGCTCTGCCTCCGTCTTGGCCCTGTCCTCAGCGACCTTCCGTCGCGCGGCCTCGATGGCGTCCTTCTTGGCGGCGTCCGCCTGGGCCTTAGCCGTCACTTCGGCGTGGGCCCTTTCCTCCGCCTCCTTCTTTGCCCTCTCTTGGGCAAGCGCTTCTTCCAGCGCCCTCACCTCGGCCTCCTTGCAGGCAATGGCCTCTTGCGTCAGGCGGGCTTCCTCGTCGGCTGCCGCCGACTCACCGTTGACCTGGGCAGTCGCTGCCCCATGGGCGGCCACGGCCGTGAGTCCGGCCGCAATGGCCGCCACGGTCTGGGCGTGGATGGCCATGCCATGCGCCCACTCCGCAGACTCCTCCTGGGCCATGCCGACGGCGCCCTCCACGGCAGCGCTGTGCTGCCTGGCCCGTTGCCGGGCAACCCGAAGGTTGCAGGGCACCCCACAGGCGCGCTCACAGGCGCGCGCCACGTCCCTGTCGGGAGCGACGCTGCTGCTGGAGCTGGCCTGGTCGGCCGGCATCCTCCCGCGGTGGGCCGACTCCACGTCGCTGCTGGGGCCTGCTGGGGCCTGCTGGGGCCTCAGGAGCAGCGGACGGGGCTTGGCCTTGGTCTGCTTGGCGACTTGGATGAAGTCGCCGAGGGTGGCGTGGCCGGGGTGATGACCACCATTGGCTCGTTGCGGACTGGGGGCTGGGGTTCCGCCCTTGGCGCCTTGGGCGGCTTCGGCGGCCAGGGACTCCTGGTACTCCCGCCACTTCCGGTCCTGCTTCCTGTCCCCGGCGGACCGCTTCTCCTTCCCCGGAGACGCGCTGCTGCTGCCCTGCAGCCTGCGCTCGCTCCCCGGTTCCGGGAAGTTCTTTTCGATCATGTCCCACATGGAGACATTGATCGTGCCGCCCGACGGGTACGCGTTGGAGTCCTCGTCCTCCTCAATCCCGTCGGGGCGCAGCCCTTCGCCGGGCCTGTCCGGCCGGGTCCAGGTCCTCCAGCGCCTCTGCTGGAAGCGGAAGGCGAACCCTTCCGCCCGCAGCCAGTCCTCCACGGCCTGCAGGCGGTCGGGGGCGATGTCCGTGCGGAGCTCGAAGCTCCGGGGCATGCCGCCTTCGCACTGGGGGTGGCTGTGGCGGTAGTGCTGGTCCCAAACCAACCCACGCAGTAGGTGCGCTGCATGGGGGTGGGGCTCCGGCCACATCCTGCCCGCTTCTTGCCAGTTTACCATGGCAGCGGGGGTGTAGTTGGTCTTGAGGTCCTTGGTATGCACTCGTTCAGCTCAACAAACTGGTGGTGGTTGTTGATGCGGGTGCTGCAGCACTGGACTGGGTGTGCGGCTGGTGCTGGTCAGCCGGTGGTTGTGGAGGTGGTTGACGCGGCCTTGCTGGTCGGCCCATGGGACTTGCTGATGCAGCAGTCCTGGTCAGTCCACTTCCTTCACGGTCGCGGCGCGGTCAGGGTGATGCTCTGGACGGCGCTGCTGGCTCCGTGACCAACTCGGCGCTGTCGCTGGGTGGCGCTGCGAGCCGCTGCGCTGCGCTGCAAGCCGCTGCGCTGCGCTGCGAGCTGCGAGCTGCGCCGCGCTGCTCGGGGTTGGTGGCCCCGAGTGGCACGCGAGGGCTGGTTAACCCCGCGGCGGTGAAACGCTTTTGACGCGTTCCCGTGGGGGGCCGGCCACGGGACGCTGCGGTGACACGCACAGGTGAGCAGGCAGGGAAAGCACTACGCTCACAAGGGCATCAATACGCTCGTGTCATGTGACAAAGCGTTTCAGAATCCTTGCCACTCTGAAATGAGGGAACGAAAGTATGTACAGCAACACATCAGGATATGTACACATGGGGTTAAGACTGGACTGAGGTAAGGGCATCACAGGACAATAGACACTCTATCCCAACTTGTATCCCAATTGCAGGTCCGACCCTCTCAGTGGCTGGTGGGGGCGGGGGCTCAAACACAACCCATGCCCTGCTCAGTCCGGACCCTGAAACCCTGCCAATGAGAGAGGTGTCGCGCCCAGCCACAGGCGCGTTCCTGGAAACCAAGGGGCTCCAAGGCCAACTGACAGTGACTGCCCATGCCCCCTCAACAGCGAGTCATAACTCCACTCTGAGCGAGAGATATGGCCCCGCCATTATCTCTCAGGAGTTGGTAGCTGAAAATGGGCTGTTTCAGCCCAAACTGATATTAGCTTGAAAAACTCCAAAATTGACCCCTTGTCTGGACCCGCCAGAGGTAGTGACGAGACACCTGACGCTATGCCCTTCGCATACGAACTCTCTGGAGCCCTCACCCAACTTGGTTCCCTCTGAGGTCCCGGCATCAGGGCACCACGTGTTCGTCGAGTGGGGTCATGATGCCAAAATCACCCAAATAGGCGTCATTCCCACGCGCGGCTCGCCCGGCCAGGGGAAGGCCAATGGCTCACAGGTTAGGAGGCAGGACCTACGACTCATATCTGAGTGTACAACTTGGAACTAGGTCCGATCTCTCTGTGGGCATAGAGAAATGGGGCCGCCAGTTGACCACACTGAGGGGTGAAATTGAGGTCCCAAAATGGGGTCATTTTGGCTGCTCGAAATGAGCCAAAATTCAGGGTGCTCTCAATAGTATATCTCCACGCCGGCTTGGAGATCGGATCCGCAATTCCATACGCGATCGACCCGGAGTCCAACAGAGACTTCCATGTTCTTGGCTCTCAAAGATCTCCATGCCACTCGGTGTGGTGACGATCCCAATTGGGTCCACAAATGCCAAAATGGCAAAATTGCCCACACACACTCTGGGCTAGCGCCTTGACGAAGGTTGCTCCGCTTCGCCCACGTGGTGTGTGAACCATGGGCCCAATATGCATAACACCCACGTCATATAAGGTCCATTGGTCCATGCGCCCGGCGTGTACGGGTAGGCTGAACATAGTGCACGACGGGCAGCAAAAGTGGAAAATTGCTCAAAATGGCCAAAAATGCGCACACTCATGGTTGGGGCAAATGAGGCACATGCCCGACTTGGACCGGAGTGTGCCATAGGATTGGTATCAAGTCATATGTGTCCAACATATCTTTTGGGCGTCGCCCAACACCTCCGGTTTTGGGAATGGCAGGGTCGCCAAGTGAGCCCATGATTTGGGATAGTCCCAAATCGCCAACATGGCGGCCACGGTATGCCAAGCCCAAGAGGAGTTATTCGCCAGGTCCAAGATATGTTGGGCACCGACGTATGTACCCTTATAGCATACTTGGGTCATGATGTCAATTGAGCGCAACGTTGAGATACACGGTCGCCACTTGACATCATGACGGGCCAAAAACGGCAAAATTGGCACAAAGACACACAAAAGTGCATTGAAAGGTGCACAATTATATTATAATATCTTCGGCTTGGATCGTGCAATCAACTAATCCTTCTAAACATAATGACTTGACACCAATGACCTTCGAATCCACATATGTGCTCCACTTGGGGCGCTTTGAAAGGTCACGAGCGCTACTTCCCAAGTGGGCACATGAAATTATGGAAAATTGCAAGACACACACCTTGCTCCCAACGCATCGCTTCGGGATCGCCACACAAGCTTCCTTTCACGAAGCTTAGGCTCGCAATTGATCGTAGGGAGTATGGGGAAGGGGCTTGCGCAATATGAGGTCCATTGGCGGGCTTGGCTTGGAGCGATGGACCCGCCAAATGGGCACGCAACACAACACAAGGCACATACTCCATATTGCCCAAAGAGGTAGCTCCCCCCACGATATGTCATGCCCCCCCAAGGGCATAACTTTGTGTCAATCGCTCATAGGAACTCAAGGAGAGTTCCTATGCAACACCAACACTCGCGCGCTACACTCGAAAGTTATCTTAACGCAAGCAATATCATGGCCATAGAGTTACAACGCAAACTCTACCCTCTTGACCATGATCCATTACACTAGCGCGCGGGTGTGGAGACGCGAGGCATATAATGCTTCCTAAATTACGTCGGGAGTATTGTGAATACATCCCACGTTTCCTTATTGTCATTCCTCGCATTCAACACGAGATATGACCTTCACAAGTGGCCTCACGAATCAACTTTGTTTTGCCCATATCTTTAAGACAAATGGAGGGCAGGATAAAAGGAAAGTTGATTCGTGCATAGGGAAGCACGTAGGTCCACTCGAAATAGGTCAAATCAAGTGCGGGGATGTCGAAGTCGAAAATCCGATTTCGACATCCTGAAAAATTTGGATTAAGGTTGCGAGTGTAGAATGTGAAAATTGCGGATGCATCAACGCAATTCCTGAAGACTTTAGAGCCTCCGTCACGGATAGCGTTAAAATTTCCATTATTAACAGTTAAACTGGCGGTTACGGTAAAGTCGCGATCCAACCGCCAGCAGTCAAAACAGTGAATATCAGAACTGAAGCCTAAAAATTGACGGAAACAATATGAAAATAAAACCCTGTTGATTCCTTATATTCTGATATATAAATCTCCGCTGGCGGTGCATCGGTTGCCGATGCGGGGCTTTACGGCACGGAACACGCTCCCGCCGGGCTCGCACCGGGCGTCAACGGGCGCCTTCCGTACATGGGGTTAGTGGACCGGAGACCGGTCTTCCCTTCCGTACTTGGGGTTAGTGGACCGGTTCTGGGTACCGCTTCACATGCACATGTTTTGACATGCTCCCATACTAACCCAACCAAGCCACAGGAGCCCTGGCAGCGCCATGAGCGCTGAGTCTTCTGTAGGAAATGTTACAAACACCGCAGCAAAAGAGCGAACGCCATGGTGAGCGCCCATTTTTCTGTGTGAGGGAAACTATAGGTATTTTAAGGTAGATGTGGAAACCAAGGAAAGGCCAAGAAAAAATCCGTTTTTCCTAAAATGCGACAGTGGTGGCCACCACAGCACAAGGGGGGAGTAAGAAAAAGTGCTTTTCCATTGCTTTGAGGCATACTCTAGTTGTATTAGAGATGCACTGAGCATCC
Organism: Eutreptiella sp. 'Long Island Sound 2002'; assembly: GCA_964036045.1. NCBI lineage: Eukaryota > Euglenozoa > Euglenophyceae > Eutreptiales > Eutreptiaceae > Eutreptiella > Eutreptiella sp. 'Long Island Sound 2002'. The sequence continues at coordinate 25,441,517 of OZ038388.1, forward strand.
AGGCATTTCTATCTTAGTATTGGTCCCACCAAAACTGGTGATAACACATTTTGACCTATGGAACCAAACACCCAAACAGGATATGGAGTGGACCCCTTAATCCCCTTTCAATGTGAGGCAAATCATCTTTTCCTGAGTTGACTGAGCACTGACATATCCAAGGCAGAGCCTATGAATTTATCTATGTTTTTTCCATGAATTCTTAGCTATCCTAGTGGTATGCACCCTAGGGGGCTGGGCACCTCTTTTTGAGAGGTCCTGGGTTCAATTCCTGGTCAGCCTAGCTAAGTAGGAAGATCCCATGTGACATGGCAGTGACCTCATCGCCACATGCCCTGCCACCTCAGCACATATGGGACCCAAAACAAAGAGTGCACATCTCCTGAGATGGCACTATGGAGATAGAGTGACCATGGGGCAGTTTTCCAACTCTTTCCCAAAACATTTCAGCTATCTTTGTGAATATGCATTCCGATTTGACCTGACTTGCAGTTTCTGTGAATATCCTTTCATCTTTCACTATTTACACTGCAGCCCTTCATGCTTTGATCCTGATTCTCTTCTCCTTGCACACCTCTGGCTTGGGGTATCCTGGATTGACAATATTTCAGCAAACAAAAGGTTTTCATCTCCAAAAACAAGCAGCAGGAAACCCTACACCAGCAGCAAGCAGCAGGAGAGACAAAACACAGTGTTGAAACCACTATAAACCTTTCTAATATGACTATCGCACCGTAGCGGTTGCAGCTCTTTAGTGTGCCGTAATATGCAGATGGTACGAGCTGACCTTCTAGGTTGGTTTCTCCCCGCACAACGCCAACCCCTTGTCCTTTTTTCCAAGGGGATGTGCATCTTGCTAGAGTTGAAGTGTCTGGTGGCGCGTTTTTGACCACGTCACTGATGATTATTTGGGAGTTTTCAAGGTCTGTAGTTGAAAATTGCCGTGCCTCAGACCAGGCAGCATCGGGTTGGTACATGGCATGGGGACACCTGTATACATGCAAAGAGACATCCAACATGCATCACACTATGCAATCATTATTTACTCATAACTACCGCTCTAGTAGGCGATTTGGGGCGGTTGGGGTGTGGGCTGAGTGTCTACGCCTTCAACCATAACATGTTTATTCCTAGTTTTCGTTTACTCACTTCTCAACCCAAGAGGAAGTAGGAAGTGGCATGGGTCCTGACATACTCGAGGGCCAAACCATCGGGCAGTGGAGCGGCACGCAACAGCTGGCTAACCCTGGTTAGGGGCTGCTCCACATATGCAACACGGAAAGGCACTACGGACCCCTGACCTTGATTTTTGCTTGAATGCACGACACCAAGCCACATCTGAGCAAGGAAACAAAGTTCATCTGCAATCATTATTTATGCATACGATTCTCAATGCGTTTTTAACTTTTCGGGGAACACTCTAGTACGCCAACCCTTAGACGGAAGCTGATTTCACTTATGAAAACCAAACACAAGTGATTTTTGCGCAAAAATCACTTGTGTTTGGTTGAATGCACGACACGGAGGCACATCTAAGCAAGGAAACGAAGTGGAATTGCAATCATTATTTACCCATACCATTCTCAATGCGTTTTTGACCTTTCGGGGAGCACTCTAGTACCCAAACCTTCAGACTGAAGCTGATTTTACTTACAAAAACCAAGCATAAGTGATTGTTGCGCAAAAATCACGTAGTTTGGTAGAATGCACAACACCAAGGCACATCTAAGCAGGGAAACGAAGTTGAATTGCAATCATTATTTACCCATACCATTCTCAATGCGTTTTTGACCTTTCGGGGAGCACCCTAGTACCCAAACCTCTACACGGAAGCTGATCTCACTTACAAAAACCAAGCATAAGTGATTCTTTTGCATAAATCACGTAGTTTGGTTGAATGCACGACACCAAGGCACATCTAAGCAAGGAAACGAACCTGAATTGCAATCATTATTTACCCATACCATTATCAATGCGTTTTTGACCTTTTGGGGAGCACTCTAGTACCCAAACCTCTAGACGGAAGCTGATTTCACTTACCAAAACCAAGCATAAATGATTTTTGCACAAAAATCCGCGTGGTTTGGTTGAATGCACAACACTGAGGCACATCTAAACAAGGAAACAAAGTTGAATTGCATTGATTATTTACCCATACCATTCTCAATGCGTTCTTGACCTTTCGGGGAGCACTCTAGTACCCAAACCTCTAGACGGAAGCTGATTTCACTTATGAAAACCAAGCATAAGTGATTTTTGCGCAAAAATCCACGTAGTTTGGTTGAATTCACAACACCAAGGCACATCTAAGCAAGGAAACGAACTTGAAGTGCATTCATTATTTACCCATACCATTCTCAATGCGTTTTTGACCTTTCGGGGAGCACTCTAGTACCCAAACCTTCAGACAGAAGCTGATTTCACTTACAAAAACCAAAGCATAAGTGATTGTTGCGCAAAAATCACGTAGTTTGGTTGAATGCACGACACCAAGGCACATCTAAGCAAGGAAATGAAGTTGACTTGCAATCATTATTTACCCATACCATTCTCAATGCATTTTTGACCTTTCGGGGAGCACTCTAGTACCCAAACCTCTAGACGGAAGCTGATTTCACTTACAAAAACCAAGCATAAGTGATTCTTTTGCAAAAATCCACGTAGTTTGGTTTATTGCACAACACCAAGGCACATCTAAGCAAGGAAACGAACTTGAATTGCAATCATTATTTACCCATACCATTCTCAATGCGTTTTTGACCTTTCGGGGAGCACTCTAGTACCCAAACCTTCAGACGGAAGCTGATTTCACTTACAAAAACCAAGCATAAGTGATTGTTGCGCAAAAATCACGTAGTTTGGTTGAATGCACGACACCAAGGCACATCTAAGCAGGGAAACGAAGTTGACTTGCAATCATTATTTACCCATACCATTCTCAATGCATTTTTGACCTTTCGGGGAGCACTCTAGTACCCAAACCTCTAGACGGAAGCTGATTTCACTTACCAGAACCAAGCATAAGTGATTTTTGCGCAAAAATCACGTAATTTGGTTGAATGCACAACACCAAGGCACATCTAAGCAAGGAAACGAAGATGAATTGCAATCATTATTTACCCATACCATTCTCAATGCGTTTTTGACCTTTCGGGGAGCACTCTAGTACCCAAACCTCTAGACCGAAGCTGACTTCACTTACAAAAACCAAGCATAAGTGTTTTTTGCGCAAAAATCCACGTAGTTTGGTTGAATGCACGACACCAAGGCACATGTAAGCAGGGAAACGAAGTTGACTTGCAGTCATTATTTACCCATACCATTCTCAATGCGTTTTTGACCTTTCGGGGAGCACTCTAGTACCCAAACCTCTAGACGAAAGCTGATTTCACTTACCAGAACCAAGCATAAGTGATTTTTGTGCAAAAATCCACGTAGTTTGGTTGAATGCACAACACCAAGGCACATCTAAGCAAGGAAACAAAGTTGAATTGCATTGATTATTTACCCATACCATTCTCAATGCGTTTTTGACCGTTCGGGGAGCACGCTAGTACCCGAACCTCTAGACGGAAGCTGATTTCACTTACAAAAACCAAACATAAGTGATTTTTTCGCAAAAATCCACGTAGTTTGGTTGAATGCACAACACCAAGGCACATCTAAGCAAGGAAACGAACTTGAATTGCAATCATTATTTACCCATACCATTCTCAATGCGTTTTTGACCTTTCAAGGAGCACCCCAGTACCCAAACCTCTAGACGGAAGCTGATTTCACTTACAAAAACGGAGCATAAGTGATTTTTGCGCAAAAATCCACGTAGTTTGGTTGAATGCACGACACCAAGGCACATGTAAGCAAGGAAACGAAGTTGAATTGCATCAATTATTAACCCATATCATTCTCAATGCGTTTTTGACCTTTCGGGGAGCACTCTAGTACCCAAACCTCTAGACGGAAGCTGATTTCACTTATGAAAACCAAGCATAAGTGATTTTTGCGCAAAAATCCACGTAGTTTGGTTGAATGCACGACACCAAGGCACATCTAAGCAAGGAAACGAAGTTGAATTGCAATCATTATTTACCCATACCATTCTCAATGCGTTTTTGACCTTTCACAGAGCACCCTAGTACCCAAACCTCTAGACGAAAGCTGATTTCACTTACCAAAACCAAGCATAAGTGATTTTTGCGCAAAAATCCACGTAGTTTGGTTGAATGCACAACACCAAGGCACATCTAAGCAAGGAAACGAAGTTGACTTGCAATCATTATTTACCCATACCATTCTCAATGCGTTTTTGACCTTTCAGGGAGCACTCTAGTACCCAAACCTCTAGACGGAAGCTGCTTTCACTTACAAAAACAAAACACAAGTGATTTTTGCGCAAAAATCACGTAGTTTGGTTGAATGCACGACACCAAGGCACATCTAAGCAAGGAAACGAAGTGGAATTGCAATACTTATTTACCCATACCATTGTCAATGCATTTTTGACCTTTCGGGGAGCACCCTGGTACCCAAACCTCTAGACGGAAGCTGATTTCACTTACAAAAACCAAGCACAAGTGATTTTTGCGCAAAAATCCACGTAGTTTGGTTGAATGCACGACACCAAGGCACATCTAAGCAAGGAAACGAAGTTGACTTGCAATCATTATTTACCCATACCATTCTCAATGCGCTTTTGACCTTTCGGGGAGCACTCTAGTACCCAAACCTCTAGACGGAAGCTGCTTTCACTTACCAAAACCAAGCATAAGGGATTTTTGCGCAAAACCCCACGTAGTTTGGTTGAATGCACGACACCAAGGCACATCTAAGCAAGGAATCGAACTTGAATTGCAATCATTATTTACCCATACCATTCTCAATGCGTTTTTGACCTTTCGGGGAGCACTCTAGTACCCAAACCTGTAGACGGAAGTTGATTTCACTTACCAAAACCAAGCATAAGTGATTTTTGCGCAAAAATCCACGTAGTTTGGTTGAATGCACGACACCAAGGCACATCTAAGCAAGGAAACGAACTTGAATTGCAATCATCATTTACCCATACCATTCTCAATGCGTTTTTGACCTTTCGGGGAGCACTCTAGTACCCAAACCTCTAGACGGAAGCTGATTTCACTTACCAAAACCAAGCATAAGTGATTGTTGCGCAACAGTCACGTAGTTTGGTTGAATGCACGACACCCAGGCACATGTATGCAAGGAAACGAAGTTCAATTGTTTACCCATAGCAATCTCAATGTGGTTTTGCACTAGTACCCAAACCTCTAGACGGAAGCTGATTTCACTGCTGATTGCACCTTATTCTTTTGCATTTGGACAGCTTTAGTAATTAGTGATCTAACAGTATTAGCCATTAAACTAAGTAACTTATTAAACTTATTAAAAAGCTGACGTATAATCTGCGGAAGCTGCGGAAGCTGCGGGCAGAAGCGGCAGAAGCTGCGGAAGCGGCAGTGCGATAAGTAAAATCAGTTTTGTGACGAAGGGTCAGCTTAAGGACAACTGTGCACTAGGATAGCTAAGAATTCATGAGAAAACATAGATAAATTCATAGGCTCTGCCGTGGATATGTCAGTTCTCAGTCACCTCTGGAACAGATGAATAGCCTCACATTGATAGGGGATTAAGGGGTCCACTCCATATCCTGATTTAGTGTTTGGTTCCATAAATCAAAATGTGTCTTCACCCATTTTGGTTAGGCCAATAGTAAGATAAAAATGCCAGAGTGCTTAATGCATCTCTAATACAACTAGAGTATGCCTCAAGGCATTGGAAAAGCACTTTTTCTTACTGGTCCTAAAGAACAAGAAGACCTACGAAGGAGGATGGACGAGTTCATGCTCCACGAAGAGTACCACAAGTCCACCGTAGGAGAAGATGGAGAAATACATCTTGATGCTCTCGGGTCGCCGCCCCAAACTGAGATGGGCTCCTTCCTCTATTCTGGGCCATCTACAGACATGGCGGACACAATATCACTACCGAGACGACCGAGAGTACACGAACACCCGAGAGCAAGGCATCCAGACCTGCCGATAATGGATCCTGTTCGCCCAGAGCCCACCCATGGGGCTGTGGATCGTACGGCCGAACTTTTGGCCAAACTTCTATCCGCATCAGAAGACCCGGATGTCACAGCTCTGTCAAAGGCTGTCAAGGCAAAATTAGGTATCACTGAACCCTTACCCAAGCCAGCGCTACTCTCACCTTCGCCAAGATTGAGCACGTTGGCTGATGATCTCAAAAGATCAAGGGTGTCCAGGTTGCTACCCAAGGTCACTTGCCCCGGCCCTTTTCATCCTCGCGCCAGGACAGTCCCTATTGCTGAACTACAGGACGTGCCGGTGACGGAGACTGAGAAAAGAGGGCTGTCAGCCCTGGCACCTCTTGCCGGAGTATCACCTTCTGGCCTAACTCTTGGGGGTGGGAAGACGGGCAGACCTATTGCCCAGGCGAACATTCAGCTGGAACTGCCGGAGTTCGACCCCAAAAATCTGCCCGAATGGGCAGAAGAATTTGCTGAGTTTCTTTTGCTGACTGGCCAGTCCCATGTGGATGTGGCCACCAAATGCTCACTGCTGAAACGCTCATGCAAAAAGAAATTTTTGCGAAAACAGGTGAAACAGATTGTGAAAACCAGTTCCACCTGGGCAGAGGTACTCCAGAGGTTGGAGAAAATGTTCCCAGTCTATGAGACTGACCTCAGTGTGCGCACACAGATAGAGGAGCTACTTATGATCCCTGAGTTTCCTTCCGCTGCGCGAATCTCTGAATGCGTGTGCGACCTGGAGTATCTGTTTTCACGGATGAACGTGGGCTCCTACGGAGACACTGAGCCCCACCTGTGGCTCATGAGTAAGATCCCCCAACGTACGTGGGATGATTGCCGCTCTACCTCCGAGAGGAAGAGTCGGACCCACTGGTACGATGAACTGCCGGACCTTCTTATTGAGCTGGCTCTTGAGAGGGAGAATGATTCCCACATGGAGGAATTCCTAAAGACGCACTTGGGTTGAGGGGGTAACCTTACCCCCGAACGTGGCGAAGGGAAAGGGCCTAAAAATCCCACTAACGCCAACCAGGGAGGTGGTAAAGGAAGGGGTAACCTACGTGCCATGAATGAGGTTAAACCTGATGCAGGTACACCCCCTTTGTTCTACTGCAAACCTGTCAATGACAAGGGGGGGCCTTGTCATGCCCCTGACTGCGATCAACGCAGTAGCTGTATGCTGCAGATGAAGCGACAGCAGCATACCAAGGATGGGAGACCCGTGACCCATCGGGATCATTTCAGGTGTACCATCACCTGTGGCTATTGTGGCAAACGTCGTCACTAGGAAGACGAATGTCACATAAAGAAATGCGAGAGTGATAAACTCAAGCGGCAGGAGGCTGAACGCCAGAAGATCCAAACACCCACCAAAAACGCACAGAATGGGGATAAAGGTGGTAAAGGGGGTGGCAAGGGGGGTGGCAAAGGTGGACCCCCTAACCCGCAGAGGCGCTCATCAGCGCTCGTTACTACACCCCCTCCTGCTGCTACACCCCCTCCTGCCGCAGGTGATCCCGAGAAGCGCCCCCGAGGGGATAACACTACCCCTGAGGGGAATAACTCCAAGAAGAGGCGATTGGCCTGGATGGCCAGGTCCCTCATAGCTGCAAGGGTGGATGTCAAGTTCCCTGATGAGGAGTAGGGGGGCGGCTCCGAAGAGGAGGACTTGGTTTTCTGGATGCTCGTGAAAATCAGGGATCAAGTTTTTCGAGCGGTGCTTGACACCGGTGCAACACTTTCCATAGTGGCCCGGCGCCTGCTAAAGACCTTCAAGAAAACTAAGACCGTGGCCATAAGAGTAGGGGATGGGTGTACCATCCATTCCTTGGGGGGGGTCGATGTGACTATATGCCTGGGCGACGAAACCGTGACCCAACACTGCAGAGTGCTGGACACCGACGCCTTTGACATCGTCATTGGTACAGACTTCCTACGAAGAAACCCCAGGTAAAAATGATGTCTCTCCAGCGCCCCTATTCTTTGCACTGCGACTTTGGCAGTGGGCTGTTCTCCGTACCTTTGGAGCTGTCAGGACGAAAAGAGTCTGGGCTGCGCTACGCATCCAAGACTGACTATTGTACTGAAAACTACCAATTGGCCCGTCACGTTCTTGAAAATGGACTGGCAGCCCGTCAGGTAAACCTGGATGAGACCCAGGTGGAATTGTTTGCGAGCCAACAACAGCACATCATGCAGTTGTACTGCTCAAAACAATTGAACAATGCTTTCCGTTTCTTCTGAAAAGCAATGGGCCTAGCGTATGCTAACCCTCCCTTCTCCCTGCTCGCGAAGGTTCTAACCAAAATCGCTTATGAGGGAGGAAGGGTTGTCATGTGCACCCCTGACTGGGGCTGCGCTAGTGAACATGCTTACTGGCGCCGTATGCTAGATCGAATGACCGTGGGAATAGTGCAACCCCCTGACGGCCCCATCTATGTGCCTGAGGACTCAGACACAGCTATGCAGGCCCCTGATTGGGCCAGTTTCCTGTCCATCGTTGATGGATCTCTCAATCCTGTACCCCTGTGTGACCTAGACCAGGTGCTACTGAAAGAGATCATGGCCGAAAATCGTGGCCTGACCCTTTCCGATCTCAAAAAATCGATCTCCTGAGCACCTATCTGCCACACTTACAGGGTGTGAGTCTCCTGATGGCTATCTGGCACCTGCAGCTATAAAGGAGGATGCTGACGACCAACTGTCTGAGATCGCCAGCACTATTCCTCCTGTTGATCCCAGGTGTGTTGACCTAAAACACAGTGCCTTCCTAGCCCAGCTGTTGCTGGAGGAGGTAGATCTAGAGTCAACCTCTGAGCCCGCTTCCCCTGTTGGGAAGCCAGTGCTACACATGCAGCCTATGCACACAGGTGAACCCGTGGCCCGGATTGCTGATGCTCTGGCGCGACCTGCTTCTAATAACATGCCATTGTTATGAGCATGACACTCAAGAACTCCGGTGGCTGTTGTACCTGAAGGCCGAAGGTATTGAGCGCCAAGAGCGGCTGCAATACCTCAGACAAACCTGGAAATCCTCCATCTGGTTCGAGGAGGACGATGATTCCTATACGCTGCCTGATCCTGAGATACCGCTAGTGTATTCTCTGCACTATGGGTAGCAATGTCCCCCTGAGTGGGACGATGGTTCTGTGCCTGCCGAAACTGCTGATCGGCAGAAAAAGAAAGAACATGGAAAGAGCAACCTCCATGCTGAGGAGGATTTCCTGCAGAAACTTGAGAGTCTTAACCTTGACCCCAGACTGAAGAAACTGCTGATAACCTATGAGGAGGTATTCGGCGCCTTGCCGCCCCCCCTGCTTGTAAAAAACTGGTCCAGATGGACCTGAAACTGAAACCTGGATTGGAAAAGACGCGAGTCAGGCGTCGCCCCTATCCCGCTCCACAGGAACAGGTTGAAGAAATCGAGCGCCAGATCCAGGAATGTATTGATGCTGGCCTCGTTGAAGAATATAAGCAGGGGGACTACCCCCATCACTGCAGTCCCCCATGCTATCGTTCTCCGCAGATGCACCCCCCCCCCCTGATGCACTCAGACATTCTCTAACTGCACCTCATGGGACATCACCCAAGCAAAAAAAAGGTTTAAGCAAAGGATATAAATAAAAAAAATATGCAAGGTGCATGTATGGTGCTTCCCACTACCCTATTCCGTATACTTTGTTCGAGAGAAATGCTTTGGTTGAACACAAAAAATAAATGGGGAGACGAAGCACTCATGCAGAATGAATTGCTCTCCCCCAACTTGTTGTAGCAAGGTATTGCTTTCGGAATTTCAATGAGCTCTTTGGACAATGTGTGACACATCTATTGTTCGAAAATGTAGGGCATTTGGTTTGTTTGGGGCAAAAGAGGGATGCATCCGTACTATGGTTGCTTGTTGGGGAAGATGGAAGCTAAGTGACAGGCAGTGAGAATGCAAATCTCTCAAGTGTGATTTACATCCTCACCACCGTCATTTGACAGCTGATGACCCAAACTTGGGGGAATGTCGGGGCATGAAGAAAAGTTTATAGTGTTTTCAGCACTGTGTTTTTGCTTCTCCTGCTGCTTGCTGTAGGTGTAGGGTTTCCTGCTGCTTGTTTTGGAAGATGAAGACCTTTGTTTTGCAGAAATAGAGTCAATCCAGGATAACCCAAGCCAGAAGTGTGCAAAGAGGAGAAGATCAGGATCAAAGCATGACGGGCTGCAGTGTAAACAGTGAAAGATGATTGGATATTCACAGAAACTGCAACTCAGGTCACAAATGAATGCATATTCACAAAGATAGCTGAAATGTTTTGGGAAAAGAGGTAGAAAACTGCCCCATGGTCACTCTCTCTCCATAGTGCCATCTCAGGAGATGTGCACTCTTTGTTTTGGGTCCCATATGTGCTGAGGTGGCAGGGCATGTGGCGATGAGGTCACTGCCATGTCACATGGGATCTTCCTACTTAGCTAGGCTGACCAGGAATTGAACCCAGGACCTCTCAAAAAGAGGTGCCCAGCCCCCTAGGGTGCATACCACTAGGATAGCTAAGAATTCATGGAAAAACATAGATAAATTCATAGGCTCTACTTTAGGTATGTCAGTGCTCAGTCAACTCAGGAAACGATGGATAGCTTCACATTGAAAGGGGATTGAGGGGTCCACTCCATATCCTGATTGGGTGTTTGGTTCCATAGGTCAAAATGTGTTATCACCAGTTTTAGGTGGGACCAATACTAAGATAAAAATGCATGGATGCTCAGCGCATCTCTAATACAACTAGAGTATGCCTCGGGGCAATGGAAAAGCACTTTTTCTCATTCCCCCCCTGTGCTGTGGTGGCCACCACTGTCGCATTTTAGGAAAAAGGGAATTTTTCTTGGCCTTTCCTTGGTTTCCACATCTACTTTAAAATACCTACAGTTTCCCTCACACTGAAAAATGGGCGCTCACCATGGCTGGCGCTCTTTTGCTGCTCTGATTGTATCATTTCCTACAGAAGACTCAGCGCTCATGGCGCTGCCGGGGCTCCTGTGGCTTGGTTGGGTTAGTATGGGTGCATGCCAAACATATGCATATGCATCCCTCCCTCCAAGACGCAGCGTCGACACAAACCCAACGCAAGACACAATATACACACTCGCATGGGTTCTCGTAAACCTGCTGGCGACCTGTGACCTGTCTTAGGGCGAAGGGAGTCTCAAGAAAATTAAATTGCCCCTTGGTGGGGTCTTGGTTCTGCTCAGTCTCTCCAGGCACCTGCGTTTCGGCCCGAACACGGCCTACTCAGCGAGGCTGCGCGTGGGTATCAGCAGAGGCAGGAATGGGAGAATTAAGGACGAATCCACGCAAAAACGAAGCGACGACACCAAAATCTGTCAAATGACGGCGTAGAATTTTTCTGAAACGACACACCTGAGCAGAATCCAATTGTGCATCAGAAGCACATTTTTATAGAAATTATAGTCATCTCTGGATTTTTTAACTCCAGAAATTCATACGCATAAAATGGCGGCGCGCAGGAGCGGCTCCTAGCGAAGCGCCGGAAAATGGAGAAATAATGGAATTATAAACGTATGTCTCACGTAGTCTTGAAAATGACGAGACACACATTAATAAAAAAACATACAGATTCCACCCACACTATTAGAAGAATTGAAAATTCAAGAATTCGAAAATCAATCGAAAAGACTTGAATGAATCAGGTATAAACTACAGGTATGCTCGTCTCGCATGCCGCATACACATTGCTCGTCCCGTGTCTCCGTGAACGAGCCTTGTAGCAGCGCTAACAACAATAGGACGCGATAGAGGGATTGATTAGAAAGATTGCAGATGATTAGCGGTCAGATCAGGGTGATTAGACATACACACAAGTGCATAGCAACGTTCTTCGAGTGCGCCCCTCACTTGCTCTCTCTCCCAGCGGTAGGTATGGTGAGTAAGCCCAGGCGGGGCCACCCCCTGGTGGAGTCCGTGATTGGTGCTGAGATGGGCAGGTGTGCCCAAAAAGATCGTGCATACTCGCGCATGCACACACGCATTAAAGGGTAGGCCACGCGAAGTGCGCACGGTAAACCTTGTTTAGGCTACCCAGGGGCTCCTCGGTACGTTCTTTAAGAGAACCTGAGGAGTCCCTTAAAGCTTGCTTGCTTGACAAGGGTAGCTGGTCCTCCAGCGTGTTTGCGGACAGTGTATTATAGGTCACACTGAGAAGGGTATAATACCTGGAGTGTGGCTTGGTTCCTCCGCCGCAAACGCCCTTTCATTTGCCTTTGTTTTACAGGTGGGCAGGTAGGGTGAGTGGTGCAGCAGAATTTTTATTATGCCCTGCTAAACAAGGGCGCAGATCACACAAACAAGTAACTCCGCTCCGCCTGTGGCAGAGCAGGGAGTCCAACTTCATCGACATCTGCGCCTTGCACGCGAGAGCACTCCTTCCCTCCAAGCCCTAGCAGGGGAAACGCGTTGTGGCGTCCCCTGTTAGGCCACAGTTGCTTAGCAGCGCTGTGTTCTCTTGTCATTTCACAGGAGGGTCGCTAGGACCCACGACACCTTTGACTTCGCAACGCCCAGTAGAGTCTGCGTGTAGGAGTGGTAGTCCTGAGTGGGGGCTTGAGCCAGTTGCCCCAGTGCTCGCCCACCAGGATGGTGCCACTGTAGGGTGTGTAGGACCTGTAGTGCGTGTGTCACTGTCCCACCCGTTTCCTGCAATTTTAGCAGGGTTGGTGGGCTGTGGCAGTGGTTAGGTCAGTGTTTTGGCCACATAGCAAAACGGCGTTTTCATGCCTTCATAGCTTTTGGCCACCCCTCCCTGTAGTAGACAGATAGGTAGGGAAAACAATACCTGGATTAGTACGCTGGGTATTCCCCAAAGGTTTTGCGCCAGCACAGAAATTGGGCGCTTAGGGGAGGGGAGACCCGGGGCGTACCCCGTGGCATCAATAAGCCAACCCTCCAGGTTTAGCAAGGGCACAGACTTGGGTATAATTAGGACACCACTTCTGCGGCTTGCTCTCAGGACCTTAGGACTAGCACACTCACACATACGCTTTGGCAGGTAAGGGTAAGGTTCAGTCCCTAGCTTTAGTCTTGGAGGCAAGCGTCTCAGCGAGCCTCAGCAACTCACCAAGGTTGTTCTGGGACAAGTAGTCAACGGGAACTGAGTTTAGGCGTCCCTCAGGTAGAACAAATGCAAGGAAGGGCTCCCAGGTGGCCTCTTCGACTCCAAACCCTTCCCAGAGGGTGAGGAAGCGCCAACCCTGGCGATAGCGGTGGCGTTGGACAGACTTCACCAGGTAAAAGCCCTCCTTAGCCATCTCCTCGGCGTTCATGTCGGGGAGCTCACCTTCAGCTTCCATAGGGCTGGCAGCCCCTTGTAGGTCCAGAGCGGCGATTTCCTCGTCGTTCAGCTCCCACTCCTCCCCACAGAGGTCTTCAGGCTCATGATAACACTTCAGGTGTTGAGCAGCGCACACCAGGGTCCCCCCTAGACGGGGAGAACACCGCACGGTGATACGGTGTCCGTCCACTGATAGGATCTTGTACGGCCCGAAGTATGGGTCATCGCTGGTAGAGCGTGGCCAGGCGGGTAGTCGACTGTGGTGCACCAGCAGTGAGATTGAGCCCCATGGAGTATATATTTTGAACTCAGAGTGTACTTTAATTGAACTCAGAGCAGATTCAGATCAATCATCATCATTCATCATCATCATCATTCATCATGCATCATGTGTCATGTGTCATGCATCATGTGTCATGACATGCTGGCGCCCTAGCATGTGTTTTTCACATTCCAACCCAAAACCTCACTTTCGCTCAGAACTAACACAACCACAACCCCACTCTTATGGGATCCTAAGAAGGTTATACTATTCATTTTTCATAACTCTTTGAATTTGGATGATCACATTTTTGATATCATGGATTGTCATGCATGTCATGCATGATCGACTCATTTTGTGAGTGATACCACACATACTACCTTCGAAGGAGTCTAAGGCCCCTAAGGGACCTCTATATACTCTACAACCCTTTTCCATGGTTGTCCCTACTTCTACATGTATTTTAATGCCTATTTGGTCGGTCCCAAGCATGTTTCATGTATTTGGGGATCCCAAGAGTATACCTAGGCCTAAGCCAAGCCCCAAACACAAGAGGAGAGAAGAGAGATAGATAGAGGAGAGGCGCCTGGCGGCGACACCAGGGAGCACGTGGTGCTTCCTAGGTAAGTCCTAACTAGGTGTATTTTACTACAAGAGGCATATTTGTATGGTGAGAGTGGCAGAGAGGTAAGGAGTGAACATGAGTGTAAATAATGATTGTGTTACATAGTCCTTTTTTTTTTGCTATGGACTAAGCTGGAAGACTACAATACTATGAGCCCATTACTTTGCTGTTGTTGAGGAGGGTGCCAAATCTAACTGGTAGCAGAGAAAACCTGCTCTGCCTAAATCCAGTATCCCTTGGATTTAATTTCGATTCAATTCCAGCCTGGAAATTTAGTAAGGGACGGAGAAGAATTCCTGAACTCAGAAAATCGAGTCTGAAAAATTGAGATGGACCCTGTGAGAACTCCAAGCAGCCTAGAAGCTACGGGCGCTTCTGAAAACGACGTGCAAGTCATGATACCGGTCTCCGATGAGGAACTAGTCGCGCCTACCATGGCCGGGTTTGGAACCCCAGAAGAACCTCTAGACGGATCTCGATTCGAAGCCTATCGTTTTCCTGCGCCTACATGTCCTGAGTATGCTGAAGCTGTAGCTCCACGCCCAGTGCCTTCAGCGAATAACATGACGACCGCTGAGCTAGCGAATGCTATGGAGGTCCTATCGTTGCTCAACCAGAGTGGTCGGTTGCAACAAATGGTTCAACAAGTCGAACACCATGAAGGTTCATTCACTAATGCCCCACAGACTCATGAGTCGGGGACCACATTGTCTTCGACTAATCCTTTCCATTCTGTGCCATGGCGTTCTAATGTGACTTACGCCACTATGCCTCAACCCCCTATCCGTGGAGAACCTATTGTTCATGGAGTGCCTACCGGAGTTCCTGAGCCTAAGTTTTTCTCTGAGCCTCAAGCTCCCAAAAGGACTCATGTTTTCGAAGCCTCTCCTTCTTCGGAAGAGAGCACTATCCTTTTGTCGACCTTGCAACAACTCAAGGGTCGTCTTGAAAACTTAGAAAATAGGACTAGTGATAACTTAACCACTAACCCTTGTGTACCTTACCACCCCTCGCCTCTAACCCGAGTGTGCACCGGGCTTGCCGGTGTGCCTCCTGGAGTCAAGTCGCCCTTTGTACCCCGTACCAAAGCACCCAAACCAGTGGCGTGCTTTACCACTACCTACGAAGTATACACCCTCGACCAAGCCCTCGCCCTAGGACTCGGTCCACTAGCGCCTATGGCGCTACTCCCCGACCCCACAGAACCGGTGCCACATACCGGTAGAGGAACCAAAGCTTTTTTCAAACCCCAAACCGAAACCAAACTACCCAAGTTTTCGGGTAGAGACCTCGACGTTTACGCCGAAGATTTTTTGAGGTTCTTGAGGTCGACGGGACAAGAAGACTTCAACGAAAGAGCCAAGGCGGACCTTGTTATCAACGGTTGTGATAACAAGGACGTAAAAGAAGTGGTTTCGGGGGCGGTCAAGAAAAGTGACTCTTGGGTAAGGTTCCTTATTACGCTCGAAAAGCTCTACCCTACTTACGTTACCGACCTAGAGCTTATTCAAGAGATAGAGCGTATCCCTCGGTTGAAGGAATACCCTACAACCGCGGACATAGCCCAATACGTCCAAAAGTTTACTACGCTTACGGACCAATTGGCTACGTCCTACTACGACGACTCCAAAGCCCTCCTACACCTCCTACCTCGTGTTCCGCCCAAGACCATGGACGAAATACGTGCTACTCCCGAGAGGTTGTCTAGAATACACACTTTCAACTCTCTATTTGACCTCCTCTACGAGTTGGCCCTCCAGAGAAAGTCCGACGCTACTTTGCAGAACTTGCACTCGATGGCTCAACTCAAGTGGCTAGACGGCAACACCAACGCCGACTCCAACGCCCCCATGAACCAAGAAGAAGCCTTTGCCCACTCGCTATGTGAGGAGTGCTTCGTGTCTTTCCAACAAGCACGAGGACAAGCAAACGGCAACCGTGGTGGTGGCGGTCGTGGCCGTGGAAAGGGTGGACGAGGCAAAGGACAAGGCCAAGGGCAGTGGTATTGGCGAAGGGAAGTCGAGGAGGACAACTCCACCGCGCCCAAGTTCTTCGCCACCGTGTTTTGCCCCAATTGTGGGACAAAACACAACGTAAGAGACAAGGCGTGGCAAGACAGCCTTGACGCGAGGAAAGAAGAGCAAAAGCAAACGAAGAAAGGTCAAGGCAAAGGGGGAAAGGACCAAGCGAAAGGAGGAGAAAAAGGAAGTGGAGGAAAAGCGAACGGAGGAAAGGCGAACGAAGGAAAAGGAGGCAAAGGAAAAGATGACGACAAAGGAAAGCCTCAAGAGAAGAAACGCTTGGAAGAGTTGACGGAAGGAGAGCGAGAAAAGAAGCGAAAAAGAGTTCTCAAGCTGGAAAGGCAAGCTAAGAACCTCAAAGACTTTCTCGCGGGTCAAACGCCGGGGGAAGCCTAGGTGGACACGGAGACGACGCACCGAGGTATTGCTACCTATTGAGGGTCGCTATCAATGGTGTATGGGTGGACGCATACCTTGATACCGGCGCTACAATCTCCCTAGTCTCCTCTAGGTTCGTAAACTACGAGGACCTAGTTTCCAAAAATATTTGTGGGGTAAAAACGGGAGAAGGGGGAGTCACTCTCACCGAAGGCGAGATAGAAGGAGAAGTACAAGTGGGGGATCGAAAGGTACTTCAAAAGTTTCAAGCGTTCGACACCGACGCCTTTGAAGCCGTATTGGGGACGGACTTCTTTGCGCCAAACGAGTGGATAAAATATTTATCCCTTCAAGAGCCCACTCACTTGTTGGTGGTGAACGAAGAGCAAGAATGGGAAGCAATACCCCTCAAGGAGACAAAGTGTCCAAGACCTACGCTCAAGACTCTCAAGAGTTTTCCGTTGGCACTCGATAGCGAGGTGAAGCAAGAGAGTATCCTCGCTACCTTGAGCCTACACCGAACGGAGAACTACACTCTCGACTCCGCCGCCAAGCGTGACGCGTTTCGAGAACTTGGCCTTAACCCGAACACGTGTAACGGCGACTTTGTCGAACTCTTTGCGTCCAAAGAGAACGCCGACGCGGAGTACTTTTGTACTCCCAAGACCAACAACACGTGGTGGTATGACTGGGGAAAGTTGGGAGCTTGGAAGATGCTCTACGCCAACCCCCCTTTCTCAAAAATATTCCACACGTTGGTAAAAGTTTCTGTGGACCAAGCTACGGTCGCGTTGGTTATTCCCGAAGGGAAGAAGTGGGAAGAAAAAGAAAAGCTATGGGGGCCTATACTCGAAAAGTTGACGGTGACAAAGTTGCTCTTACCTGACGTTCCTCTTTACCGACTTAACCCAAAAGAAGAGGTTTTGCCAAAGCCCCGTTGGCGAACCGCTATGTACCTAGTCTCGGGGAAAAACGTGTCCTCTAACCCCATGGAAAACGTGTCTGAGAAGATAAAGAAGTTCGTGCTAAAGCACCACCGTGGGTACGGAAAAGAAGAGATGATGAAAAGGTTTCCGGACGTGGACGAGAGCAAGGAAGAGTACAAGTTCGAGACGCCTAAGTTTCGAGTCGAAGAAGTGGTTCAAGAAAGTCCGAAAGAGGCAAGAGAAACTCAAGAAGAGAGCGAAGAAACCTCCGACGAAGGCGGAAGTATATCCGAAGCTCCTTCCGAGTCGACTATACCCTTTTCGAACGACTCCTACACCACTATGGACTACGACGACTTGGTCGCCAACCTGTTCTTGGAAGAAGTAGAACCTCTAGAGGCTCCTTCGACCCCTTCCGAAACTCCTAACCCCGAAAAACTTCTTTCACACGTTTCCGTCCCACTAGAATCGATGACGAGCGAAGGAGACGAACGTGAACTCCGTCTCCTACACGCACGCCCGAGTAAAAATTCGTTCCCTTCTTCAAAAGAAGATTTGGAAGAAACTCGTCTCCTTCTACTAAATCAAATTGACAGACTCCAAAAACTGGGGCTAAAAGAAAAATGGAAAAGCATGGTTTACCTAGACGAGTACGACGGAGAAGATGGGACGTATTTTGATGTCGGCGAAGAATTGGTCATGCTTCACGAACTGCACGAAGCATTGGAACAAGAAATTGAAGGAGAAGAAGAAAAGAAAGAAGAAAGAAAAGACCGATTACGCCGTAAAGACATCAAGAGACTAAGAAAGAAAGTCAAAGAAAAGAAGAAAATTGATCACCAAGAGAATCAGATGATTTTGGACCCCGAACAAGTCCTAACCCTCAAGAAATTGACGGAGCAAGATGAAAAATCTAAGAAACAAGAATTAGGTGCGTCCAATCTACACGCATCTGAAGACCTCAAGATTTCGCTGGACAAAATGGATGTTGATGAGAGGATCAAGAAAATCATCCTGCATTTCTCTGACATTTTTGGTCCGTTACCTCCACCCGGATCGGTGAAGAAACTCGTGACCATGGACCTAGAACTAAGAGAAGAATTTCTCAAAGATCGAGTTCGATGTCGACCGTACCCAGCATTAAAAGATGACATGGCTGAGATTACTCGCGAAATCAAAGAATGCGTGGAGGCCGGTTTGGTTTACGAGTACAAAAAGACGGACTATCCTAAGCATTGCAGTCCATGCTTCCTGGTAGCTAAACCAGGGAGCACTGCAAAAAGATTGGTGGTCGACTACAAAAAGGTCAACCAGAAAATAAAACTGCACAGCGGTTCGTTGCCCCTGATGGAGAACACCGTGGAAACCGCTGCTGGATGCAAATACAAAACTAAAATGGACAAGCGGTCCGGTTTCTGGCAAATTGACCTAACGGAGCGTGCCCAAGACCTAACGGCATTCATTGCTCCGGATGGACGGGTCTACAAATGGCGGGTAATGCCATTTGGTATTGCTAACGCCCCGGCGTTGTTCCAGGAGCTGATGAATCAAATCATCGCCCTGTGTAAACGACGACCGGCCGTCCAAGAGCTCTTACAGCGTGGTGCTGTCCTGGAGGCTCACATCGACGATGTCATCCTAGGGACGAACACCATCGATGACCATCTCCTACTACTCCGAGAAATCTACACCGTCTGTCAAGAAAATCACCTCCGCATCAAGCTGGAGAAATGCGAATTTCTCAAGACTCAAACAGACTACCTCGGATTCCACATCGGAGATGGATGGTGGAAAACGCAGGATCAAAAGATGAAGCCCATTATGGACTTCGACCTAACGGATTCTATGTCTAAAGCTGAAAGAGTTCAGAAAATCCGACAATTCATCGGATCCTGTAATTTTTACAGGCGGCATCTCCGAAATTTCACGGAAGCCAGCGCACCACTAACGGATCTCATCAAGAAGGAGACTCCGTGGCGCTGGGGACCTATTGAAAAGCAAGCAATCGAAGATGTCAAGAAGAAAATCCGAGAATGCCTAGTACCTGGAGTACCCCAACGCTACGGCGAGATGATTCTAATCACGCATGCCAGTAACGTTGGAGGAGGAGGGACATTATTACAGTGGCAAAGGCTAACTACGGATCAATGTAAAGACATTGATTATCGCCTAAGAGTTCAAGGTGTCACAAGAGAAGGATTTATGAAATCTGACTATGACTCCCAAGAATGGCGCCTAGTTCCACTTGGCCACTGGAATTGGAAGTGGAATCCAGCCCGCTCACACTATCACACCTACGAGCAGGAGCTGTTAGCTGGAGTTCTAGTGTTG
Source organism: Eutreptiella sp. 'Long Island Sound 2002' (assembly GCA_964036045.1). Classification (NCBI taxonomy): domain Eukaryota; phylum Euglenozoa; class Euglenophyceae; order Eutreptiales; family Eutreptiaceae; genus Eutreptiella; species Eutreptiella sp. 'Long Island Sound 2002'. The sequence continues at coordinate 25,461,458 of OZ038388.1, forward strand.
GCTAGTCAACACAGGATCCTGGGTACCAATCCCATCACGTGGCTATGTGATCAAGATTCCGTGAAGTACTTTATGGAAAGACCACCGCCAGATGGAAAACGTCTACAACGATGGTGGGTCTACCTGAGCCAACTACGACTCGCTACATTCCACATCCGGGGAATTAAAAAAGAACTCTGTGATTATCTATCACGGAATTGTTTTGATTCCCTGGTGGGGGCAGACACCGAGATGATGGCCCAGGAAGCTTTCGCCAAGATGGATCAACATCTCGATCTCTTTACGAGGAAAGAAAAACTCATGTCCTGGAGTATGAAAGACCTGACGGCCGATTACCCGGACATCTTGGACCAGTTGACGATTGGGAGCTCAAATATCCTGGATGGAGTACAATGGTCCCGCACGTCAACTCACCTATACAGGGAAGACCTCATTTGTGTCCCCAAAGACTACGAAGAAACTATGTTGGAATGGGCACACAAAACGGATGGTCACCCTGGGGTGGAGAGAACTCTTTGGTTCTTCCAGAAGTATTTCTTCGCTAAGAGTACCGATGCATCTCTCAAGAAGATTTTATCTAAGATCATTGCTGAGTGTCCCTGCACTGAGGCTAAAGCTAACACTGCACCGGATCGTGGTGAGGTAAGGAATCTCCCGATTCCGAACCAAATGAACTCCATCCTCTACGTGCATTTTATGGAGTTACCTAAATTCGCTGGCCATGACTTCGCCCTCCTGGTGACGGATGGACTCAGTCGCTACAGCCGAGTGTTTCCCCTCACTAAGAAGGTGGATGGTGAAGGAGTATTGAAAGAGATTTTCGAAGGATGGGTACAAGTCTACGGATTACCCAAGATTATCCATAGCGATCAAGACATCCGGTTTACCAGCCCTACTGGTTGGTACCGAAGCGTCATGAGAGCCATGGGTACGGAAGTCCAGTTCGGAACTCCTTACCTACGAACAAAGAATCCTCTATGCGAACGCCAAATCGGCTGTTTCAAAACAGTCATGAGGATTCTGATGCTGGCCGAGAAGAGCCGAAACTGGCTAAGACTAGTCCCATATGCTATCTACTTGATGAATAATCAAGTGAGTAGCAGGACTGGTTTCACCCCTACGGAACTGTTCCTAGGGAGGCCAGGAAGCGCGAGCGAAGGAAATCCTAAAGTTGATGAATGGCTCACCGAGCAAAAACGGATCGCCGATCTATGCCGATCACTACTGGAAAAGAAAAGAAGTAAGGAGAATCGTACCAAGAACCGCAAAAGAAAAGAAGCTATCTACCAAATTGGTGACTGGGTTCTGGTACATCATACAAGATTCAAGGCATGGCCGCGTAACACGCTGGACAGCCCTTACTTCGGACCATTTCTGGTCACGGATGTAGCTGAAGGATCCGTGTGGATCAAAACTCATCCTAAGTACGGAGGTCTGGTTGAAGTGGGTTACCCACAGCTTAAGCACTATGACGTGCTAGACGACCTCTACGACTGGGAAGAAGATCTACAAGAAAGCCTGGAAGCTGCAGCCGAAGATTTGGCCGCGGATCCTATGGATGAGGATGAAGAACTGCCGCCTATGGAGGATGACGGTTCACTACGGATGCCCGAAAGGGACATTTCTCTCTCTAGACCTACTGTACCTACACCTACGGCCGTAGAGGCTAGACCCAAAAGAATAAGCGCTAGTGAACCCGTTACGTTTACTGAATCAGAGATGAAAAAGCAAGACTACTACTTTGTTGAAAGAATCCGCCGCCACACCTACAAACGTGGTTGGAGATTCTATACAAAGTGGTCTGGCTATTCTATCTCTCACTGTACCTGGGAGCCAGTGACGGCTTTTTTGCTGAGTACTGCAAATCTCAGGATTTGCGTGACATTCTACAGTCAGCCCAAAATCAGGCCCGCAAGCGTGCTGGGAGGTGAGTCTACTCCCTCCTGTTTCATAGCACCTGTGAAAACGGTGCATCTATGGTCCTAAGGCCCTGTTTCACTGAGCAGTGAGTTCACACTCACTGGCCTGGGAGTTGTCGTGGATTTCCAAGGGAACTCCGAGGCTCGGGGACAGGTTTCACCAATCTAGGGAGGGAGAGAGATGAGCGGTGTGTAACTGGCGCGCGTGTGAGTGTCAACAGCCCCAACTGAAGTGTGTTGCGTAGGAGAGAAGTGAAACACTACTGCTAAGCAAGCCGATTCTTACGGGTGGTGAACACCTGGTTCCATTTTGGAACAGTCAAGCATCCACCACCGGAGGGGCAGGGTTGGTGTTCCCCAGGGATGGGACCTCCCCCAGGAACAGGGTGGGCTGCAGGACGAGCAGAGTTTGCAAGGGCTGCCCAACCACGACCAGGGCTACCCCCTTGGCTGCAAACCTCCCCGCCTTGGGCACCCACCGTCAAAGACGCTAACGCCTGATCCTACACCGCAAGACACCCTGATCCTACAACTTCCCACACACACGCCCACGCCAAGGCAAGTCAAGTTGTAGCTAACACCAAGCATCCCTGAACAAACAGTGAACGCTTTGGGTGCATCTCGCCTCCGGTCCGATGACACCCGTGCAAGTGTGGACACGGAACCGAAGCTCAACGTGATCCGTGCAGAGTGAGTGAATGGCGAGCAAAAGTGTGTTGTGTTGAGTATGTGTGTGCAGTGCTGTGCGTGGATGTGCAGTGCAGGGCGAGCATGTGTGTGAATCTACCTCAGGGTCTCTACCTTTATCCACCCAAAAGAAAAAGAGAGAGGGTCACACACGGGGAGACCAGGAAAAAACCGTCAGGGATCAGAATGGGAGTGGGAACAAGGGCCAGTGTACGCTGACCAACGCGAACGCCCTTGCCCATTCCCATCCCCTGCCTTCCCAGTCTCCCACACGCTGAACTTAACGCTCTACAAAGGAGTAGCCCTTTGCAGGAGCGCCCCTTGCTAACGCCTCCAACCCACATCCCACTCTCCACTCCACACTCCTCCCACACTCGGAGAAGTCAAACCGCGCAACTTGCAAGTCGGGAATCTCACCCCAGAGTTTCATTGGTTAGTTTGAGTTCCCACGGACCTACACTCTCTAACACACGCTGCATGTGTGAGCGGCACGGTGAGACATATGAGTGTTTTAGGTGCCTGCACGTGAGCATATGCATGCACTGAACGATTCACCAGGCATTCCACCACAAAACCAGACAGAGGACACTGACGCATATAGCGGCGCCTCCGCTATGCATGCATGCTGTCCTACAGAGCGAGCAAGGAAGGTTGGCCCTACGTCCCAAACCTTCAGTGTTTCCCTTATGAAGGTTTTACCCTCTATCCTACTTGGATTCGGAGTTTTTACGTGTGCACGACGCGGCGTACGCTGCTATTTTGCATGCGTGACGAGCTGTTTCCCTCCTGAATCCTGCCTGAATGCCAGCCCAAGCCAGACCTTGCGAGGCACCAAAAGTGTGCACAAGACTGCAAAGCAAGGAAAAAACACGCTACGCGTGTTGTGCAAGCTCTGACCAACACGTATGTTTCATTTCTGTTGTGCTATGTGTGGCTGATGTTCAAACTCGCCCATTACACTCACAGTGGTGAATTGATGCGCGCAAAGCGTACAGTTACCCTATGGCTGTACTGTGCACCCTCCCCGCGCAAAAATTTTTGCCTGTCTGTAAGCCTCACTTTATAAAATCGCGTTTTTCGCTGCTCGTTGTTTTCCAAATTCTTTGTTTTACAAAACTGCGCTTTTTGCAGCTTCAGAAGCGCTTTTTACAAAAAGTTCAAAAGTTTTTGGACTTTGGAGGCTTCGCCCCCAGTCCCGCACGGCGGACGCGCGCAGTTACGGGAGGCGCCAGAACTCCCAGCGCTACACTTTGCGCTTTTCAGGTGTCCAAATACTTTTTCAAGTTTTGGTTCCTGGCGAGTGAGAAGCTAAGCTACGATTCATTTTGAAGTTCATTCCAAGCGTTATTCATTGCTGAACTCAAATTGATTTCAAAAAACGGTATCTGCATTTGTTATGTAAGGCTTCCCTAAGGATTCCTACGCCTTGTCCATGCTTTATATATCACTTTGAGCACAATCGTTCTTGAACTTCTGGTATTTGCATTTTTAGCTCCAAACTAATCACCGATTGTGCTGTGGTAAGAGTGGTATAGTAAGAAAGGTAACTCACATGTATGCTTTCCGAAGTCATTCCACTCATTCTTTACTGTGGTACTGAGGTGCAGTGATCATACTTGGTATTGAAGGTAGTCCAGTTCTGGACTGAGTAGTAAATGCTAAGAGATTTCACAAGGCTGCATATGATTATGGCCACAATATCATTTTTCAGCCTATTTTTCTGAGTATTTACTCCTGAATCCCAGGGCTTCAGTCGGGGGGGGAGTGAGATTGAGCCCCATGGAGTATATATTTTGAACTCAGAGTGTACTTTATTTGAACTCAGAGCAGATTCAGATCAATCATCATCATTCATCATCATCATCATTCATCATGCATCATGTGTCATGTGTCATGCATCATTTGTCATGACATGCTGGCGCCCTAGCATGTGTTTTTCACATTCCAACCCAAAACCTCACTTTCGCTCAGAACTAACACAACCACAACCCCACTCTTATGGGTTCCTAAGAAGGTTATACTATTCATTTTTCATAACTCTTTGAATTTGGATGATCACATTTTTGACATCATGGATTGTCATGCATGTCATGCATGATCGACTCATTTTGTGAGTGATACCACACATACTACCTTTGAAGGAGTCTAAGGCCCCTAAGGGACCTCTATATACTCTACAACCCTTTTCCATGGTTGTCCCTACTTCTACATGTATTTTAATGCCTATTTGGTGGGTCCCAAGCATGTTTCATGTATTTGGGGATCCCAAGAGTATACCTAGGCCTAAGCCAAGCCCCAAACACAAGAGGAGAGAAGAGAGATAGATAGAGGAGAGGCGCCTGGCGGCGACACCAGGGAGCACGTGGTGCTTCCTAGGTAAGTCCTAACTAGGTGTATTTTACTACAAGAGGCATTTTTGTATGGTGAGAGTGGAAGAGAGGTAAGGAGTGAACATGAGTGTAAATAATGATTGTGTTACATAGTCCTTTTTTTTTGCTATGGACTAAGCTGGAAGACTACAATACTATGAGCCCATTACTTTGCTGTTGTTGAGGAGGGTGCCAAATCTAACTCCAGCACCCAGTCCCCCTCTTGGTAGGAAGCCGGTACTCGGTGCTCGTTCTTCTTGTTCCACTGACGCTCCCTCACTCTCTGGAGCATAGCCTTGGCCTTGTCCACCTTCGCTTGTTGCTCTTGAACCCATTCACCCACAGAAGAATGGGTGTCCTCTGGATAGGGGGCATGTAGGAACCATGCCGGGCGCCCGAGGAATAGCTCGTGGGGCGAGTAGCCAGTAGCTGAACTCTCTTGGGAGTTCATCATCAAGGATATGACGGGGAGTAGTCTCACCCAGTCCCTGGTGCGTTCAGTCTTGCACCATATCCGTACGTTCTCCTTCAGGACACGGATCTGTCGCTCACATAGGGGGTTGCTCGTGTGAGAGTAGGGAATCCCCGTAGACACCTGGACATTGAGGGATCTCAGGACCCTCTTGTACCAGCCAGTATCTGAGCGTACTCGTACGTCCTCATCGGAGTTGATCTCCTTGGGCGCCCCATAGACACAAAACCACTCCTCCAGGAGTATCTTGATAGTCTCCTCCCCGGTAATGTGCTTGGTACATGGGAACACCCTGGTAAACCTGGTCAGCCCACAGGTTACCACGAGGGCGAAGTCATAGCCCCCGAACTTCGGCATCTCCGTGTAGTCCACGTATAGAACACTGTTGGCACAGTGTGGGATGGGCAGGGTCGAGTAGAGACCTCTGTCCCTGATATCCCCTGGTTTACAGGACCTGCACGGGCACTTGTCCACGATAGGCTGGAGTGTCTTCCGCAGGTGGTCGTCAGTCCACGTAGTGTGGAACCACTGCTTGAACAGCCTCAGGGTACGGTCAGCACCCACATGACCGCTGGACTCATGGGTCCACTTCAGCAGCGCTGGGACTCGGTCACTAGGCACCACAATGCGGTCCTCGTGCCAGAGGTAGCTCTTGTCCCTCTTCCACTGGTCCTGGTTGACCAGGAGGGGTTCAAGGCGTTTCTCCAGGCGCTTGTAGATATCCCCAAAACTCCTTCAGGTACTCCGATTGTTGGAGTCCATCCAGGGGGCGTATCATGGTCATGTTCAGGTCCAGGTGTACGTCCATACGGCTGAACGCCTTCTTAGCCAACGTTTCAGACCGGGCACCAATCAGGGCGTCGAAGTTGTTGCGGCTGATGTAGTCGGCGCACTCGTTCTTCACTCCCTGGATATGGTGTACCGTCAGCCGTAGTTGATTGAGGTAGGTCCACCAGCGACGTAGCTTGGCCTTCTCAGGTGGGGGACCCTTCTGGAAACTGCAGACCGGTTCTTGGTCGCACAGCCAGACCACAGGGTTACTCCCCAACAGTCGTGCTTGTGAGGATAGCACCAGCATACCCGCGAGCAATTCCTGCTCATAGGTGGAGTAGTTCCCCCTGGCCTGGTTCCACTTCCAGTTCCAGTGGCCCAGAGGTACTAGGACCCACTTGTCGTCAGGGTAGCCCTGCTTGAGGGTTCCATCTCGGTTGAGACCTTCCGTCCCCCATTGGGAAATGGCCGAGTCGAACTCCTCCTTCTCTAGTGCTTGCCATTGGAACAACGTTCCACCACCGCCCACATTGCTGGCGTCGGTCACCAGGATAATCTCCCCTTGTGCCCTAGGCACGCCCAAGCACTTAGGGTTGGCTACCTTGTCTTTGAGCTCGTCAAACGCTTGTTGCTCATGTGGGCCCCAGCGCCAAGTAGTACTCTTCTTGATCAAGTCAGTCAGTACAGCGCTGGTGTAGGTGAAGTTTTTGATGTGGCGGCGATAGAAGTTGCACGCCCCAATGAAACTGCGTACATCATGAAGTCCTTTCTTGGGGTCTTCGTGTCGTACCTTGGCATCCATCAGGGGTTTGGCCTTAGAGGCCGCTGGGGTCCACCACCCATAGCCAACGTCAAACCCCAAGTACTGCATGGTCTCCTGCATGAACTCACACTTCTCCAGCTTGAGTCGTGTGTGGTTCTCTTGGCAGACCGCAAAGAACTCACCCAAGAGGATTAGGTGATCCTCCTGGGTATTGGTCCCGAGGCATACATCGTCGATGTGAGCCTCCATCTGGGCCCCACGGGATATGAGCTCCTGCACCTTAGGTCTCCTTCGTAGGATGGACAAGATCTTGTTCATCAGCTCTTGGAACAGAGCGGGTGCGTTAGCCACGCCAAATGGCATGACCTTCCGCTTGAATACCCTCCCCTGAGGGGTGATCAAGGCCAGTAGTTCCTGCGCGTTGGGCGTCAAGTCCACTTGCCAGAATCCACTCCGCTTGTCCATCTTGGTCTTGTAGCGACAGGAGGCTATCTTCTCCAGGGTAGACTCCATATTGGGAATGGACCCTGAGTGGTTCAGCGTCTTCTTGTTCAGCTCTCCGTAGTCCACTACCAGCCGTTTGGCTGTAGACCCAGGTTTAGCCACCAGGAAACAGGGGCTGCAGTGTAGGGGGTAGTCGCCGTCCTTGTACTCCAGGACTAGGCCAGCGTCGATACATTCTTGTATCTGTCGCTCGATCTCGTCGGCCTGCTCTTTAGGAGCTGGATAGGGTCTCCTCCGGATCTTGTGACCCACGAACTCGGGTTTCAGCTTGAGGTCCACCTGTACCAGCTTGTCACACGAGGCGGGAGGGGGTAATTCTCCGAACACCTCCAGATAGGTCCTTATAAGCTTCTGTACCCGCGGCTCCAATACCTTGATCTTGTCCTCCAAGTCCTCGCCGGAGTGTAAGTTGCTTGCCCCCTGAATAGACGGCGGGAGGTGGTCCTCCACCGAATCTTCGCCCGTGGTAGTATCCTTCTGCCCTTGGTAGGCATATAGAAGGTCTTGTTCAACCATCTCCGATGGACGATGGCAACATAGGCACGCTTGAGGGGGTTCACATACACATTCCTCCGAGAGGTCGTCCTCCTCTGGGGTCCTCACATGGGCGCCCCACACGCTCTTCATGAGCTTGAGATCTACCTCCCTTTGCCAGGTGGTGATCTTCTGTTCGAGGTCCTCCTTCAATTGGGATAGGTTTCCCATACGTCCTTGCTTCAGTGGCCATGAGCTGCGGGTAGGCTTCGCGTAGCATAGCTTTTTCGCCACCAACTTCCTCTTGGAATCCACATACTCCCTGAGCCTGGATCGAGGGTCCAGCTCCTCGTCCACGGGGTCTTCCACCCTCATGGAGAGTAGGGGTTTCAGTGGGGTGACGTACTCGGCGTTCTCCACTTCCTCCACACAGGTCTGCACGAAGAAGGCGTCGTGCTCAGTTTCGTCGTCTGAGTGGATAGAGCTAGGTAGCTCAGATAGTCCACACTCAGAGACTCCATCAGGTACAGGTACATGACAGGGAGAGTTGGCGGCGTTGGTGTCAGTCACGACGTACTCATCTCCTCCGGGTGTAGTCTCAACAGCATCTTGAGGTCGTAGGCGATCCTTCAAGTCACCCAAGGCGAGTCCATCGCTTTCTCGTTGTATAGCCTGGACCAGAGTCGGGTCCAGGTCTTCCCAGGGGATAGTGGTAAGACTTCCGTCCACCACGCTGAGCATACTCCCCCATCCGGGCTTCCCAATAGGCGTCTTGCGTCCCAGAGGCACGTAGATGGCCTCACCAGGCAAACGAACAGAGCTGATAGTCAGCCTGTCCAGGAGGTTTCGCCAGTACTCGTTGCCCCCATGAGCTCCCCAATCGGGGGAACACAGGACCATACGGGAACGTTCCAAGGCCACCTTGGTCAGCACCCTCCCCAGTTCACTGAACCTGGGGTTCCCGTAGGTCATCCCGAAAGAGGGCCAGTAAAATTTGTAGCTGCAGTTCTTCCCCTTGCTGCAGTATAGGTCCAGTACATGCTGCTTGTCGCTGGCGAACAGCTCCACACTTAGGTCTTCTCGAGAGTAACCCAACTCCTTCAGACCTTGGTCTAGGACTTCCCCCAATAGTTGATAGTCCTCAGTTTTGGAGGCCGCCATCATGTTCGAGGGCTCCTCCTTCGATAGTCTCAGGTAACTCGAGGTATGTTCCGACTGCTCCAGTGGCACAAAGCCTCTGCCACTGCCGTGGTCCACGTAGAGGAGGTAGGGCGCTTGCAGCGTCAGGGATTGTATCTGGGAGTGCTGTACGAAGAAGTCAGTACCCAGTACAAAGTCGAAGGCCTCAGTGTCCATCACATAGAACCGATGGGCGATAGTCCGAGAGCCCATAGGTACCTCCACTTCACAGTTCCCGCAGCTGTGCACCACATGTCCATCCCCCATGCGTATAGCGGCGGTGGTCATGGTGTTCTTCAGGCTCCCACAAGGTAAAATTTTCTTGGCCACTATTGATATGGTGGCGCCAGTGTCCAATACCGCCAGGTATTCGCGTCCCCCTAGTCGGATACGTACCCAAAACACCAGGTCTTGGGTGCCACCAGAGCGTCCCCGTCAGAACTCCGCTGGACAGGTCACCTCGAACCCCTTGTTCCGCAATTTGCGGGCCATCCTCATGAAACGGCTCCTCTTCTTAGCGTTGCCGTCATCACCACCTTCATGCTCACGCTTGGCTCCTTGTTCTTGCTGGGCCTGCGTTTGTGAGCGTGTGGTAGGTCCAGACTGCCCTCCAGAGGGCTCGGAGTTCCCCCCTGGATTAGGGTTGGGGTTGCCTCCGTTCTTGTCCTTGTTCTTGTTGTCGGGCCCGCGGTTAGCGCCTCCTCCTCGTCCACCTTGGGCCTTGTCTTGCCCTTGACCACGTCCTTTCGACTTGCCCTTGCCGGAGTCGTTGCCTTTGGCCTTGCCTCCACCTTTGCCTGAGCCTTTGCCAGGATCTTCCCCCTTAAGCTTCGCCGATAGGCGTTGCTTATGGTAGCACTCATCCTCGTAGTGCTTCCGCTTACCGCAGAATGCACACGTGATGGTGCAGCGGTAATGATCCGGCAGCTTCGCTTTGGCGCCGGTGTTCTTCTCCTGCTGCTTTCCCTGGACGACGAAGCAGTCTCGCTGCTCGCAGTCAGAGGCGTGCTGCAGGTGGCCCTGCTCATCTCTGGCATCACACCAGAATAGTACGGCCATGGTACGGGCGTGGGCGTGTTTGGGGGTAGTCCCCTGCCCAGGTCGGGACCCTTGGTACCCTTTGCCTCCAGAACCTCCACCACCAGGACGGTAGTTGTTCAGGTGCTGGTCGCTCTCCTTCTCCAGCGCCATCTCCAGGAGCAGCACACATAGATCCTCGTAGTGGAGGGATCTAGCCTTGCGCTCAGCCGTCAAACGGCACTCGTCCCATAGCTCTCGGGGGAGCTTGGCCACCAACCAGAATAGCAGGTCGTCGCTGCTGTAGGAGCCGGGCGTCAGTCGTCCAGCCCAGTGATCCAGATCAGCCAACAGCTCAGATACCCTGCCAGGCTTGGGGTTGCTGGGCAGCACGGGTAGGTTCTCGATCTCGACCCTGATGGAGAGGTCCGTCTCGTAGGTCGGGTACTGCCTCTCCAGGGCAACCAACACATCGGCAAAGGTGGCGGAGTTAGTAACGATCTGCCTGACCTGCTTCTCTAGGTACTTGGTCTTGCAGCACTGCAGGAGCAGATCGCACTTCACTCGCCCACTAGCGTGGGTTTGGCCAGTCAGTCGTAGGAACCGGCCAAAATTCTCAGCGAACTCGCTGAGGTCCTTGCCTGTGAACTCAGGCAGGTTCACCACTATCTTGGAGGTGGCAATAGCCTTCGCCTCCTGAGCTCGGCGTCCTTCAGGGCGTCGGGTCTTCTTCTTCTTCTTCTTCTTCTTCTTACCCTTGGGGTCCTCCGGGTCCTCAGGGTCATCGTCATCTGAGGGCGAAGAAGAATCCATCGACGGCGGCTCGTCATCGGAGGGGTCTCCGCCTAGATCACTGGAGCCATAAGGCTCCACGTCCACCATAGCCCTTAAGGCTGTCAGTCCCAGCCGGTCCAGCTCGGCCCTCGTCGAGTTCGTCACGTGGCTGTAGGGCGGCTGGGCCGTTCTCGGCACGAAGGGACTTCTTGGAATAGCTGCAGGCGTCGGCATCGGTCTGCTCCTCAGGCTCCCCAGGGTATTTGTCAACCCTGCCGTCAGGTGGTTAGCCTGTACTCGGTGGGGTGACATTCCCACCGAGATAGGTGACGTTTGGGGCGGGATCATCAGGGGCTCCAGCTTCTCACGAATTTCTTGTGTGAGGTCGCCCACGATTTTTGAAGTGGCTCCTCGGAGCACCTCGTTGATCTCCGACCGCATCAGGGACCTGTTGGAGGATCTTGCCGATCCTCTACTCCTGCCACCCAGAGATTCGGGTCCTCTCCTCAACCCACTCAAGGGTGCATACCCAGGTGCATACCCGGGAGCATACCCAGGAACATCCACATAGGTTCCAGTAGCATGTAGTGGATGGGGATAATCAGCTGCATACCATCGCGGTGCAGCGCTGGAAGCCACAGGCTCACTGGCAGTAGTTGCCTCATGGAGCGCAGTGGTAGGTGGGACCATACCATAGGCGGGGTAGGGAGGCATGCCAGTAAAGCCTGTGCCCTCTGCCATAGGCGGGTTGGTTGAGGAAGTGGATGTTGCAGCGGCTGGGAGTGTGGTGGTTAAAGGAAAGGGTGATGCGTGGAGGCCAGAAGCGCTTGGTGCGCCTTCGAAGGTAGGGTCATGCGTCGGGTCTTGCCCTTGTTCCTCTCCTTCGTCTGCTCCTTCTCCAGCATCCTTCTCGCTCTCGTTCTCTCTCTTCCTCTTCACAGGCTGAGGCTGAGAGACCACTTCTTCGACCGACAGGGCCCCGGAGGCCGTCTGGAGGCCATCCAGGGAGTCCTCAGCCGCATCCACTGGCCCATGTAAGGGCTCCGCCGAAGGTACAGCGCCAGGTGCCGGCCTTGCCGGTGCCTCAGGCGCTGGCGCTGTCTTCACTTCAGCGTCCTCCTTTCTTGGATCCATCTTAGTCCGCCCTTCTGCTTATATTTGCCTGTACTCGGAGCACTGGTTGTCCGGCGCGGGGTCGCTGCCGGTGCACAGAGACAGGCTGCCTCTGCTACCGGAAAAGTTTATAGTGTTTTCAGCACTGTGTTTTTGCTTCTCCTGCTGCTTGTTGTAGGTGTAGGGTTTCCTGCTGCTTGTTTTGGAAGATGAAAACCTTTGTTTTGCAGAAATAGAGTCAATCCAGGATAACCCAAGCCAGAAGTGTGCAAAGAGGAGAAGATCAGGATCAAAGCATGAAGGGCTGCAGTGTAAACAGTGAAAGATGATTGGATATTCACAGAAACTGCAACTCAGGTCACAAATGAATGCATATTCACAAAGATAGCTGAAATGTTTTGGGAAAAGAGTTAGAAAACTGCCCCATGGTCACTCTTTCTCCATAGTGCCATCTCAGGAGACGTGCACTCTTTGTTTTGGGTCCCATATGTGCTGAGGTGGCAGGGCATGTGGCGATGAGGTCACTGCCATGTCACATGGGATCTTCCTACTTAGCTAGGCTGACCAGGAATCTAACCCAGGACCTCTCAAAAAGAGGTGCCCAGCCCCCTAGGGTGCATACCACTAGGATAGCTAAGAATTCATGGAAAAACATAGATGAATTCATAGGCTCTACTTTAGGTATGTCAGTGCTCAGTCAACTCAGGAAAAGATGAATAGCTTCACATTGAAAGGGGATTAAGGGGTCCACCCCATATCCTGATTGGGTGTTTGGTTCCATAGGTCAAAATGTGTTATCACCAGTTTTAGGTGGGACCAATACTAAGATAAAAATGCATGGATGCTCAGTGCATCTCTAATCCAACTAGAGTATGCCTCAAAGCAATGGAAAAGCACTTTTTCTTACTCATGAATCCTATGTCTGAGGTCCATTCATTGATCCCTTTTCCTAGATTGTTTAGGGCTGTCCCCGAAATTGCACTGGCTTTCCTACGCTGTTGATTCCCCTTGAACAGCCTATGGCCTACCTCTGGCGTAGAAAAGACTGCAGCAAATGGCTGAGCAGTTCCAGCGCCAACTCCTACCACCCAAGTTGAGGGCCCCAACCTGAGGGAACTACTTGAGTTTTTGTGTTTTGAGGTGACCTAGACATTAGGAGTTGGGCTTGGGTGGAACATCTTTTTAGAAAAGTCTTGCAACAGACATTTGTGCACTTTACGTTAAAATTGATTTGCCATTCTTTTGAATTCTAATGGTTTGAAAATAGTTTTTTTTGGATGTTTTTAATAGGAGGTGGACCTACAGGCTGGTGACATGGGGTGTCCCGCTGCAATACATTTACATTCTTGAGAAGCGGCGCTCTCGGAATCTGTTGCAATTGGGAGAAGGGCAGTGGTCATCCCTGTGGAAAGTCAAGTACTCCGGGGACATGCTTGTGGCAAAGGTCCCAAAGCAGAGGTGTCCCCCAGAGATCAGGAAGGAGATGCTACATTGTGCCAAGCTTCAGTAGCGCCAAAGCGAGGATGTGAGAAATGGGTGCATAACACCTGCCATAGGTGGCAGGGCTGGAGAGCCCCAAAGAAGTGTGCCACCCCCCCACGGCCCCGCCTTGTTCTTTTCTCACTGAAAAACAACGGGGTAAAAATGTTTCCTTTACTGAGAAAAAAAATTCGTTCAGAAGTAGTAGAGAAACTGAGTACTCCATTGTAACCTGGGGCTGCCTGGTCTTCGAGAGAGGGGTGCGTGTTTTGTGGTGCCCCCTCTGTGAGTGAGGTGTATGCTCTCCGGACTATTAACAAGATGACGGAAACCCTGTGAAAGTCCCTTTCTGCTTGATCAGAACCTGGTTGCAGGCAGAAAGGACGATGCCTTCCGTGGACACCCAGCCATATGCATCCTTTCTCTCTCTGCAGCCCTTATGGTGCACCCAGTGCATGCGTGCATGCATGCTTGCGTGTGTGTGTGCATGTCAGCATAAACCCCCTGAGGATCCCTGACTGAGGGTCTTCTGTCTTCTATCACAAATTTTGGAGTCCCCAATTGCATATGTGGACCCTTCCCGAGACCTAAGAATGATACAAAATGTAGTCCGATTTTGGATACAACGCCCTGAAATAGGGCTGACAAGCGGAAACCGCCTCATATGTATTGGACAATTGGGGGCAATTGGCAGATTGGATGCGGGATTTTCTTTGCCTGTGGATAGGGGGGGGGTGGGGGACATCTTTGGGCCACGCATATTGATTTAATACTGGTTCTTCATCACCTCAGTCAATGTGTAGGGTGCTTTTCGGATGGAAATTGAGCCTTGATTTTTTCACAATATCCTTTCTTTGTCGATTTCCGGCCTCATCGAGCAGGAAGCCGCCCTGAGAGCTGTTCTTCGAAACAGGAAGCATGCCCATGACCCTTGCCACTTTTGCTGCTCCCATCGAGCCTTAACATGCCCCCTGTGCCTCAAAAACCCATCAACGGCGCCCCCTGCCTTACCTGAAGGAAAAAACCAATGATTCCAGGAGGGGTTCAACCCACACACACCCAGTAAAATCACCCCGGGGGGTTTATGGAATTTCTGGGGTCCACAAGGGGGGTGGTTTTAACCTGAGGGGGCGGGGGGTTGTTGTGCTCAGATGGTAAAAGTACCCCCTGTTGCATCGCCCGTCACCCACCCTATTGTGCGCCCTACACTATGGCAGATATTGTGTTGCTGAGCCTTGCTAGTGATGATGATGCCCCTGACATGTTAGACATATCAGATGCTGAATCATCTCTTCCCAGGGGAGCTGACCTTCAAACGACTGTGTGTCAGTTGGTTGCGAAACCGCAATCCCGCGCAGTGCTTGTTCTGTGTGTCAAGTTTCTGAGGCACAAGGGGGGTGGTTTTACAATCTGGAATTTCTGGGGCCCTGGAGGGGGTTATTGGGGGGGGGGGGGAATGGCGGGGGGTTTACTGCATCAACAAACCCCCCAGCTAGTGCCACCTGCTGTGCCACAATCTGCCCACCAACATGTCCTGGAAGTGTATATGTATTTGGAGAGAGACGGAGAGATGGTCAAGGAAGTTCGGAACTTCGTTGCCAACGCAATGGCGCATGCTGACGTCGCCATCTGGCCCAATGAACGGTACAGCACTTTGACCATGATCCATGCCCAGATGACCGTCGGTGTTTGCCGTTGACCAACTGGCGGTTTGAGGTGGCGATTGACCATAGGCAATTTGGGGTGGCCGAGGCAGGGATA
Organism: Eutreptiella sp. 'Long Island Sound 2002'; assembly: GCA_964036045.1. Lineage (NCBI taxonomy): Eukaryota > Euglenozoa > Euglenophyceae > Eutreptiales > Eutreptiaceae > Eutreptiella > Eutreptiella sp. 'Long Island Sound 2002'. Next base: position 25,476,740 of record OZ038388.1, read on the forward strand.
ACTAAATACTAACAACAAAAGAAAACGAAAAATCATGTCCCAAAGAACGACCCCGGGTCGGGGCAGTTCTCCTGTGCATATAGGTCCTGCACAGCTGGACTCGCAGTGGAAATACATGTCTGTGTTTATGACGGACGGTCTAAGGCCCTCAATTTGGCCCCTTCACCTCTTTGAGGTGATCCTGGAACATGCACAGCAGAAGAGTAGCCAAGAAACAGCTCTCCTGCGGATGCAGGACATCCAAATTCAGCACCATCAGAGGTCGCTTTCGCCGTCTCCCGTGGACCCGAACAAGTTGATGATGCAAACTGAGGCACTGTGGCTGTCTGGTACACTGCGAGTCAAAAAACCCCCTTCGCCGATGGCAGTCATGTGGAACGAGAAGGAGCAAACTTTCATGATGACCATTGGGACGTTTCTGACAGATACCTTCAGGACCCCTACCCTTCCAATCAGCTCCAACCCCTGCCTTTCCCCATTCTGCCCGGGATGTCTGGTTGGTTTGGGGGGTCTCATCAAGGGACCCCTTGGGGGGGGGGGGGGGGCTCCAGCCAGGAGGCTCCCGTGATCCCCCCCCCAAAAGTGAAAATCCGACCTCCGCTGTCCCCAAAGGGCCACCCTCCCTCAACCCTGCCCAAAATAGTGGAGTGGAAGAGGCGCGGCTGCGCTGTCTTGTCCTGGCCTGTCCTGTAAAGGAAACTAAGGGGGAGCTGTTTTTGGACTTCTCTGCCATTGGGACACCCCTTACACCGTTACAGCTTCACACGGCTTCGGGGCCAGCGTAGTGCATAGCCCCAAAGAGTGCGGAGCTCGGGGGAGCAAAGTGCACGATTAGTGGAAAGTTGCTTGGCTGAGGCTGCACTAACAAATATCTTGTCCAAACAACACTCTGCAGGTGCTGTTGAAGGGAAGAAAGGCGTGTGATGCTTCGAGGGATGGAGTGTACTGGTCCTCACAGCCTTGCAGGATCGCAGTGTGCATGAGGTGTGTGCATGCGGGGTGTCTGGAGGTTAGGGGGGCGGGCATACATGATGACCCCAACCTACGCCCATTGGGAGCTGCAATTTTTCGCCTTTGCCCTGGGGCCGACAACAATTCGTTGGGTGCTTTGGGAGTGTCATTGATGCGTGTACCAGAATTTCGTGGTTGTTTTGTTCTTGTGAGTGGTCAACAGCTTTTCTGCTGCCACTTATGTGCGGTGAAAATACTCAGAATTCAATGGTGTGGGGCTGTGAAGATGCAAGCATGTCAGTGTGCGAAGGTGTAACGGTGCAGGGAGGTGAAAGTGTAAAGCGTCGCCTTTCAGCTTGCCACCATCGTGCGCACTCAGGCGTGCATTGAAAAGGGGGGGGCTGATAGCCCTTATCTTCAGCGGGCCGAGCCTGCGACCCAGCCGCTCTGCCCCTGCCAACAGCATTTGCAACCGATGGTATCCACTCCGAACCATTGTATTGCAAAACCCCTCAAACCGCCTGCCGCTTCTGACACCCTGCTCTGGGACCCTTCCCCTTCCAGGGCATCCCTCGGGGCAGGGAAAATGATGGTAAATTTGTGCAGGGAGGTGAATTTCGACTCCCCTCTTGCCCCCCCATCTGCCTGGCATGAGCTGACGTGACTCCCTGCCATGATGCTACTACAGAGCACAGTCTTACAACCGATCACAGTCTCACGACACAGCATAGTGTTACAACACACCAGAGTCCTACTACAGTGCACAGTCTTACCAAACATCTCTTTCCTACCACAGAGCAGAGTCCAACTACAGCGCGGAGTCTTACCACACAGCGCAGTCTTACTACAGATCACAGTCTTACTGCACAGCACAGTCCTTCTGCAGAGAGCAGTGGTACTACAGAGCGTAGGGACCCATTCAATTTGACGTTGGGGCGCCTTCAGCGGTGGGTTCAAAGACATTTGGGTCGTCGCCGGCCATCTAATGTGACCCACCCCATCACCATGGCTCAGAAGAACAGGGCCACAACCAACCAGAGCGTCCAGGCGCTCGTGGCACAGCAGCAGGGCTTGAGGACCATGCTCCACGAAAGCTCAGCATCGCCACAGCAGTCCTCCGCCAAATCCCAACTCGACACCCAAGAGCTCCGGAAGCGGTGATGGTGTGCAGGCGTACCCCAGCCGCAGTCCACAAGAATGTTCTTGCAGAGCCCAAAGCCGCTGTGCCCCTCACTGCGCGTCACTTGGGGGTTCACCGCCCCCACTCTTGATCATGTCCACAACCGCAGGGGAAAGGGATATCGGGGGCTTGCTGGTGCCGCCCTCTTGCACACGATCGGCACACAAAAAGTACTCCTTGGTGTTGGACACGACGTTGTACCCCAGAATGTCCTTCTCGCAATCGGGGCAGGTCAGATACCTGTGAGATGGGAGCATCGAAACGTGATGGGGCGACACAAGCAGGTCACACAACAACAAAGACAAAAAAAGCCATTGGGGAAAATTATTTTTACTAGGTGAGAGTGGGACAGTTGTCGGGGGCGGGGGGGGCAGGGTATATGGAGAGCGGAGGTGCCTCTGGGTGCGGGGAGGTGTTCCATAAAGGCTGGTTGGCCGCCATATTGTGTAATCGGTGTGCAGCCCCCTTCGGCCCCAACGCCCAACGCAATGGGTGGACAACCAACCCACAGATCACACGTGGAGGAAAAGGCGAACGCGTACGTACACCCGGAAGTACCAACCGGCATACTCACGCAGCCTTTATGGCACCCTCCCCGAAACTCGCGGATGCAGCAAGTTAAAATCGCATCCCTCGCCTGTCGTTCCAATTGGTGAGCTCAGCAACAAAGTGGACGAAGGGCTCGCAGTGGGCTAGGCTGGGCGTGAAGGAGAGAGCGTCCACGGGGGACTACGAGGGATGCTCGTAAAACCGGTTGGCCGCTCCTGGAAAAGTGGTTGGGGACCAGGAGCTGGAGGCTACTGAACTGTTGCAGGCGCAATCGGAGTCAGAAGGACGCGGTTGGGCTGAACTGACAGTAGCTGTTTGGGGGGTGGGGGGGGGTATTTAACTTGGTGGGGGTGGGGTGGGGGGTGTAACAGGCGCAGAATTGACGATTAACGAGGGCTGTCAGCTACTATGAATTTCGAAGGTGGCGAAATTTTTTCGGCGGCCCCAAAGGTGTCAAAAAAACATTTTGGGGGGGGTCCAAATGGTTGCAGAAAATTTTCACTGAATACCAGGCACAGGATATTTTTCTAGACTCCCTCGTCGCGCTGATTCCGAACATACCATTTTCACTTGTTCCGAAATTTGGGGTCCGGGTCCCCTCCTGCGCCGTGTCGGTTCAGGTTTAGGGGTCCCGCATCTCGTAAATCGTGAATCGTCAACGGTGGGGGAGGGCGATCAAGGTTGTTTCTGTCCCTCGCGTGGCGCGTCAAAAGTGCGGTGGTTTGGCAGAGTGGAAGGATTGTCCCACTGATCACAGTTGCAGCATATTGCCATGGCGCCCACTCCGCCGCTGGCACCGGCCGTAAAATTCGGAGGGTGCTCTTCACCAGGAACTGTACCACCACACAGTGTCCAGGGAGGGGGCGGGGTTGTGCGACGGGGTATTGGAGGTTATGGGGCCCGCCGCACGCTGCGGGGCCTGTTTGTCCCCTCACCCTTTCTCCTTCAAGGAGCTAGAACGAACCTCTCCTCCACCAAAATACCCAATTGTCCTGAACCCCACCCCAATGGACCATATCCCACGTCTCTATCAACCCCACGTCCAAATCGGCGAAGAGTGGGTGCGTGGTGCAGCGGCATTTGTTCAGCTTGGCGTAATGCGTGGGCACCAATATACCTCATTCCGCTGCCTTGTATGGCCCTCGAAAATCCAATGTTGTGGAACTTCATCATGTCGTCCACTGAAGGGAAACCAAACGGCACAGAGTGCATATCCATTGGGTTCATGTGATGGGGTCCAGATGAATCTTAAGTCTATGAGTCCGTCCTGTTGCGGTCATGCAGTTGAGTGGGTCCAGTTCAGTAGGTCGGGTTGGGTATCGCAAGTACACCTGTGTCCAGGCTATGCCCAGGGCCGTACTTGCGGTTCGGGGAGCGGGCTAGGGGGGGGGAAATAGAGCCCCCTGGCAGGATACACAAAGAGGGTCAATTGACCGGTGCCCCAAAATCCATCAAAACCACCAAGTAGTCATAAGTACCATTCATGGGGGCACCAATAAATCCATGGGAGAACTTTTGGGGACACCTCTAGTGCCATGGGAATACTCTTGGGGCAACCCAACCATGAACGATTGGTCGAAGAAAGAGAGAAGGAGGCGGTGGGTGTGTGGGGTGGGAGGGGGGAGGAGGTACGCCTAAAAATCATTGCCGCATGGCACTGATAAATTACACAAATCCAAAGTATATATATTACTACACCCCTCTCCCCTTGAATCTAGCTAACAAGCAAGCAACAAGCAAGCAACAGGCAACAAGCAAGCACTTCTCCTTTCTGTTTTGGCTATTGCTCTGTCTCATCGCTCCGGCTCTACTCTACTCAAGCCATCCTAGAGCCTAGGTGGTGCCCTTGCCAAATCCAATTTTGAGCCAAAAAATCACCGGTGGCGCCCCGGGGCAGTGGCGCCAAGTCGGGAGGTGCCCTCCCTAAACTGCGCATTTTCTGCCCCAAAACAGCCTTTTTTGGCCCAAAACGGCCCCAAAACCCAGTCAAAACGGACAAACGAAGGGAAACGGTTGCTACACTTCACATGCGCCTTGACCTCCCCATGACAAAGAGCCCTTTGTTGCTCTCTGACTCCAGGATATGTCCGAGAAACACCCCCAAAATGGCCAAAAATGGCCCACATTGTGCGCACTTTGTGTCAACAAGCCCCAAAACCGAGAACGAACCGTATCTTGGGCTACGTGGCTCAAATCCGACTTCCGAGGGCACCTAGTCCACCCGCAACCCCCTACTTTTTGTGGTTTTCAAGCCTCAAAATCGCCCATGGAGATGCCTAGACCCCTATACCACTGGTCACTTGGTGGAGCTAAAGGGCAGCTTGGGCGGCACATGGTGGGGGCCAACGTCGTATGTACCAGGGTCAAAAACGTGTTTTTCCAAAAGAGATCGTGGACTGTTTGGAGTGCACAAACAAGTGAAACTTGCCCATTTCGAGATTGTTTTGAGCCATTTAGGCCCCTCTAAGGTCCCAAAAAGCGTTGAAAATGGGCAATTATGTGACCAAAAACTAGTCAAAAATGCGTCAAAAATGCATTTTTCCAAAAAGCATCTTGTCCCATTTGCGGTACTCAAACGGGACAATAGCGCCAATTTTGAGCCCATTTTGACACACATTCGCCCATCTCGCCACATGTATGCACCAAGTCATACACTTCTCACATACCTTAGAGTATCGTGGAGCCACGTAGAGTTGGGGAGGGGGTATTACTACACAGCTCTCCCCTTAAATCTAGCTAACAACAAGCAAGCAAGCAAGCAAGCAAGCAAGCAACAAACAAGCAACAAGCAACACTTCTCCTTTCCGGTTTGGCCATTACTCCGTTCCACCGCTTCAAGCTCTACTCTACTCTCGCTATCCCAAAGCCTAGGTGGTGCCCTTGCCGCATCCAAGTTTTGAGCCAAAAACTCACCGGTGGCGCCCCGGGGCGGTGGCGCCAGGTCGGGAGGTGCCCTCCCAAAACTGCGCATTTTCTGCCCCAATACAGCCTTTTTTGGCCCAAAATGGCCCCGAAACCTAGTCAAAACATACAAACGAAGGGAAACGGAGGCTACACTTCACGAGCGCCTTGATTGCCCCCATGACAAAGAGCCCTTTCTTGCCCTGTAACTCCACGATATGTCCAAGAAACGGCCCAAAATTGCGCGCCGTTGGTGTCGAACAACCCCAAAACCAAGAATAGGCTGTATCTTGGGCTACGTGGCTCAAAACCAAATTCCGAGGGCACCTAGTCCATGCGCAAACCCCCACTTTTTGTGGTTTCCAAACCTCAGGACCGCCCAACAAGATGCCTAGACCTCCATGCCATTGGTCACTTGGTGGAGCCATAGGGCAGCCCGGGCCGCGCACGGTGAGGGCCAAAGGTGCGTCCACCAGGGTCCCCGGGGCGAAAAAAACTGATTTTTTCCAAAGTTGTTCCTAGGCCATTTGGGATGCTCAAACAAGTGTTTCTGGCCCGTTTTGAGCCCGCGTTGCCGCGTTTTGGCCCATGGAAAATGCCAAAATGCCTTGAAAATCCGCCATTTTGGAACCAAAAATGGGTCAAAAATGGGCTAAAAATGTGTTTTTCTAAAAGTGATCCTGGACCATTTGGGGTGCTCAAACGGCAAGCACGGCGAGAAACGGTGCACAAGAACAGCTGCTCACAAATGCATTAATAGGCTGAAACCAGCGTGAAAGACACAGTGGGATAGTCGGTCACAAATCTTCAGAACGGATCATTGTTTACCACAGCCCCATGCATAACTCATGCTAATTCTAACCTCACACCTTTCGCTGTTCCAATGACTCGCTCAACATAGCAAATGTCCACGTTAGTAGACAGACATTCAATCACACATTAAAACCATTGACCACCAATGCCAGCCTGCACCTACAGTACGCATGGTAGGCCGGTCAGAAAGCACCTCTGCAGAACTCGACCCGGATGGTTCCAAAAATTCAGTACTTCCTTAAATCTGCTAAATATGTTCAAAAATTATTGAAATACCTGCAGGAACAAGAGTTCACTTCACGATCCCACTTTGGAACAGGCGATTCCGGGAGCGGTGGTTTTTGACTGGCGCCACGGGTCGCATGTGCGCTTCAGCACCACCACAGTTGCAGTGGCACTACCACAATTCAGATGACAATTCGCGGTGCTGAAAGGCAAGGCATACTTTACCCAACCTTCTGTCAAGGCTACAACCTCAGCAAAACAAAACACACTGTGTATTTACCAAACCAAAGAGAGAAAAAGTCCCACACCCTCCCACTCCAGCTCCTTCTCTCCAGGGGATATCTCGGGGCAACTCAGGATCTCACTGGCAATGCGGGTAAGACCGAGTCCCCGTTGTCTAGCGACGACAGGTCACCGTCCGTTCGAAGAGACCGTGCCTGTTTCTGCCACTCATAGATCATATGCAGGGGGAAAAAATGCTGCATCTCCCAGAAATCATATAACCGCCTGAGGCGTGCCTTCCACCACGACCCTGGGACACGTCGGTGGACCAACCCCCACACCATTGACCGGCAATTCAGGAGGACGTCCTCAGAGTTCCAGGCGTACCACACGCATTTTAGGAAGATCGCAGGGAGCAGTGACTGCCAAACTAACCTCGCATTAGGGGATAGGGGATCAACCCACTTGCTCCATTCGAGGTCGCTCGTGTCGTCAGACCCGTCGAGGTCGGACAGCGACAAGCATACCCCTTTCCGTAACATCGATATACGCTGTGGGAGGACACGGAGTAGGCATTCCCCCCTATTCACACTACCCTGTGGGTGCGGTTCCCACTTAAGCGGGATGCCGTAGGTGGACCGGAGAAAGCACGCTACCCCAAATTCGACCCAAGGGCGAATGTGAGGGGGTATTCGGGACATCAACAGATAAATGTTATCCCTGTACCTGCCCATTAGCACAAAGGGTAGAGAGGGGCCATCCATAGGGGAGTCAGAGGTGCACCAGGGCGGGGGGTTTCGTAACTCCCCAACAATGCCTTTGAGAACCTCGAAGCCTTTTAGGTGCTCTCCGACTTTGTGTCTATCCCTTTGTGGGGTGTACCGCAGGATTGTACTCAGTCGTCCCGCCGGCGCACCGTCCCATGGCGTGGACTTAACCAGAAAGATAGGGACGTCGCCCACCTGTAGTACGGCCACCAAAGATTCCACTGGGGCCCACCACCCACGAAAGCCATTGGAATGTAGCTGCTCCCAAGACACAAGGTGGGGAAGTCTCGCTCGCATTATACCTTCACAAACCGTCATCTCTGGGCCATTCACCGGGGAAGCAGAAAAATCTGTAGGCCTGGTCACAAAGCCCTGCACTGACGGAGCCGGCAGAAGCTGTGAGGGGCATTGGGTATGCGGGGGCAGAAGCTGGCGTCCAGGAGGAGAGTTGGTGGCTATGCACTGATTCCAGGCACTTTCAAAATCGGTCCGCACGCTCTGCTCACCCATCAGTTGGGTGTGTTCCTTCCACAGAGCCCAGAGCTCGGCGAGCTGGGCTGAAATAAAACCCCCAATAGGGACCCCCTTCCCTCCCTGGCGGAGTATTAGACTACCCAAGACAAACAATACATTCTGCTGCAAATCGAATTTCACAAACCTGGTGAGGTGGTCATCATTTATCACTGTGAACTGGCGATCAGCCGACTTTCCGAGGCGGTCCAGGCACTTACCCTCTTTCGATAGTGAAAACCACAGAGTTTTCCCGCGCAGTTTTTTCTTGCACTCACCCACCGCCCAGGAGACTGCCTGCAGCGCTTCTTCCCCTGGAATCTCCCAAAACATGTCAGACATGTCTTGTTCCAACAGGGAGAGGGATTCCATGGACGCTTGCATTCTGTGGGCTGACCAGACCAGGTCTCTGACTCCCACTAGTTTCGCAAATCCTAAACCTCCTGGAAGCATGGTGCAATGGCAGACTAAGAGTTGCAGACATCTTCCCATCAGTTTGCTCCATGCCCTCAAAGGATGGGCCGCAAATGAGACGACGTCTCTTCAACGAATGACAGGTGGCACCGCCGTTTCCTCACTTTTCCATTTAAGCAACCCGAAAATGGATGGCGGTCCGAACCGTTGTTTTTTTGCTTTCGCTGGGTTAGACACGTCGCCGATCCGTACGGATACCCCATCAATAGTAACGCAAAACCCATGGGGTTCGGGTACTAGGGGTTGAGGCATCTCGGAATCATCTTCGCACCCGGGTGGAAGCAAGTCCATAACCCATGGTGTGACGTTGTCGGGGGTGAGATTGGGTGGCAATCTGCGGAAGGCATCTGCGTCGCCCAGGACCCCGCACTCATTAGCTGAGTCGAGCAACTGTATGAGTGTCGTGGCCTGGGCATCACGTGGTGTAGGGCCCCAACCCGCAAGTGTGAACCGTTTGCCAAACAGAATTCCATCACACATGCGAATGTCATCCAGCACCCTACACACCGCATAATTGCGGTGGGCTTTTTTGTCCCATATCCCCCCACAAAACTTATGCCACCACAGCCAATCTCTTGCCTCTAGTCCTAGGCTCTCATCAAGCCACTGACATTTGGACACAGACTGAGAGATATCGTCCCAGGTCACTGAAGCAATGTCATTGAGCAAGACCTGAACCCTGTCATCAGGCAACAATCGTTCTGGCTTGGAGAAAGAACCTTCACCAGGTTGAAAAGACGGGCATTTGATGTTCTGTAGGCTTTCAACAAATGATTCAAAGGAGTTGGTGAGGGAAGCAGGGAAGCGGAAAACACGATTTCGTGCATTGCACGCCAGCGTGGAACCCAGACTGTCGCCAAGAAGCGACGTCCACTGCTTGGTGGATCGCAGGATGACGTGTCCTGTCGAGTTTCTCAGAACCGGGAAGGAATCAAAGAGCTGCGGGCAATCACAGTGTTGCCCCGTGACGTCAATCCGAACCCGTTGTTCGATGAAACTCCATAGAGCGGGGAACGGGGACTCCAGACTGTCAGGTAATCGTAAAAGCCATGCTCCTGTATGATCGTCAACTGGCCTCCATGTGGCAAAAGGCACCTCATTCTGTGCTGCCTGCAAATAGTCGGCGACTCTATGCTGTGCCGTCCCTCGGGAAACCTTGGCTAGGGACGCTACAGAGGGGGACGGGGATGCAATTGAGTTCACGATTTTCTTAAGCCAGCTCTGAAAACCACTGGGGATCAGGACGTCAGAGATTGCCTTCCGTACCACCCGAGTGACAGTGTCAAGAACCTCTTGGTGGTAGGATGGCACCCTCACTACTATCCTCCTCGGCAGGTCTACCCCCCAAAATTGGTGCACCTCTCGCTTGATCTTTCGGAATAGGCGTTCAAAGACTGCTGTGTGCAAATGACCGTGCACCTGTGTCATGAATTCCAGAGCCGTGGAAAGTTCAGCGGCCGTAAATGTTTTGCTGATCAGGAACTCGGCTTTACTCTGCAGGGTCCTTTGCTGTTCATCAGGGATTTTGTCTGTGGAAATGAATTCCCACGTAAGTCTATTCAAACCGCCAAAAGGGACCCGTTGGTTAAGGGTAGGGGCAAGGACACGGTCCCAGTACCGTTCACGCTCACACGCTCTGCTGGCATCGACTATCTCAATCGGGAAAATTGTGACATGGTGGCAACCATGTCTAGCCAACACTCTCTGTAAGGAAGGCAGTTTTCCTTGTTTGATCGCATTTGCTTTTCTCTTGCACTTCTGCCCTACATAATGGTTGCGCAACGTGCGCGCTTTCTGGCAATGTTCCCGGAAGCGGTCAATCAGCGGCCGCACACCTTCAATGGCACCACACTGTCCCACATATGTGGGGAACGGGCCACATACGGCGTAAATCACACAGCCTGGTGCAGTCAAATCGTAGTCTGGGTCAACAGAATATAGGCTTGCAATGCGTGCTAGCTTACTGTCCGGCGACCGGACCAGCAATTTGTTTGTTTGCCGCAGATTGGCTGCAATCTGGTGCCACTTGTTGCACCGCGTGGCAAAGAGGCGTTCTCTCTCGCGTGCTAGTTTGTCCCACTCATTCCAGAGAGCAGAGACTGTCATGGGCGGGTGTAAGGATGGGCTCTCATATGTTTCGCTGTCGTTGAGGTCGGTAAATACCTTTGGAGAGGAAAGGTTACGTACTGGGGGTGTGGAGTTCACACCCCAGTGTGCAAAAGGCAATGGTGGGGGACGGAGAACAAAGGGTGCGCCACCATCGTCGGCATCTGCCCGTACCAATGGCGACTCATGCAGCAACACTGTACCCTTCGGTCTCTTACACATTCGTGTCAAAATCCCACGTAAATTCTGAATAGGTAATTCATCACCCACGGGACGGGTTCCACTATCAACTATCAGGAGCTCCCATGGTCCGTGGTCCCAGTGCCACCGTTCCGATATCCCGTCATAAGACCGGACCTTGATTTTCGGAAGGGAGCATAAGACCTGTGACCTCCCAGCGAGTACCCAGCTCTCAACCCATTTACTCCACTCGGGAGAGGAAGACCTATCTAGCGGGATGACAAATCGACACCGGCTGTCGGAATTTACCCATTGGTCGAGACAATTGAACACTTCTGTTTCGGGTTCACAATATAAATCAGAGCGGATGAAAAACTGTGTCCACTGCTCTCCTTTTCCTAGTGCACGGAGGATCTGTTGGTCGAGGGGTCCGGACAGAGACCCCATACCATCACGGAGCAAGGGGGACATAGAGAACTCGATCCACAGTGGGTGTGGCAAGGGGTGACGACCAAAGTGAGACGGAGATCTGTAGCGAGTCACGCAAAAACTGTTCCCAGCCACCACTTAGTCTAAGGCACACCCTATCGTAGCTCTTACATTTCGTCAAGCTTTTGGCAAACAGCCTTGCGCTTACGGAAAAAATTGGCCCTTTGAGCAGGGGAGGCGTCGCACCACTGCGTGTTTTTCGAGGATTTGAGATCGCATTCCCACAATCTTTTGAAACCTCGGTGGTGCAACAGTACCCAGTCGTCAATGGAGGCTTCCTTGTCCGTGAGCCACAATCTAGCAAGCCGTTGGGGAGAGATATCAGGTCCTTCTTGCGGTGAAGAATTTTCACAATGCATAATCGGTATGTGGGTATGCGAACCAGCCCTATACTCAGCCGGTTGTCGTGAAGGTGCAACCTGGGGGTGTATGTGCTCGTCCGAGATATTCTCCCAGGAGTCGTGCACCACCTCTATCAGACGTGGTTCAGGCGGGGGTGGGGACAGATGCTTGTCCATTATAGCAGAATCTGAATCATCATCGCTGGAGTCTGGGCCGTCAAATAACTCTGGCATTTCATCTGGTGCGTCAGAGATGTCAACAGGGTCTAGTCGGGGCGACGAGTCGTTGGCCTGGACTTCATTTCTGGTAATGCAGTGCAAAGCCGAGCATTCCTCTTCAACTCGGTTCAGCAGTTGAGTGAGTCCATGCAGGGATCTGTCTTGAGCTTGGATAGAGGATACCAGATGTTCAACCAGGCGGCGGACGTCGTCGGGTAAAGTATCCATAGACGGCAAAAAAGCGCGGGAGCAGTGGTCCTGGTTGTAGGACTAGAAACGGTAGCTAGCGGCTGGGCGCTAGGTACCAAAGCGAGCTTACTACGTCACTCACAAGATGTCGTCGTCCGACGAATGGGCGTCAGTAAAAGCATCAGTGAGAACATCGGCATCATTCTTGCCCGCAGGCACCGGCACGTGGGTTGTGGCATCGCTTCTTTCCCCTTTAGCCGTATCCGTAGGCAACTGGGGGTCAGGTGGAGTCTTTGCCTCAGCAGTTGCCACATCTTCCATTTCCTGGTCGGCTAACACGTCCGGGGTCATAGGCGAGGCTTCTCTCCCCACCGCATTCCCCTCGTGTGCCAGCTGGTTGTTCACCGCGAGGTTGAATGCGGGTTCCAATGAAATGGGTCCGCTGGCTCCTTGGTTGCCTGTGATTGTTTTAGCTCCCGCTCCCACAGCGTCCATTCGGTTCCCACGTTTAGCAGGTGGGTTTAATTCGGAGGCTTTCTGTTCAGCCGCTTGTTGGGAGCAAAAACACAGGGACAGTGGTACATCAAAGCGATCGCCGCCACATGATTCAGCTGGGATAGATTCGCCTCTCCGTAAAGTCTTGCCAGTCCATCGCGGCATGCCGACCGACCAAATCAGGACTCCGCTTGGTCCCGACGTACCGGAAGAAGGAATGCCGCGGACGCGTGCCATGACCGCTGAAAATTGAGACGAATTCTCAGGGAAATGGGTCGTTCTGACCACAATATAGCATCCATGGACATTGCCTTTAGCATGCGAAATAGCCGCGATAAGGGAAGAACGTTGCATGTCGTCTGAGACAGCCCCTTGTTCGCATAGCTGGTGGGCGATAGACATGAGGAGTTTCTTGCTGCAATTGCCTAGTGGGGAAAGCTCGTCGTACTCGGTATCATCTCCATTAGTCCGCCCGTCCGAAGCATCACTGCAGCGTTTCCTCGAAGAAACTTTTGCACTGTGGCTGCGGGAATCCGGCGTAATCGTAGGCCCTACTGTAGGAGTTCTCAGAGGCTCATCACTATGTGGCTTCGGTGTCACATTCAGTGACGGGGGGAGCTCTGGCTTTTCCTTCGGGGCTGGCACGTTCTTCAGGATTTGCTCGTCCGTCCATCCTTGTCCTTTGAGAACCATGTGGAGGAGCAATTGGGTGTTATCCTTTGCGTCATTGATTTGTCCAATGTCGTGTCTGATGACACGTACATCTTGTTCAAGTCCAGACACCCGTTTGTTGATATCGGATGGGTCAAACTCCGTAACCTTGGTTGTGCCACCAACCCTCCACTTTTCTTCTTAGTCACTGGGGATGAACTTTCAGCGGTCGAAGAAGAACTAGTCGGCGGTTTCTTCGCTGGTTTAGGAGGTGACCCATGGGCAGGAACCTTTCCATTGTTCGTCCTGTCAGTGAACTGGAATCCTGGGCATTTGTCCTGAGAATTCACGTTGTCTGTCGGTGCATCCTCTTCCATTGGAGAGCCATTGGTAGGTAAACCTGTGGGTGCAGGTAGCGCCAGGTGTGATTTTTTGGCTTTCTTCTTGTGCTTGCCTTTCTTTTGCGGTTCTCGTGGATCAAGGCTAGGATTGGCGGTGATCATCAAACTTCGTGTCTGAAATTCTCCGTCCATCATAGCGTCGTCCCATTCCGGTAGCCCCGATGATTCAGCCAAGACTCGGATTAAAAAGTCGTGCTTATCCAGCGCCGGCCACGAAGAGATGTCAACGTCCATTGCCTTGGCCATTGCCGGGAGCGGCTTGCCGGATTGCGCTAGTCCTCTGATAGCAGTCCAAAGCGACTGATGGGTCGCATACCTCGTGCTTAAATGTTCGGGCCATGGGCCTTTGAACCCGTGTCCGCGAACCATGCAGTTGGTTTGCCGACACCAGTAGCACGGATTATGAGCACGCCAACGTTGAAGGGAACCATTCTCGTTGTTATGGGCTTGAGTCACGGCCAGCGTTTTGCGGTCGCTGGGCACATCAAGCTGTCAATTCTTTTTTTTTTGTGTTTTTGTGTGTTTTCAGCCCATTTTGAGCCGGTGGTTATGCGCCTTGGCCCATGGAAAATCCCAAAATGCCTTGAAAATTGGCCATTTTGGGACCAAAAATGGGTCAAAAATGGGTCAAAAACTGGTCAAAAACGTAATTTTTCCAAAAGTGATCCTGCACCATTTGGGATGCTAAAACAGGTGTTTTTAGCCCATTTCGAGCCCGTGGTGACGCGTTTTGGCCCTTGGAAAGTCCCAAAATGCCTTGAAAATTGGCCATTTTGGGACCAAAAATGGGTCAAATATTGGTCAAAAACGCTTTTTTCCAAAAGTCATCGTGGACTTTTTGGAGTGCACAAACAGGTTGTTTTGGAGCACAAAATGCGCAGTTTTGGGAGGGCACCTCCCGACTTGGTGCCCCCCGCCCCGGGGCGCCACCGGTGAGTTTTTGGCTCAAAACTTGGATGCGGCAAGGGCACCACCCGGGGTATGAGATGGCTAGAGTAGAGCGCGCATTTTGTGCCTAAAAACGGCCTTTTTTGGACCAAAACCGCCCCGAAACTCATTCAAAACGGGCAAACGGCCAAACGAAGGGAAACGGTTCGTACACTCCACGTGCCCATGGACTTCCTTGGGACAAAGAGCCCTTTGCTGCCCTGTAACTCCGCAAAATGTCCAAGAAATGGCCCAAAAATGGCCAAAAATGGCCCCGATTGCACGCAACATTTGTCACTTTGTCCCAAAACCAAGAATAGGCTGTATCTTGGGCTATGTGGCTCAAAACCAAATTCCGAGGGCACCTAGTCCGTGCGCAAACCCCCACTTTTTGTGGTTTCCAAACCTCAGGACCGCCCAACAAGATGCCTAGACCTCCATGCCATTGGTCACTTGGTGGAGCCATAGGGCAGCCCGGGCCGCGCACAGTGAGGGCCAAAGGTGGGTCCACCAGGGTCCCCGGGGCAAAAAAACTGATTTTTCCCAAAGTTGTTCCTAGGCCACCTAGGATGCTCAAATAGGTGTTTTTAGTCCGTTTTGAGCCCGTGTTGACGCGTTTTGGCCCATGGAAAATCCCACAATGCATTGAAAATGGGTCGTTTGGGACCAAAAATGGGTCAAATATGGGTCGAAAACGGATTTTTCCAAAAGTGATCCTAGACCATTCGGGATGCTCAAACAAGGGTTTTTAGCCCATTTTGAGCCCGTGGTGAGGCGTTTTGGCCCATGGAAAATCCCCCAAAAATGCTTTGAAAAGGGGCCGTTTTGGGACCAAAAATGGGTGAAAAATGGGTCAAAAACGCATTTTTCCAAAAATGATCCTGGACAATCTGGGTGGCACAAACAAGTGAATTGTGCCCATTTTGAGCCCATTTTGACCCAATTTAGCCCCTGCTGCCACATGTATGCACAAAGTTGAAGACTTCGCACGTACCAGTATATCGCTGTAAAACAATTGAGTCATGTTGGGGGTGGGGGGGGGGGGTTGGAATGCAGGACGTTCATGGTGAAATGGTGGCTACATATTGATGTGGGAATTGTAACCAAGGGCGGATGTTCCGGAGGACCAAGTGTTACCCATGGGCAGTGCGCCGCAGTTCCGCGTTTTGGTGGGGTGGAGGGTTTGCCATCAAGGCTGAATAAGTATGCGCGTTGGCACTTCCAGGTGTGTGCACTGGTTTGAGTTTTACAAGTGGGCGGTGGGATGGATCGCGTCCACTGACCACTGTTGGCAGGTCCGGCGTTCGTGCGCTGTTCACACCCTTCCAAAGTTGTCGTCGCGGATCCCTTTGCCACGGGTAGCCGACTCATGGTGCCAAAATGTCAAATTGGAGTGATGAGTTCTGTATGCGCACCCCCTGTCCCGTACCCGACGTTCCCTTGGAGAGGACTGACGCCCATTGGGCGACCGAGTGCCAGTGCTGGCACTAACAAGTGTACCAGCCCACTCCAGGACCTCTGTGCCTGCACACCTGCATGCTACAGCCAAGGCCCACGCCCCATCCCTGCCTTCAGTCACCCCTTATCCCTGCCCAGGCGCACTCCCTGTTGCCCATGCATCACCACAGCCGCGAACGTTGCGTCACCTGGAGCACCTGGACGGAGAATGAGGGGTAACAGTTGGGGTGAGGGAGGGCATACCCTTCCACCATCTACCAAATGTCTTGGACTCATCTTTGCCAACCATCATTTCCACCTGCACAGGTGCAAAGCTCGACAGACCTGGGACATTGCTTGGCAAAGGGAGGGGGGGGCGGTTCCATAAAGGCTGGTTGGTTATATGTAGTACACCCGATGTCCAGTGCCATGTGTTTTCTGTGGCCTGGTTGTTGGCCGACGTTGTTTGTAGGAAGGAGTGAGGGAAGGGGAAGATTTGTACCCTTCGTGAACGGCCGTTAAGTGGCCGTTTGAATAATTGCGTGAATTTCACGTGAATTTACCCAAAATTTGAGGTTTTTGGGGGAAAATGCCATATTCTTGGTTCATTTCAAGGGCTTTGAGGGGCCAAAATTCCTCCCCTAGCTTTGTTACGCATCATCCAATGAAAGTCCCGCCCCAAAAGCATGCATCATGACCGCACCGTGCCCAAAACGAGAGGTGCCGGAACCCGGCAAGCCTGTAGCCGATTCACAGCCGTGAATTCACGTGAATTCACGTGAAATTCGTACGAATTTTGTACGAATTTCGTACGAATTTCACCTGAATTCACGTGAATTCACGTGAATTTACACAAATGTTACCCGTGTGCACCCCCTGATTTGTCCTCACACCCCTAGTAAGCCCCCCAGCATGCACCCCGGTCACAGGGAACAATGGTCTGGGTTCGTAAGGTCATCTCATGTCCGTCTCTTGCGGCACCGGAACCGCCGCTGTAGAGTCTGAAGGTGCTGCATGTCGGTTAGAAGCCGTCTTCTTGTGCGGCTTGCATACGTTTGTACACTTATGGGCCCTTGCCCATGTTGAGCCCTTTTGGTCGCATCCCACCCATGCAACCAAAGGCTATCGTCAATGGTGTGGTTGTCCACAACCACTTGCACCCCTAGTCTCCCCCGGAGGAGGCTTAGGCCCCCGCTGTTGCGCAACATGCGCTTCAGCCTCCGGTGACTTCCCTCCATGGCAAAGCAGGAGAACTTTGACAAGATTCTCCACTTCTTTGCAAAATAATACATGTGGTCGATCCAAAGATGCGTCCACAGAAGTTTGCCCCACTGGAGCTCATTGTGGGCAGCGCCCATGGCTATGCTATGGTTCCGGAGCCGCCCCAAGTCGGCCCCGGAGAACCATGCGGAACGCCACGCGTATACAGACATGCTTGCAAAATTCTCCCACCACGTTTTGCACACCGACTCCCAACTTTTTCCCCCTACTTGATGCTGCCTGACACTAGGCTGCTCTAGGCAAGCATCTATTATCTTCTCCCAACCCTTATTGCGCATGAAATGGATGGCAGCAGCACACTCCATCCTCACCTTCCCCTTGCTGTTTGCCTTGTCATTATTTAATGAGGCACGGGTGCAAGTTCGTGCAGCAAGCCGTGCCTCATCTAAAACCGGTTGCAGCATGGTGCGTGCCACAGTGGCCGGTGCCTTCCCTGTCAATTGTACAACTAGGTCCCGTGTCCCGTTGACTGCACACAACAGGACACGAAGGACCCCATGGAGGCCATAATCAGGCACTCGCCTATCACTCATAATGGTCCTATATATAGCACTTATGGCAACGGCTGGTTCCCAGTTGCCGTCTATCGCACTTGCTGTGCCAAAGGTAGCAAGGCACAGAGCACGGTTACGCATGCAGACCCAACACACAGTGGCACCAGGGGATTCTGCCTTCCAGTTTTGGCAGCCCGCCATGAGCACCTGTGCCTTACCATCTGCACACAGAAAAAAAAGGGACTGCCTATCGTTCCCTGCCGTATCCTTAAAACTTACGGTTGCGGCCTTGCGCAACTCATCATCAAAATCAATTTCCTGGGAGGCCGCGTAAAGGGTCTCCCACTTTTCACTGCCCCCTAGTAGCCACCAACTAGATAGTTGGTTGGGGCTGGCGGTGCCACCAAGCGTGCAATGGACGTACGAGGCCTCATGCCTCGATGTACCGTCCACCGCAATGGGGAACCAATGCAGCCGTCGGTCCCCGGGCTGCATGATGGCCGAGGGTGGTGGTGGTCGACACTTGAATAGGTGGGCGATGCGGTCAGGTAGGTAGCAGGCCGCACCATTGATGGCCGTGTCGTCACCCGTATAGGCAGTGAACGCCCGGGACTCCGGCAACGCTAGCTGCCGGAGCATGCCGTACACCTGGTCCCATACCACACCGTACGTCATGCTCCCCACTAGGTACCGGGACTCTGTCCTAGAGAGGTGCAATGACCGGATCCTCCACACGGCCATAATCAACCTCTCCTCCTGGGTGGGCTCGGGCTGGACGGTGGCTACAATTCTTGTTTCGGGGGTAAGCACTATTTGCCCCGTGTCGGGCAGGTACTTGACGGTGTAGGGTGCTGCAAGCTCCTTGGTAACAACCTCCTGGAGCTCTTGTAGGCGCCGCCGTCGTGTACGATCCGCTACCAGATGGAATGGCTCCTTGGGCCGTGGCATGATGTGAGATACAGGACCTGTTGAATGGGCAGGCAGTCATCGCAAAGTTTCTACCATCCCCCTGCCGCAGACCACTCTCTCTACTGTGATTCGCATGCAATTAAAAGAAATGCACATAGATTCGCACGAAATTCGTACGAAATTCGTACGAAATTCGTACGAATTTCGTACGAATTTCGTACGAATTTCACATGAATAGAAATGTGTGAATATTCTGAAAACGTGAAATTCGTACGAAATTCGTACGAAATTCGTACGAATTTCGTACGAATTTCGTACGAATTTCGTGCGAATTTCACATGACTGTCACAGAATTTCTGCCAAAGCCTCATCCTTGTGCCCTCGTTGACCCTCACAAAGCAAGCTTAGGATGGTGCTCATGCTGTCATTGTCATTGTCATTGTCTCATGCTGTCATTCCGGCTGTCACTCAGCCAGCAGTGTAATATACAAACAGTTCCGCAGAAAGGAATCGCAAATTAACAGGTTAACAGGTTAACAGGACAGGGGGCACATCAGGTCAGGGGGTAATGTACAAACAGTGCTGCAGAAAATTTCGCACAGTGGGGGGGGAGTACCCCACATATCGGTCAAACTGCCCATGCTTGGGGGGGGGGGGGGGCAGGATAACATTCGTCGTGGTTAGAAAGGACAGGTGCTCCGGAGGGTACCTACGCACCCCCCCCCCCGGGAGCAGAGCTCCGGCTAGCGGAGCCCTGGGAGCTCTGCTCCGCCACCGCCTCCACAAAGGAGGGGTCCATGGCCGCCGACGTGAGGCGGTGGGGGGGGTACTGCCGGCGCACTTCCTCCAGTGCGGCAGTCACCTTGGGGGCGTCCGGGGCCACGCTGTCCAAATTGACCTGCTTGCCACTGGCCATCATGGCCATCCGCAGGCCGGTGGACACTGCGGACATCTGGCCGGCGCATGCCTCGGCCTGGGCATGCCAGGCCTGTGCGCCGGCCAGGAGGTACCGGACACCGGCAGCACTGCCCCCCCCCCTGTCACCGGGGGGGGCGGGGGCCTCGGCACCCTCAGCCCTCTCCACTGCCTCTGCTGGCTGTGCCGCTGGCTTTGCCTTGCGCAACGTCGCCACGTCACGCTCCAGGGTCTTCACCTTGGTGGCCAGCCGGTCACGCTCCCTGGTGACGTCCGCCAACCGCGACTCGCAGTCCCGCCTGTCCTCGTGGACCCTGGACAGACGGGCCTCGAGGTCGCGGTTGGCGGCCTCCGCGTTGATGGCGCGTGCCTCCCACGCCCCCGCCCGCTGCTGGTCCACCCACTCCTGCACCACCCCCCTCTGCCCCCGCCCCCCCGACAGCTCCGCCTGCTCCGCCCGCCCTGCCCGCTCCCCCGGGGTGGCCGTACGCGGGGCTTTGGGGGGGGGGGTGGGGCCCGTGTCCCCTTCGGGGCGCCCTTTCCGCTTGCGCGTGGGGGGGGGTTCGTCCTCCTCGACGTCAATGACGTCAGCCACCACCCCCTTCCGCTGCCTCCCCACATGGACGCGCATGGCAAGCCATGCCACGTCCACCCACTCCGGCCTCCGCTGCTCCCAACCCGTGAGCACATTCAGCCCACAAATCCAAGCCGTCGTCACCGTCCCCTCCTCCCCGATCCGCGACACCCCCGTCTGCACCCGCCAGTGCCCACGCACAAGCCGGTAGGCAAACATGCCCACCAGCTCCTGCCCCGCAGGCAGGTTGGACCCCCCCCGGACCACAATCGGGCAGGGGAAGGAGATGCGGAGGGTGCCCTGCACCCCCCGCGACTCCAACTCCATGTCCCACACGGCACTGAGGTGCCGCTGCCGCCCATCCGGCCCGGGCGGCACCTGCTGGGTCCAGGCCGGATCCGGCTGCCTGGCGGCCAGGGTGACCCGGTCCAGGGGGGGGTCGGTGTGGGCCCCGCCCAACTCGTCGCGGGACGGCTGGGGCACCACCACCTCGCGCGCCATATGCCCCCTGGCGGTGCTGGCCTCGCTGCCTCCCGAACGCCGAGAGCGCTGCGACCCCACACTGCGCACACTGCCGGCCTCGCTTGGTGCCCGTCCACCGCCGGTGCCTGCGGGCTGGGCGCCACCGGGGCCTTCGGCGGGCTCGGCGTGCTCCTCAGGCAATCGGGGCCGGGGCTTGTACTGGCGCCTGGTGTGGTGCCGAATATCCGGCGACCAAGCGGTGAACGGGACCTGCATGCAGATGTGGGGAGGTGTGCAAGGCAAAAATTGAGAAAGGGGGAGTGGACACGGGGCAATGGAAGAGCAAAAGGAGCAAATTGGACGAAATTCACAGAAATTCGTACGAAATTCGTACGAATTTCGTACGAATTTCGTACGAATTTCGTACGAATTTCACATCTCAAGAAAATTCACACAAATTTATTCACGTGAAACTCGTACGAAACTCGTACGAAATTTGTACGAATTTCGTACGAATTTCATGTGAATTTCGTCCAATTTTTGCAAATACACAAAGCAAACACACAAGCAAGCACACCTTGCAGTCGCATGGGCAGGTGATGCTCCATGCCCCGGTCCTCGCGCACTTGGGCGACCGCCACGCTGGGACCGTGTTCACCAGGTGCCACAGCGTGGTCGGCCGACCCGGGGGGGCAATGCCGGACAAGGCGAAGTGGATCTCCGACTCCGCGTCGACATCGCCCCCCTTCACGACCTCCAGCTGGTGCACGCTGCCCAGGAAGAACAGCATGCACTGGGGGCCGACCTCGATGACGGCGAGGTCGGCGGCCGGGGCCGACCGGGAGATGAAGGTGGGGTGGAAGGGGCAGGTGGGGGGGCCTGCCGGGAGCGTCTGCGGGGCGTCGGCGAACAGGGCCTGGGCAGCCTCCCCCTCCCACAACCCCACCCTCGCAACCGCCCCCTTCCCCACCCACAACACCTGGTCCACGCTAGGGAGATCCCAGCTGGACAAATCCCCAGCAACGTCCAGGGCCTCCTTGGGGGGGATGGCGTCCAAGTGTGTGGTGTTGGCCTGGTGGTGTTTGTGTCGGGGGTCGGGGGTCCACAAGTTAAAAGAAGCCCCCTGCAGCCCATCCTTGGAGTCGGGGTGGGCAGGCAATCCATGATGGCGGCTGGTGGCCACCATCAGCAGCATGTCCCCCCGATGCAGCTGAATGGTGTCCCAGCGCGCCTCCCCCGCCTCCCCAAGGGCCGTCCCCGCCTGCACCGCCACCTGGTAGTCCTCTGACAAGCAGAGGAAGCTACTCAGGTGGCAGTCCCCCACCGCCCTGTCGCTGGGGGGGAGGACGTCGGGGTGGGTGGTCACGTCGGTGTGGGGGAGCTGCGGCCCACTCCCCACACTGGCCACAATGACGCTGCCCGGCGTCATTGGGTGGAGGTCCCCAACCCCAGGGACACTTTCGGTGAGGTGGGGGTGGAACTTCTTGAAGAGAGGCCCCCCCACCCCCGACCCCAGAGTGCTCTTGCTTTGCCACCGGCGGGGTAGCTCGGGATCCTTGGCCTGCTCCTCACTCCGCGCGGCGTTGAAAAGGAGCTCAAAATTTTTTGCGACGACTTTTTCGTCGCCGCTGCCCCACGCCTTCATCACCTTGTTCCACCCCACCTCACAATCCCGTGCCTCCACAAGCCCCCGAAGCACAATGTAGCCGTTCCCATCAACAAAGTTGAGGGGCGGCTGAGAGGGGCGAACCCTGTCGGGGGCGGGGTCAGGGCTGCCCGTCACCCCATGAGGGGGGTCGGGAAGGGGTTCGGTGCGGAGGGGGGGTTCACTCGAAATGAAGGGGGGGGCGCATGAGGCACCACGGTACCATTGCAAAGAAGTTGTGCTATAGAAGGTGGGGTGGGTGACGTCGGGGACGTGCACCTGGGGGGGGATGGTGGGATGGAAAGGGGCGACGCCCAAATCATCCCACCACCGGGGGTTGGCAAGATGCCAAGAAAAGGGGAAAAAAGAGTGGTCTGCTGGTGCACCTACAGAAAGATCCTGCAGGCACACCATATCGCAGTTGGGGGGGGTGTGGACAAGGTTAGTGGTGGGGTACACCTGGACGTGGGCGTCCTTAGGCTTCCCCACAGGGTTATTCCTCATCGAGTTGAGGAGCTGGTCAACACTGGAGGGGAGAGGGGTCAGATGGAGAAATTTGAGGGTGGGGAGTTGGTGGCGCAGTTCCCTCCACAGGGTTGTGGCCCATCCCCTCCCCCCGAGGTAGCTGTTGCGGGTGGGGCTGCGCATGTCGATGTGGATGACATCGGGGGAGGGGTCGAGGGAGGCTGCCCAGCCCACGATGGCATCCACCCCCAGTGCCTCCGACTCGTACGTTGCCTCCTCCAATTGATGGTGGGCAACGGGGAGGGCTTGGTAGTGGGCGAGGGTGTCGGCTGCGGGGTCGGGGCGCGAGGCCAGGCTGGCGAGCTGCGACATAGTCTGCTGGGACATTGTCAAAGAGAATGCGAAGAAAGGCTTTGAGAGCTGTGGGAAAGCGAAACAGTGGAAATGAGGGTAAATTCGTACGAGATTCGTACGAAATTCGTACGAATTTCGTACGAATTTCGTACGAATTTCACATACTGTGAATCTGTGAATCTAGCGTGAATTTCTGCGTGAATTTAGGTGCGTGAATCTCACATTCACGTGAATCTCACCAAATCTGTTAAACCATGCGGGGACTTTAAACCTCTAAATTGCACCTATTTGTTGCATCTTACTTTGGGCGAAGGTAGCACGACAAAAGCACACGATAGCACCTCGTTACGAGCAAAACACAGCAAAAATGGGTGAAATTCACGGTACCGTGAATCTCGGATTCAAACGGCCGGTTCACGAAGGGTACATTGCAGTGGTGGGAGTGGAATGTCTGGCCGAAGGACCCTGGGGGGAAGGGGGGCTTTGGCACGACATCTGGTTGTGTTGCTGTCTCCAGCTGGCGGCGCCTATTGGCCTCTTGGCACTTACCGCTGCCCTTCCTTTGAACCCTTTCCCTCCATAGGCGGCCTCTCACCACCTTGTGCCCTCCCTCTCCCTGCCTGGCCCATCCTTACCTCCCTACTCACCCTACCTTTCCCTTGGTAGGTTGTGCCAATGGAGCCCCCGGAATTTCCCTGTTTCACTGCTCTTTGTCGAGTCCATACAGAGAGGGTAACTGCCCTCGCCGTTGGCCAGGTGCGTCCAGGTGGACAACCCATACCGGCGGGTAGGGGATCCCTCCCCAACGGCGGCTTTTGCGCCCAGGACGTCCACTTGCGGGGTCAGGCGTCTGGGGGTAGGCGCTCACCCTCCCCCGGCTGCCCGTCCTTGGGGCAGGCAGTTGGGGTCTCCTGCCCACATGCTGTGGGTGCGGGTGTGCGGGTGTGGGGACCCGGCACTGGCCCTTTGGCTTGCTTGCCCTGCTGGGCGCTGCGTGCCGCGGGGGTGGCGGGAGGTTGCCCGGGGGGGGGGCTCCTCTCGCCGTTGTGAGGGGCGTCTGGGGTTAGGCGCTCTCCCTCTCCCGGTCGCCCGTCCTTGGGGCAGGCAGCCGGGGCCCATTGCCCGTGTCTCTTGGGCTCGGGGGGCGCGGGTATGGGGGCCCGGCACCGACCCCTCAGTGCACGCTCTTGCGAGCTGGCGTCGTGCGCTGCGGGGGGGCAGGAGGGCATCCTCGGGGGGGGCGCCTCGTGCCTTTGTGAGGGGCGTCTGGGGTTAACCTTGTGCCTACCGAGAGGGCTTGGGGGGGTTGGGTTGGGTTGGGTCAAGGTCTTCCCCAGTCGCCTAGGCCCACGGTCAGTGCTCCCGTACCTGTGCAACTCAATTGGCCAGTCACAAGGCCCGCCAGACTGCTGACAGCCCCAACCTGGCAGTGGCGCTGGAAAGAGGGAGACACCGCCATGAATGTGTGTGTCCTGGGAACCGAGGACAACCTGTGCAAAATAATTACCGACGGGTCCTGCTCCCCTTCACTGCTCCTGTGTTGATGTTGTACTTAATGTGGGTTGAGCCTTGCCCTCATTGTGGGTGTTTCAAGGCCTAGAAAGCAGAGTGTGCATCCTGAAATCCTCAATAGCTGGCTACTTCCTTGGACACCTTTGAACACCATACATGTGTTGGCCCCATGACTGAACACTGTGGGCACATTTGTGTCCCTATGTCCTCCCAACATGCTTTGAAGACGGTCTGTTTTGGCACCGAAAATGATAATTGCTCCACCAGCTTGGTGCCAAAAAGCAGCCTTTATTAGCCTTAGAGTCACCGGTCAGGTTTACAGCCCTCTTCACCAGCTATAACCCCCTTTAAGGTTGCAGAATGCCTGTCTTGAAGTAGTTCTGCTCTCTATCTAAGGGCACACCGAGCACCAAACACAGGAACCAGAAAGCTGCTCACAAATGCATTGAGGCTGAGAACAAACAGGTCGGAAGTGTGAAGTAGATGACACTTCACCCCCTTTTCCTCCGCCCTCGCCCCACCTTTTGCTTTCTATCTCGTATGGCCTCCACACTCATAGACTATTCTACAAGCAAGGGTGCACACAGACTCATCCGTGAACATACAAACAAATCAATATATCATACCCATAGATCCAGGAAACCAGAAAACAATGCAGGAGCACAAAGCAGCTAGATCATGCTATGCTGATGCATTACCTGCAGCATACAGACAAATGCAGAAAACTGCTACTCCCCTTCACATAGGACTGTAATGCACAAATGCTAAATGGCAGTGCGGTCAAGGCACGCAATCCATTCAAAGTGAGGCTTGTGACACCCGACAGAATTGGGGCGTGCACACCTGTTGCTCAACGAGCTGTGCAGTATTTGCTTGCAGCAGTTTGCACTGACAAATGGGACACAAGAGCGCGTCAGTATTCATTGTGCCTAAAATACAAGACAGCGAAGCCATGAGGGCAGTGCAGTGCAGTGCAATGCAGTGCAATTTCCACACACTCGGCTTGTCTACCATTGTCTGGTGCTTGTCTCACTAGATGTTGTGAAGGCCAAGTGTACCATTACTGCATCACCCCGTTGCGCCCAGTGGCTGGTTACAGGGCACAAATAAAAGTGCACCTCTAAGGGCTACATGCAACTTTTTGGTACAATTATGCTCAACACCAAGGTGTACACGGTTGCAGTGAGGTGTGCCTTTGTGATCTTGGAGATTGCATGTCATGCGTGAACCCGCCCCGCCAAACAACACCATACCGACCCACCCCATGTGCCACCATAAACAACCAGCCACGCACCCACCCTGCCTCGCAAAGCACCAAAAGCACCAATGTGTTTTTCCACCACACTGAGATGCTCGTGGAATACTGGCTTATTCAACTTCAAATGAGGTGATTGTTTAACGCCCACCCTCGCTTTTGAGTGCCTTTCTTCCTGAACTATCTACTCTTATGAGCACAAAGTAATTCATGCATTCCTTGCGTGTTGTGAGGGAAAGTAGGCTGCGAAGGACAAGTCTACAAGCCCAATCCGTCTTATTGTTCAAAATCCAAATCTCTCGTCAGCGGAGGTCTCACGCTTGAACGCACTATTCTCATATTCCAAGAGTGCAATTGCCAAGTGGCCAAGGGGGGCAAAGCGAGCGCAAACACCAAGACTGGTCACATGTACATGAGCTGTAGACAGTGAATGAACGGTGCGAATTCCGCGCAAGGCACATCACTACAACCGTGTTCATCTCTCTCCCTACGCCCTACGCTTTCGTCTTGTGTTCCCTTTGGTCTATGTAATTCAGGTAGCACATGCCAAATCAACAACATGCAAAACAGTGCCGTTCTGCATCCGTGTTGTGCAACTGCTATGCATCGCTGTGCACACGAACATAAAGGTGCCATATCTGCTAGAGGGAAAGTGGAGGGCCGGTGCGGAGTGCACAGCACTCTGACACTTTCCTTCATCCCTTTGCCCCTCCACCCACGGAGGTCTCAACGCTTGAACACACTGATCTCATACTCCAAGAGTGCAAGCAGTACACTGCCGCGAAGCAACTTCGGGAATACATCAACAACTCCTCAGACAGGCATGGTCACATCCATCAGGATGGAGCACATTAGGGTTAGGAGCACAACGCAGGCAAGTGGAGCTGTTCACAAATGCACTTTAGGTGCAAACAACATTGCAATGAAATTGTTTGACCGTATCTACAACCATTACTTTTGGCAACTCGCCATGCCTCCCACTTGATGCATTCTAGCATCCGAGCACCGTGTCCACAAAAGATTTCCTAGCCAAACTCCGATCCATTATGTGGGAGGGGTACCCATGCTCGTCTGCCCAACAACCTCAGAGTGTCCAACAACCTCGGACTAAACCATGTCGTTATATTTGGCGATTCATGTATGCAGTTTGCTGTCACAGAGGGCAGTTGCACACACAAGCACGAGAAGAGACTGCTCACACGGCCATGAGACTGCAAAGTAAAGTAAGCACCCACCCACTGCGGAGCTTCACCCTCCATTTGCGTACCCTTCTTTCCTGAATTCAGGCCTCGTTGAACAAAGCACCATGGTCCATTTACTCGGGGCTTTCGGAGTGCACGCAATGTTCGTATGTCTACATCCTTTTTCGTTTTATGTGGCCATGGAAGACTGTGTTAGCACTATCACTCATTAACAGAAAACAACATGCACAAACAAACTTGCCACACACTACCATCCTCTGCACGGTACGGCTACACCCCAATGCACCATCCTCCCTTAGCCGTTGCACAATGAATGAATGAATGAATGAATGAATGAACCATGGGGATGTGCAAGTAGGGAAACAAACAAGCAAGCAGAACAAGAAGAAAGCAAATCATGGTCCTCTTGGTTCTTACTACGTGCATTTTAAACAACCAATGCTACAATCAAACACTAGCAAAGATTTATGTTTGCTAAATATCATAGTGTGCGTGCAACTTCCCTACTTCTTCACGTGCAAGCACAAAAGAACTGCACGATGAACCATGACATGTAACTGCTAAGATCTGCCCCATTTTGTTCACATGTATGCGTACGCGTTAGCGTACGCACTGATTTTGTAACGCGCATGAACCAGCGAACCAGCGCGTACGCGTTGCGATCTGAGTGCGTACGCGTTGCGTTCTGAGTGCGTGCGCGCTGGTATTTTGGCGCGTACGCGTTGGTATTTTGGCGCGTACGCACTCAGATCGCAACGCGTGCGTGCTGCCTATGGTGCCCGTACGCTGTCTGCAGTACTGGCGGTTGAATTGTGCTCCTTTTGACGTGACAAAGAAAAACTTTTACTGTGCTTCATGTCTGTTTTCCTTTTCTTAGTGCTTTTTTGCACGACATGCCCGGCAAGAAAAAACCGGCGAAGAAGAAGGTGGCGAGGAAGGTCTCCGTGCCTCCCACCGACGCCGGGGCCGTGGCAAGGAGGGCGCCAAGGACAAGTGTGGGTCAAGACGTGGTGGAGGGAGACGTGGATTTGGAGGAGGAGGTGGAGGAGGAGGATGAGGTGGTGGCCGAAGGCAATAGGCCCGCCGAGATTGTGAGGCGGGCCTTGGAGGTTGGGTTGTTGGAGGAGGATGAATCGGTGGAGCGTTGGTTCACGGACACTCGTGAGGCAGGAGATCTTGCTCACGGTGTTCATGGTGTTGTTGTTGTTCGTTTAGCGTTGGGTGAGGAAGACATTAAGGGTCTCCCGGAATTGCCAAGTTCATGGCAAGATCTTTTGCTTTTGGATGTGAATGCGCAAGCACTAGGTGTTATTGCTGTTGTTGATAGTCGTTCCGTTCTTGCATGGCCCAATGCCGATGCAATGCCCCACACCCTTCTCCCTGCTGCTTTGTATGAGTTTGTGGGTGAGCGTTTGCTCATGGTTTCCATTAGTTTGAGTGTTGGTGAGCGTGACGCACTTTTCACAACTATGAATGCGTCCTTGCGTAAGAGAGTTGCCAAGACCCTTACCCACAAATATGCGGTGCTCAATGATGGTACCCTTTTCCCCAATCCCGTTGCCAGTGACGTGGATAGCATTTGTCGCACGGACTCCTTTGTCCGGTACATGGGTTGTGCATCGGATGAATGGAATGAGCATGGCCCCATTCAATGCGTGCCCCCACCCCTTTCGGTAAATTACCACCCCGATTGCTCAACGCCGTATGTGTATGCAACCGCAGCAGAGTTTTTTGCATTGGGTTACGGTGCACCCACACCATTTTTTTGTGATATGCCCTTGCCCTCAAACCAATTGCTTCCGGACGCACCCGTTGAAAATGTGCATGGGTTTGCACATGCCGGTTATTTCATTGAACGGCATTCGTTTGATGCTGTTATTGGCGAAGCCATTTTAAACGTTGACATTGCCCCCCGTGATTGGGAGGTGATTACGTTGGAAGATGACACTTATGCAAGTGCCAACGTGATTCGGAAGCAAACAAAACGGTCGTCGAAATGGTTGCCCGAGGAGTTGCGCACGCAAGTGTTGGGTGCGGTGACGCGCATTGAGGGTGTTGAGTGGAGTGCGTTGAAACCCGTGGATCTGAAATTGCTACATTGCATGTACCCCATGTGCCCCATGGGATGGGTATCAGTTGGTCCATTCGGATCACAACCTTATGGGTCCACCTTGGATGAAGGATTGCATCCAAGTCTTTATTCCCTTGGACAATGTTCCTCCCGAGTGTGCTTTGCAAGTCGGAGTGGGTTCACATCAGGTTGGGCAACATGAGTCCAATCGTTGGGATGTGTGTTCCATGGAGTTGGGTGACATCCTTCTTTTAAAAGGTTGCACCTTTCATCGCGGGGCAGGTGGTGGGGAGAAGGGGCGCTACACTTTGTTCATCCCGTTTGTCCCTTTGGAGCATGCTGCCACCATGTCAAAGGTGCATCTTGCTCGCCAATTGTATGCCCTTCCTCCTATGGTTCAATTTCTGAAAGATGCCAACGGTGTTCCTATCCCTTGGGAATCTTTTACCCATTTTTCGGCTCCGTTGCTTGTTCGGCGACGGCAAGCTATCCCCTATTGTGGTGACGTTGTGATTTTGGGCCATGGTGTGCAAGGTGCAACTTTCTTTTTTAAGTGCCCCCCCGGCCCCGAGGAGCCACCATGTCCCTTGGCCCGGTTTCACCGTTGGTACCTCCCAAAGGCAAGTTTTGACGGCGGGACACGGTTTACGGTTGAGAAAGGTTCGTTGGTGTTCACGTTTGCCACGTGTGGTTACGTGTTGAGGCGGGACGAGGATGGGCCGGAATGGATGGAGTGGGCAGCCATGGGGCATGCCCTGCATGTGGCGCCCGCTAGTGTTGCGGAGGCGGTGGAGCAGAACTGGGTGGTGCAGCGGCCGACGGCGACGGGCGGAATGGCGTACTCATGTGGGTGCATGGACCATTGTGATAATTATGGGGAGGTATGCATTTCTTGCGCATGTGGCACGTACGCACCGCGTGCGTGTTGCGCAAGTGCCTCGTACGCGTTACGTTTTTGGTGCGTACGTGTTGACCTACCAACACGTACGCGTAGGCCACACAGATCGTACGTGTTGGGGTAGCAACACGTACGCGTTGCCCGAGCGCCTCGTACGCATTGACGTACCAGCACGTACGTGTTGCCCCAATAGATCGTACGCGCTAATGCACCAACTCGTACGTGTTGCGTGCGCTGCCCACACGTGTTGTTTCATAATTAACGTGTCTCTACGCTTTCCTCTTGCAGTTGAACGTCACCCCCTTCAAGTACAAGGAGCGGCGCCCTTGGCCCTCTGAAGCACAAGTGCACCCGACGCCTCCGGATTCGGGCCGGAAGGCGCTGCAGCCGAAGGCGCTTCTTCAGAGCCCCCCAGGCGCTCCCTTGGTTGCCCCGGACCCTGAGTCGATAGGGACAATTGCAGGGCAGTTGGTGCAGGTGAGTAAGGAGGATGTGGTGGACGACGTCCATGTTGGGGATGTTGCCAAATATAGTTTTTTTGATCAGGTTACGTTGCAGGCAAAGATAAAGGAAGACAGTGGTGCGGTCTCATGGCTTGAGCCCATGATGGTCCGCTTTCCCATGTGGATGAAGGG
The DNA here is from genome assembly GCA_964036045.1 of Eutreptiella sp. 'Long Island Sound 2002'. NCBI lineage: Eukaryota > Euglenozoa > Euglenophyceae > Eutreptiales > Eutreptiaceae > Eutreptiella > Eutreptiella sp. 'Long Island Sound 2002'. Next base: position 25,507,439 of record OZ038388.1, read on the forward strand.
CCATGCCGTTGGCAGGGACCCTGCAGCAGTTTTTATTGGGGGGACTTTGTACCAGATCAAAGGTGACAGCCACAGTTACGTGCAGACATGGCGTGTGCATGGAGGGCAGCTCAAGCAGGCCAAGCGTGCTCAGTGGTCAGGGGTGGCGGGTTACCTCCCAATCACCGACGCTGCTGTTGTTGCAGAGGTGGAGGGTGCAATGGAGAGGTGGAAGCTTCTCCTTGCGGGGAAGGTTGGGGGGAAGAGGGACACGGGGACAGGGGGGGATGAGGAGGGCTACGACACCGACCAATCGCGGCACGGTTCTCGTATGTCCCGCGCCAAGAAACCAAAGCTTGGTGCCAAGGGGGGGCCCGTAGTCACCCAACAGCCCCCCATCTCCCCCTCAGGACCACTGCGTGAGCACCTCAAAGACACACAGGCGCAGCTAAAGGCGCGAATTGTGGAACTTGAGAAGGTGCGCAAGGAGAGTGCGACGGCACAGAAAGCTGCAGAGGACATGCTGAGGGAAGAGCGTGTAAAGTGGGAGGATGAGCGAAGAGAAAAAGACAATGAGATTAGGGAGTTAAGAGTGAAGCTGCAGGATGCCTCTGTGAGGGCAAGCAAGAAAGGCCCATCCAGCCCTGGCCCTGGGGAGGGGGGGAAAGATGTGGAAGATCAGAAGAATTTTTTGCAGCTTGCAGCAATGGAAATCAGGGATGGCCTTGTCCAAGCCACCACATCCATTGAGGACCTGAGGGATTCACTGCAGGATGCAAGAGGCAGGGAGACATCACAGGGACAGAAGACTCTCACAGCCCTTATAGCATTGACGGACAAGTACAATGTCCGGAGTCTACAGTCCGGCAAGCCGGCGGAGCAGCCCGGCGGTGGCAAGGGTGGTGGGAGTTGACTCCCAGGGGCTGCTGCTCTCCCCTCCTCTCACATATGTTTTTTGTTGGAGGGGTTGGATGGGGGGGTGTGGCAGTCCAAGGACAGGTGGGGAGTACGATTGCGTTCCGCGATGTTTGGGGTGGTGCAGCGTGGCAATGTCCGGGTGGCGGTTGCAACACGCAACTTCCCGAAGGTGTGCCGGGCCATCAACGCCTACGGGCGCGCACGGTTGCCATCGTGGTTCACTTGGACTGCCGTCCAAGTGAACCATGGTATTTCCCCTTCAAGCACTATGCCAGGGCACAAGCACCAGGACCACTTGCCCTTGAGTGCCATTGTGACTGTTGGTGATTTTTCAGGTGGGGAGTTTTGTGTGGAAGAGGCGGGGCTCGTGTTCCCCACAAAGGGAACCCGTCCCTACACAATGGCATGTGTTGCAGGGCCAGAGGGCCAAGACAGAGTGGATGGGGATGGGGTGGCATTGGATGCCGGGAATGGGGTTGTTTTTTGCAGTGGTGCTTTGCACATGCCAGCCCCGTGGCGTGGTGAGCGCTACGCACTGGTGTTTTTTACCCAGGTCGGTCTTGGCAAGGTGTCCTGGGAGGACCTCGTGCTGCTGCGCAGTCTTGGGTTCCGGTTGTGTGCCGGGTAGCATGTGCATGCATTGTGCATTAATGATTGATGGGTGAAGTGTGCGTCAACACGCGCGCGTTGTGGCAGGGGCGCGTACGCGCTGGCGTACGTGGTGCGTACGCGTTACGGTGTTGCATCGTACGCGTTGCTGTGTTGGCGCGTACGCGCTGGGGTCATGACGCGTACGATTCGCTTTTCTGGCGCGTACGCGTTGGGTTCATGAAACGTACGATTCGGTGTTGTGGAACGTACGCATTAAGAATGGAACGCGTACGCGGCTCGTACGCGCAGACGTACGTGTTGCATGTTGCTTGTACATGTGAAGCTTGTTGTGTCCATGCACCCCCCCCCCCCCTGTTGTCTTTCCCTAGGTTTTTTTTTTCCCCCCTCAAGGAACATGCCCCCGTTCAAGGAGTACCAACAGCTGGGAAGGACTAAGAGATGGGAACGGATGGCCGAACTGCAAACGGCAGTCACAGAAATTCTTGGCCCAACCTGGCAAGTGCAAGCTGGCGAAAACGTGGGCACCCTCATTTTGAAAACGACGGAAGGGCCCATGCCCAAAAATCACATGTGGCATGCCGAGGCCCTCCTGTGGGATTGCCGCAAAGAGGGCAAAAGCTGGCGGGCCCTCCAGTACTCCATCCCCACGTCCAGGATCAAATGCCCCCTTGATGAAATCAGACGTGTGAAGGAGGATCTTAGTGCACCACCAGTAGTGGACTACAATGCAATGGACGGGGACCACGCATTGCTGGGGGCCGGTACAAATTTGAGGGAGAAGCTGGGACTCATGATGGCCGCCCATAAGGGAAATTTGTACCGGGACCTATGGGTACGGCTATGTGTGGATGGCACACAACTACACAAGCGGCACTTCGAGCATTTTATGCTTGGAGTGCTTGGATCGGGCAACCCGCTTGGTAGCTGGTGCATTTTGCACGGCTCTGAAAAACGTGCTGTGCTACGATCGCTCACAAGGGTTAGCAAAATGGATGAGCAGGTGCAAGAGGCCCTAAACACAAGGTATGAGGTACAAGGGGGTTACATGGAAAAACCCCATATTTTCCTGGTTGCAGATGTCGTTGCACAACAGGCAATGGCAGGCATCAAAAGATGGAACTGCACCAGTGAGGACCCAGTGTGCTGGGTATGCGGCAAATGCAGGGCACATTGCGATCGCGACTTTGGAAAGGGACTTTCACCCATTCTGTCACACTGGACCTGGTACGGGCAGGTGCTACGTAGCATTGTGCCCAAGTACAGGCCTCCTGACTATGCATTGCATGGGGTCACACGTGTAACCCACAGTGGCCTTGATGGATGCTGGAGGGCTCTTGTACAGCACCATCGCTTCACGAAGAGACGCGCTATTACATGGGTGCAGACCCATGTAAATCCTTGCAGGGTTGCCTCACACAGTGTTGCACCGCAAGACATCGCAGGGCAGGCGGGTGACAAACCGTCACTCCGTTGTGAACAGAGCGCAGCAATTCTATTTGTTTCGACAAAGGCCTGGGGTCCCCTCATTGTAGGGCTGAACAATGAAGGTCTCTTGCAACATGTCGTGGAAGGGGGTCACACTTGGGCGCAAAATTTTGATTCGTGGTGGGACTGTTTCCACAAAAGTGCAACCATTGCCAAAAAGGAGGGGCTGTTAGGAGCCCAAGAGATTGAAGCCCTAAAAAATGTGCTACCCCAAATGGCAGTGCATCACAAAAGGTGCCAACTGTGGGGTGTCACGCACCAGGCGCACCTGGAAAAGGGTACCTTAGTGCACCCTTTTTTCAAAGCCCCCTAAACTACCTTACTAGGCCATGGGGGGGGGTTGGAGGGACCTCATAGGCACATGGAGTGCTTGTTTGTGCCCTAGCACCCCTGGGTTCTTCGTTCCTAGGGGTACAACACCGATTTTCAAATTTGCACATCACCCCTTAGTGCACCCTTAGTGCACCCCTTGTTGCGCAACAACCCCCCCCTTGTTGCACCCTTAGTGCACCCCCTTAGTGCGCACTAACCCCCCTTAGTGCACCCCTTAGTGCACCCCTTAGTGCACCCCCCCAAAGGTCCCTCCGAACGCCCTTCACATTCGCAAGCATGACACATAACACAATGGGCCCCCTTATTTCAAGTACTTCCTCCCCAAGAGGATGCCACGCCTCTCCTTCTCTTTTGCTTGCATGATCTTCCTTGCCAAGAGACCTAAGTCAAGGTTAGACATATTTACAACATGGCCCATGGAGAAAATTGATAGGCGGGGGTTGAGCAATGCCCAACCTTTGCAACTATTGTGCAAATCCCTTTTAAAAGGGCTATTTTTCTTTTCACTAGGTATACTAGAGAAAATATAGAAGTTTCTATACTTCTTTGCAAAAAAGGGGGAGTGGGCACATGTCCAATGGACCCATGTGCTCACTTTCCACCCAAGGTCACCCCACCCAGTTGCAAATTGTTCAACAGCCTTGCAATAACAAAGGACCTCGGGTTCATTGAAGTATGACTTTTGTCGCCAAAATTGGTGAATTGTTGCAAATTGGCGAAGCAAGGTGTGCACCACCACCCAAATATAGGGCCCTGCAGGGCTAACAACATCGGGCATATAGTGCTTCACCACGTTAATCATCTCACCATGCCACACAGGTTTTGCCATAAATGCAAGTGCCATGGTTAGGTCAAAAGTGTGCTCCTTAGCCCTTCTGGGGGCAATGCGCTCACTTTCTGGGATGCCTTTGCAAGCTTCCTTAACATCATTCACTATAGCATCCAATGCTCGCACACCTGGATGGATGCCCCTACTATGGAGCTCCTTCCTAAGTCTTTTGACCAAAATGCAAAGGACCCGGCTGGTGGCATGAACATAGTCCCCTACTCTTCTACTTACTGGGATGCATCTCAAGTAGGCCCCCCACCTAACACCATCCATGCACCCGGTGAACAAAAGGAGGCTTTGGTCATCATCACAAATCCAACACTTGGATACTCGTGATGGATTTCCTGCAAGAAGATTCTTGCCATCCCCTGTAATGATGCAGCTAAATCCTAATACATTGCCTTGCCAAACCACATCCTCATTTGCCTCCAAGTCAGCAACTTGTTCGTTGAGGCCATGAGTGGCATCCATGGCCAGTAAATAAGCTGCATCATCCCCCCCCCACATTGCCCACCATGTGGGCCAAAGGTTTGGGGCCCCGGCATCTCCCACTTCTAGCCAACAGTGGACAGAGGTGTCACACCTTGTTGCACTAGATTTCCAAAGTGGTGTGGCATCTGCCGAGGTCACCACAAAAAGTGTGTTCCCCACACAATTGAAGGCATTGGCCCTTTGGGCCAAATTGACCTGATATGTTACAACCTCCCTCAGCTTATTGGCTGCGGAGGCTCTCCTTAGACCTGTCTCTGTGCTTATGGCCCTAGGTCGAGCCTTGTAGGGTGTATTCATTTCCCTTACCCTCATTAGGTCACTCCTCCTGCATGCCCTTGGAACCTTTAGCATGGACCTCACACTTAGCTTCATTGTGCGGGCCATGGTTAACACACGTAACGCTTCTAGAGTCTTTGGGTCCTTCTCTTCCTGGTCCTCATGCCATGCTGCAGAGCCCCCCCGTAGAAACACCACTCCTTTGTGTGTCATGCTCAACTCCAAATCCCCATCTTGCAGCAGGCTTCGAAGTAACTTCTGAGCAGCCTTCAATCTTCTATGTTTTGTTTTCCCCTTGACAGTTGAAAAGGGGTGTTGGCGAAGGGCTTCTAGGGATGTGCAGCACTTGTCAACGATGGCCTCTAGGCTCATGGTGCCAGCTGGAAACAAAGTAGGAGAGGTGCCCCAAGGGGTGCACTAAGGGGGGTTAGTGCGCCCTTATCGCGCGATAAGGGGGCGCGATAAGGGGGGTTATCGCGCACCTTATCGCGGTCTTTCGGATGGCAGTGGGGGAGCATGGGGGTTGTTGTGCCGTATTGTGCCACCTGAGCAGAGCACCAATGAAACCACGATGGCAATTGGGCTCTGGCCCATAGGTGTACAATGTGTAGAAACTTGTCCACACCATCATGTTCCGTGGACTTGAGCATCTTGGAGGTGTGCCATGTGGGCCCCACCCTTCCATATCCAAACTGGCAGACACGAATAGGAGCACCAAATCGGGTGCTATGTTTGAAGCACTTCAAGCGCATGGCACAATCAAACAAATCTCCCACACAGGGGGTTGCAAAGAGGGCCCCCATGGGAGGGGAATCCTGTCACTCACTAAATGGGGGTTGTGAGGGCGGGTGAGGGCTGGACGGCCATTTCCTTGCAACCACCTGTTTCACAGGGGTGCTCAGAACCTCAGGCATGGCCGGGCTCGTCACACTCAGACCTGAACCAACAGCTGCAGACCTAGGGCTCAATGCCCCTCCACCCAAAGCACTTGTCAAATTGGCTTGCAAAGTAGCCTTGTCTACTGCCAATGCATCAACCTCAACTCTCAAGGCATCACGCTCACCCTTGTACCTCATACGCTCAGTCTCAGATTGCAACAACTGGGCATGCAAGTTGTCCTTCTGAGCAATGGCCTCTTGGCGACTGTCCCTTTCAGCCCTCAGCAGATCAGTCGGCTTACCAACCTTGTCCTCAGAAGATTTCAGCTTTCCCTCCAAAGAAGCAATCTGCCTTTGCAGCTCGCTCTTTCGAGCCTCTTTCAGAGCACCTGCAACTGCACTGGTGGACTGGCCCACAATGGCCCCCTGAATGCTGTCCAACACTCCCTGGCCCATGTCCTCCGAAATCTGGTTGGCAACTGCAGCTGCCACTGCCTCTACACTTGTGGAGCTTAGCTTAATACCCTCCTCTGCTTGGGGCTTTGGAGTCTTGCCTTTTTTTGTGCCACTGGGACTTGCTGTGGCCTTTCTCTTCTTGGGTTGTTGTGCCAGGGGGGTGCCATCATCATCCGAAGAGGACACCTGGACCTCTTCTTTCTTCAGCCCCCTTCCGTACCTCCTCGTTGTGTCACCCTCCCAATCAGCCATCCATTCATTCACAAAAGCAGGCACCTCATCACCTCCAATGCTTTTAAACATTCTTAGGGCTTTGTACGTGATCCAACGCCAGTTTTGTTCCAAATCAACTTCCAAACACTTCATTTGATTTTTTCTGCAACCTTCGTAATATGATATATAGCAAAGGATGACTGGGGTATCCTCAGGAGCCCCGTGAACCCGGACACAGATGGGCAACCTAATTTTCTTGGACACAACTTCCTTCCCTGCTTGTTTTGCTTTGAGGGTAAATTCTTTACACCAGTGGGTTTTCGCTTTGGGGTCCATCCCTGCAACCTGGACCTCCGACCCAAAGCCAGAGGCCTCCAACAGTGCAGGGGGGGGGGGGATTTCCCACTCCTCCCCCAGCGGTGCTGCCACACTTTCCATGCGGGCACCCGTAGCCTGGGCACCCGTAGCTGCGGCACTTGCTGCTCCTCCACCCACTCCACCCGCTCCACCCACTCCAGGAACCTCAAGGCGATCCAGTCGCGGCCATTGGCCAATGGTGACCTAAGCGGAATGAGGGGACAAGTGAGAAAAGGGAAGGGGTCCAATTCAGTGGAAATCAGTAACACGAACGTTGCTTGTTTCGCACTTAGTGCGCCCCTTATCGCGCGATAACCCCCCTTATCGTGCCCCTTATCGCGCGATAAGGGGGCGCGATAACCCCCCTTATCGTGCCCCTTATCGCGCGATAAGGGGACGCGATAACCCCCCTTATCGCGCCCCCTTATCGCGCGATAAGGGGGCGCGATAACCCCCCTTAGTGCGCCCCTTATCGCGCGATAAGGGGCGCGACAACCCCTTAGTGCGCCCCTTAGAGCAGTCACAAATCATGTGCATATGCACACCTGATGGCACGTACACCAGTACTGGCCTGCCACGGTGGCCCCGGTCTTCCGATTGATGGCTGGGGTGGCAGCTCCCGCGCGAAGGAGCATCTGCATGTCCACCATGTGGGCGTCGGGTGCCACGAGGTACCACCCATACACTTGAACCTTCTCCTTCTCCTCTGCCCGTACACCAAACCCCCCCCACCGACCATGCCTGAGTGCAAGGATGCTGCCAGCATCACAACGGATCAAAGCAGTGGTGGTGGGGTCAGGTGCAGGCAACTCATAGTCTCCATGGAGGGCTTCCACCCCAGGGCATTCAGTGGAGCCCACATCTTTTCTCAAGCAAGGCTTCTTGCTTGACCAAGCAAGAGACAAAGTAGTGGTTCCAACAGGAAAAAAGCATTGGACAGGGAAATCCAGTGCAACAGAATCGGCAATAGGGGCAGCAGCAGCAGATGCTTGGACAGGCTCAACAACTGGAGCACTACTCACACTTGAAGAAGGAATGTCACAGGTAGAGCAAAGGCTCATCTTGTGGGACGGGCATAGCCTAACTTCCTTGCAGGAATAACAAACCTCAGTTGCCCTTTTCCGACAGCCCTTGGTAGTGCAGGTTTCCACCTTGTCACCTTGCCCAAACTTAGGATTCGAGGCCCAAAAAGGGGGGCGGATACCATCAGTCACATTCTTTGGAAGCTGACATGTGGCGACATGCATAAATGCAACCCAACGAACATTGGGCACTTGTGACACAGGATCCATGGCAGGGATGTCTTGTGGACGTCCACCACCTCTATGCACAAGTAGAGCATCCAAAATGAATGCATCACCTAGTCCAGCCTCCATCACTTGCTCCTCCCATGGCATAGGAAACCCACCCGATGAACCTGGAATCCATTTATTGTTCAAGGGGTAGGTGAGTGGAATGAAGACCCCAAAAACCCTGTCACCATTGGGAACAAGATTCTTAGGAAGATCGCGATGCCTGTGTTGGTCCCCAGCCACAGCACCAATGTAACCAACACCCAGAATTTGAAGGGGAAGGGTCATGGCTTGCAACATGGAGTTATAAATTTCCATGGTCACAACTTCCAATTCAGGCAGGTCCTCCCACCCTTCCTCCCAATCATCTTGAGGAATGGAATTATGCCTACCATAGAACATAAAACGTTCATGGGTGTCATCATAGCGAGTGGCAGAGGGGAATTGAGCATTAAAAATGGTCTCTGCCCTTGTGATATCCAACCGTGCCACCTCATTTTGCAAAGCGGCTAAACGGGGACCAACACAACCCTCAAGCTTTACATGTTGCAGCTCCGGCAACTGCTTCAAATCAACATTGAACCCTTTAAAAGGAGAAACCTCAATGGGTTCATCACCTGGCCCAATAAGCGGATCCTGTGTATGTACGGGCCATGAAACACAATTGGTGGAAGTAAACAGGTGTGGGGTTGTCATTCCCCACAAAGGTTCACTCCACTGCAAGCCAGAACTATTCTGTAGGGAGTACACAGGCAAAACCCGGTTGCAATCACGAACCTCAAACACTCTTTCATTATGAACAACTGGTTTCTCATAGGCACGAACCTTTTGGGAACTAAATGTGCAACCAACTCGCTTAACAGGTTGCTCAGGCTCATCGTCAGGATACATGGGGTTAACGAAATTAGCAACTCGGGTACCTGCACCCTTGGCAACACGCTCACCAAGCACCTTGCTAAGATCGTTTGTGTCAGCAAGGGACAAATCAAATAGGAAACCATCCAAGTGGGGGTTGGTTTGAAGAATGGAAAAAAGTAAATCACTCAAGTGGCACCCTTCCCTTGCCTTCAGAAGGGGGGCACAACACCGAATAAGAGCAAAGTTAGCAGTCTCAGCAAAACTGACAGGTTGGTCAACTGTTGTGATGCTGGCAGCTTGCACTACTAGTGAGTTACCCGCAACCCTTCTTGTACCCACAACCCTCTTGTGGGCATCCAACCACTCCTGGATGGTGAGGCCGCTCACCCCAAGGTCCTCCAAAGACATGGTGTAGGGCAGATAGGAGCCCCTAAGACAAGGAAAAGGGCAATTGGGTAAGAGAAATATGAAAAGAAGAACAAAGTAAGTCGCGATAAGGGGCGCAACAAGGGGGTTATCGCGCCCCTTATCGCGCGACAAGGGGGCGCGACAAGGGGGTTATCGCGCCCCTTATCGCGCGATAAGGGGCGCGATAAGGGCGCGACAAGGGGCGCAACAAGGGTGCAACAAGGTGCTTATCGCGCTAAAACAGACAAGTAAAACAGAAAGTTCTGCATTTAATTGTTGGAATTCCCTTGAAACAAAATAAAATTATCAACAAATTTAGTGATTTCAACACGATTTTCAAATCCGTCTGTGAGAAATCGACAGCTCAAAATTAATACCCTTTTCCAGGTCTGCCTGTCGCGCGACACCCCATGGGGCAAACCCTGTGGGTGCACCTTTGGGTTGACCACATGCTTGGGTATGCTAAGCAGTGGCATGCCCTTGGCGCCTTTGCTGCCTTCAAGGCAGAAGAAAGGCACAAGACTCTGAAAACAGAGATTCGGTTTAGGAGCTTCAAGAGGGGGGCAAGGAAAGTAAAAGGGGGGGTACGGGGACGGAGAGGTAGACTGGTGAGGCAAGTTTTCGTGAAAGGGTGGAGGGAAGTTGTAAAAAATGATAATCTGGATTGGGGTTTGTTAAAGAGGGGGTGGGATGTATGGGTGCGTGCATGGACACAGCAAGCACACGTGAAGGAACACAAAACGTATTGGAAGGCCAACGCGCCTTAGGAGTCTGTATGGTGTTTCAGCTCTTGTGTACGATATTCGATTTGGGATTCCATTGAATTGCTTTGGGCAAGTATACTACGTCTTCAATGCACATTGCATTCAACATGGTGTTCTGGTGCAGTGATGTGCTTTGCAAGGGAGGGAGCTAAAAAAACCAAGGGCAGCTGGTGGTCTCATTTCAATGCCTGTCTTCAGCGCCTGTGTTTGTTGGTTGCCCCACTAGGTAGGTCTTTGGCAAGCATCTCCTCGTCGCGTCTTCAGCCGGATTCCACCTCCTTTGTGGGCCCCTGGTCATGCGGTTGGGGTCGCCTCACGCCCTCTCCTGCTCTTGTGTGTCCTCATCCTAAGGTGCAGACACAGTGCGTGTGCAGGGGTTCGAACCCAGGGTTCCGAAACGTAGGGAACATGCTCATACCTCTAGACCAACCAGCTGCCATAGCACATAACACGTAGGCGGTGCGTACGAACTGCGTACGCACCAGCAGATCAACGCGTACGCGTCCGTAATCTAACACGTACGCGTTGCTGTTTCGACGCGTACGTGTTAAGTTACCAACGCGTACGCGTCGAAACACCAGCACGTACGCGCCAGGCACCCAACGCGTACGCGTTGCACTTCCAACACGCACGCGTCAGAGGACAATCTGAAAGCAAGGTTTTGGGAAATTCAGTATGGTTTTCGGGACACTCTGCAGAGGGAGAAGGCGACCTACGGTCGGCAATGTTTGCAGTGGCACCCAGTGGTGTAGGGGAAGTGCAAAGAGGGGTTGGGTTGGGTAAGGTGATACCCCACACATGAATTTTGCATGAAAAATGACAAATTTCCAACAAAGAAAAAACCAACGCGTACGTGTTGAGATTTCAACACGTACGCGTCTATGTGAACAGATCTTAGCAGTTACACACAACCTTGTTCACTCGTTCATTCGCAACTACATGTGGCATCTTTGCTTCATTACACATTCATGAAGCAAAGATGCCACATCTATTTGGGAATGAACGAGTGAACAAAATCCTTTGATATTGTAGCACGAAGCACAACTTGTGGGGGTTTTGCCATGCTTCTCCGGTTTGCGTGCTCGTCATGCTTGGCGAGCGCAAACTTCCCCTCGACTTGAGGCACACAAAGTGGGACACAAGAAGAACACTTGTTATGGACGACATTTATTTTGACAATCAACATATGTGCGTTTCGCACGAAGTGGATCCGCACCATGTGATCACTTCCTTGCCTTGCAAACAACCAACCCAAGATCCTCTTCAAGCGACATGTTACTGAAAGGTGCCTGTGATCAAACACTTTTTGTTGATTATTATATTTTGTTTTACGTTTGAGCGTGACTTTGCCAAAGATGGACTCATCTTCACTGCTCGCCTTGCACGCCTCAGTCTCCACGCTCTTCCCCCTATGCCTGCCCCACTAAATATCCAAGATCAAACTTGATTGTGCTCTCACAGCGCCGTGCCCAACCTAGTTCACTGAGATTGGGTTCTGACTGCACGCAATGGAATGTCTAGTTGGCAGACCTCTGTTTTGGAAACTTTGAAACTTTTCAAGTCTTCATGTGATCTTTATGTGGTTGGTTTCCCACAATGAGGCCGTGTGACTTTGCACAGCTAGGCCCGCAGGCTCCGGTTTGCGTTTATGTTGATGTGTTTTCGCTTTGTTTTGGTGCTATTGGGGGCTTGTGGGCAAAGAAGTACGGAAGAAAAGCAGACACGGGCTAGTTGGCTTTGTACTTCGCATGCCGTGCTACCTTGTGGGATGGGCTTCCTCAAACTAGAGGGGTACCACAAGAAAGTAAGCATCGAGCAAAGCACTGGGCCATTAGCACTCGGCACAACCAAATGATTTGGGGAATGATCATTGCATCAAGAAACCTGGGATCAACACTCGTGGCTGATATGACGGGAAAACCAAGTGTTCACACCACACATGGAGCGACTAGTTACTTGGAGGTAGGCATGGCATTCGCAACACAATGCACAAACACTCCGTGACAAGAGGTACGAAAGGCATTGTGGGATGCAGCGTTCTAGGGCGTGGTGCGGAACCCCCCCAATTTTGGGTGTTGTTAATATGGTTGGAACCCGGAATTTCACATGTTACATGGGTGCACTATGATGCAACAATGTGTCTTGCATGTTTCGCTTGCTCGATATTGCCCGTTTTGCACTTTTTGCGATTTGATCTTTGTGTGCTCTAACTAGTTATCGCGGGGTTAGAACGGGGTTAGAGCACTAGTTATCGCGTGGGTTATCGCGCGATAACCTAGTTATCGCGGGGGTTATCGCGGGGGTTATCGCGCGATAACCTAGTTATCGCGTGGGTTATCGCGTGGGTTATCGCGCTTCATTTTATGTTTCCCCTTTTCGCTTTAGCTCTCAAAGCTTTCATATTCTTTGATAATGGCCCTTGCTGCTGCCCACGCTTGGTGCGAGCACCATCAAAAGCTCCTTGGGGTCCGTCGCCTTGGCGGTCCTGAGGGGTTTACGATGGGTGATGCCAATGTGAGGCGCCCTGTGGCGACCCGCTTTGAACATGGTGTGGACTTTGGACTCCTTGTCCATAAGTCCCCCTTCATGGCGGACGACAAGGACCCCCTGGTTCTCAGCAACTACATCTTCGAGTTGCTAGAGGTAAATCCAGGGGTTGCTGGATTTTTGATCCAGCTTCATCCGGACGATGTGGACGCGGTGGTGGAGTCCGTCACCGCCCATGCCGAGAAGGGTGCGGGGACGAAGACGACCCTCTATGTGGGTCAGGAGGAGGAGGAAGTGGAGGAAGTGGAGGAGGAGGAGCAGGATGCGGGGGGGGTGGGGGCTGGGGGGAGGATGGAGAAGCCCCACAACCCCCTCATGATTAGTGTCCAGAAGGTAAGGATCCGACCGGGTAAGGGGAAGGGGCAGTCGGATGGTTGGTTCCCCCAACCCCTCACCCACAACACCCGCCGGGTCTGCACTGACGACCCCGAAAACAAGCTCCCCATGCACTCCCTTTGCCCCACAAGGGAGTGGGAGCGTGAGTGGTATGGGGTCACCACTCCCAACATTGTTTCGGGGCAGGGGGTGATTCTTTTTCCATTTGGGGCAACACCCCCCCTTATTGGGGAGGCGGAGGAGGTGGTTGCCGCCGAGCCCTTGGGGGCCTTTAATAGGGACCCCAATGACCTTGTGCTCACCGTGGGGGGGAAGCTGGTGGTCAACCACCTCCTGGAGCACGATTTTTTGAGTGATGTGCAGCTCCAAAGTCTTTTGGATGATTTGGATAGGGTGCCTCTCTCAGAGAAGGCACCCATTTTCAATGAGAACCCCCCCATTGTCGGCAGGCCCCAAGATTCTGGGACCCGCCGTACATTGTATGGCAACTATGGGGGTGCCAACCACCACAAGCACAACCCCCACAAGCTCCATGATCTGCCAGTCCTCAAAAGGGTGGCAGATCGTGTGCTTGAGACGGCGAAGAAGACTGTGGTGGGGGGGGTTGGATGGAGCTGCACCATCCTTGACATGGCCGAAATTTCGAGCTATGACCACACCCCCCAGCACCTCCATCGCGACGCCCCCCCCTACACCATTCCTGAAGGCACATTGATTGTCAATTGCCTTATTATGCTAACCCATAATCATGAGGAGGACGATGGGTCACATTTTCTTTTTGTGCCCTCCAGCAGTTCGGGGTTCCCTGACCCTTGGGTGGAGAGGGCTGTGCCATTCAAGAGGGGCACTGCCTTTTTTTTTAATGCCCTTGATGTACACCGGGGGTCGGGGATTCCCAAGGCCTCCCCCACAGGGGTGTCCCACCCCCGCCTCATGGCATTTTTTGCCATTGAGCTTACCGTGGGGGGGAATCTTCGATTCCCCAACCTGCACGTGACCCAGTCCATTAAGAGGCCCCAGCTGGGGGCACCTGCTGGCCGGGTGGCCAGGACAGTCCAGTGTGATGGGGCGGTTAGGTGTAGGGGGAAGGTGGTAGCCAATTGCTACGGATGCAATCGGCTGATTTTGTGCACCGCCCACAAAGATGGCCTTTGTGTGCCATGCCAGGAGGGGGAGGAGGTGGAGGGGGGGGAGGAGGAGGAGGTGGTGGTGGACCCCAATGGGGTCAGCATTGAGCAATCTGCTCAGTGCTTGCTCCCGGTGGGAACAACCACCGGGCATTTTTTGTTGTCGGGGTGGGGGATTGGGAGGGAGGTGATTGCCCCCCTCACTAATGAGGAGGCGGGGGCGGTCGCAGGCCACCCCGATCAGTGCCCCTTGGCCAAGGTGTGCCATGGGGAGGCACTGCCCTGGCCCTCCCTGCAAGGGCATGTTGGGATGAAGGTGCCGGCGGGCACCATTTTGGTGGTGAGGAGGGGGTTGTATGGGGGAGTGGCAAGGGTGGCCCCTGAGCAGGAGGGGGTGGCCCAGGTGGTGGAGTGGCGGCAGGTGGGGGAGTATGCGGCCGTCACGGACTTCGTGTGGCTGCGGAGGCTGGGCCTGGTGCTGGACGACGCCAAGAAGGAGGGCCAAGGCATGTGTCCATGTCACCAGGTGTGAAAACTTCCCACAACACCCTGCTCTAACCCCTGCTCTAACTAGTTATCGCGCTAGGTTATCGCGTTCTAACTAGGTGCTCTAACTAGTTATCGCGCTAGGTTATCGCGTTCTAACTAGTTATCGCGGGGTTATCGCGGGGGGTTATCGCGGGGGTTATCGCGCGATAACCTAGTTATCGCGGGGGTTATCGCGCGGGTTATCGCGTGTTTTTTTTTTGTTTCTTTTGTTTTTTTCAGGCTACCATCTTGCAGCTGCCCCGCATCTTCGTCAAGGACGACGCCCAGGCAGCCGACGCAGCAGGCGGAGCGGCAGCAGCAGCGGGGGCACGGCCCGCCAAGGCCCTGAGGCCCTGAGCATGCTACGCATGGCATGCAGCATGCATCTCTCCCAACGGGCCCTTTTGCGAATGCCCCGCCGTTGCACACAACGGGACCTAAGGACCGTTCGGCAACGGATCATGCCCTACTTTCCCCAAACCACCATTGTAAAGTCTACCACAGGCCGCAATAGGGCAGCTGCCCATGTGCCTTTGCAATCAATTGTGCAAAATGCAATATCTATGGCCCGAGTTATTGGGAAACCCCCCCCTAGTGGCGTTGCCATTATTGTTATTTCAGTTGATGCGACTTCCTTGTGGAAGGCATCCTCTACCCGTGCGGATGTATGGGTTAATGTATGGGGGGGGGCAAAATATGCTTCGAAGGTGAAGCTATGGGCCTCATGGTTTTGCATGGATGGCGGGGATGAACAGGCTTTTTTGAGAAGCCTGGACATCTCCGCCAACCTCAACCAAGAGGTGAGGGATGTGGAAGAGGACGTTGTCCTCTTTCAAAACCAATTTTTGACTTGCACTGTCATTTTGACAGGGGATGGGAAGGGGATGCAAGCAATGGGGGGGGCTGGGTCTAAGTGTTGGTTGTGCAAAGACCCCAATGGGATTGTTGAGCAAAGGGGGGTGGAGTCCACCTCAAGATGGGGGTCATTCTTGAGAAGTGTGACCCCTGATAGGCGGCCGGGGGACTACCAACATGCAGCATGCCGCATCCTAAACGGCATTGCAAAGCGCATTGAGACCACCCTTCAGGCCCTCCCCCCGGGTACCCCTGGTAAGGCCCAAGCTCTTGCAGCTTTGCAGGCCTTCAAACAAGCCCTCAAGGATGAGACCGCAGGCATCCCTCTTAGGGAACGCCTCCCTTCGGCCTCGAGGGCCACAGAAAAAGATTTCGATCGAACCAGCACCAAAGTTTTCCTAACCTCCCCCCCCTTCCAAAGGCAATTTGTGGAATGCCTCAAAGAGCATGTCCCCACAGTGAGGACCCCTGGGGGACCTATGTTATGGGTTGTTGTGCATGTCATGGTGAAATGCATTGAGGGTTTGTATGAGCTTTGGAGGGTGAGGGAGTTGTACACTCTAACCCAAGTGGAACGCCACCGTGCGTTGACCACAAAATTTTCAAAAGCGTGGGGAGACTCAGGTTGGTCCCCCACCAGGTGGATCCATTGGTGCTTGGCACATTCCACCTTTTTTGCCGAGAAATGGAGGAACATTTTTCAGTTTTCCTCCATCCCAACGGAGTATCGGCATGGGCCTTACAAGAGGAGGCTCAAAAATTGTTTTAAGGGTTGGTCCTTGGTGAGGCCAAGTATGTCCCTCCGCCACATGCACCATTGCATGTCCATGAACGCCCTGGAGCAAGGGCTTTTGGGACTGGAGGCAGCCAAGGCCTCAGACATTGATGACTTTGTATGAAAAAAGACCATACATGCTTTGTGCCAAGTGTTTTCTGTTGTTTGTCCTAGTGAGGGATGGAGGAGGGGTGCGCGATAACTACCCGCGATAACTGCGCGATAACTGAGTTATCGCGCGATAACTAGCGCGATAACTAGTTAGAGCAGGGTGCTCTAACTGCGTTCTAACTCTGTTCTAACTGTGCTCTAACTCTTTGACCCCCCCCCCAAAAACCACCCCTACAATGAGGGTTATGTGGGGAAAGAAAGGGGATGGGGGTTTTTTGAGGGTGCTGAATCCATTTTTTTAGGTGGTTTGCCCCAAAATTAAGGGTAGGTGGGTGTTCCAGAAATTGCGTTCTAACTAGGGGTTCCGCACCACGCCCTAGAACGCTGCATCCCATGATATGCGAATGAGCCTTTTTCATTACAAAAACGGGCCATTAACCCGTTTTCTTGGATGAAAACGGGCGAAGAAAGGTGCATCAACACCTTAACCCGTCTTCATTCAAGAAAACGGGCCAATAGCCCGTTTTATTTCGCTGAAAACCCGGGTTAACCAGACCGATGTTAGGTTTTTGGGACAATTGTGCAAACCTCCCGGCGACCATTGCAGCTTCCGTTCACAGGAGCTTACCCATGTCACGACACGTGTCGCGGCACACTTTCCGATGCCCCCCTCCCCCCCCCCCCCTCCGTGTCATGGTGGCACGGCCGGCACAGGTGACACAGGTGACACAAGAGAGGTGCACAAGCACAATAAAGCACAAGCACGCCTCCACGACACGCCCTATGTGGCGGCACCGCGGTACGGCACAGCCCAAGCCCCCCCCCCCCCCCCCCTCCGTGGCTGGGTAAGCTCCACACTAAGCTTTGCACGGCTCGAAGCGGCCACGGGAGCAGTTTGTTCTGATTCCTGGTGGTAACCCATCATTGTATCCACCGCGACTCAAATACTTAGCAGCCCTGGGCAACGGCACACCACAGTTGGCTGCTTTAGTCATGGCCGCACGTCGGGCCATATCCTTCGAAACCAACCTCAAAGCGGTTCGTGCATGGCTTTCCCACTGGTGTGGGTACTTGATCTAACCCATGCGACATTCTTTGGGCTACATCTTCAAGTCGCAATAACTACGTCGCATACCTTAAGCATCGCCATCTCTCGTTTGGCACTATCATCAGTCCACCCCATTAATAGCATGTCCGAGTCCACCCCATTAAAAGCATGTCCGCTGCGTTGTAGCGCATGAGTGCCAACCAATTGCCTGTTCCTTCTTCATGTGGTATCGCTTTGATACATATTATGTTCCACATAATGTTCCACAATGTTGCACCCAATTTACGCAACACATCGCAAGCCTCCTGTGCGCCAAGCGCGGCATCAACGCGGAACAAAGCCGAAACCATTGGTGGGAGGACTAATTTCTCGATGGCAAAACCATTTTCTCTTCTTGGTGACGCAACTCAAGCAGCAAACACATCATTGTTGTGCGCATGATGCAGGTGCACTTGCTGCACCAACGAATGGACCTTTGTGACATACTTGCGACAAGCAAGATAGATCTTTCAACGCGCTATGACGAAACAAGAGATGTGGGAAAAGGGTTGTCGGCCACGCGCCGTGATCGTGTTAAAGCAAACGACGTTGACGGCCAAAACATACTCTCCCAACTTGTGATGCAAGTTCCCTTGGCATACATGCAGGGCAATAGGAGGGCAATAGGGCAATGTCTAGGAGGGCAATAGGGCAATGTCTGCAGCTTTGCAACTTTGAATGTCAGCAATGCTTCCTGAAAATTGCAATTGACTATCTACCGCTCGATAATAAGAAGTAAGATCTTCGTGCTTCCAAGGAGGACCAAACCTTCATGGCTGCGGCACAATGGTCGCAACCCCTATATCATCGCCAGTTTGGAAGTAGGGCTTGACCCAGGCTACTCAGAAATGCCTTCGTTGGTGTGTTTTGACACGATTTACCCCATGGAGGGAGAGGGTTTTGCTAAGGAGTTCACTGCCCAGCTGCAGTTTTTTGCTGATTTCTGTTTAGTACCGATCACGGTCGCGCTTCGGGAGAGGGTTCATTGGCTCACCACGCAAAAACCAAGTTGGTCATCTTGTAGAGGACGATCCACCCTACTCATATACACCAATTTTTCATGAAATGGACACTTCTACCCCAAACTATGAGGCGCGCATGTAGATATAGCTGAAATCTGCATGCTGCCACAAATGGGGTCTGCTACACTAAAGGAGGGAGGGTATACCTTCGGCGCATGGGTGCTCTGACTAGGCCTTTTTGTCACGCCAACGGTGCTCATCTACGTACTCGAACAATGCTTGCTCAATACTATGCGGCAAGGTTCGTTTGCGGCCCGGGGTGCTTAGACCGTTACGCGACCTTGTCATTCGTGCTCGGACCGCAGATTTAGTTGTATGATGCCGGGACACTTGATGAATCGTGATTTGACCAATCATTCGAGCAACGGCACGATCAACGTTGCTCATCCTACGATCTTTCCCTTGCAAATACCTCAGTGGCAACTTTTCTCCGACTCTTCAACCTCACTAGCAGAAAACAGCAGTCCCTCTGAACTCCTTGACTGCTCCCTGCTCAAACCCACACTACTCTCCATTTCATCGAGTAGAGTAGCCACCAAAGGATCTTTTTGAGCCAACCAGAGACTCGTGGAACGTCCTGCAAAATGTGTGGACACGCAGGTTGGTATGCAGGCCAGGCTCACAGGTACTCTGCACACCGCCCTCGTCCAGCAGCCGTGGAACGTCCTGCAAAAGTTCAGCAGCCGTGGAACGTCCTGCAAAAGTGGAACGTCCTGCAAAAGTTTGGACACGCAGGTTGGTGTGCAAGCCAGGCTTGCAGGTACAGTTGCAAACCGTCCCGCGGGGCTATCGTCCAGCGACCGGGTTCGAACCGCCGCAATTGGAATTGGTTCTGCCGGCATTACCGCTGGACTACGGCGGTGTCCGTGCCGGTGTACATCGTCAAATCAGATATACCAAAAAGGGGTCGGCTGCGCGCTTGGATCTTGGAATGGATTATGGATGTAGTTGGATGAAGTTGGATTGCCTGAAGAAATGAACATCCAAAGAACGATCAAAGAGGTGCCGTGACGCGGCTCGCAGCTGGTGCAGTTGTTGTTGTTGTTGTTGTTGTTGTTGTTGTTGTTGTTGTATGCCTTCTGTGTGTTACCTGTAACAACTCTACACCCGTGGGCTGTGGCTGTTCTTGAGATCTGTTGTGGTCAGCACTAGTGACTTGCATGTTGTGGCGAACCCCTGCGTTTGCTTTTTTCGATCACCTGAAAGAAGAGGTCTGCAGCCGTGGCAGTATTCTACAGAAGTGCACTGGATTGCACCAGGAGGTACGTGCTCGCATAATTTGATTATCAGAACCAGGCTTGTCAGTTGGATGCCAGCCCAACATTCCTGCTACATACGGGTGCCTGCGGGATCAGCAAGTGACACACCTCCTGAATAAGCTGGCCCCTTCGTCAAGACACGCATGCCAAGGCTGTGCTCTTTTTGTAACCACATTCGTGTAGGATGCCGATATTGAAGATATTGAGGTCGGCGCCGAGGTGGTTTCTCTGAAGTGTCCCATTTTCCTTACTTCTATCAAAATTCCTGCCAAGGTGTGCACAGGTACACGAGACCTGCCAACTGCCTGCAACTGGTAGCCTGTGGGTGTGTCCCCGTTGCGTCCAAATGTTGCTGTTTTGCAGGGGACACAGTGCAAGCATCTTGCATGCTTCGATTTGGAGGTTTGTTGCTGTATTGTTGTTTGCCCTGTTGCACGTGAGGAACTTCGAATTTAGCTTTTCCTCGTCCAGCTTTGTACAAACGGTTGCTTCCACCTCGCACTTTCACAGAGATTTGTTGTATCATGTTATCCAGTGAACAGCATGTGGATTTGTATCAACGTACCTTTTTTTGTGAGACAGAGCTCAAGTTTTAAGCAGCCTGTGTTTGCAACCAGTCCCTGATACTTTGCCGGCCTGGCCCAGCTTTGTACAAACAGTTGCTTCCACCTCGCATCTGCATAGATGTATCTCACTATGTGCGATCAGCAGAAAGTCGAGGAAGAAAGGAAGTGCCCCATATGTGAGCAACCCTGCTCCTTTCCGGTATGCCCCACCAGTCCACAAGTTTTCCTTGACTCAGACCTGTGCATGTGCACACGTCCGCACAGCAGTGCAGGCTAACACTCGAGTTGTTGTTTGAAACAGTTTGGTAAGTTTTGAAAAGTTGTTGGATCCCCAATGTTCCATGTACCACTGGCGGCTAGCCTGCTGCAGTTGGCAAAGTGCAGCGATTCACCGTGAGTGAATCTCGGGCTTGAGAGAGTACAGCCGCGCGACCACGACCCTCGCCAAACCTCCACAGCCAGGTCACATTTTGACCCTGGGTACTCGTTGGTTAGCGGCCAAGCCCAAATTGTCGTTAGCAATAAACGACCCAGAGGTCGAGCTTGGCTGAAATAGAATCTGTTGGGTTAGGGGCAGTCTCAGCGGCAGTCTGGATGCGAGTAGTGCCAGATATTTGCTCCTCCGCGCGTATGTGTGCGTTAAATGTGATAGGGGTCCTAAATGTACCGGTACATTGCCTTCCAAATGTACCGCCCAATGTGACACCAATCTGATCCATCATTCAAATCAACCATTTGAACCGGTTCCATTTCAAGGATGGCAAAAGTAAGCATGGTGGAGGGAGGGATGGACCAAATCAAACCATTTGAAGGAATTCCACTTGAATGATGGCCTGCTGGAGGGAGGGAGGGACAAGTGCAACCAAATGAAACCAATTCTGACCAATTGAACCTAATCAGGGCACGTGGAGGTGGAGGCAAGGGCAGAGGAAAGGGACAACCAGCAATCTGATCTTGACCTGCAAGCGCGAATAGCTTACAGGGCCGAGTGCTCACTATTTCACTATCCTTGGTTGCTAGCTACTGGTTTCTACAATTTGTTTCGGCACAGTGTTGCCGTCCATCGCTACGTCTATGGACCTATGTAACCTGCGGTTCACGGTGTGTGTATGGTGTGTGTATGTGTGCACATGTACATTCGTGGTACAACGGTTATGGAAGCAGGGCGCACACAAAGTCGGCACTGCATCAAATGGCTAAATCCCGATCCAGCAAGCAAGCAGCGATCCAGCAAGCAATCAGCAATTGGTGGTGTATTCCATGAGTTGCGCCAATGTGATAAGCAAGACTCAGAAGCGTTCGCTTGCGTAGTGCGTTGGACGACATCAACAACTTAAAAGGTAATTTGGGCAACACTCCCTCATTCTCACTCGAGGGTGCCGGTGAGAACTTGTCCACGTTCCGAAAAAAAAATGGACCCTAATAACTTAGGAATTCCATTTCGCATCAAAAGAGGCTAAAAGGCTTTTATTGGGAGTATCCATATTTCAACGCGATTTAACTTCAATATCTTGGTTTGCGCCTTTGACATGCCACAATTTGTGGCACAAAGCCTCAAATAGCAAAAAGAAAAGCGCTTTGGACTAGATTTCATTTGTGCAGTAAAACCCCTATCACATTTAGGCAATATCCGCAGCTTGTGATCGGCCGTCACATTGGGCGCGCAATCTACCACAGGCCGCGGATATTGGATATATCATGTTCTTCAGATGCTTCGGGTGGATGCACTGCTGGACAGTGTGTTGAAGACCGTGAACCCAGATGTGGTCAGCAAAATCACTGTCAAACCAGACGGTACTTGGGAAGCCTCGGCGGTGTGTTTCCCTGATATTCAACCCTCTGTCCACACCCTTCCCCTCACCACACCCATTAGGCATCGCTGTCTCTCAAATTTCGCATTTGTTTGTGTTCTGAGCTCTCTGTTTTTCAGCCCCCCCCCCCCCCCAACACACATGCACCTATGGACCCCTTCCGCCCAAAACCCATGCCCAAGCTATCCTTTGTCCCCTTTTTGATCCCAAGCACGGCTGGAGAATACCTCTGCACGTTTGTGTCTGAATGATGTTGTCAGGTTGCCCATCAGTGTTCTGAAAGCAGGACCTGACAGAAGGGTCGGGGGTTGAGGAGCTCCAAATAAGAAAGTTACCATTTTCATGCGCACACAACCGTTCATGTCATTTGTCGAGCCCCATTTGGTTGGTGCTCAGGACTTGCCTCGAGGGGGCATTATAGGACCTCGTGCGTGGGGATGCTCTGAGGATGGACGCAAAAAAAAGCCCGTCACTGTACCTTGCCATCACAGTTTCCAGGGCAATGCACCAACTAAAAACCAAGTATGCCAGGCATAGCACACTTCAACAGCACATTTCCGTGTTTGTACACCCTCCCAGTTTTTGTGCCCAGTGGGTGGCAGAGGGCCCTGACAGGAGTGCTGCTGTTTGGTATGGATGTTGTTGTCAGTGTCGGTAGTGTATGTAAACATCCCGTTGCTCTCGTATTGGGGTCGGTGGGTTTGCACTTCAGCAGGGTGTGTTGGGCAACAAACCTAAGGGTCCATCTTCTTCCCTCCCCCTCCCCCGGAGGGTCTGGCATGATTTCAGGATGAACGAGGCTGGGCTGGGGGACCAAAGATGCGGGTTGCGAGTGCTACGGTGCAATGCTTCAATGTCTTTTTGGTTGCGCCCTGATCTTGCCAGAGATTTAAGGCACCTGCACAACCATACCACCGTTCAAGGCAAGTAGACCACATCAAAAGCAATGAAGATGATCCACGAAGGATAGTTGAAGTGCTTGAACACTTGCTGCGTGCCGCGATGCGGACAAACAACCCCCGCCCCTTTGGCCCCTCGTCCCGGTCGGTTCGGCGCGCTGGACGTGTGGGGCTAAGGTGTCCTGTCTTTTCGTGTGCCCCTCGTGCGAAATGGTGTGGCCCATGCGTGTCACCGCTTCCCTGCCGGGACTGTGGAACGGGCCAACTATGAATCTCCACGAGTGGCCTGAACCCCAACTGCCCCCGCACCCCCTCCAACAACGCATTCCACCCCTCGGTCTTAGTGCACTCAATGAACAGGCAGATTGTGATGTCCTTCTCGGCGTCCCCAAAATGGCGAGAAATGAATATGGCTCGTTAGCCCCCGGCCGGGAAGAAAATTGCTCTGCGGCGGGGGGGGGGGGGGGGCAGTGGCACGGAAGCCCATTTGCCCAACCCCCCCCCTTCCTCAGGGATTATTTGGTGCTGGGGTGGCCTACCTGCCGTGCCAGGGGGGGGGGGTCAACCCCAACATCTGCGGCTCAAAATGATCCCTAAGTCGCGCGGATCATTTTGACTACACATTTGTGGGGGGGAAATCACCTCGCAGAGGTTGTTAGATCAAAGCCAGGCAGGCGTATATATGGGGAAAACGCCACATACCCCCCCATTTTGGCCTTTTTGGGCCTATTCGCGTACCCTACCCCAAGGGGTTGAATTGTTAGTTTAACCCCTTGTAAAATCATTATTTTGTCCAATAAACGCATCCCCCAATGAGTTTTTGGTCCGGACCCCCCCAGACCCCCCCCACTTGAAACCCACTTTTTTGAGGTTTTGAGGGAGGGGGGGGGGGGTGGGGGGGCGGGGATGGGGGGGGGGTCAAAAAATGACCTTCCCATTTTTTGGGTCGAAAATCATGAATCTTTTGTTTTTTTTTTATTTTGAGCCGAAAAAGTGTTTCCGGGTCCCGACTCCATAGGGTTTGTATGGGGCGGAGTGGGACGAGCGCTTATGCAGTTTATGCACTTTTTCAGCCATTTTTGCTATGTTGGCGGTTTTGGCGACCTCGGTGACCCCGTGGTATCCACTTTGAGGGGTGTGAGTGGGGATGTTGTGACAGTATCTGCCTCTTAGTATACGGAAGGACGTTTTTTGTAGTCTCTAGCCTTGCTTAGGGCCGTTCACAACCCGTGCCAAAAACGCAAAATGGCTCTTTCCACCAATAATGGCTTAGTGAATGGGCTGGTACACAACCTGCTTGTGCAGTTTTTCACCCCGGACAGCTCAAAAATCGAAGTTTCCGAAACTTACTTTTTTGACATCGTGATCACCTAAAATGACCATCCAAGCTATGTAAAGCATGTTTTAGGCCGTATTTACGTGTTTTTCACCCGATTTGGGTATTAGGTCCGGGAGGGGGGGGGGGCTTCCAAGGGATTGGTACACAACTTGCTTATGCACTTTTTCACTATGGGCAGCTCAAAAATCGAAGTTTTCGAAACTTGTTTTTTTTATATTGTGATCACCCAAAATGACCATCCAAGGTATGCAAAGCATGTTTTAGGCCGTATTTGCGTTTTTTTCCACCCTATTTGGGTGTTAGGTCCGGGGGGGGGGGGTCTCCCAAGGGACGGGTGCACAACCTGCTTATGCAGTTTTTCAACCCGGACAGCTCAAAAATCGAAGTTTTTGAAACTTTTTTTTTTGATATTGGGACCACCCAAAATGACATTTCAAGCTATGCAAAGCATATTTTAGGCCGTATTTACGTGTTTTTCACCCTATTTGGGTGTTGGGTCCGGGGGGGGGGTGTCTCCCAAGGGACGGGTGCACAACCTGCTTATGCAGTTTTTCAACCCGGACAGCTCAAAAATCGAAGTTTTCGAAACATATTTTTTTGATATTGTGACCACCTAAAATGACCATCCAAGCTATGGAAAGAATGTTTTAGGCCGTATTTACGTGTTTTTCACCCTTTTTGGGTGTTAGGTCGGGGGGAGGGGGTCTCCGAAGGGACGGGTGCACAACCTGCTTATGCAGTTTTTCACCCCGGACAGCTCAAAAATGGAAGTTTCGAAACATCTTTTTTTGATATTGTGACCACCCAAAATGACCATCCAAGCTTTGGAAAGCATGTTTTAGGCCGTATTTACGTGTTTTTCACCCTATTTGGG